>OZ018330.1:128240729-128840729 GCA_963969495.1 Ceratothoa steindachneri | reverse complement strand
GGTCCCCCAGACTGTTCGGCATATTCTTGTCGAATGTCCCAGTCTGGGTGATCTTCGCGCACGTTACCTGTCCCGTTACCGGGATGGGCGGGGTCGCTACCGCCTGTCCCTTGTACTCGGGACGAGTGCGTGCACACTGACTGGTGGACTTGTTGACTTTTGGGGAGAGGCCGACCTTCCCCCTATTATTTAAGCAGGGTTTTGTTTTTTTTTTCCCTTATAGTTCGCACGCTCCTCCGCTGGGGGGACCTTCCCCCGACGCACGAGCTTGCTTACTGCTCGCTTCCTTTTTCCCTTTTTTTGGGGATGGGGGAGCTGTTTTTTTTTATCTTTTTGGATTTTATTTTGAAATAGCTTAGTACTAGGCCAGTTTTTAATACGGCGACTAATGCCCAAGTAGGCAGTCGCCAGATGAGCTTTTAAAAAAAAAAGGCCTTGTGCACTGATTTATTCATAGTGTTTATTCTAATTAATTGATCCTTGGTTTCAGTCCTTTGTGGGAAATGATTCAGGAAGGAATTGATCTAAAATCTATCAAATGGTCTCAGCACTGAACTCATTCGTCGTCTTTCTTGCAACAACTGAGGAGGAGGAGTCTTGTATAGAGATTTATAGTGCGGAATATATTTTTAATCGCATAGATGTGATGCCACTCCTCATATTAATTAAACCTGTCATTACTTGTTTATAGGTTTACTCGTCTACCTAATGAATGTAACATTGTGCTGTACTCTTAGATTATTTTATATGTACGAAGGTAAAATAAAAATATTTGGCGCCATACTCACCCTACGATAAAATTAAATATATTTACGCTCTCGTCCTTAAAAGGCTTGGCAATATCTTCTGAATATTAGAAAGCAATTTTTTTTTTGTGAGCAGCATTGTTGATAATGAGTTTAAATATATTTGTGTCTGCACAAAATTTGAGTAGAAGGGCGCTCATTATAGTGAGTGAAAGGTTTTTGATTTTGAAATTGTACAAGTTTCGTGTGCCGGAGGGGGATGGGGGGTCTGGAAAGCTTCTTATTCCGGTTTAATCGATTCAGACCAACCAAGCTAGAGCTGAACTTTGCACCAAGTGTATTAAAGGAAAAAGTATGGGAATAATATATGAGAAGAAAAAGACGCAACAAATTCTTCATCGCTTTGGTAGGAAAGGAGGACATTAAACCAGACTTTATAGGATGAAAGTTTGAAATTTTTTCAATTAACCTGGCTGCAGCCTTGATTTTTAATCCAGATCTTCCTTTCGACATTTTCTCGTACTCTCTTCCTGTGATTGGTGCCTTTTTTATCGGGTGAAAAAAGAGTTTAAAAAACAAATTGCCGGCTTCATTCCCGTACACGAAGGCTTGCGTATCTTTGATTGCCTTGCAACTGGGCTGTAAGTTTGTAAACATCCAAAAGGAGATCCCAACTTTAATATAGTTTATAAATATCGTGTCTTTAGCATTGAAATTGTAAGATGATGGTTCGCAAGTAGTTACCATAATTCACATAAAAGCGCTCCTTCGAATTTCTTTGCTTCAAGGCCTAACAATTTTCAGTCATTATAATTTTGAAAATGAAATTAGTACAGAACACTTTAAAAGTGTTTATACGATTTTATTTAAAAGTGAATATGAAACAAGTTTTTAATGCACTCTGTAATAAATTGATCAACATAAGATTTGTGCCTTATTTACTATTTATAAATATACACTTAGGAGGGCTAAAGTAGTCGTATAAAGGCACCAACGGGTAGGAGACTAAAACTACCATCCCTGGTGGCAGCTATAATTTAAAGGGAACAAAAACAATCATGCCGCCCAATCGGACTGATTTTTTGCTGGCAGCAAACTTTTTAAAAGCTGTAAAATTGAGAAAAGGAAACAAATATAAATCCTAAAAGGAATTAAAAAGAGAGAGAAAAAAAAGGGAAAATTTTTAGAGCACAAAACGGCGACGAATCTATAATAGGGATATACTCGTAAGAAGAAAAATAATCAGAGGGCCAGATAATGTCCATTAACATTCACACCCTTAAATTACATTCACTCCACGATAAAAGAGCAAATTGATCAGACCGAAGTAAAATGTTGGTAGGTCTGGCGTCGGTCGCTCTGAAGTAGGCGGCGAGGGACGGAGTCCAACGCCGCACCCACAAATCCGAAAAGTCCCACAAATTGGGGTTAGCGCGCGTCAACCCCACTAAAAACCACTCTCCCCTTTGTAGTCAATTATGCACAAGGCCTCCCATCATCTTGTCCACGCACACTTGACATGGGTGGCTATGTTCTGTGGCATCTCGTCTAATCAAGAGTCATCTCTGTGGTGGGGGCGTCAACTCTCTTCATTCATACATTTACTCTTCGCTCAGCTTTTTCTCACCCATTCACATACATAATCCGCCCACCTTGTACTCGGTATTATAGCCCTCACCTTGACACTCATGCCCGCTCCACCTCACACCATATATCCGCTGTCGCTCCTCACTCATTACCTTTCGCCTCCGGGATACTTGAGACTTGCTACTTGTTCAAGGGTCACCAAAATGCCGCCGCCTGACCCCGTAAGGGGCGTGGCGATTTGCCTTCCAGGCCGCTGTGCTGAGGGACTCAGTGTCACGTCCGCCCCCAGCTAAGCTGCTTCTCCTCATTTCTGGCACCCTGTCCCCTTGCCCTGCTTCCTCACTTTCCCTACAACCCCTCCCACAACTTTCTCTGGTCGGCGTCTAATTTCACAGGAACCCGTAAGGGGCACGGCCATTTGCTCTCCTGGCTGCCGTGCTGACGGGACTCGGCGCCCCGTCCTGCCCCAGCTGGCATTCTTTTTCTCCTTCCTCTATTCCCTACTTCGTCTTCTGTGCCAATTCTCTTTCACCTTGCATCGTCCTTCCATCTACGTTTGTTTGGCGATCTCGGTGTATCAAAGCTGTCCGTCAGGGGGCGCGACCCCATGTCTGGGTCGTGCCTGGTGGTGCGTTGACTTCCCGGAAGGCTGCTATGCGAAATGCCACCCAGGCAGTGTATGCACCACTTGCATTTTAAAGAAGGAAGTGGAGGAAGTAGTCGCCTACTACAGGGAAAGAACTACAGACCTCGAACAGAAAATCGAGAGGCTCAAGGAGGAGCACTCCCACCAGATCCGCAGGCTCGAAGAGAAGTTAAACGAGCTCTCGAGTCCTGAGGCAAACACCACCTCTGCAGAGAGCCCGGGCCCGAATGTGGCAGAGACGCCAAAAGGAAAAAAGAAAAAAAGACAGGGAAAGAGGAAGAGAGAGAAATAGAAGAAGAAAAGGTAGAAGAAGTTAATGAAAAGGATGACAAGGGGGTAAAGATGATAGAGAAGAATAAGAGGAAGAAGAAAAAAGAAAAGCCTGAAAAGACCATGACGGGGAAGAGAGAGGAATCGGAGAGCTTGCCTCCGAAAATAAAGAATCCGAGCTCAGCAGGCAAATGTGCCAGGGTCATCCTTGTGGGTGATTCCCAGGCACGGGACCTGCAGCCCCTGCTAGCGGCCCGCCTTCGCACAAGCGTTAAGGTAAGCTGCCTGCCAGGATGTGGTAACCACCACATCAGAGTAGAGGCTGAGAAATCACAGATTTCTGAGAGCTCAGTCGTTGCTCTGATGGTCAGTGGAAACGACCTCTACCTGAGAGGAGGTAGGGTAGGCCCTACAGATAACATCCTCCACACGGTCAGGGGTGCCGTGGACGACTGTGGGCTGAAAACCCGCAAGCGCGTGGTAGTCGGGATGCTCCCGAGGAGAGGTCCAACACGGACCGCTCACTCGATGAATGTGTCTTTAAACCGGCGCCTGTCAGATTTGTGTCCGGCAGAGGGGGTCTTTTTTGTGGACCCGTACCGCACCTTTTATGGTAGAAATGATCTCTACCAAAGGGATGGGGTACATCTTTCCTTTAAAGGAAAGCCCCTTTCTGTCGAACATGATCCAGGATGTCGTAGAGAGGACCGAAAGGAGTATCCGGCCCAGAGTGAGGGCGGACGTACGCCAGTACGCCCGTGTCACTCCAGCAACGACCTTCTCAGAGGTCGCAAAAAGGGGTGCCTCGTCAACAAACAAGCCGGGAAACGGAAGAGAGTAGGGAGTCCTACAGTCGGGGACTCCCTGAAAGTTCTTCTGTTCAATGCGAGGTCAATCAGGAACAAGTTTCCTGAGCTCCGTGGCCTCGTAGCGACGGAAGAACCCGAAATGGTAGCCATAACAGAATCGTGGATAAAAACCTCAAACCGAGACTTTCAAGGCGAATTCACAGTTTCTGGCTACAAACTCTTACACAAAGATAGGCCAGACAGAGAGGCTGGCGGTGTAATGTTGTATGTCAAGGATACAATCAAATCTACGAACTCCGACATTATATCCGATCACGAGCTCCTAGGTGTTGACCTAGAGATAGGTCTTGTCAGATACAAGACCCTGGTGCTTTACAGGCCCCCTTCCCAACCCGTTGAGAAGGACAGGGAACTGTACCAGCTGCTGGGTGAGCTTGTTCAAGGCAGAATGTGCATCCTTATGGGCGACTTCAACAGACAAGTTGACTGGGAAACCAGAGCAGCCTGTGGCGAGAGCGCGCTACTCCTGGAGTTCGCCAACAACGAGTTCCTCACTCAATGGGTCAGAGAACCAACGAGAGGAGACAATATCCTCGACTTGGTCTTCACCTCTGAGGATGATATCGTTGAGGATGTCTCTGTAGTAAAAGAGCTCGGTGTCAGTGATCACCAGCTAGTTAGATTTACCGTCAAGATGCCGAAGGTAAGGTCTGTTGCCAGGCAATCAAGGAAACTTGACTTGAGAAGAGCAGACTTTGCAAGCCTTCGTGCTGGGCTGACTGATGTAAGGTTAGCGGTATGCGAAGAGGTTGAGGATTCGTGGAACAATTTCAAAAATAAGTTCATGAGTCTTCAATCTATTTGCATCCTTCTGAAATGCCTCCATCGGTCTTCTGTTCAACCAAAGTGGTTTTATCGAGAAATCGGCCAACTGCTTAGGGAGAAGAGAAATGTGTACCGGCGATCGAAGATCTCGGGTGCCTTTGACGAGTACCGGAGGCTAGCCAGGAGAGTGAAGTCCAGCATAAGGGCGGCTAAGCGTACTGAGGAACTTCGAGTGGCGAGACTCTGCAAGGAGAATCCCAAGGAGTTCTTCGGCTATGTAAATAGCCGTAAACCAATCCATCGTAGGATTGGGCCCTTAGTGGACGAGGAGGGTGCATTAACTCAGTCAGATGCAGAAAATGCTAACCTTCTCAATCACTACTTCTCCTCAGTGTTTACTAAAGAGTGTGGTCCCATCCCCCAGCCCACGTATTCCTACTCGGGGGAAAAGCTGGAGGCAATGGACTTCACCGAAGGAGAAATAAAGATAAAGATCGCTGACCGAAAGACGAATAAGTCCCCTGGACCGGACTGGTTTCTACCCAAGGTATTGAAGGAAGTGTGCGATGAAGTATCACGACATCTGTGCGCTATCTTTAACATGTCAATCCAGACCGGATGCGTTCCTAGAGACTGGCGTGAGGCAGAGGTAACTCCGATCTTCAAGAAAGGAGACCCCAGCCATCCGTCAAACTACCGACCTATCAGTCTGACTTCGATAGTCGGTAAACTGATGGAAAGCATCATGGTGGACAAAATGACGTCGTATTTAGAGTCAAACCTGCTACTGAGGAGTTCCCAGCACGGCTTCCGAAGGCAACGGTCATGCCTGACGAACCTTGTGGAATTCTTCCACTGCGTTTTCAGTGAGCACGATCGGGACAAAGCGGTGGATGTGGTTTACTTAGACTTTCAGAAAGCCTTTGATAAGGTACCACACCGCCGCCTTCTCCGGAAAGTGTGAGCGCTGGGCATAGACGGAAAAGTAGCCGGCTGGATCGAGAACTGGCTAAGTGGCAGACGGCAACGGGTGGTGGTAAATGGACAGGCTTCTGAGTGGGTGCCCGTTACTAGCAGGGTGCCTCAAAGTTCTGTCCTGGGACCACTACTATTCATCATCTACGTCAACGACATGGACGGTGACATGGTTGCCAAGATTTCCAAATTTGCCGATGATACCAAGCTTGGTATGAACGTTGCAAAGGATGGAAATACTGTCCGCCTGCAGGAAGATCTTGGGAAGATTGGGGAGTGGTCGGACACGTGGCAAATGCCTTTTAACGTGAACAAATGCAAAGTAATGCATATCAGGCACAGAAATCCCCAATCTCATTATATCCTTAAGGGCACTGCTCTTGAATCGAGTGACACTGAGAAGGAGTTGGGTGTTACTATCACTAGCGACCTTAAGTTCTCGAAACAGTGCATCGAGGCAGAGAATAAAGCCCAAAGGATGTTAGGCTACATAAAGCACCAGTTTGGATACCGTAACAAGGAGATAGTACTTTGTCTGTACAACTCCCTGGTTCGGCCGCACCTGGAGTATGCCGTACAATTTTGGAGTCCTTCGTTTCGAAAGGACATCGCAAGGTTGGAACGCGTACAAGCTAGGGCAACCAAACTGATTCCCTCTATCCGACATAAAAGTTATGAGGATAGACTAAGGGAATTAGATCTGTTCTCGCTGGAAACCCGTAGACTGCGTGGTCAGCTCATCGAAGTTTTCAAAATGCTTCGAGGGTTCGACAATGTTGACTACGGGGATATTTTCACACTGAGTGAGAACAGAACGCGCAATCACGGCTTCAAACTTGAACTGAAGCGTTACAACCGCAATATGTGTGAAAATTTTTCACCTACAGTATCTGCGGTAAGTGGAACGCACTTCCAGTGGAAGTTGTCAACAGTGAATCTGTTGACCAGTTCAAGTCAAGACTAGACAAAGTCTTGAAAAGTGTCCGTTTAGGGACGCAAAACAATTGAGCAGTCATGTGCCTGCTCGATTGATAGTCCAAAGGTGCCCTCTTTGAATGGACCGTAAGGTCTCCTAGGGTACTTACTTTCCTTGCTACTCCTTGTTACTTAGCCTGAGTGGCGCTCTCGGGGGTCTTTGCTTCCCCAACCGTTAAATTTCTGATTTTGGCCGGCCATTTTTAAAACGATGGTTGGGTCAGGGGTCGACGGGCTTACCCTCCTGGTTGGGCTGGCACTCTGAGTAGATGCCTCGACGGTAGACTGACTGCGCTGCGCAGGTTCGCACCCGCTTTCATACTCTACTCTATACGCCTGTCAATAAGTCCTTTCCGCGCTTATTAGATACCTTCGCAGAAGAAATAGATCCTGATTAATTATCCTCGTTTTCTGGTGCTGAATTCCAGTTCCGGTCTCCGCTTTCTGAACTGGACGTGTTTAATTTGAATGAGGAGTTTGAGTCTCGCGTGGTGCGCCTCGCCGTATTTGGGCCGGGGGTAGCAGCGATTTAGTGGTTGAGGTATCTTCGCGAGAGCAGTGTGGTGCCCTGTGGGATTTGTCCTTCCTTTCGGAGGTTTTGGTTGTGCCCCACCCTCACCTTAATTTTGTTAAGGGAGTGATTCACTTCAACGAATTATTTCAATATGATGTTTCGAGACTAAAAGAACTTTTGTCCCAGAGGATTACAGACGTTTATAAGGTTTTTAAGTCGGTTGGTCCCGCTAAGGTTCCTCGAGTACGCTCATCGTCACCTTTGAGCGTCAGGATCTGCCCCAGTACGTGATGGTTATCTTCGTGTCCCGTTATGTCAGCTACCCAGACATTGGTTTAATTGCCACCAGTTTGGCCATATCAGCAGCACTTGTAGGCAGGCTCGTCGCTGTGTGGCCTGTGCTTTGGCGTATCATGGCTCCTCTTGTGGGAATCATGAATGTTGCGCGAATTGTGGAGGTTTTCATAGCGCGGCTTCGCGTTGTTGTCCCGTATTACTTTTTGAGAAGGAGGTCCTGGCTCTTCGGAACTCCCTCAGGCTGGACTTCCGCGAGGCCCGTCGTAGGGTGTGGGGGAAGCTCGCCCCCTCTGGCCGTCTCTTCTTTGACGTTCTCTGGGAGGCGAGTTCCTCCGTCCTGCTCCCGGTCGTCCCACTCCTCCTTTGTCCTCTCGTGGTCCCTCTGTTGCTCCTTCTTCTCTGCGACCTCTCCTTTGCCATTGGTCTCTTATGTTCTTCCCTCTGTCGTGGAACGTGAGACCGTCCGAGCTGAGACGCTGGAGGATATCCGGCAGTTCCTCCAGGTGTTTGCCCCCGCTGTTCCTTCCGTTCCTTTGCCTCAGCGCAAACGGAAAGGTTCCTCCTCACCCCGTTCGAGGTCCAAGCGCGCTGCCTCTGATGAGGCTGGTTTGGCCCCCGAGTCGGTTGTTGGGGCATACTTCGTTTTGATGTTATCTCCTCCCCGGGCTTCACTGGCCTTCGCCGGTGACATCACCGGTGTCATTGTCCTGGCGGAAATTCCCCCGGCTCCGTCTTCCTTGCCTCCTAGCCCGGTCCCTTCTTCCTTGCCCCTTACTTTTGTGCAGTCCTCTATGTCTCCTACCCCAGTTTCGTCTCCCTTGCCTCCTACCCCTGTTCCTTCATCTCCTTCTGACCCTGTTGCATCCTCACCCTCTGACCCTGTTCCTCCCTCTCCATCTGATCCAATTCCCTCCTTACCCTCTGTCCATGTTCCATCTTCTTCGCATCTTAGTTCTCGTCCGTCTCTGCTCGATCTCGCTTTCCCTCCGAGCCATGAGCCTTCCACGTTAGAGTTCTGCTCACAATTTAGTAGTTTGTCTCCTCCTTGCTTCTCTTCGAAATTCTTGCTTTCCTACCCTTTCTGGCGTCGCCTTTCCTGCTAGACTCCGGGCGACCCCGTTTTAACAGTGCTGCCATCAAGAATCCATTAGCATTGGGCAGCTGCCGCTTTGTTTTCCCTTAAACTAAATTAATTTCGCAGGGTAAACGCAGACCAGGTTCCTCTCACCTAACTATCCCGGATCAGCGCTGAGGGGTAAGGGAACAACGTTCCCTCAGCCCTGAGCTCCGGTCTGGGTTGGTGTGTTTTTAACAACCTGCTTCATCCCCACCCACACCTTCCTCACATCCCCTCTCTTTCTCCTTTCAATCTGTATCGATTTTTATCCCTTACCTAAGGTGGAGCCGCCATGCAGATGGGCTGCCAGGTCACTAGACGGGAGGAGTGGCCTCAAATGGCAGCAGCTGGTTTTTCCTGCCTCGTGTTCGCCTCTCGAAGAGCGGTTACTGCATGGGATAATGAGCATTTACTTCCCGTGATAATTATCGGGTCACCATGCCCCAATGACAGAATGAAAGGTACCTCAAAGGGGTCCTGTTTTGTCTGGGGGGTGGGCACATGGAGGCCTCCGTGAGGTGACCAAGCCCCAGAGGATAGGATCTTCCATGCAGTCAAACTCCGGGCTGGGTGCCAAGCACAGAATCCGTGTCTGTCCCTATGCAAGCTCCTCCTCAGACATCTCGGCTCCCCGAGACCTCACAAAGAGAGGAGTGATCTCCTCTCCCGGCTGGGGCTCCTGTGACAGACAAGACCTTCTCTGTTCCAGAGAAGGATCTTGTCGAGGCCGGCCCATCTGCCCTATGGGCTCCTACCGGAGGGGGAGGTAAGCTGGTTCTTTTCCCGCCCTCCTCTCCTAAAAAAAAAGAAGAAAAGACGGGGGGGGTGACTCTTCTTCCTCCGCGAGAGCCATGGAGACGGACGGTGCCACTGCCGTTTCGGTATGCGACCAAGCCAAGATCGGCACGTCCGGTTCTGTTGCTCCCCCGGATGTGGAGTCCCAGACTAAGACCAAAAGTGCGAAGAGCGAAGTATCACTTACGTAAGGGCCCCTCATTCAGAGGTTACCTGTTGTTTTTTAGCCCCCTGGTTTCAAACGCTTCCTCGGTATTTCGCCACTGATGCCAGAATGTTGGCTAAGGGCAACATCATCCATCAGAGGAGAGTTTTAGATAGCGTGATTGGTAGAGACCCGAATGTGACCCGTTTCTCAGACGGTAGCCTTCTGGCGATTGAGTCGAATCCCTCTGATACGGCCATGATTAGGGGCCCTTCGCACACTTGTTGGCACGCTGTAAGTGTGACGCCACACTCTACCATGAACTTCGTGAAAGTAGTAGTTTATGCGAGGGAACTCTTGGACTACTCCAGATATGAGATCACCTTAGAGCAGGGCCGGTTTAACCTAGTAGCACGTGCTACGGGCCCCGCGGGGATGTAAAAAAAAATAGTAATAATTAGGTTTTTGTCCTTAGGCACAGAATGCCGAGACAAAATAATTATTCATTTTCCTGATTTTTATATTATTATATATGATATTACTATATATTGAAAAATATAGAAACTTCACTAGAGCATACTGCACAGTCTAATAAGTCTGGCATAATGTTTTAGTAGTATACGGTGTTCTTTAAAAAGGAATAAAAAGTGTACAAAATAAAACTCTTTTTTAGTCGCGGGCGACTCTATATCTCACTATGTTGGTCGGTTGGGGTCCGTTTTGCTTTTTTTTTTGTTTTTGTAATAAAATTGTAACTATTCGGCTGATTCCAAAGAAATTTGAAAGCCTTATGTTGTTTTCCATTTTCTTAGGAATGATATAATTGCCAAAGTCCTCCCGAGGTTAGCCCGGGAATTATTTTGTTTTGGCAATAACCCTATAACTATTCGGCCGATTCTAACGAAATTTGAAACCCTTATGTTGTTTTACATTATATTTCGAACTATAGAATGGCCAAGGTCCTTCCAAAATTAATCCGGGAGTTATTGAAAGTTTTGAACATCGTAAGGTCATAAATCAGAATAAGT
This sequence comes from Ceratothoa steindachneri, assembly GCA_963969495.1. Classification (NCBI taxonomy): domain Eukaryota; kingdom Metazoa; phylum Arthropoda; class Malacostraca; order Isopoda; family Cymothoidae; genus Ceratothoa; species Ceratothoa steindachneri. Next base: position 128,830,000 of record OZ018330.1, on the reverse strand, counting down.
GAGAGCACGTGACTTTTTAGTTAGCAGACCTTGTTTCAGTTGAGTTCCAGCCATACTAGGAGTTCTTTTCCTCGGATACCTTTATCCCTCTCTGCAAAGGAAAGGGCAGGGTGAGGGTGAGATACCACACACACACATAGGAGGTTGAGGTACATGTGATTTATTTATGGAACAACGTTTCGGGCGTATCACCCATCTTCAGGTTCTAAAATCATAAAATAATCAGGTTAAGACCATGTTAAGCCATACTAGGAGTTCTTTTCCTCAGATACCTTTTTGGCCTCTCTGCAAAGGAAAGGGCAGGGTGAGGGTGAGATACCACACACACACATAGGAGGCTGAAGTACATGTGATTTATTTATGGAACAATGTTTCGGGCGTATCACCAATCTTCAGGTTCTAAAATCATAAAATAATCAGGTTAAGACCATGTAGGTAAATTAAAAAATAACTCAGGGATTTAAAAGGCAAGATAATCATATTATCAATCTAATATAACCACTATTGACACGAAAAAAACACAAAAGTAAATAATTACAGTATAATATTGCTTACCAATGAAGTTCACGAGAAATCACAAAGTGAAGAAATTATAAAGGATTTGGCTTAAAGAAGGATAGGATTTTGATTGGTTGGTTGTTAAATAAGAGAAGGTTGGTTAGTTGTTGACTGAGGTAATAATAATTAAGAAATAAGAAGGGGAACAGCGGTATTATCTATGTTGAGTGTAGGAGATTTTGTCCGTATTAGTAGCGATTCCAAAATTCTTAAACTATATTCATTGTTATTGCGACCAATTATTTTCAAGTTATCAATGGAACATTCTGTCTTGAATTGTTTAATATCATTTCTAATTACAGAAGCCTCCTTCTTAGACAATATTTTATCAGTGCGATGGCTTATTCCCATGTGAAAACATTATATATCTGAAAACTTAGCTAAAAAATTCTTATGTTTGTATATATTTATAATCTCACATCCAAAACGTCGGTACCAAGAAGTTATAATATAGTAATGAACTTCGTAAATTTAGCCTGCTTATTTATTTCATGAATGCGAAAGAATGATGAAATGAATCCAGAAAACCGCAGAGAAACAGAAAAACAGGATAATTTTTCTTCAGAAATTTTATTTCCTAATTCGCAAAAAAATCCGTACCGGGGTAGGATTCGAACCGTGCACACTGAGGTAGCGAGCAACAGCTTTGATCTCAATTAAACAATCCCTTAGACCACTCTCATCAAAGCGGTCGCTCGCTGCCTCAGTGTGCACTTTTCGAATTCACCACCTCGTGAAGGTCTTCTAGTCGAAGAGGCCATCCTGGATCTCCTCCGAGATAGGTTTGGAGGGCATATTCCTTCAATGGAATTGCCGCCGACTGCGGGCCAACTGGGAGGAACTTCGGAGGCTCGTCTCCCGTTCCCCATTAGATATGTTTTTGCAGGAGACCATACTGGGTGCCTGCCCGCTGCTCACCCCCCCGGGGTATAAGAGTATAGTGTATGGTTATCAATGTGATTTATCTTCGGTTAATAAATCAGCCTAGATAGCGTTTCGAAAACCATAACCATAAATTTTGTTTGATCGAAGATGTCTGCCGTTAGTTTTAGGCCTAAAGGCGATAGCGAAATAAATTTTGGAATAATGACTTGGGCGTTAAGAAAGACAATTACACTAATATAAATATATTCATAAAATCAACGAATGTACAATGGGATAAGTAGGTTAAGTAAATATGGTAAATAATATGGTGAAACAATAAAGTGAATAATATATAATATCGTGTAGTAATGTAGTGAATAATATAGAGTATCTTTGAGTAAATAATATTGAGTATCTATGAGTAAATAATATTGAGTATCTATGTTAATATTTTAAATAATTTAGAGTATCTTTGATGTAGAGTAAATAACTTAGTATCTATAATGGACTGAATTAGGGCTGCAATGAGAAGTAAATATAATCAGGACTTACTCTCGTATTGTCGTTTGCAAAGCAAAGAATGTGAGAATGGAATTAACTCAGTATGATTTGTTTGGAGGTAAATGAATAATTGTAAAAGGAATGGTTACCGACCTTTATACGAAGAAAGCATCGAGTCGAGTGGGCAGCATAGCGTGCTCTTTTGATCGGGCTGGGAACGTGTGTTTGTTCGTTTGTGTGTGAAATTTAAGAGATGATGTTTGAAACAGTATACGTTGATTGAATTGACAAGTAAAATAAATAAATTAATTAATTATTAATTTTAACATAAAATGATTTAATTTACAAAAGTTGAAGCAAATTAATTGAAAGATTAAATTGACAAAGTTAGAGTAAAATAAATGAATGATTAAATTAACAGTTAAAGTAAAATAATTAAATTGACAAGTTTAAGGAATGCATAATGAATTTTACATAATAATGGATGTATGGGTGGGGGAGGGACAATTCCTTATTTTCCGTTTATGGTTTTTATCTTGAATTTTAACTTTATCGAATCTATTTATTTTCTGAATTTCCTTGATTTTTTTTAAGTTAGCCCTTCAAACATTGTCTTCCATTTATCTTGACTCCAGTATTCTTGTTGTCTAGGTTGGTTCTAGATCTTCGATTTCTTTCTTGGTGTATCTGCATATTCTTTCATTTTATCTTGGGTTCATGATTCCTTCTTGATTCTTGATGAGTTAGCCTTTGAAGTCATTTTCCTTGAGTTCCGTTTTCTTCTGGAGGTGATCCATTTATCTTGAGTCATCTTGAGTTGGTCATTTAAGCGTTTTCCTTGGTTTCCGTTTTTTTTGTGAGAATTCTTCGTAAAAATTGTGAACTATGAGTTTCGAACGCAGCACCAATGGATTTAAAAGTCAGCACTCTAGCCATCACGCTACGGCGGAGTCCGCCTTGAGTTGGTAATTTAATGGGCTATTTATATTATCGCGTTGGAAGGAATTTTTTCTCTGATGCATCTTCGCACCCCTACAGATGTATATAGATATTTAAGTTTCCTAGGAGGTTTTATTATAGGAATGCCCAGAGGCATTGCTATAAGACTACGCCATTAATCCTAGGAGTCAAGTCCTTGACGAGCTGGAGATAGGTATCCTAAATGCGAATTAGTGTACGCCTCACAGCCCAATAACAGCTTAATTTTCCTGTCTTGATCTATCTCTGTACTCTCTGGATGAACATCCTAATTTTTTTTAATTTTTTTTTGGGGGGGGGAGGGGGGTAGTCATGACCTCTAGAACCTGAAATTATCGATTATCACTAGTTTTGAACCAAAATTATCGGCGATACCGATGAATTTGTAACCCGGAAAAAATAGGATAACCGATAACCCGATATCGTTATCGCGATAACGCCCACTTATGGGTATTACTGTACCATAGAGGGGTATAGTGGAAGTAGAAGGTAAAGGTGAACACTTTCTATATAGGCGGTTTGATGGCGTGTTGCCATAGCACTATGTGAATGCTGATGAGTAGGTGGCGTGTTGCCATAGCAGTGTATGAGAGCTGAATGAAATGATGGCGTGTTGCCATAGCTCTGTATGAGTGCCGTCATTCGGCAATTCATTATTGATGGTGTGTTGCCATAGCACTGTGAGTGAGGATTGATTGTGGGTCAAAATGCAAAAGTGAGGACCTACCTGAATAAATGAAGTGAGGTGTAGGTGGTAGATGTTGACCAGTTTATCGTTTATTCCTTGAGTTGTTAGTTTAAAGGATGCGAATTTGAAGTTTGAGAAATTGAAATTTGAGGATTCTGAAAAAGTGGTTGAGTTGGGTAAAGTGAGTAAAATGGAGAATTTGAGGAATGAAGATTTGAGTGAGGAGTGGAGAGTTGAGATTAGGTGGAGTTACTGGTTGTAACTATGTGCAAGGATGTAAACATTTTATGACTTGTGCACCATATTTGTTATGATACCAGCACTACTGAGTTGGTTGGGAGGGAAAAGGAAACGTTATGCTTCGGAAGAAGCATAACGGTGGCTACAAGGCTGTGTACAGCGTTGTGCCCGTACCTTTGATGATACCGGCATAGACCCTGATGGTGTGGAAGGTTATGAGAATAGGTGGAAAATTTTGCTGCCTCTCACCTTTTGCAGTGTGATGCCCCCGTTGGTTTCTCGTTTGGGAACCAGAGCGGGACCTGCGCCTCCGATCGCCAAACCCGTGCCCATGCTCGCTCTGTGATTCTTGCCGCAGCTTTAGCCGCTGGATGTCGGCTTCCATCCTCCGTATTGAAGCTTCAAGGTCCCTCGATAGAGAAGATGGGACCCTTGAACGCTCTGACCGGTCGTCTGAGCAGCTAGCCGTTTCCCGAACCTGAGAAATTGAAAGATTATTGTTAAATGGGCCGTGAGTTTGGCCGTTGCCCCAATTCACATAAGGACTCCTGTATAATTTGTCGGCGGCTATAGCGATCTCCCCAATACTCATAGGGCTCGAGCCTAGGATCAGTAGCCTTATTCCCTCTGGAACTCCTCTCATGAAAGTCTCAGCGAGGAAATGGCTAAAAAGTTCGGTTTGAGCAATTTTTACACTGATAAGGTCCTTCAGATGCGTTAGGGAAGAAGTAAGACTCTCATCTACCATTTACTGGGTGTTCAGGAGCTCTCTCAAGTTGTCTATTTGGGACCTGCCGTATTTGCTGAAGAAAGCTTCCTTCAGGTTGTCTAGAACGCCAGCCTGTTCTCCTATTTAGAACTTCCTTGAATTGTATAGAGATACTTATGGGCAAACGCTGAATCATTGGTACAATTTTCTTTTCTTCGGTGAGGTTTGAGGAGGAGGACCGAGACTTCTAACCATGAAAATTCGGTTTGCAAAGTCATATACGGGAAGTAAGAGGCACACATGTGCCTGTGCGTGGACTAGGGATTCGAGGCAGTCGGTTGGCTATGATGATCGGGTTGGCGGCTAAAAGATGTCCTTATTTGTTTTGGTTGTTCCATCATAGTCACTATGTTTTATGTATACCTGTGCTAGTTGAATGAATGTGTTCATGTGAGTGAAGTAGCTGTGGTTGTGTGCACGTGTGTGTGTGGAAATTATTCACGAGCACAGAAATGTGAAGAAATGAATAATAATTATGAGAAATTAAGGAAATTGTCCACTCGTTGTATATAGGGGATAGTATCAGATTAAATGATATGAATTATGAAAATTGGAAGAGGATACTAAAGATAATACGCGATATTAAAAATGAACACGTGAATCAAAATGCTGTTCTAACGAGGATTGCAGGGAAATAACGCACGGAGTTCGAAAATTATTTTAACGTTTGAAGTTATTTATTGATTGACGGGAGATTATTAAATTCTAGGCACCATTTTATGGTATTGGTTATTAGTGGGATTGATTTTAGTTAATAAATCAGCATATATAGCTATTTGAAAACCATTAACATAATTTTTTTTAATTGGATGGAATAGTCGTCTGTTAATATTTAGGCCTAACGACTGACGTGAACTGAATTTAGAAGCTTCGGGCGCTAGGGTTATAAGAAAACTGACTATAAACATAATATATATATATATATATATATATATATATATATATATATATATATATATATATATATATATTCATAAAATCAACGAATGCACAATGAGAGAATTGAATTAGGAAATAACTAGCAAGCGGTAATTACAATTATACGAATGAATGAGATAATTAAATTGAGAATTGTTAAGGAATACAGCGTAAATATAATTGAAATATGGATTACAGGATGAGATTATAGGATGGTATTACAAGTATAATTGACTTGTACAAAGGATACGAAGTGTAGGATAGTATGGTTGATTTGTGGGGAAGGCAGTGAAATATAAGGTAACGTAATGAAATCTATGGAGTGAAATGTAAGGTGAAGTAAGGTAAGGTAACTATGATGGACTGTGAATTGGGATCTGCAATGAGAGAAGTAACCGGAATTAGGACCTACTCTCGTATGGTAGTTTGCAGAGAATAAGTGTAAGAGGATTTATAACTGACCTTGATTCGAAGTAAAATGGAGCACGAATGGATGGGTGACTGCTTCGAAGCGGGCAGCTAAAGGCGCGCGTTCGTTTGTGTGTGTTGGCATTAGGGAAAATATTTTACTAAAGGGATTTGGGGGGAATATATTTTGAATGTAAAATTATTTTCCCGTCTTTGTTGAGATGGGTCACAATTTGAATATATATACATTGATTAAATCACCCTGATTATTTGATTGGAGAATATTTTAATATAATAAAATTCCCTGGTAGTCTTGTCATTATAGAAATGCCCTAGAGGGCATTGTTATAGTTCAATTCATTCTCAGGGAATAACGAATAATTTTACAAAGGTGGTATATATATATATATATATATATATATATATATATATATATATATATATATATATATATATATATATATATATGAAACAAGTTTGTTTCAAACAAATATTTTCAAAGACAGGTTTAGATACCGGATATGAAGGATAAAACCAAATAGATAGGGTATACTTCCGGAAATTCCAACTGTGAGCAATATTTCTTTGAACAAATTCATGAGATTTGTAAATAAATTAAGTCGAATTCCAATTGGTGGAGTAACTATTTTCAGATAAATTGACAAAGAAAGCACTATTACTTTCACCCCTTCTAATATTGTATTTAGGTTGCGTCAAGCGTACAGTTAATGATGTCCTGGTTTGCCCAAAGTATTGCTTAGGGCAAACTGAACAATCAACAGAATAAACGCCCCCCTATACTATTTTTATTATTATGAATCAACATTTTGTACATGGTAGACTGATACTTGAATATTTGAATATGACAGAAATATTTAACCTATCAAGAGGCGGGGAGGCCAGGAAATGGACTCAGAAAACGGTAAAACAAGGGAGTTCTTAAAATTGTATTGCATATATATATATATATATATATATATATATATATATATATGTTATTAGATTTTTACTAATGCGCTCCCTTTAATGGCCACAAACTTATAACACCAGAGATACGTAAGGCCATCAGCTCTCTAAAAAACAGCAGAGAAATAGTCATAAGAAAATCTGACAAATGCCACATATACGTCTTTCTAAACCAAGAAGAATAGAACAATAAATTGAATACCATTCTAAGTGACACTACTAAATTTAAACGTATGAAAAAAGTTCCACCAGAAGACTTAAAAATGAAAATAAATGGACTTCACTTCCAAAAGATCATCGGCGATTACACACCAGGATATCTGTGTGGAAATGTAAAAATTCATAAGCCGAACAGCCCATTGAGACCCGTTATAGCAATGCCCTCTGGCCATTCCTATAATAAAAACCTCCTGGGAAACTTATATATATATATATATATATATATATATATATGAAAATTAATGCAATATCGCAAGAAAAGATGAGGAATTAAACCACATTCTCCGAAGACAATTTAATTCAGAACAGTTTCAGTGTATCTCACACCCTTTTTCAACTGACACTGGGCAGAAAATATAAGAGAAATGCATATAAGCATAACACAAGATCCCCTCTTTTTTCCCCTAATCCCCTACTTGTGGCTAATCTGGGGGGGTGGGGGGTGTTATGCCTAAACATATTGAAGGGCTGGCACTTTACTATTTTGTTTATTTGCGATCTTATTACAGGATTAAAAGAAAATTGACCCTCAGATAGATTTAAATTAGGAACTGACGATATCAAGCTCGATTCTACGATTCTTCTCTTAACATAGTTAGCCGATTTAAATAACATTTTACTTCCATTGAAATCGATCGTATGATTCTTGTCTCTAACATGGTAAAATATTCCACTACTTTCGCTGCCCACTCTAATATCTCTTTTGTGTTCGTACAATCTCTTGTCTAGATTTCTCCCCGTTTCCCCTATATAAAATTTATGGCAATCGTTGCATGGTACTGCATATACTCCTATTTTATGATGTTTTGGGGTTTCCTGGCCATCATTAATTGGTTTAAGGAATTATTATATTTAAAGGCTAGATTAATACCCGCTTTTGCAAATATGTCCTTTAAACTATTTAATTTATTGTTAAATGGCAATGTTATACATTTGTTGAAGTCGTTAGTGCGGGAAGGCTTATTACCATAGAATGTTTTCCTAGCTGCAAAATGGGCAGGCGATATGAACCAATCTGTTTGAAACAACATCTCTTAAAATTTCACACACAAACAAACAAACACACTCTTTCAGCCTGACCTTCTGCAACAATATTCTTTCCCATTCGACTCTCACCATTCTCCGTATAAAGCCCCCAATTCAGTCTATCGTAGTCACCATATTATTTCACCATATTATTTCATATTTATTTCACGTACTTCATTTCTCTTCACATCTCGTCACTGTAAATCATATTTTACCCTATCTTACATTGTATACCTAATCCAACTTATCTCATTTTACATTCGTTGATTCTATGAATATATTTATATTTGTTTAATTGTTTCTCTTAAAACCCAGTTCATTATTTCAAAATTTATTTCGCTGTCGCCTTAAGCCTAAAAACTATCAGGCGACAACTTCGATCAAACAAATTTATGGTTATGGTTTTCGAAACGCTATTTAGGCTGATTTATTAACAGAAAATAAATTCCATGATTAACCATATACTATACCATCATATCTCAAGTTACGACACCAACGTACCGTTTAGCTAAAACCCTAAATGAAGTAATAAAATCGTACATCCCTTCGAAGTACAGCATAAAATCCACGGAGGAATTTATTGATATACTCCACTCTACAAGACCGGCAGGGCTAATAGCATCCCTTGATGTAGAAAGCCTATTTACGAACGTGCCTATCGCCCAGACCATCGACATCATTATGAAAAACGTGTACCACCAACCTACAATGGCTCCTCCAAATCTCGAACCAAACATTTCAAGGAACATGTTACGTTCATGCACACCGGACGGTAATCTATACACGCAAGTGGATGGAGTGGCCATGGGGTTTCCCTCAGGGCCGACCTTCGCCAACTACTATATGGGTCAATTTGAAGAGAGATTATTGGATAACTGTGAAAATAAGCCACACATATATTGATCATATGTAGACGACATCTACATCAACGTCCAAAACGACGAACATCTGATAAACATCAAACAGCAATTTGAGGAGAACTCCGTGTTAAAATTCACTTATGAATTTTGCACGGGCAATAAACTCCCTTTTATGGACGTTGAAGTTCAAAACATCAATGGTAGCTACATTACTAAAGTACATAGAAAAAATACGGACATGGCAAGATGCCTCAGTGCGGAGAGTGAATGCCCTGAAAGGTATAAAATAAGCGTAATTGGCTCATGCATCCGCCGAGCATATAAATGCTGCTCTACATGGGAACTTTTCCACCAAAAGATCTCACATGTAAAACAAACACTTGTGAACAACAGTTTCGCGAACAACATGATTGACAAACAACTCCAATCAATTTTAAATAATTGCTTCAAAGATACAGATACAACAAATAGTAATCAGGACGCCGTAAACAATATCGAACTGTACTACAGAAATCAGATGTCCACGGCCTATAAAATAGATTAAAAAAACACCAAGGAGATTATTAACTGTAACATCAAGGTTAAGAATCAAATGGATAAAATTCAACTGATTATTTCCTATAAAACAACAAAAGCTAACAATCTCCTTATGAAAAGCAACAGCTGCCAAAACCCCTCGAATCTCAAGTCAACCAACATAGTTTACGAGTTCATCTGCCTCAATAAAGACTGCAAGCTTTATAATAACTCTAAATATATTGGCATGACAACTACTACACTTTCGAGACGTTTAACGATGCATCTGCAAAGCGGAGGACCTAAAAATCATATGGAGAGCGCACATAACATCAATTTAACGAGAGATATTCTAGTTGGCATCACCGTAATTAAAAGAAAAGAGGGAAATAAAGCTAGGCTGAACATCTTAGAAGTCATTTTAATAAACGAAGAAAAGCCGGCCATCAATAGTCAAGGGTTAAGCTGGAATCAAACATTAAAGTTGTTTTAAAATTTCACTCAACGGATTGGCTCGTTTTCTTTAACGTTATGATCAACCAGGGGAAATAAATACCACCTAAAAACCGTTTTCTTTCATTCACCGTCTACCTGGCGAACCTTGCGCGCCCCGGCAGCTTCTCGGAGGAACTGAACAACGTGCTCCAACACAATGGAATCAATAAGAATTTGTGGTTTCCGCCAAACCCAGCATCTCAAGACGTGTTAAACATCAAGTCCGTCGATGACGCACAGACTGAGAACAACAGAAAAGCAACGCTGTCAAACAAGGAACAACAACCTAAATCACGAAAGAAGACGGAAGCCACGCAGAAAACGAAGGCGAAGCAAGAAAAGAAAACGCTGAAAACTAAAAAAATAACCCGAAGAAAAGGTGAGCGAAAAGAAGAACACCAGATCCACAGCAAAAAAGAAGAAGAAGAAAGGCAAGTACAGCAAGCGACGATTCGGAAGACGATCAAACTTACCCCGAAGTGCCCCTAACGGAAAAAATAGAAATTCTGGAAAAAGGACACTTTTTCGACGGGGAAGAAGTGAATTTAAAAGTTTTCGGGACTACTGGATGTAGACCCGAGAAAAGCAATAAAGTGAAATTAGTTCAAGGAATTAGAAGCGGCGAATACAAGTGGACCTTTGAGGGGCCGTGGTCTCCAAAGGAAATAGATAGCCTCCTGTGCAGTGGAACAATGTATATCCCGGACTCGAGCATATACACAGTGAACGGAACAACGTATAAGAATATAAAGTGCAGAATGAAGACCTCGGATATAGACTAATAGAAAAACGTGAGTCAACAAAAAAAAAAATCGTGGTGAAAGTGACAAATAATATAGTGAAATACCAATAATGAAGAGTGTATAAACATGAAAAGTCAAATAAGTAAATGTTTAGCGTGATAATAGTTAATATGAAAGTACAAGTGTATTGTGAGTTTAGTAAGTAATAGAATTAAAGATTCAGATAGTGAATAAAATCAAAAGTAAAGTGAGCTAAAACATAAATTCAGCAAAATGAATTGCGAACAGTGAACTCAATACTATAAAAGTAAGTGTTCATTAAATAAAATTGTAAAGTGAAGAATATATAGCAATATTAGTGACAATAGTAATAGTAATATAGTAATGGTAATATAAAAAAAAACAAGTGAATAATAGCTAAAGAAATATGAATAGTGAAATAAAAACTAAATAAAGTTAACAGTGAATAAAAGAGAAATAAAAAAGAGAGATATAATTAGATATAAATAATTAAAGTTAGGATGTGAAATTGAAGTGTTACGTATAATCAAAAGTGCAAATTGGTAAACCATCAATCAAAGATTATAATAATAAACACAAGAACTTTTCGGTACCGTCTTGAAGCCTCTTGATTCAGAGGACCGAGATCAGGTAGGAGAAAATATCGCAAGTCCTTATGGACATCTATCTTTGCAACCTTTGGATGGAAGGAGTCATTTAATATTTTGCCTATGACTCTGTTAACCAAATCAAGGGGGAATGAGTTGGACACGAAAAGACTTCTTGAAACGTCAAATTCAAGGTGCATTAAAGGGTGCAAGATACTTCAAGACGGTACCGAAAAGTTCTTCAGAGGTTTTATCCGCAAATACATTTCCGAATAACCTTCATTAACAATTTAAAAATAGGTAATTTCTTCCGCACCAAGGATTTAACCCCAGCTTATTTGTGCAATAGTATTGTATACAAATTTTCTTGCCCTTGATGTTCCCATGGAACATATATTGGTAGTACTATTCGCTCCTTGCACTCAAGGGTTTGTGCACACGTTGGCATTAGTTGCCGAACAGGAAAGTCTCTCGCAAGTAAGGAAGTCTCGCTAATCAGAGATCCCATTATAAAGTGTAAGGTTGATGCAAACATTAATAATTTTGAAATTCTGGGCTCTAATCCTAACATCACCAAGCTCAGAATTCTGGAATCTCTCTTCATAAAAAACATTCGCCCACGTTAAATTCAGACTTGACCTGCCACCCATTATCGGTAATAGCCACAACCAACCAGCTTCAGTCCCGTAAATATTGTACCGACAACAAACTACCCATAATCGTGTCCAATTTTGGTAAATTCCTTAGTCATATTTCCTGACTCGCTGACAGCAGATATGAATTTGTTCCTTTCTTTTGCTTTGAGCTTATCTGTATATGTACTTTTAATTATTAATACTTTTAATTATATAGGTTTACTATCTTAATTATTTGCTTTTGATTTGTATTTAGTTTAAGTTAACATTTGTTCGCTTCACGAATTGTGTTTACCCCTTTAGCCTGATGATGGATTAGGTAATCCGAAACGTTGCTTGGAATAAATAAGAATGTCACTGATCGTCGTATCTTCCTTCTACAATTAAAATTACGCCTTCTACGCCTTCTTAGAAGCAACCTTGTTGAATATATATATATATATATATATATATATATATATATATATATATATATATATATATATATATATATATATATATATATATATATATATATATATATATATATATATGTGCGGGTGTGTGTGTGTACCAATACAGATAGAATTTATTCATTTCATGTCTTATAGAATATTGGGATTAATAATGAGCTGGGCAAAACAGATATGAAAAAGACACTGAAATAGATATACATATTTATATTGATTTATTCTACATAGATAAAAAGTTCGTTTTTTTTTTAATTTAAAAACAGTTTTCACGAATGAAATATAGCTCAAACTTAAAAAATGATGCCGTCAATTTTTGACTGCACAGGTACACTAATGACGGCATCATTTTTATGCTTGATCTATATTTCATTCGTGAAAACTGTTTTTAAATGAAAAGAGGATACAATCTCAGATCACATCTCGACAGCCTATATTATAATAACAACCAGGCAATGGCTTCGTTACTAAGATTAAAATTTAAAATCTAAAAAAAAGCAGCCATGGTTAAATTTTTTAATAAATTTTCTGAACTTTTTAAAAAGGAATTCAAAACTAAATTTTCCCCTTTAAAAATATCACGTTGCTAAAATAGAGTTATAGATATAGAAGATATATAAAAATAAATTTTCTGAACTTCACCATTTGTAATTCTTTGGGTTTTAAAAAATTCACAAAATTTCGACACTTATATTTATTTCTGAACGTTGATAAAAAACATAAGTCATAACCAAACTAAGATGAAATTATTATTCAAATACTCGAAAAAGTCTTCTTAAATTATAGAGTTAGTGATGATGATATATATATATATATATATATATATATATATATATATATATATATATATATATATATATATATATATATATATATGATGTGTATATGTAGATATGTTATTATCTTACGTAGATATCTCACATCATCATCATCACTAACTCTATAATTTAAGAAGAGGATTTTATTGAGTATTTGAATAATAATTTCATCTTAGTTTGGTTATGACTTATGTTTTTTTATCAAAGTTATTTCTAATAATTCTTTTATAATATCAAAAAACAAAAGGATGAAGTTCAGAAATAAATATAAGTATCGAAATTTTGTGAATTTTTTAAAACCCAAAGAATTACAAATGGTGAAGTTCAGAAAATTTATTTTTATATATCTTCTATATCTATAACTCTATTTTAGCAACGTGATATTTTGAAAGGGGAAAATTTAGTTTTGAATTCCTTTTTAAAAAGTTCAGAAAATTTATTAAAAAATTTAACCATGGCTGCTTTTTTTTAGATTTTAAATTTTAATCTTAGTAACGAAGCCATTGTCTGATATATATATATATATATATATATATATATATATATATATATATATATATATATCATGATCATCATCATCATCACTAACTATATTTAAGAAGGGGATTTTTTGAGTATTTGAATAATAATTTCATCTTAGTTTGGTTATGACTTATGTTTTTTTATCAACATTCAGAAATAAATATAAGTGTCGAAATTTTGTGAAATTTTTTAAATCCAAAGAATTACAAATGGGGAAGTTCAGAAAATTTATAAAAAATTAACCATAGCTGCTTTTTTTAGATTTTAAATTTTAATCTTATATATATATATATATATATATATATATATATATATATATATATATATATATATATATATATATATATATATATATATATATATATATATATATATATATATATATATATATATATATATATATCGTAGTATGGCCCTTTTTTATCACTATACTCTTTGACAACCTTTGTGTAGCGGTATGCTTTGTGGTGAGTGAGTTACTTCTTTGATGAAGTAGGCTTTGTTCTAAGAGTGCTAATTCGGTAGTTTTGTTCTTAAGGAAGAGCTATTTAAATACGTAAGGATAAGAGGAAACACCAGATTTATACCAACATAAACATATATTTTAAATGAAACACTTAACTATAACAAACAGACAGTTAACACATTTCTATCTTTGGCATCTAGTCCTATCGCACGGATATGATGACAAAAATAAACAAATAGGCTTCCCGTAAACATACCAATTGCAGATTAGAATTTTTATCGCGACTCTATTTGATTAGTGTTAAAACATTAAATTAACGTACTCTCGTCTATAAGCACATATGACCTAGGTTCAAGAACAATGGGTCTACTCCCCTTTAAAACGCGAGACGTACTAAACTTCTACTATCGCAATATGAATATAAATGTTCTTTCTAACTTACATGACAGGAGGTATTAGGGATTGCCGGATGTCGTTGGAGAACTTATCTCTCGCTTTGGAGTGTTGTGGCCGATGGTTGAAATTTCGTAGAGGAGGGGGTTGATTCTTCAACGTAATTAAAGAACTGGAGCTCGTTGGGGCTGGGTTCTTCTCCTCTCACTCTTACGGAGCTTGAGATGTGAGAGTCGCTTGAGTGTGAGCGGCTTTGCTTTTCTTCAGTCAGACTTCTTTACAGTCTGTAAAAGATTCTTCGGTATGGCACCGATATAAACCTCGACTATTTATGTTAATACGGCCCGAAAAGGGGGAATCGATTTTCTTAATCTGATCCTATCGTTTCTCACGGAAATAGTCTTGTATGGCTGAAGGATCGATCTTCACGAACTGAACCTTCTTCTCTCTTATTGAATTCTAATCTTCTTGTCTGGCTGAAGGATCGATCTTTACGAACTAATCCTTCTTCTGGCGCATCGACTAATAATCTTCTTGTCGGGCTGAAGGATCGATCTTTCACGAACTGATCCTCTTTCTTGCGTATCAACTTCTAATCCTCTTGTCGGGCTGAAGGATTGATCTTTCATGAACTGATCCTCCTTCTTGCGTATCGACTAATAATCCTCTCTCTTTCGTTGCGGGGCTTATTTATAGTCGGATTCCCGCCCCATCTAAAGGGGAGAGTGACCGGGCCACAGAGGCAGGGGAGGGGGACGCGAATGGTGAGTTCGCATCTGGGGAGGGCGAGGATTGCAGAGGGTGGCACTGGGGTGCCTAAGTCGGCTCGCTAATTAGAGGCTCGCAACTGCACCGCTACTTGGCGTGCCTTTTGACTAGCACGGCTTTTTTTTCATAACCACGGGTTTATGGGTCTCGTAGGTAATTGGATCGTTAGAGCGTCGTTTAAGGGCATTATGTGGTTGCCTTAAAACAGATGTTAGCTCCAAATGCCCAAAGCGGTGGGGAGAACAAACAGGGTAAGTAGTTATGGTTATTCGCCGGCTACCCTTCCCACGCTTCCCTCATGGGGGGGGGAGGGCTTTAATGTACCTATACTCCTCCAGGATGCTTAATGTAGCTATTTCGCTGCAATATATATATATATATATATATATATATATATATATATATATATATATATATATATATATATATATATATATATTTCTAATGTTATAAACACTGTAATGTAATTGATTCATTGCTTACTCCAATAATTGCTTCAGCACAACATTTTTCGTGTAGATCTTATTTGAATTTTGTTTGAGCTTTCCTTACCCATCATTATTTTCTATCTTTATCTTCATGTTTCTCTGATCTCTAATTCTACTCTCCGTGACTCAAAATGGGTTTTGGTAAATAGATACCTACTGTAGTAAATGACTGGACTTATGGTTTATTTATGGTCATTGCAAATGAAGGAATTATTGGTAATTGTCTGCGTTTCAATGAAAATGGTAACGAAATATCACTGAGTGTTAAATCAATCCTTAGAAGAAATACTGTCTCCATTTCTACTCCCAGTGATAATTTGTGCGCTGATATAATTCTCTTGAATTAACTTCACTATTAATTTTAGTTCCATTAATCCTTCCCTTTTTTGTATTTATGCTACAAATTAGCATTACAACTAAGCCAATTTTAAGTTTCAACTCCTGTGTGGCACACCAGATAATGAAATTTTGTTTAGAAATTCTACAGGATGGTTAACAATTTGTTCATTATCATGTGAAATAACTGTGTCTACGCTTTTGTAAGTAGTTTCCTCACCAGGTAAAATATTTTGTAATTTATTGTTCAAGAGCAGAACATCGCTGTTTTTTGGTGTCAGAACTATTTTAGTAGCAACAGTTTAGATATATCTTTAGTAATTGTCAATATTGAGCGAATTTCCATAAACTGCGTCTATTATGTTTTCAGTTATTGAGATTTATTGTGGTATTTCAATAATATTTGGATCCAGTCCTACGCCATTAGTATTTCGCCAATCTCTAACCTTCAGCAACCACTCAGTGAATTCACCATTTTCATTGGCTCTCATATTTATTTTAAGTTGAAGCATTGTTACATATTGCCACATTGGTGATTGTTTTATGCAATTCTCTATGACGTCAGCGTTAGATCCCTTCGGTATGACGTATGACGCAAGCTGTTTGTCTAAAGTAGCCACCTAAGAGAAGGACCTTACCACCAAATGGCTTAGCATTGTTCATAATTGATTTCAGTAGCAGGTCAACAATACGAAGTGCTTGGCCAGAAATCATTGAGGCTTCGTTTATAATTAATAGTGATGAATTCTTTATCTTGTTAGAATCTTCGGAAGGAATTTTCATTGATGAAACTGAGATTTCTAAACTAGGTATTGGAAGGTGAAATCCACTGTGCAGTGTGTGAGCATTTGTGAGCAAGTCGGCATCAATGCCAGTTGTTGCATATGAAAGTACTGACTTGTTTCGTGCGTTGCAGTAAGCAATTATCGTGTTATACAGGTAGGTTTTCCATGATCTTGCGGAGCTATTAAGAAAGAAGAATCGGTGATACAAATCAATGTTGTCTAAGCTCTGGACGATAACATGAAAAGCGTGCTGCTGTAGGTTGTTTAAAGTAACAATCCTTGCGTCAATATTTTCATCCTGACAGAGTTTCCATTTCGGTCATCATCAATAGCAGTAAAATGAGGCAATCAAATATTTTCGCAACGATAAAATAAAGAGATTTATTGCGAGCTGCTGCATATTATTTTCCGGCTGCAATACTGTCTTTTTTTAAGGTGTTGCTCGAATCGAGTAAATAATGTCAGAGGATCGCTAGGCCGATTCAGTACACAGATGAATGCAAATAGCTCGCGTAACTGCGCTGGCATCCTTACTTCTAATGCTTATTGTAGGCATCGCGCCCATTCTTCATCGGTGTCCAGCAAATTTATACTTTCGGTCACAGATTTATTTATACGTCATTTTGATTTAACTTAAGCCAAGCTGTAAGTGTAGTGTCTTTTTGTTATGCATTTTCAATGGCAGCTCTTTATTGGCTTCTTTAAAGTAGATAAGCTGACGATTTTCCAAGTGGACAGGAAGACGAATCACTGCATGAGATTTGTTGTGCATTTTATGTTCTAGGAATCTCCACATAGCTTCTGGTGCGCTGACGTATCGGCCATTAACGTATTGCACTATTTCATCGTGATGAATGTTATTTCCTTGTGCGATCTTCATTTGAGTACAGTCGTACTCTTTGTATATGTATTTAAAAATATAGTTCACGGCATTGATCGAGGAGCATATTTCCAGATTAATGTGGCAGTTGTACTTTTAAGTAATATGTTTGTTGTATGGTACAACTGATCTGTTAGCAATTAGAAGGTTATTAATTTGATGTGCTGGACCTTGACGTCTTGTGTACAGAGGATAAGAGTCTGCGGTGCAGTCAGTAGTGTCCCGAAATTGTTTTGAAAATCATTTTGAACACTTGTTATCCATACAGCGGGCATTTAGGTTATTTGCACCACAAGGTCCGTGAATATGGCATTTAGTAACAATTTCATATAATTTAGGTTCAGTGACAGAATCAGGAATTTCGGAACATACTAATTTGCCAACCTCCTCAAGATCAGTGAATAATTCTTTATTTTCCAAGATAATAAGTATGTGATCGTGGGGGAGTCCTCGTTTCTGGAACTCAATGAAATAGCAGTATGCACGAACGTTTCCAAAGCACGAATATGTAACAATATCGTCAATTAATGAATTGAGCTTTATTTTGATCACTTGAGCTACTAAATCTGGTCGATCAGATGGATTCTGACCAGCAAAAGGTTATTTTTTATTTCCAGCCATGAAGGATTACAAGTCATCGTGATAAAAAAGGTCCGGTTTACCATATTTAGATACCATAGACATTGCATCGTGGTAGCGTTCTTTCATTTTGCGAGGTGATCCCTGGAAAGATGATGCCAATATCATCATGCGCCCAACTTTACCATCGTAATTATTCGCGATGTAATCTGCAAAGTCTTTGTAATCTTGAACTCGCAATTGGCCTTGATGGTATCTTACGTAGTTTAAATTATTAGCTTCAACTTGAAGGTGGCTATCAAAAATCCACTGCTGGAATACTCGTAACTTGCCACCGTGCGAAATCGGATTGAGATCGTCTCTTACCGCAGTTTGTGCTATCTTATGTTGTAACATGGTAATATTGTTACGTCCACTATTTCTGTCTTTCTTCTGTGGCACGTAAATTCGGTTGCAATCCAGGTTCGCCGTAAGGATAAAATAGAGAGTAGGCCATTGGATCCAAGTTAGGACTCAATATATTAAGAGATATGCGATTGTTATCAGCACCATTTCCTGGATACAAAGAAATCTCTTTTAAATGGCTGCGCTCCATCAGCATTCTTGAACACCATCACAACCTCATCCACAATTGATGCGTTATATTGTCTTCTGTCTAGTGCGGAAGCTCTGTTGAACACCATAGTAACTGTTGATGTTTCTCTATTTTCAAGCTCTGCAGTGTGTTCTTCCTCCTGTTCTACCTCTTTCATCATTCTGTAAACCATTTCGTATACATTGTTTTTCCTTATAATTCGATCTAAATTTGCTATAATTTCAAGAATGCCATCTCTGTTAGCTTGATGGTTCAAACTACTCTGATTTGCCATCGATGAATCCAAAACGTATAACTGAGCAAATTTCCTTTGACTGCCATCTTGAGGGTGAATGTTTGATGTGTGATGATAGATTTGTCCATGGACTCTAAAGCAATATGGTCCACGACCAGGAGATTCACTTATTTGCGCTCCCATTGAACGAAGAATAGAGCTGAATTGTAAGACCTTATATTAGATTTGAAATTCGCATAGTGAGAAAGGTCAGGTTGAGAAAATATGTTTTGAAGATATTCTGGGAATGCCCTTTTGAGGTGATATGGAACTCTTCCTGTTATGGCAGCAGTTATTGAAAACGCCATCACTTGATTTTTCAACTAAGAAGTGTTTAGCTGAGCAAAAATGACATGAGATGTTGAAATATCCTGCAGTGTTGCATGACATTTCTTTCATCAAAGTTATTATTACTGAATGTAATCATGTATTGCAAATTATATCGTGCCACTCTCATATTTTCTGCGTTTGCTTATCTTATAATATTTATATCCTCGTCATTTATTTTTTTGTAACCATTCTGTAGCTACTAATCTGATATTATGAAGTCCTGCACCTCTTTCATCTTCAGTTTCATTTAGTATCGTGTCATTTGTTCGCTGACGCTGATCATTTAGTCTAAGGTTTCTTTCATCTTCAGTTTCATTTTCAATCCCATCGTGTGCTCTGTCTCTGAGATCAACTAATCTTCGATTTCTTTCCTCTTCAGTTTCATTTGCAAGTAAGTGTTGATATCTATTGCGAGCATATTCAATACGTCTGCTTCTCTCATCTTTTGATTCGTTCTGAATCCTAATAGAAATTCTTGCTGTCATTTGTTGCTTCAGCTTTGATCTTTCATCTGCATTAACATTTTCAATAATGAATCTGTATCTATTTCGAGATTGTTCTCGTCTTCTCGCAGTGTCTTCCTCAGATTCTTGAGATCGTCTAGTTTTTGTAACAGCAGATCTTGAGAGCGTCTCTGTGACTTTTGTTCCTGACTTTGACTTGCTTTGTAGCGTCTCATATACTCTGCTCTTGATTTTCTGCGCTTGTCTTGCCATTGCTAGTCTTCAATACTCTTTTCACGGGTTCACTTCATACTTAACCATATTGAGTTGACCATATCTGCGTGAACATAAATGTAGTAAAATAAAAAAAAAATGTATCGTAATCATTATCATAAGTCATAGAAACAACCTATAATAATAATACTAAATATAATAATAACAATAATAATAATAATAATAATAATAATAATAATAATAATAATAATAATAATAATAATAATAATAATAATAATAATAATAATAATAAAATTATTATTATTATTGAAGAGTGCTAAAATATATAAAATATTCTGTTACTTATCAATTCATACTATGTACTAGCTACTACTATTAGCAATAATAGTAATTCACCGAATCCTTCCCCCCTTCCCACACACACGCACATTATTGTAGTGTGGAGTCAAAGACAAAAGTCTCGTCCTTAAAAATTTCAAAACAATTTTGCCAGAAAAACACAAGGAACAAGGCACATACCTCTTAAAACTTCTTTAAAATCAGAGCAAAAAGGATGCAGTTTGAGGTAAAATATACAAAAATAATGTAAACTTACCATAGTTTTCGGAGAGAGGCGCGCGTGACTTGTGGCTACACTCACTGATGAACTCAAACGGGGATTTCCTGCAGCCGACGGCGCGTTTGAATTTAGTGGAGCCGTTATGCGCAGGCGACATTCAAAACATAGCGCAGTGGCCAGTCGTGTGTTAAAGAGATATATAACCCATTGTCTTTCTGTCCACCCTGTATTAAGGAAGAAGATAAACTTAAATACACCTCTCATTTGTTCTTATCTTTTCACTTATTTCACTTCTCATCTCCTCCTTCTTCAGCCTCCGCCCTTCCTTCTCCCTCCGGCCCGCCAAACTGGTGTGATCTGGGGGAGGATCTACCGTCAATCTCTCTCCTCCCTCTTTCCCTCTCTCCCATCTCTCTCTCTCTCTCTCCCATTACTCTCTCTCTTCTCTCTCTCTCTCTCTCTAAGAAAGTAGAGGGAGAGGTGACGCACCCTTGTCGCGAGAAGAGAGCTTGTGTGTACCTTTGACTTTTCGAGCTATGTCAGCGGGGGTACCTTTCTTCTGGGTACCCATGGTAGGGCTTTCCTTGTCGATTTGGTCGAAAACGAGGTTCCAGACTAAGTGCGTCCTTCCTTTTTTCTATTCTATTCTTTTCATTTTTCACTTTTATCCTATCTCTTCCACTTATTATACAAAAAGAAAAAAAAACCTACTCCTATTATGTCACTCTTACCCTTTTTTCCCTCTATCTACATATAAGGACCTGGCAGCAAGCTCATGCGTCGAAGAGAGGTTTTGGAACTCTATAAACAACGCCAATCGACACTCACTGGTTGCGAGAGACTAGGACTAGAGGTGTCCTAGGCGTTGGGGCACGATGAATTGGATGAGGGTAGTGCCCCGTTAATCCCTTCCCTGGCGCGTAATTATTGACCATTCCTAGTGGCCGTTGACGGGTGCCTTTGGTAGCATCGGTCCGAGGTGATGGCCCTTTGTTCCCAGGTTGGTTGCCAGGCCAATAAAAAGCCTTGGGTCGAGTCTTTTGGAGTGGCGAGATATCCATTGAACGCTGCTTCGAGATCCTGGCCGTCGTGAAGGGAACTAGTAGGAGTTTAGTATGGGGCGTGCTCCGTTGTTCACCTGGTGAGAAATCGATGGCCCTTCGGGGACCGTCAATGCTGCTTGGTTGGGAGCCACGGCCCGCCAAGGTTTGACGACTC
This sequence comes from Ceratothoa steindachneri, assembly GCA_963969495.1. Taxonomy (NCBI): domain Eukaryota; kingdom Metazoa; phylum Arthropoda; class Malacostraca; order Isopoda; family Cymothoidae; genus Ceratothoa; species Ceratothoa steindachneri. The sequence goes on along the minus strand of OZ018330.1, from coordinate 128,807,871 downwards.
GATCGGACGAACAACTGCACATGGGGCGTGCCTTCTGAAAGATCCAAAACGTCTCCGATCGATAGGCGGAAGCGACTCACGCGGGGAGAACTCACCAACCCGCCATTTTTTACATACTGATTGGTTAGAAATTTACAAGTATTAAGTGTTCAGAATGTCTGGCAAGAAAGGACCTGGTGTGCTAAAATATACGTGTTTCACATGCCAAGAGGACAAGTGGTGCGTGAATTTCTCGGATGGGTGTTTCTCAAAATACCACCCTGGAAGTATCTGCACGGACTGTGTCCCAAGGGCAGAACTGCAAGAGCTTAAAGATCTGTTCAAATCTTCTGAGAAAAATCACGACGACTGGAAGAAAAAGTGAAGATCCTCGAATCTGAGCACCGAGTCAAATCCGTCGTCTCGAAGCCAGGATTGCAGAAATGACAGCCAATATAGGACAACAGGAAACTCCCAACGATGCAGGCAGCTCCTGTGTTGAGCCCTCAAGCACCGCGTCGACAGAGGCAGGCCACCCATCCGACGTCCCAGAGCCAGCTGCTGCTGGGGTTACTCAGGACGTCAAAAAGAAGAAAAGGAAGAGGAAGAAAGGAAAGACAGCAGAAACAGTAGATAAAACAGAAGAGATAGTAGAAACGGAAGAAAAAACAAAAAAGTGGGGAAGAAAGAGGAATCGAAAGAGCCCATACTGAAAGGAAAGCCTCTGTCCTCTGAACCCAAATGCGCAAGGGTCATCGTGATCGGTGACTCCCAAGCGCGAGATCTACAACCCTTGCTAGCGGCTCGCCTTCGCACCAGTGTGAAGGTAAGCTTCCTTCCAGGACGGGGGAACAGAGAAATAAGGGTGGAGACTGAGAAATCTCAGATCTCTGAGAGCTCAGTACTTGCCCTGATGGCCAGTGGCAACGATTTATACCTACAAGGAGGTAAAGTCGGCGCCAGCGAGAAGATTCTGACCACGGTTATGGGAGCAGTTGACGACTGTTTGCTGAAAACTCGCAGACGTGTCGTGGTCGGGATACTCCCAAGACGAGGCCCACCCCGCAATGCTCACGCGAGGAACGTCTCCATAAACCAACGCCTGGGAGATCTTTGTACGGCGGAAGGAGTCTTTTTTGTAGACCCCTACCGCACCTTTTACGGGGAAAACGATCTGTACAAAAGGGACGGAGTGCATCTTTCCTTTAAAGGGAAAGCTGTACTCGCAAATATCATCCAGGATGTTGTGGAGCTGACCTAAAGAAGTGTCAGGCCCCGGGTAAAGGAGAACGTACGCCAGTACACCAGTGTTACTCCAGGAACGACCTTTTCTGAGGTCACAAAGAGAGGAGTTACCACGCCAAAGAGAAACAAAGCGGGAAACGGAAGAGCGCAGGGAATCGTACAGTCGGGGACTCCCTCAAAGTTCTTCTGTTTAATGCGAGGTCTATCAGAAACAGGTTTCTTGAACTTCGTGGCCTCGTAGTGACGGAAGAACCAGAGATGGAGGCCATTACAGAGTCGTGGATAAAAACTTCAAACCGAGATTTTGAAGGCGAATTCACGATTCCAGGTTACCAACTCTTCCTAAAAAAATAGAACTGACAGAGAGGGTGGCGGTGTGATGGATGTTGTATGTCAGGGAAAAATTCAACGCAACAAAATGCAACATCGTTTTCCACCACGAGCTCCTAGGTGTAGACCTAGAAATAGGTCTTGCCAAATACAGGACCCTGGTGCTTTATAGACTTCCTGCCCAACTTGTTGAAAAGGTAAGGGATCTGTACCAGCTGCTAGGGGAAATTGTCGAAGACAGAGTGTGTATCGTCATGGGAGATTTCAACTCACAAATTGACTACGAAGCCAGAGAACCCTGTGGCGAGAACGCACTACTCCTGGAGTTCACGAACAACGAGTTCCTCACTCAATGGGTGAGAGAGCCAACGAGAGGAGACAATATCCTCGACTTGGTTTTCACCTCTGAAGATGACATCGTTGAGGACCTCTCTGTTGGCGAAGAGCTCGGTGGCAGTGACCACCGACTAATTAGATTTGTAGTCAAAGTCCCGAAGGCCGAGCCTGCAACTAGTAAATCAAGGAAATTCGATTTGAGAAGAGCAGACTTTGAAAGTCTACGCGCGGGACTGACTGACGCGAGGCTAGAAGAGTGCGAGGCTGTTGAAGACTCTTGGAACAGTTTCAAAACCACATTCATGAGTCTTCAATCACAATTTATCCCTATGAAAAGCTTACGTCGGTCTTCCGTTCAACCAAGGTGGTTCAATCAAGAAATTGGTCAACTACTGGGGGAGAAGATATCTGTGTACCGCTAGTCAAAGATTTCGGGTGACTTTGACGAGTACCGTAGGCTAGCAAGGAGAGTGAAGTCCACTATAAGGGCAGCTGAACATGCCGAGGAGCGTCGAGTGGCGAGACTGAGTAAACAGAATCCCAAATAGTTCTTCGGTTATGTAAACAGCCGTAAACCAATCCGCCGCACGATTGGCCCTTTGGTAAATGAGGAGGGTGCATTAAAGCACTCGGATGCAGAAAATGCAAACCTCCTAAACGACTACTTCTCTTCAGTGTTCACTGAAGAGCGTGGTCCCATCCCCCAACCCATTGAGCCTCACTTGGGCGAAAAGCTGGAGGAAATGGACTTCCACCCTAGCCGAAATAGAGGAAAAAATCTCCGACCTAAAGAGGAATAAGTCCCCTGGTCCGGACAGGTTTCTCCCTAAAGTGTTGAAGGAAGTGCGTGATGAGGTGGCACCACATCTGACCACAATCCTCAACACTTCTATCCGGACTGGACGTGTTCCTTGAAATCCGCGTTAGGCGGAGGTGACTCTGATCTTCAAGAAAGGAGACCAAAGCCAGCCGTCCAACTACCGATCTATCAGTTTAACCTCGATAGTGGGTAAACTCATGGAATGTATCATGGTAGACAATATAAAGTCATATTTGGAGTCAAACTTGCTATTGGAGAGTTCCCAGCATGGCTTCCGAAGGCACCGGTAATGCCTAACGAACCTTGTAGAGTTCTTCCACTTCGTTTTCAGTGAGCATAATCGGGATAAAGCAGTGGATGTTGTCTACCTAGACTTTCAAAAAGCCTTTGACAAGGTACCGAAACACCGCCTTCTCCGTAAAGTGCGTGCGCTGAGCATAAACGGAAATGTAGCAGGTTGGATAAATAACTGGCTAAGAGGCAGACTGCAACGGGTAGTCTTGAATGGACAAGCTTCTAAGTTGGCGCCCGTAACTAACGGTGTTTCCCAAGGTTCTGCCCTGGGACCACTACTGTTCATCATCTATGTTAATGATATGGATGGTGACGTAGTTGCGAAGATTTCCAAATTTGCCGACGATACCAAATTTGGTATGAATGTTGCAAAGGAAGGAAATACTGCCCGGCTGCAGGAAGATCTTCGGAAGATTGGGGAATGGTCGGACACGTGGCAAATGCCTTTTAATGTGAACAAATGCAAAGTGATGCACATCGGCCACTGAAACCCCCACTCACCGTATATTCTTAAGGGCACTGCTCTCGAAAGCACTGATACCGAGAAAGACTTGCGTGTAACAATCACTAGTGACCTCAAGTTCTCGAAACAGTGCATTGAGGCGGAGAAAAGGGCCCAAAGGATGCTAAGTTATATAAAGCGACAGTTTGGATATCGGAACAAGGAAATAGTACTCTTTCTGTACAATTCACTTGCCCGACCGCACCTGGAGTATGCCGTACAATTTTGGAGTCCTTCATTTCGAAAGGGCATCGCGAGATTGGAACGCGTGCAAGCCAGGGCAACCAAACTGATTCCCTCTATCAGACATAAAAGTTATGAAGATAGATTAAGGGAATTAGATCTGTTCTCGTTGGAAACCCGTAGACTGCGTGGTCAGCTCATCGAACTTTTAAAAATACTTCGAGGGTTCAACAATGTTGACTAAAGGGCTATTTTCAACCTCAATGAGAGCAGAACAAGAAATCACGGCTTTAAACTTGAGCTGAAGCGTTACAACAGCGATCTGTGTGGGAATTTTTTCATGTACGGTATCTACGGTAGCTGGAACGCACTTACGGTGGAGGTTGTCAACAGCAATTCTGTAGACCAGTTCAAGTCAAGACTAGACAAAGTCTTGAAAAGTGGCCGTTTAGGGAGGACGTAAGGCAATTGAGCGGGGATGTGCTGCTCGACAGCTAGTCCAAAGGTACCCTCATTGAATGGACCGTAAGGTCTTCTAGGGTACTTATTTTCCTTGTAGCCCCTTGTAGCTCTCTCTCTCTCTCTCCCATCTCTCTCTCTCTCTCTCTCTCTCTCTTGTCACTCTCTCTTATCTCTTTCTCCCATGGTCGCGCCCACTTTCTCTACGCATATAAACAAAAGCCATTCTCATGGCTGAGATCAGCATTACTAAGGCGTTCGAACACATCACTTCTCTCCACTGCAAAGGGGATCTAGGCTCATCAGGTTCAGCCTTTTATCTTAGAAAACAACTTCAACTTCATAAATAAAGTTATATTTTCATCAAGTTGTGTTTTGAAATCCAAGTACGAATATTTGGTCGGACATCCACAAGAAGAAAAAAAACCCTCTTGCTACTAGTGGTGACCCTGGAGTGACATAAAAATTAAGAAAAAACAGAAATATTGGTGTTAGAGGTCAAGGGCCAATAAATGCGGGTTACAGTGACTGCGCTGACAGATCTTCAAGGGGAGATGAATGAAATCTCACATCGTCGTTAGGCGATGCCTAAATGTAGTAACATGATCACTACATAAATATATATATATATATATATATATATATATATATATATATATATATATAGGATAAATAAACAGGCTCAATTTAGGAAGTTCATTACTATATTATAACTTCTAGGTACCGACGTTTCGGGTAGGAACCCATTCTCAAGGATGTGAGATTATGAATATATACAAACATAAGAATTTTTTAAATAAGACGCTATTGCAACGAATTAAATCCTTACCCAGACGAGGCCTATTTAAAACCTTACAAGTGAGGATTTTTAACATCGCCCACGAGGTGAAACGTTTTGGTACAATCCCTTTATATTTCCATAAAGATGATATAACTCTGTTACGAGAACTATCTTCAAAAGATAACCTTATCATTACCCGCCCTGACAAAGGTAGAGGTGTAGTTATAATGAACAGAGAAGAATATACACGAAAAATGCACATGATTTTAGATGACCGATACAAATTTGCTCCCGTCCAAGAAGACCCGCTGAAACTCTCCCTCCAACTCGAAGACCAAGTCAATAGGCTTCTTCTTTCAATCAAAAAATCGCACACTTTTGGCGAAGAGACCTACAGACAGCTCCACTCTACAGGCTTCACCTACGGACAACTCTACGGTCTCCCTAAAATCCATAAACCTAATGTACCCCCTCGACCTATTCTAGCAACCTATAACCTCTCTAATTATAAAACAGCCAAATTCCTGGCCCCCCTTGCCACAAACCAATACACTGTCAAAAATTCTCTACACCTAAAAGAAGAAATTACAAAACAAAATCCAACCTATATATGGCTAGTTTTGACGTATCCTCCCTATACACCAGTGTCCAGCTTTTAGAAACCATCAATATTTTTCTTTCTCGCCCGTTCCCTTTCCCCAATTCTCTCTTTCACTGTTTTAATGAGAAACAAATAAAGAAAATACTACTTACAGTTTCTCACGAAAACTATTTCTCGTTTAATGGAAACTTTTTTCACCAAATAGATGGCCTGGCAATGGGAAGTCCTATTGCCGCCCCTCTCGCAAATCTCGTCATGTGTAACTTAGAAGAAGAAGCACTTGAAAAAATGCCCCTTACAATTCCATCCTATCTTCTACAGGAGATACGTAGACGACACCATCGCCATTTTCCGCTCTAAAAGTTCATCTGATAAATTCCTAGAGTAAATAAACCAGTTACATCCAAATATTAAATTCAGCCAAGAAAAGGAAAATAACGACTTCATTCCTTTCTTAGACCTACTAATAAGACTCACAACCGACGGTTTCTTCACTTCCATTCACCGAAAACCTACACACACGGGCTCTGGACTCCATTTTCTTAGTCATTGTTCCACCAAAATCAAATTAAATTCTATCAAAACCTTACTCTCTCGTGCTTACAATCTCTCCACATCATACCTCAATTTCCACAACGGGATCACTTTCCTCACTAAGTATTTCCAACAAAACGGATATCCTTCAAACTTATACGACCGAACTCTTCAAAATTTTATCAATAAAATATTTACCCCAAAAGATCCCTCATACAACGTCCCTAAAGAAAAGGTTTTTGTACCTCTCCCATATATAAGACCCCTCAATTCACTTCTCTGGGCCAAACTCTCACCATTTCTTAAGAATTCATTTCCTGCAACACATTTTATACCAATTTTTCAAAACACACGCAAAGTACAACATCTTTTCAACATTAAAGAAAAAATACCAACGCTGCTTCGATCCTCCATCATATATGAATTCAACTGCTCGGGATGTAATTCCGAGGTATATTTAGGATCGACACAGCACACACTACATACCCGTATTTGCGCACATTTAGGCATCAGCAATAGAACTGGAGCCCCACTCACTACTCCCGAGTTCTCCCCTATCCGAATACACTACGAAAACAGACATCCATACCATAAACCAAACATAAATAATTTTTCAATTAAAGACACAGCAAACAACGAAAACTAACTACGTACACTGGAATCTCTTTATATTAGATTTAAAAACCCCACTTTAAACTCTGAGACAAGCTCATTTCCACTTTTACTACAACTATAATCATCCTCAAATTACATACGCCAAAACAACCCCTATCTTTCAAATATTTCTATTATCTCCCCCTTTTTACAATGAAGACACCCAAAACTAATTAATCTCATTTTTATTTAAAAACAAAAACATATTTCCTATTCCCTAATAGTTAAAAGCCCTGCATTTTTATAATTTGAATATTACCACCTCTGCTGCTTCTCATTTCCCATATAGTTAATTTATAAATATCTGATAACTTATTTAAAAAAATTCTTATATTTGTATATATTCATAATCTCACATCCTTGAGAATGGGTTCCTACCCGAAACGTCGGTACCAAGAAGTTATAATATAGTAATGAACTTCCTAAATTTAGCCTGCTTATTTTTCCTAAAAATACGTATACGCCTGGCAACGCGCAACCCCTCTGCTCTCTTAATGTATATATATATATATATATATATATATATATATATATATATATATATATATATATATATATATATATATATAAGGTAAGACACATCCTAAACTAAATGAAACAGCAAGAAACAATCTGGAAAAAATACTCGAGTGAATCTGGCGTGAATGACAAGCTAAGCAAAATGAAATGGAACCGAAAACAATCTTGATAGTTGCTAATCCCCAAGACGCATTGCGTCCGGGGGCTTATAAATACGATTGGCGACCCTTCGATATATATTTGTTAAAAAGTTTTTTTAAGATTCTTATCTCCTCTCACTCTACCTTTAACTCGGTAAAGGCTGTGGTACGCTCATGAGCTTAAAAGACTATGACCCCTAAAGGCTACAATCGGCAATCATCCCCGACGATGTTTCAACTATGAAGTTTGGTTGACCATGTGAGCCAAAATTGTCATCGACTTTTGGAGGAAAGTCTAAACTTCAATGGTCTCCGAATTAATACAGGTACGCTATTCCTAGCTTTTGACCGCCAGCAGTTACCTACCTACGTGTTAGCGCGTTCCTGTGAGTCAGTACTACAATCATCCGTGACGATATTTCAACTATCACGTTATGGTTGACCATATGATCTAAAATTGTCATCGTGAATGTTTTTGCGTCGATTGTGCACTCCCCTATAATGGTAAATTCTGTTACCCGAAGGACTGTACAAACTGTGGAGATACCCGCTGTGCCTCAGCGTCTTCCTCTTTGAAAAAGGGATACTGTCATTCCGCGATACACACAGAGTTCCCATTCTCAAGCCGTGGTTGAGCCCGGTTCTCTAGTCGTCCACTTCTTCCCCTCCTACGGACCATTTATCTGCCTGAGCTTTGGCTCCTGCCGGCTGTTCGTGATCCTCCTCCTCCTCTGTAGAAACATGCCTATCAGTTGCTTGCGATAACCTCAGCTTCCCTCTGCCCCCTCGGAAACCATTGAGAGCATCCGAGCTTATATTTGTAATCATCTTCTGATACCTCAAAGTTAGGAACTACTGATACAGCTCCTCTGAAATCACGATGTTCCAAACGCAAAAGCTGGCTTGTTTCTCAAACCGAAACAAAAATTCTCAGGTTCTTCTGGTTTGTCATCCCAAAACAAGGATCCCCATCTCGGTACGGAAATGCACTATTCCCCGCTTGGCATACACATAGCTTACCTCATACTTGAACCTTGTGGCTCGTAGCCTTTCCCCGTGTCTTTGCCAGACTGCGAGTTGGGTGAAGGTGGCGATGTCGGAGTTATAACAATACCTCGCCTCCTGCACATGGCCTTCGCCCATAGCTGATGGATCTGAATTCTTCGCAATTTTCGTCCCTTATCCCTTACAATGTCACTCTTGGCTTTCCTTTTCCCCAAATGTTATGCTTCGAGAGACCTCGACAAGCGCCACGTTCATCCTAATATCCATCTATCCTTCCGACCGCGTTCTTCTCTTGATGTTAGTGAAAATCCTTTCCTAACTCTGTTGGTGGCCCCTACACAGCCTCTGTTTTGGGAAGATCTGCCTACGTCGTCATCTAGTACTCCTATTTGCTGTCAGATTTTCACTCTTCTGACGTTGTTCCACGGAATGATGAACATCCCTTAGTGGAAGTGATAGTGGATTATTGGATAAAATCCAATCTTAATCTATCTGACATATGTATACATGAGAATAAACTGGGGAACAATCCATTCCCAATGCTTTATCTTCTTCATAATATTTTCAGATAGAGTCAAAGAACATATATTGTATATATATTTAAGTCACCAGCGTCAAAGGTTTCTAAGACGGTCTGGCCGAGCCATATTTCTGTCAGTTCGTGAACACGGTGTAGCATTTCTGTGATACCGGGCATGGGCGAAGTGGTAGGCTTGTATAATGGGAAGATCGGTTTTGCTCTTCAAAACTTTAACAGATTTCGGTCAGGTAGACATGGTGCCTTGTTGCCTTATGCCATCCTGGGATCACCTAGTGCCGAGTCATAATAATAATAATAATAATAATAATAATAATAATAATAATAATAATAATAATAATAGGTGATTAGCTACCCAAATCGTTAGTGGACCCGCATATCTCTACTTCTCTTTATTACAGGCCCGCCTACCCAATTCCAAACTTGCTATTCAATCCAAAGAGTTCTCGCTGCCAGCGAGAACTTGGAATATCACATGGAAGTGTTATCAACATCATCCACGACAATTTGGCCATGACCAAGGTCTCTGTCCGTTGGGTCCCTAGAAACCTCACGCCCCATGATCGACTTCAACGTCGTCAAAGTTCGGAGGAGCTGCTGCTCCTGTACAACCAAGACTCGGCGGGATTCGAGTCACGCATAGTGACAGGTAATGACAGGTGGGTCCATCACTGGGATCCCGAGACCAAACTCGAAAGCATGGCCTGGAAGAACAGGGGCTCCCCGACCCCCATCAAGTTCCGGACCCAACCCTCAGCCGGGAAGATCATGGCCACCATCTTCTGAGATTCCGAGGGAGTGTTGATGGTGGACTATGCACCTCGTGGAAGGACCATAACAGGCCAATATTACGCCGAGGAACTGGCTGGGTTGAAGAAGTGCATCCGTCAGAAGCGGCGCGGCAAGTTGACATGCGGTGTCCTGCTCCTCCACGAAAATGCCCCTGTCCACAAGGCCAGAGTTGCACAAGCTGCCCTGCGCAAATGCGGATTCGAGGAGCTCAACCCTCCCCCTCTACCTACAGTCCAGATCTGGCCCCTAGCGACTACTTTTTATTTCGCCAGCTCAAGGCTGCACTGCGTGGACGCCGGTTTGGGGACGATGAAGATGTCCAGCTCGCCGTCCAGGAGTGGATTGAACAGCAGTCGGGAGATTTCTGGTTGTCGGGAATTCGAAGCCTCAGGGACAAGTGGCACAAATGCATTGAAGTCGAGGGTAGTTATGTTGAAAAATAATAAAACACTTTTCCTCATATCTCGTTTCCTTATATCCGAATTGCAAAACTTATTGACCACCCCTCGTATTAAGTAAGGGATGTGTTGAGCCGTCGGCTCTCTCACCTTCCAATACGGATATAAGGTGGCTACGTCTGAACCATCCCTTATGATCAAAGCTCACGCAAAATTTCTCCTGAGTGGCACACTGGGTTTTCAAGTCATATCTTAGCGCAACCCCGTGGGCCGAGTAGGTGTAAATTATCACAATCTTGAATTTTATGATCCTATGGAGACTTTTCCCTTCACTTTCCAAGGCAATGAGAGGTCATAGTATCTACTTTTCATGCATATTTTCCCCTTTTCATACTAATCATGGTGATAATAGAAAAAAATAGTGGGCGACCGGATATGCACGAAGAGCCACCTGCAAGCACGGCCTCGACCTCCCTAGATGTCGTGGAGGACGAGGTAACACGAGACACCCCTTCGCCCAGCGGAGGGGCTTCCCTCTCATCATCCATATGCGGCAAAGGAGCAGCTGCTTTGCCATCTTTGTGTCCGTCCTCAGGCAGCTCGAACTCAGAAAAGGTGGCCCCTCCCTGTGCTTTCTCAGGTGCACCTGCAACCCTCATCCACCAAAGAGGTGGCTTATTCATCTTTAGAGGTGCCAATGGCGACTCCATTCTGCATTTACGTCCCCCCCCCTCCTCATATTTACTCTCACAGGAAACTTTTGAGATAACACTTGCGCGGCCCAAAATCGACCTCTCCCAGTGGTAACGGATCGATAGGGCCAACCCGTTAAGAGGATCAAGGTATAGCGAGGCCGACCGAGCAGTGGCCTCTATACTGTTCTCAGCGGTCCAGCGCGACTGCCCCTCTCTTTCTCCTGATAGGGATCAGTTTGCTGACCCACACGACTACAAATGAGAGGAATGAAGAGCCCTCGATAGGTATCCGTAATACAGTGGGGGGAGGGGGGCAACATGGAGACCCCTGAGCTGGACATGCTCCCGGAAGTGACCCAGCTCCAGATGACACGATATTCCATGGGGACGAACCCAGACTCGTTGCCAAAACCGAACCTGAGTCTGTCCATGGCTAAGCTCTGTCTCATATGTTATGTCAAAATGGCTAACGTCTTATCTTACCCCTCTTATAGGATGCATTTCGGATTCCCATATACTTAATAATTCCTACCTAATTGAAAAAACTTAATACCATCCCGTACCCTTCAGACTTCACCCTTGTTAGCTTTGGCGTTTGTTCTCTTTTCACTAAAGTTCTAGTTGATGATCTATTTCAGTTTCTTAAAGATAGATTGTGTAACATTGAATTACCTATATCCCCTAATTTATTCTTAGAACTTATCTCCCTCTGTACCAAAGACTGCATTTACTTTCAATGGTAAATTCTTTTGCAAAAGATTTGGTTTAGCTATGGGTCATTGTTTATCCCCCGTTTTATCTAACTTATAAATGGAATTTTTCGAAACGGGTTTTCTCCCCTCTATTGTAGATTTTCCTATAATCTGGTTTCGCTATATTGATGATATCCTTTGCTTGTGGCCCAATTACGAAAATATTTTTCTTTTTTTGAACAAACTTAATTCACTTGTACCTTCCATCAAATTTACCCTTGAAATAGAACAGAATGAAAATAGTTATTTCCGAAGAAAATATTACTCCGTTTTCTTCTTTTTCTTGCGGTGTGTTGAATATATATATATATATATATATAAATATATATATATATATATATATATATATATATATATATATATATATATATATATATATGTATATATATATATATATATATATATATATATATATATATATATATATATATATATATATATATATATATATATATATATATATATATATATATATATGTATATATATATATATATATATATATATATATATATATATATATATATATATATATATATATATAGATAGATAGATAGATAGATAGATAGATAGATAACTGATACGCAAACATTTCGTTAGAAAGACTTGCTTATGCGATATCTTCTCGTGACTGCAAGAAGACCTTCTTCCGATGACTTGATGAAGAGCTTAGTTAGCTACAACAATGCCATTTTTAACCGCATAATTATATTTGCGCCACGGCAAATAATTCTCATATAATCAAATCGCAAGGAAAGAGAAAATAAATATTTTTCCTTCGAGAAATGAATGTTACGAATGGTCTAAGGGTTTCTTTAATTTAAAGTAAGTTATTTGTTCGCTGCCTCATCTCTGCACGGATATTTTATAATTAGGAAAATGATTTTTCGAAGAAAAATACTCCGTTTATATATATATATATATATATATATATATATATATATATATAATATACAATATACAAGAGAAAAAGAAATTTGACGTAAATGAGCAATGAGACAAGAAACAGTTTTTTTTAAGGCAAGAGAAAGGGACATTGGAAGAACACAAGGATCAAAGAGAGCAAAGGACGGTACATTGAAGGCAATCCATACTAAGAAGAAAGAAATAACGCCAGGAGAAAAAAGTTTGAATAATCCTGGCCAAGACTCGAATTCGGGTTTGCTGATTGACGGTCAGATACTCTACAGTTAAGCTACCAGGCACAGTGCCTTAGTTCCACCCAGAGCGTTACCCTATCAAACCCAGTATCTTCCTAAGCTAGGAACCTCCAAGGGATCTTTATACCATATCTTCTTACCCACTGACATTTTAAATGCTCATTATCCATTATCGATTGATTCAGCTGACCCGGGTTCGAGTCCCGGCCGAATTATTCAATCTTTTTTTCCCCCCGGCGTTAATTCTGTCTTCTCATTATGGATTGCCTTCATTGTGCCATCCTTTGTTCTCTTTGATCTTTGTGTTTTTCCAATGTCACTTTTCCTTTTCTTAAAAAACAAAATTCTTGCCTATTGCTCATTTACGTAAAATTATCTTTTTCTTATATATATATATATATATATATATATATATATATATATATATATATATATATATATATATATATATATATATTTATATATAAGTCACAAAATGGAGCTCAGTGTGAATGAATGCTAAAGCAAGGTAATGTAGTGCAAAAGGGAATGAATGATGGGCTATAAGTGAGTCTAAATGGGAGGAAGTTGGAAGAAGTGCAGTGTTTTATCTAGGTGTGGATCTGGCAGCTGATGGCAGGGGTCAAAATGAAATATTGCAGCGAATGGAAAAGGAAGTGCAAGCATATGGTGCGATAAGGAGTCTCACGAAAGGGAAGCGAATGAGCAGGCAGGCGCAAATGGGATTGTATGAGGGAGTGGTGGTTCCCAATGCTCTTTATGGATGTGAAACATGTGCATTGAGTGTGAATGAAAGGAGGAAGGTTGAAGTTATGGAAATGAAATGTCTGAGAAGTATTTGGGGTGTGAGGTCGATTGACAGGGTGAGAAACGATAGAGTGCGAGAGAAATGGGGAAGTAAAGTGAGTTCGCTTGAAAGAGCTGATAGAGGTGTGATGAGATGGTATGGTCACCTAGAGAGAATGGAGGATGAAAGGGTGGTAAAGAGGATGTAAAGATCTCGAGTGATAATACGGAGACAGCTTGGGCGTCCGAGAAGGGGGTGGATGGAGTGTACGAGATATGTCCTTGCTGGACGGGGCCTGAGCATCCAGGAGGCAAAAAGGAGTGCTAGGATTGGAAAAAATGGAGACGAATGGTTAGAGGAGGACGAGCTGTGTAGGGTGACATACAAACGTAAGTAATGAAGTTTTCAGGGGAAACGGAATATTCCGACTCTGATGTGGAAGTGTCTCTGACCATGCGCCACCCCGTCCGCGGTAGATATGCGCCGGATAAAGAAAAATATATATAAAACGTCACATTGAAACGATTGGCCATTTTGGTGATTAATATAATAAATAATGCAACCAACCATTGTATGCATGTAAATATTTTACCTAATTCCACTGTGTCTGGTCAAAATTTTATTTTCGTAATTATTTCTTGCTTGACTTTTAATCAAATTTATTGGGGGTGATTTATCTTAGACTGAATGAACCCTACATGACCAGCAATTTTCCAACCAATTACCTGCGTTCCAACATTTGGAAAATGAATTTATTTTATAAGAAATATATACTTTATTGTCTAATTCTAACAAGGGAAACTTATGCTAGAATTAATGGGCAACTATGGTCAAAAATTATTCACGATATAATAAATATTATATTTTCAGATATTAATTTGGTCTTAAATCAAAGTTGAAGTTTGTGCGTGTTAGTTTAAACTGATATAAATCTTATCTGATTCTTTTTTGACTAGAATAAAATTACATACGTAAATAAATAATAACTAATATTGATTACCAAGGCGCAAAACCACACCAAATATGAGCATGGAAGCGAACGTGTGACTTAAACGAATATTTAAGTAATTAAACGTCAGGCAATGGTATAAAAATCCAACCATTTTAATATTTTTATAGAAATTTACCCTATCAATTATATTAAACTACAATGCAGTGGTAATGTGAAGTGCATACCCTCCAGTCAGTATCCTCTGATGCGTGCAATCAGGGCAACAGAGCCCTCGACGCCTAGAAGTTACCAATGTTGTGAAGACGAGATCGGTAGCAACGGAGACATCCATCCCTAAGTCATACCCAAGCCTCATAAGGTATAATACATTGAGCTCTTCCATAGAATCTTCCTGCCACAAACCTGTGTCATTATAAAACAACACATGTATATACACATATGAGAGGTCGAGGTCAACCTATCCAAACCTCCTCTCCAAATTCACAAGACACCCAACTACCTGAAATCGATCCAGGGCATACATCACACAGGCGGAGCTTTGATATTTGGTTTAACATTAGTTTAAAGATTTAAACTTGAACAATATAAGAAAAATTATAGCTTTATTCATTGATTGAATATTAAAAATTAATATTCTGCCTAAAAACTAAACGATTCCCACACGATGGTTTCTTTCGTATATACACAAAAAGGTTTAGGATGACAAAAATATGCTGTTAACTGATGAAGTTTTACTTTGACTACGTTTGAAAGGGAAAAAAATAATTTTCAAGGAAGTGGGTGGCCCAAATCCTGTAAAATCTTTGTGTTATGATTGAATAAATGATTAGCTGATATTTAACGATATTAATTATAACTTGTCAGTCATATAAGGTTTCTATAATCATGAGATTTTTAAATTCCCATGTCTCATTCAGCTTATAAAACACAAAGACCATTATATGCTACCTAAAAAAGAAAACAATGTTAAAAGAAGCTGTGTCCATGAAAGAGGTTTTCTCTGCAAGTACAATTAATAGTTACTCGTTTGTTAGTGACTTATAAACGCAAAATATTTCGGTGTTCGTTTAGTTCGCGGGATACAAATGCATTCACCTTTTTAGTGTACGGTCTACGAGAGAACCCAGCCTAACATAATGTTAAGTTAGGCTCCGTAGATCGTACAGCATAGAGTAAATATGCTTGTATAGTACACACTAAGGAAACCCTAACATTTCATGGATAAACACATTTTACAATTAATCAGTAATTTGTTAGGTTTTAGAACAAAAAGTCATTTTTCCCATTCGGAATCCCTGACTTCCATCCGGACCGATAGGAAGACGAATAACATTCTCTTGCATTGATTTTTTCCTGGAAAAATCCGCACGTTGATTGATTTGTGGAGAATCCGATGATGAGCTGCTGAAGCTGCCCCGATTCACTTTGGCTAGTGCTTTGATAGTAGGGTGGCGGAAGCTAGTGGGTCCTCCTGCCATTCTATTACCCTTCTCGAGCCATTCCTTTGGAAAGGATTGGCCAGATGATTTTGATGGAGAAATGCAGGGATTTCTATTAAATTTGCGCCTAGGAAGGGGGGCAGTTAACGGCGCCTTTGGTTCAGATTTGGATGATCCGAGTAACTCTGTATTTTCGAATTGAAGAGAAATTCGATTGTTGTGGGATTTTGGCAAAGGAGTGTAGCTTTTTCTTCGCCATGAACACGAAGAAATCACCCTGTTTTTTTCCTTTGGTACCATTTGTTTATATGGAGGGTAGAAAGAAAATGGGGATCCACATGTAGACGAGATCGCGGAGGAAGATCCATAGCCGGGGCTTGCGTAGTGAAACGGGGAAAATGGCTCATCCAACTCCGAGGCACTGTAATAAGAGCTTTCATTTTCGAGATTAAATTGTTTATCCGAACTTTTCCCTCTTTTAGAGCAATTCTGAAGCTCTGTAACTTTCATCGATACTTGCTTGTTGTTGGACAATGAGGTCAGTGCTTGGTGCGCATAATGCACATTCTCATATTCAATAATTGCACATATCGTGTCCAAAATAGAAGGTCTCTGGTGTGCGATCCATTGAATTCCGTGTGACATTTTTCCTCCAGGTTTGTATATTTGTAAGGAATTTATTTCCCCAAAAGACCCAAAGATTGCAGCTAATTTATCCATGGAAGCCTTTTGGAAAGGAATGTCATAGGCCAAAATGGATCGAAATGGACGCGTACTTACTTCTAGTTGCGAAGGCAAGGATTTTCTTCTTCGAACTTTCGTTCCCTCAGGGTTAATGTCCAATTCAGTAGAGTCCTTCAAGGCAAGTCTCACCTCCCTCCAGTCTTTGCTAATACGCTTTACTTTTTTGTAATTGGAAAGCAGTTTTAGAGAAACGTAACCTTCATGATGTTTTATAATATGTTTGAGGAGAAACATATCTTTTGATAGATTTTCATCACTGAGATAATATTCCACCATGGTTGCAATTCGATTAAGGGTGTCTGGGCTTGGAGGCTGGAGATGAGTCTCTTTCCCTGAATTATTCAGATTGTTGACATTTATATCCGATGATTTAGATTTTCTCTGGCTATGATTTTGTTTAATCTTGCGATCGGAAGAAAGAAACACATTATCCAGGTCTGACGAACCAAAGTCTACACAACTTGAGCTACTGCTGTCCCGTTCGCTTAAAGGAACTTCTGAGGATGACTTAGACGAGATACTTTCTCGTTGCTTATCAATAGCGTCTAGGAGGTCTGACTGGTCTTGGAGAAATTCTTTGAGATCGACGAGCTTCTCCTCGTAGCTTACCGTTCTCGCGAGTGTATTATGGTTCACCGTCATTGGTTCCGTTTTCTTCTGAAAGTTGGCACCTTTCTTTCGTATGTTTAGATGAACTTTCTCTTTCCTTACGCTATGTACTCCTACGACTTGTCCCAGCTGTTTGTCACTGTGTTGGATAATCATTGTCTCGAAAGATTCCTTAGCTTGGAAGTAAACACATTAATTTTCAACGTATATGACTCAAGTAGAACAGATGGAAGATGTCTTCTTCCTCAAACCGTCGCGTGCGAAGTGAAGTTCTCGGGTGATCAAACCATTTTATACTGTGAAAAGTAAGGCTTCTTTGATTAAGTATAACTTTAAAATCTTAAAGTCTTTCACGTGACCTTTCATAACGTTATGGGGCTTCTTCTTCACCGATGTGACTTATTGAGCCATGAACAGAGCCTTTGTTTCAGCAGTCGTTTATATGGGCGAATCAACTTAGCTTCTTAATTTCCATTATCATAGAAAATACGGATTTATAATTTAGAATGTTTAGTTGTATAACTTTAAAAAAATCAGACTTCCAAGTTTCAAAAATTACTCTGGGGTCAGAATTCCCCGTTGGAGACTAGGAGACGCCAGATATAGGAATCCTTATGGTACTTTAAAACTTTACCCGTCTGTCCAAAGACATATTAATCGCCTTTGCATTCATTTATGTTTGCCACTCCATCCCTTTTTTTCTGATTATTTCTCTCTCTCTCTCTCTCACTTTCTCTCTTTCTCTCTCCTTGATCAGTAAATCATAATGTTTTCATTCTAGGAAAGAGTAGTGATTTTGATCTTTTATATAATGTAATAATACAGTAGAAATGAAAATACCTCGTAAGTATAGCTGGAAAAAAAGTTACCTTAATCCCTAGTTACTCGCTACAGATCCTTGTGAAGCCACAACAATTCCTCGCTTTTAAGTTGACCTCGCTTTGGGTTTTAGTCAGGCCATAGACACCACTGGAATCTGTTTCAGTAGGAAAATGGCATCAGATAATTTTATCTTTCCTGCGCGTATTTCGCAATCGATTATACAATTCTATATTTTTCTATTGTAACTTATGCACATATAAGTGTTGCTCATCTTTTAGTGCACATCTGATAGCAATACAATAAATTCACAATATTGAACTTTGAGACTAATGGAGTGTCTTTATTATCCTCTTCCCCAACAAGTGTTTCAAGCTCTGCGGGGGGGGGGGGGGGTGCCCTGTGTAGCCTGATACACTGGGTATATACGGAGGAGTTGTACATCCTCCCGGCCTGAGGTCAAATCAGGGAAGCGACGTCACTGGGTTGACTTGAACTCTATGATGGGGCATGTGAAAATTATTGGTGCGATTTCTCCTCGCTCCTACTTACCATTTTATTTTATTATTATTATTACTATTATTATTATTATTTATTATTATTATTTTTATTAGTATTATTCCTTTAGTTTACAAGTCTGCATTCTCCAGGCAACCGGGTCAAAACCATGGACCTAAGGATGCTTGGATATTCCATGATTATTTCATGGACAAGGCCCTCCTGAGGAGATGTGCAGTGGAGAGGAGGGTGGATTTCTGTCGTTCATAGATTTTTATGCTGCCAGGTATTTGGTCTAGGTATTTTTTTTTAGCCCTTTTTGATAGTTCCAAGGGCTCCTACAATGACAGGAATTGTTGTGTATTTGAACCCCCACGTCCGCTCCATTTTCTTCGTCTTTATACTTGTTGAGCTTTTCGGTAGTCTTGACTGAGGTGTTGATGTCAAGGGGTATGGACATGTCTATGAGAAGGCAGGTCTTGTCCTTCTTGTTTATCAGTGCTATATCAGATCTATTGGCTGCTATAGTCCTGTCTGTGTGGATGAGCATGTCCCAGATGATGGTGACGAGGTCGTTTTCAACAATTACCTTGGGCTCATGCTCATACCACTTGCCAGAGACCTGTATGCCATGCACTTTGCAGATGTTCCAGTGAGTGTAAGTGGCTGTTTTGTTGTGGCGGTGGATATATTCGTTTTTTGTTAATTCAGGGCAGCCTGATACGAGTTGGTCTATGGTCTCATAAAACTTTCCACACAGTCTGCATTTGGTGTCAATATCCCCCTTTTTTACAATGTTGTGTTGGTGCCATCGTGTAGGGAGATTTTGGTCTTGGGCTGCTATGATAAAGCCCTCTGTTTCTGCCTTCAGTCCTGTAGCTCGTAGCCAGTTGTGTGTCTGTTTCTGGTCTACATCAGGTTGTTGAATTAGTTGGGGGTATTTGCCGTGGATGTTCTTGGTTTCCCATCTGGATTTAAGTTGTCCACAATGTTTGACTTTGGCCTTGGCTCGACGGGCATGGTTGGTGTTTGCTTCGTCTTCTGCAGGGAGAACTGAAGGCATCTGGAGCTCCTGTGTGAACTTAATTGCCTGTTTATTGTTGGAGTACAGGCGTTTGTGCTTTTCAGGGTCCCTGACAGAATGGAGCAGATTGTTCTGTGCTTCTTGGAGGTACTTTTTAAGATCGATCGTAGTGTTTTTTTAAGAGAGCTAAATTTGGATGAGTCCTCTACCTCCTTTCCTTCTTGGTAGGTACATCCTATCTACATCAGATATGGGGTGATGCATTCGATGCATTGTAAGGAGCTTACAGGTTTTTGTGTCTAATTTTGCCAGCTCTTGCCACTTCCAGTAGATGATGTTGAAGCTATATGTAACTACTGGAACTGATAAGGTGTTAATGGCTTCCAGTTTGTTTGCAGAGTTTAGTTCTGATTTAAGGACCATCCTAACCTTACGATAGTATTACTTTCTGGTCTCTTCTTTAATTTTGTTGTGTTCTACTCCGTCACCCTTATTGACACCAAGGTATTTATAGGTGCCCTCTTGTTCGAGGTCACAGATGACTGTATCAGCATCAAGTGTGATATTTGAGGAGTTAGTTAGGTGGCCCTCCTTGAAAATTGACTTGGCGCACTTGTCCAGTACGAACTCCATTTCGATGTCATCGCTGAAGGCTTTGACTATCTTCAGGAGCCCAGTCTGTTCCTCATCATTTTTCCAAGTCTTCAGGTCGTCCATGTAAAAAAGGTGGCTTATCTTGCCTTGGTTATACCCATAACCAGTCCTGTTTAGGAACATGCTAAGTGGCGTTAGTGCAAGGCAAAATAGTAAGGGGGATAGGAAATCTCCTTGTTATATGCCACTTTTGATGTTAGTAGGCCTAGATGTTATCGTGTCCTTGCCATGGTTAAGGTGAAGGATGGTTTTCCACGTTTTCATGTTTTCCTGCATCAAGAGAGTGATGGTTAGGCAAAATTTGTAGTCCTCAAGGCTTTTAATTATCTAGTGTGTGTGCCACGCCGACAAAGGCCTTTTTGTAGTCAATCCACGCATTGGATAGATTAAGGTGTTTACTTTTCACCTCCTCAAGGATGGACTTGTTAATGAGGAGTTGGTCTTTGCAGCCATAAGTCCTTCGCCTACATCCTTTCTGTTCTTTGGGGAATAGATTGTTATTCTCGAGGAAGGTGTAGGTCTTTTCTGTGATGATAGAGGTTAATACCTTGTACATTGTCGGTAGGCATGTAATTGGCCTGTAGTTCTTAGGGTTACTCGTGTCTTGGTTCTTTGGTAGGAGGAAAGTAGTACCTTTTGTTAGCCATTCTATGGCCTGTTCTGAATGTTTCAGGACGTTATTATAGGCGAAAGCTAGGTCTTGATGTAGGTTAGTCAGTTGTTTGAGCCAGAAATTGGCCACACCGTCACACCCAGCTGCCTTCCAGTTGATGGTTTTAAGAATGGCTTTAGCTGTTATATCTGTGGTGATGTCTGATCATTGTTGTGATGGTACAGCCTGATTAGCTTTGGCCAGGACTTGCATCCATTTGACATTTTGATTGTGAGTCTTATCATTCTCCCATATTATAGCAATGCCTCTGGGCATTCCTATAATAAAAACCTCCTGGGAAACTTAAATATATATATCATTTATTATGTATAAAATTCATTCAATTGTTTCACTTTAACTTTGTCAATTTAATCTTTCAATTAATTTACTTAAACTTTTGTAAATTAAATCATTTTATGTTAAACTTAATAATTAATTAATTCATTTATTTTACTTGTCAATTCAATTAACGTATACTGTTCCAAACAACATCTCTTAAATTTCACACACAAACAAACAAACACACGTTCTCAGCCTGATCAAAATAGCACGCTCTTCCGCCCACTCGACTCGCAGCTTTCTTCATATTAAGGTCGGCAATCATTCCTTCTACAATTATTCATTTACCTACAAACAAATCATACTTAGTTAATTCCATTTTCTCTCACAATTCCTTGCAAACGACCATACTAGAGTAGATCCTAATTATATTTGCTTCTCATTGCAGCCCCAATTCAGTCCATCATAGATACTCTATACTATTTACTATATTATTATTTACTCTATTATTCACACTATTAATTACTATATTATTTACTATATTATTCACTACATTACTACACTATATTATATATTATTCACCTTATTGTTTCACCATATTATTCCACCATATTAATTTCACATACTCCAATTCTCTTCGCATCTTGTTACTGTAAATCATGTGTTAAAATATCTTACATTGTATACCTAACCTACTTATCTCATTGTACATTCGTTGATTTTATGAATATATTTATATTTGTGTAATTGTCTTTCTTAAAGCCCAAGTCATTATTCGAAAAATTTATTTCGCTGTCGCCTTAAGTCTAAAACTAACTTCAGACAACTTCGATCAAACAAATTTATAGTTATGGTTTTCGAAACACTATTTAGGCTGATTTATTAACAAGATAAATCACATAGATAACCATATACTATAATATGTTACTCCAGAACGTCTCAAACTCATTCACTGAAGGCAAGTTCTGAATATCAATGGACTTCTTGCCAATTTCTTTGTAGAATTTCCTGGCGTTGTCGTTGAACATTCTGTTCTTTTGATGTATTGTTTCAGTATTTGTGATTTGGTCTGGACTTGTTCTTCCAGAGAATCTTTCACTCTAGTCAGGTCATCATTGTCCTTTATATCAAATTTTCTCTTTATCTCCTTCACTTTGGCATCTTTAACTTTACCTTTACGTTTCTGAATCTCCTCAATGAGAGAGATGTTTGCTCTTAGTTATGAGATTTCTTTTTCTATTTTGTCTTTCCATGTTTTTTTTAGGCCTGATGGCCTTGTTTCTTTATTTACCTTTGGTCCATTTTTTCTAAAATGGCCCAAGCCATGGCGTACACGAGGTTGTTGATCACGGTTGCATTGAGATTATGCCCTGCCTTGATGTTATTTAGAGCCAGATTGGCCTGCTTTAGGGCGTGATACACAATTTTGTTCGTCTTTATCTTCTGGACTGGTTGTCTGCCTATTTCTGTCGGATGAGGTTTTCTAGTTTAACAGTTTTGGGGTCATTTGGTGCCTGCTGTTCAGCTTCACTTTCCTTTTCTTCAGTACCTTCCATTTCCGGTTGTTTATTACGAGTTTCTGGTTGGATTTGTGGTTGAACCTGGTTGTTGAGTGTCCATTTCACTTGAACGTGGATCGCTTGGAGCTCGATGGCAGTGAACTTCCCTTGTCTTTCTATATATCGACGCTGATTAGCTAGTTTGTTAGCATCAGTATGTGGTTTAATGTCTGGTTTTTTTTCAGCGCCATAGTTGGTACATACGAGGTGTGGTCAATAAGTTTTGCAATTCGGATATAAGGAAACGAGATATGAGGAAAAGTGTTTTATTATTTTTCAATATAACTACCCTCGACTTCAATGCACTTTCGCCACTTGTCCCTGAGGCTTCGAATTCCCTACAACCAGAAATCTCCCGACTGCTGTTCAATCCACTCCTGGACGGCGAGCTGGACATCTTCATCGTCCCCAAACCGGCGTCCACGCAGTGCAACCTTGAGCTAGTGGAATAAAAAGTAGTCGCTAGGGCCCAGATCTGGACTGTAGGGTGGGGGGGGAGGGGGAGGTGAGCTCCTCGAATCCATACTCGCGCAAGGCAGCTTGTGCAACTCTGGCCTTGTGGACTTTGACGACGTTCAAGTCGATCATGGGGTGTGAGGTTTCGTGAGGTTTCTAGGGACCCAACGGGCAGAGACCTTGCTCATGGCAAGATTGTCGTGCATGATGTTCATAACACTTCTATGTGATATTCGAAGTTCTCGCTCGATTTCTTCGACCTTCACCCGTCGATTTTCGATGATCATCCTCTCCACACGGGCCACATTGTCCTCGTTGGTCACGTCTGACGGGCGTCCTGGACGGGGATTATCTTCAAGGGACTCACGAACATGGTGGAACTCCCTATTCCAGCGAGCAATGGTTGAATTGGAAGGGGCGGTGTCGGTGTACACTGCAACCATGCGTTCATGGATCTCTTTTGCATTTTTTGCCTTCCTTGGTGCGCGGTGCTCAACCTTCACCATTGTTGAAAAAATTGTGACTGACGATCTGCGTAGCTACTGCTTCTTAAATAGACGAGGCAGGAGCGTGCGGCTGCAGGTCCTGACTTGTCATAACTTGTACTAACACCCCGACAAACAGCCATCCCCTTTCCTCTGTTTTGTCCTACCGATTCGCAAAACTTATTGACCGCCCTTCGTATGTTTGGGCAGTGATGTTGATTCTCGGACTTTCTTCTTGAGCAGTATAATAGATATGCTTCCATGACTCCTATGTATTCTTCCCGAGTCCATCTTTCTCGTGTTCTTCTTTCGGGTTGGTTGGTTGCATTCGGGGACGCCCTATGGAGAATATCCTCGGCGGGTGTTCCTTCCGCTGCTTGAGATACATTGCCAGCAGTAGCTGAATATTATTATTATTATTATTTTTTTTTATTATTATTATTATTTATCATTATTATTATCATAATTATTATTATTATTATTATTTAATATTCATCATTATCATTATTATTATTTATTTACCAGGAGGAATGTTACCACCTGGAAAGAGTTCGGTCCTGTAGCTATGGTGCCTTGGTACACTACATGACATCTTGGGATGGGATACGGCACTTTCATCTAAAACCCTTTGGTCTAAGGAATTTTTGTCTAAAGAACTTTGGTCTAAAAGAACTTTGGTCTGAAGGAACTTTGGTCCAAAGGAACTTTGATCTAAAGCGACTTTCGTCCAAAAGTATGTTCCTTGAGCGGTAAATTTCTTCATATATGTATTCCCCATAATGTATATATATATATATATATATATATATATATATATATATATATATATATATATATATATATATATATATATATATATATATATAAATACTTAAATGAATTTAATGAGTGCGATTTATTTAGCAATTTTTTAAGCATTATTTACCATTTTGTGATGAAATAATTACATCAGCTTTGAACAAGATTTATATACGTTCAATAAAAAAGGGTTTTCATATAGGGACACGTAGAAAACCCTTTTTAAACCCTTATTTTTGACGTGTCGATTGATATTAAATCATAAAAACTGACATCTTGAAAAAATGGGGTGGGAGGTACTTTTGGCCACTATTTCGGAAATTGCAACCTCGTCTTATCGATAGTATCATATTTACTACGCAATCCATAGAAAATGTAATAAATACACAAAAATCAAATAGGCAGCCAAAATATTTATATATTTTTATGAATTATTATTAACGCAATCAAGTATTCTATACACATGCTTTACTTACATGTATTGTGAAATACATGTAAGTACAGCATGTATGCAATGCGCGTACACACGTGTACATGTAAATAGATGTTTCATCCATGTAATTTCAGTTTGAAGGCCATAAAAACCCATCCCCTTCCTCACTACCCCCTTATTGGCTTCTGCCATGGGGAAGTCTGTGAGGGATTTACAGATTATTTTAAATTGAAGATCTTTATGAATTGGAAACAGAGCTTTTCTTTGCCTTCTATAGGGGGGTGAGGGGTGGACTCACGAGAAAGCAGTCTTTCCAAATAAGCTTTTAATCCAACTTCGTTCCGGAAAAATCTCCAAGTCAGAGTTCAAATCTGAGAAGATTACCGCTTAGTGGGTAATTTGCATAATAGTATAGTCGGTCAAAATTCTTTATCTGGAACTTCAGCACGCTCAATGACCTGCTTGTTCATAAATAGTGTCATTATTCTCTTGTCGAGTACCACTCGAAGTCCGCATCAGCAGCAGGCTCAGTCAAAATAACATCTGAATCTTGTGTTTACTCGCATAAATAGTTGATTTCTAAATTTAATTATCTCTTTAACCCATAATGGATTGTAATATTAGTTTGGTGAAAAACAAAAGAGGAAATGATAAGTTGTGTTATAATGGATATTATAGTGTTCTAGTCGTCTTGTGTTAAGCCAAAATAAAATAATTGAAAATTCACGTTTTCAAAGCAATGAACACTATTCAACAGAACGCTAAAACAACATCTCAACCTCCTGCTGCAATTATTTCTGAAGTAATAAGTAAAGTGCCTGAGTGTTCCTAAAGTGTTCTTCCTTCAAATGCAAGTATAACCAGAAATATTAGGAAATTAAGAAACAAAATGCTCCCTAAACTCCCTACAACATTGAATGAAGTGGACCTACAAAGTAGATTTAGCACAACTATTCAAGGTGAAAACTGGCTAAATCATGATAGCGGAAAAGATGATGAGGAACGATTTCTAATTTTTGCAGCAGCTTCCACTTTACGAATACTTGCTTCCGCTAAACACTGGTCTGCTGATGGAACGCCAGAAACATGTCCTAGGATCTGCTGAAATCCACCGGGAAATTCACCCTCTTATTTTTATTTTTTTTACCAAAGAAGACAGAAGAAATTTACTTTAGAATATTGTCAGCCCGTGCTGATTGTGTTGCATATTGAAGTATCAGATGTAAGTGTTGATTTTGAAATGGCTGCGTGAAATGCTTTTTTGCGTGTTCTTAATGAAACAACCAAACATTTCTGTTTTTTTTTCATTTTTGCCAAACTACTTGGAGAAAACTTCAATAGTTGGGTCTTTCTAGCCTTTATATTAATGATAAGGAATTTTCCCTATTTTGCAGAAAGGTTAACTCTTTAGCATTTCTGCCTGTCGCTGATGTACCAAAAGGACTTGAACTTTTGTAACAAAGTGTACCTGAGGAAGATCTTCCTTTCATTAAATATAGTGAAGAAACTTATATTTTAGGCAAGTTTAGAACAAATGGAAGGCGCGCTAAACCTTTGTTCCCCCCACTCGAATGGAATGTTTATGAACTGATTCTACAGGGTTCCCCTCGTACAACTAACTCTGTTGAAGCTTGGCATAGAAGATTTGGTGTTTTAGTGCGATCCAAATCAAATGTATATTATGTTATTGATGCTTTGAGGAAAGAAGAGAATGTAATTAGAGCAAGAATTTTGCAGCTTGTTATAAGAGCTTCCCCGAAGAAGAAAAGCTCCAATGCTAGAAGAAAAGAGAGACGCATCATGATGGTTGTGACAGGCTACAACAATCGTTCGAATTATTGCTTATAACCTGGTTTTATTCTGAATGTGTTTTTTTTTTTAAATAAAGAAACTTAATTTTATTAAAAAGGAATAAATTTTAGATAATACTATTTTTTTTATAAAATACCTAGGTGGAAGGCCTTTTGGACGAGAGTTCCTTTAGACCAAAGTTCCTTTAGACCAAGGTTCCGTTAGACCAAAGTTCCTTTAGATTTAAGTTCTTTTAGAATAAAGTTCCTTTAGACTAAAATTCCTATATACGAAAGTTACTTTATACCAAAGTTCTTTAGACAACAGATCTTTAGACGAAAGATCCCTAACCCCTTGTGATCAACTAGCACCAGGGTATTATAAGAATAGGTGATCACCTACCCTACTTGTTAGCGGACCCGCCTATCTCTACTTCTACCTTTCCAAACTTTTTCTTCTATCCACAGACTTCTGGTTTCCCTTCGCACTTTTTTCCTTGTATTTGAGAGCCTTAGTTGAGTGGTTGTGCATACCGTGAGGTCCTTACCTCATTTGAGGCCCTAAAGCCTGGTGGCTAAGTATAGGGAGTGTTGAGCCGTCGACTCTGCTCACTATCCTCCAGTACACTTATAAGGTGGCTACTCCGGCACCATCTTTTATGGTTAAGGTTCCATGACAATTTCGCCTAAATAGCAGGTCGGGTCGGCAAGCCTGGCAACGCTGCGCTGGGACAGAGTATGTGTAAATGATCACATTTTAGAATATTATGAGCCAATATAGACTTTTCACTTAACCCCCAAGTCTTTTTATGAAAATATGGTGACATTAAAAGGAAATACTGGGACTACACATGGGGCTTCTGCTCCAAGCGCGGTTTATTTGTCTTCCCTAGAAAGACAAATAAGACTAAGGGTTCCTCTCCCTCCACAGAACCTCCAGGGAAGGAAGGGTCCACTGCGGTTTCGGCAAGCGATCAGGCCAAGATCTACACGTCCTGCCTTGATGCACCCACAGGTGGGGAGGCCTAGACCAAGACTTAAGTCGCAAGTGCGCTGAGCGGGGCCTCGATTACGTCTGAGTCCCTCATTGGGTCCCTCGAAACAGTGCATCGAGTCAGAGAAGAAAGCCCAAAGGATTTAGGCTACATAAAGCGCCAGTTTGGATACCGTAACAAGGAGATAGTACTTTGTCTGTACAACTCCCTCGTTCGGCCGCACCTGGAGTATGCCGTACAATTTTGGAGTCCTTCGTTTCGAAAGGACACTGCAAGGTTGGAACGCGTACAAGCTAGGGCAACCAAACTGATTCCCTCTATCCGACATAAAAGTTATGAGGATAGACTAAGGGAATTAGATCTGTTCTCGCTGGAAACCCGTAGACTGCGTGGTCAACTCATCGAAGTTTTCAAAATACTTCGAGGCTTCGACAATGTTGACTACCGGGATATTTTCACACTGAGTGAGAACAGAACGCGCAATCACGGCTTGAAACTTGAACTGAAGCGTTACAACCGCAATCTGTGTGGAAATTTTTTCACTTACAGTATCTGTGGTAAGTGAAACGCACTTCCAGTGGAAGTTGTCAACAGTAAATCTGTTGACCAGTTCAAGTCAAGACTAGACAAAGTCTTGAAAAATGGTCGT
Source organism: Ceratothoa steindachneri (assembly GCA_963969495.1). Lineage (NCBI taxonomy): Eukaryota > Metazoa > Arthropoda > Malacostraca > Isopoda > Cymothoidae > Ceratothoa > Ceratothoa steindachneri. The sequence goes on along the minus strand of OZ018330.1, from coordinate 128,779,534 downwards.
TTAGGGACGAAAAACAATTGAGCAGCCATGTACCCGCTCGATTGTTAGTCCAAAGGTACCCTCTTTGAATGGACCGTAAGGTCTCCTAGGGTACTTTCTTTCCTTGTGACTCCTTGTAACTACTCTCTCTCTCTCTCTCTCTCTCTCTCCGGACCGGATGCGTTCCTAGAGACTGGCGTGAGGCGGAGGTAACTCCGATCTTCAAGAAAGGAGACCCCAGCCATCCGTCAAATTACCGACCCATCAGTTTGACTTCGATAGTCGGTAAACTCATGGAAAGCATGATAGTGGACAAGATAACGTCTTATTTAGAGTCAAACCTGCTACTGAAGAGTTCCCAGCACGGCTTCCGAAGGCAACGGTCATGCCTGACGAACCTTGTGGAATTCTTCCACTTCGTGTTCAGTGAGCTTGATCGGGATAAAGCGGTGGATGTTGTGTACCTTGACTTCCAAAAGGCCTTTGACAAGGTACCACACCGCCGCCTTCTCCGAAAAGTGCGTGCGCTGGGGATAGACGGCAAGGTAGCAGGTTGGATAGAGAGCTGGTTAAGTGACAGACGGCAACGCGTAGTGGTGAATGGTCGGCCTCTGAATGGGCGCCCGCATCTAGCGGTGTCCCTCAAGGTTCCGTCTTGGGACCACTACTGTTTATTATCTATGTCAACGACATGGACGGAGACATGGTTGCCAAAATCTCCAAATTTGCCGACGACACCAAGCTTGGTATCAATGTGGCAAAGGAGGGAAACACTGCCCGCCTCCAAGAGGACCTTCAAAGGATTGGGGAGTGGTCGGACACGTGGCAAATGCCTTTCAACGTGGAAAAATGCAAAGTAATGAATATCGGCCACCGAAACCCCCAATCTCAGTCCCTCTTTAGGGGCATTGCTGTTGAATCGAATCGAGTGACACTGAGAAGGACTTGTGTGTAACTATCACTAGCGACCTCAAATTCTCGAAACAGTGCATCGAGGGAGAGAAGAAAGCCCATAGGATGTTAGGCTACATACAGCGCCAGTTTGGATACCGTAACAAGGAGATAGTACTTTGTCTGTACAACTCCCTCGTTCGGCCGCACCTGGAGTATGCTGTACAATTTTGGAGTCCTTCGTTTCGAAAGGATATCGCAAGGTTGGAACGCGTACAAGCCAGGGCAACCAAGCTGATTCCCTCTATCCGACATAAAGGTTATGAGGATAGACTAAGGGAACTAGATCTGTTCTCGCTGGAACCCGTAGACTGCGTGGTCAACTCATCGAAGTTTTCAAAATACTTAGAGGCTTCGACAATGTTGACTACCGGGATATTTTCACACTGAGTGAGAACAGAACGTGCAATCATGGCTTCAAACTTGAACTGAAGCGTTACAACCGCAATCTGTGTGGAAATTTTTTCAATTACAGTATCTGCGGCAAGTGGAACGCATTTCCAGTGGAAGTTGTCAACAGTGAATCTGTTGACCAGTTCAAGTCAAGACTAGACAAAGTCTTGAAAAGTGGCCGTTTAGGGACGCAAAACAATTGAGCAGCCATGTGCCTGCTCGATTGATAGTCCAAAGGTACCCTCTTTGAATGGCCCGTAAGGTCTCCTAGGCTACTTGCTTTCCTTGTTACTCCTTGTTACTCTCTCTCGTTCTCTCTCTCTCTCTCTCTCTCACTTATAGTATAATTATTATTATTAGCTCAATATTTTCCTTCTGTCTTTGTTTTATATATTTTGCTCATTAACTCTTGTTTTGTTATTAGTATTATTCTTATTCACTTTTCCCATTTTATTTGTTCGGCCATGGATAAATAAATTTACATTTTATAAAAAAAAATAATAATAATAGCGAAGGCGAGTTGCGAACAACTTCCCGCGTTGCTGGACCACTGTTGGCAAGCAGCGAATCCAGTCGGCCATCCTGAGTCTCAAAAAAAGACTCATTCAAGAGAAGCTTTTAAGCCGCTAGCCTGCACTTCTCGTACGCTATACAACCACCCTCCTAGAAGCGGGGCTTATTTTTAAGAAATAAAGAGAACCCGTTTGGAAATGTTATCCAAGGGCTAAGGACCCGTTCCCGGGTGTGGGTACTATTGTAGATAGAGGGGAGTAGGAAAAGGCGGCAAAGAAAAATTAATAGCGAAGGCGAGATGCGAACAGCTTCCCGCGTCGCTGGAGCACTGTTAGCCAGCGGCAAATCCACTCGGCCATTTTGAGTCTCAAAAAGGCCTCATTCAAGAAAAGCTTTTAAGCCGCTCGCTTGCACTTCTCGTACGCTGTAGATGCTTGCCACGGGCGCAGCAGTCCGCATTTTAGGAAATGGCTAAATTATCTGTCCCACTAAAAGAGTTTATGTCGCTAAATGGCGACTTGAGTTATTCTCTGGAAACTTCATCGCCGTGCGCCTAACTACTATTTCTATAAGGGTTGGTTGTTTTTTCATGCCGATGGCTTTCCTGGTGGTAAGACGAGTGTTAGACAGCCCCCAGAGAGAACCGTTATCCCTACATGCAGAATAAGCGCCGTCCGAAAGATTTCACTGGCTGTGAATTACTTCGAGCTAGGGTTAAGCTCCAGGATGTATCGAAGCACGCTGCTGCTCTTCTTGGTGGGCATACCCTTCTTCACTTAACGAGAAGACTCGTGTAGCAGAGGTGTGGAAGCGAGTTAAAAGGATTCGGAGCAAGCTCTTGTAGGACCTCCCTTCCCATTTTCCAGGAGAATGGAAGCGCAATCTCGGACCCTGGGTCCATGGCGGAATCCTTCGCAACCTCTTTCTCCGCATTCTCTAGTCAATGAACGTCGGAATGTGGCCGAAGGCCGCATACTCTCTCTTTAGCAGACACCACGCCCGGTTCGGACGATGTCTCTTATGCCATGATTCGACACCTAAGTGAACGAGGCATGGGTTTTCTATAAGATCTTTCAACAGGATCTGGAGAGAGGGTATCCTCTAAGACTCCTAACGTATAGCTATTGTGCTCGCTTTTCGCAAACTGGGAAGATATCACTCTAACTCGGCCAGTTTCAGCCCAATTTCTCTAACTTCCTGCGTATACAAGTTGATGGAGAAATTGGTAAATTTTAGAGCAGCCTTTATCTTGGACAGCGGATATGACCTATCTTTTTCACAATGCGGCTTCCGCAAGTTTCACTACACGTCGGATGCTTTGTTCCAACTAAACAATGCTGTCTGCGAGGCCTTCGTCAGGAGACAGCACTACGCTACAGTTTTTTTCGATTTGGAGAAGGCCTATGATACCGCAAAACGATACGCTATCATGTAAACTCTCCACACGATGGGGGCGACGGGCCGCCCCCATTCTTTATTACTGAGTTTTTGTAAGATCGTCTATTCTGCGTATGGGTGAAGGAAGCCTGTAGCCCAAAGGAGCAGCAAGATGGTGTCCCGCAAAGAAGTGTCCTCAGTGTCACAATCTTTTGCCTTGAGCATAAACGGCATCACTTCGGTGCTGCCGGAAGATGTTCTTGCTACGCGCTACGTGGATTACCTTACAATCTCTTTTGGTGTGACTCAGATGCAAACTCTGGAGCATAGACTCCAACAGGCATTGAATCGTCGCATCTTTCTTTATGTTGATGCAAACAGGTTTTGGGATTTTCTCTACCAAGACTAAGGTAATGCACTTCTGCCGCCCTCCACGGCTCCACCATTACTCTAACTTCTTCCTAAACGCGGTTCACCTGGAAGTAGTTGATATACATCGTCTCCTTGGTCTTGTTTTTAACTGACGCCTTAAATGGGATGATCATATTCGCTGATTTATGGTCCTTTGTACCCGTGCCATTGACATTCCTTCTTAGTAAGGTTCAGCACCTTGGATGCTGATATGGCTACTGCCTTGTTTTTCTACCGATCCCTTAACTATTCATCCGACTTTTATGCATAGATTCACCTCAGAATTTTCCGCCTCGGGACTGGTACGTTCTGCACATCGCCCATTGAACGCATACTAGTCAATGCTGAGGAGATGCTACTCGCTTTATGCTGTGCACAATGCATTATGCTTCCGTAAAACCGAGCCCAGCCCCTCCCTCAGCCACTAACGGCTCACACTCCATCCCCAGCCGATCTCGAAGGTGCCTATGTCGCTGAGAGACGCCAGTCATGCCCTAAGCTTGTTGGATTTAGGTCTAGGAAAGTTTTTCAAGAGTTTGGTTTAGCTTTCGGCCGGTGGCACCATGGTTTCTCTTAGTACCACACCCTAGAGGGTATCGCCTTTGAATATTTGTTGCCACACCTCTGGTCACAAACCTCCCACAGCACCGGGATTATGGCATTCGAACTTTTTGGAGAACATTTCGTGTCATGCTGGATACGTGTCAGTGTACACGGATGGGTCTAAATCTCAGGAGAAGATAGACTTCCCTGCGGTATCACCTGTGTTCAAGGTCAGTGGGGTTCTAACACGCGCTGCGTATATCTTCACGGCCGAGCTGTTTGCATTACACCTCTCGGTACAGGAGATAACGCTTCGTGCCCAGGTCAGAGACCGGATCGTGATCTATAGCGACTCACAAAGCGCCTTGAGTACTCTCGGGTGATTGGAATCTTCCCACCCCATGTTTCGCTGTATCCATGGTGCCACGGTTGGAGCGAACCGGTTGCTCTCGAGATTATCTTCTGCTGGGTTCCTGGAGATGTGGGAATTGCGGATAATAAGCGGCCAATGAGGCCGCCCATGATGACGCCGAAAAATCCGCGAGGATTGTGCGACAAGATCAGTGTTTCGCTCTTACTCACACTCTGACTACATGATAGGAATCAGTACAGCTCTCCATGTTACTTGGCAAAGAGGATGGGAGACTGCCGAGAGAAACTTAATCCTACATGTCATTGCACCCTGACTGTTCCCATGACCCTACGCCCAAATGCTGCGACGGCTTCAGGTCGCTTTCTACCGCCTTTGAATTAGGCACACTCGTGAGACGCACCGCCATTTAATAAAGCGATCACCTGCGCCTTATTGGAATGACTGCGTTGACTCCCGGACTGGGTGATCTTCGCACACGCTACCTGTCCCAGTATCGGGATTAGTCGGGTCGCTACCGCTGATCCATTGTACTCGAGGCGGGTTCGTGTACGGAGACTTGTGTACTATCTGACTTTTTGGAGGAGGCTGGCCTCCTCCATTTCCTTTGACGCTCTTTGTTGTAGGTCGCATGTTCCTACGCCGGGGGTTGGGGGGGGGGCTTCCCTTGACTCCAGAGCGTGCTTCATTCATTTTACTTGTTTTTTCTCTTTCTTTTTTTTTGCTATTTAGTTTTAGCATATATTTTTTTAATCTAACCTAAATTTAGGTTTTAAGGTGATTACGGTGACGTTTGCTCAATAAGCAGTCGTTAGATGGGTTCTTAAAACAAGTGTTTCAAGGGCACGTTTATCCCGTTAAGCAAAAATCATTTATTACTCAAAAGGAATCACATACATTCTAACACAACTGAAAGACTATTTCTTTTTTTTTATTTTCCACCCTTTTGCAAGTAATAATCATAAAACAAAAGTAAAATAGTAAAAAGTAAAATTGCTTTCTAATAAGTACAAGTTTGGTGAAAAGGGAAGGTGGGGGCGCGTAACGCTCTTTGGACTCGAAACTGCACCCTGTAAAAGTACATAAATATCATAAAATGCTTTGAGGTATATTTAAAACTATTGATCGGACGATTATTCTGTAATTGAAATAAGAAGAATCGCATATTTTCAAGAATCATTATCGGATATATTATTTAGAATCTTCCTTTGCTTTTTAGTGCGACAGAGGCAAAAGGTTAGTTCCTTTTCTTTCCTTCTTCCTATTCTGGTCGCTGAAATAACTATACCGAGGTATGCTACATTCATTCTTCATTGTATTTTATTTCCATTTTTAATTCTTTTACCCTTTTCTGCCCACAAAATATGTAGTCAATCATTTTAGTTTTATTTTAGTGATTAATCAATCCCCTCTCATATTTTTTTTTGCAGAAGTACTGGATTTCTCTGCAGTAGTGATGAATATACAGAGAAACCATCATTTAAAAATTACGATAATTTGGCGCTTGAATGAAAAGCCTTGAGAACAAAGATCCGATAGTGTATCGGGAAAGAGAATTCACCACAGGCGAGTGAAATAATGGACGTTGACAGTAGAGTGAAGAATTTGTACATATATGAGAGAAGCCTTTAAGGTCAGGATTTTTATTTTTTTTGAAAGGGGAGGGACAAAGCAGAAGGTGGACACGGATAAGACCAAACCCAACGATAAATGGAACCGATACATAATTTTCAACAATATAAATATCATTAAAATAATATATCAGTTATCATCGCTTCTTATGCCTATAGGTAGCGACTATAGATTACTCAAAGGCAAGACTGAATAAACAAGAGCGAAAACAAGAAACTCATAAAGATAACAAACCAACAGAAACTTGACCCAATCCCCCTCCCCCACAAATTAAATTATACAACTTACAAATTATACTAACAAACAAACTAAAAGGCAAGTGACAGAATCCTGAATATCAAACTGCAAAAAAAAATGACAAACTACCATAAATTAAAATGAGCATTTTTCATAAACATATCAATCTGAGATCACGTGACAAAATAAATTGCTCCTCTATGGGCCTCTTAGATGTGGGGCAAGAAAATATGCCGAGATTAACCAATTATTACATAGGAAAATAATCAAACGTACGAAGAAACAAATCGATAAAACAGCTCAGACAACATCTATCACTTGCAGACACCCAATAAAAATAGTAAAAGGTAAGCAAGAAAATAAAACCACAAAAAGGTAAAAAAAATAACCATATTTGTCAGGAATTATATAATTACAACGAACACCAGACGCCTGATAATAATAACTTCTTATTCAATAAGGAGACAATCCCTATTAGTACAGTAGTAAAAATGTGAAAAATAGGGAAGAAAATTGGATAAGATGATGGAGTATATGAATACACCATAACACAAATGTTACATATGAATCACTCCCAATAACCGGCAAAGTGAAAGATAAAATAAAGAAATAAAGTTATTATTATTTTTAAGATAGAGTTGGGGATACTAAATTTCATTATTTTCATCAACTCATAAAAAAACTCGCAGAACGCATGCTGGAAACCTATTCTGGACATGGCCGAGCGGCGGAGAGGAATGAGAAAGGGTTGTTTACTATGAAGTAGAGAGTTTCGGCCAGGATTAAAGCAAGTGCTCTGAAGCAAGGTAAGGGAGAGACAGTGAAAAATGCGTTGTTCGTGAAATGGAATACAGGGGACACTCAATGACTATGTGGGACCCGTTGATTCTGATACGGCAGTGTTACGGCTGGGAGGAAGACCATGGGAAGTAAGATCTCCGTGCGTTAGTCTACATAGTGTGACCATGGCGGAGACGGGCCAGCACCACTTCTCTGTGGTGAGAACGATATAAACAAGAGGTTCAATAGACGAAGTAGGCTTAATGCGGTGAACTTTAATGAGAGGTAGAGTTTACCAGGGAGCAAGCTATTGTGCATTAAGGATCTCTTTTACATGTGTAAAGAGTTCATTGAATGGAAGGGGGACTGGTATTGCTCCTTCAGAGACGGATCAAACAGCTTGACCAGATACTTCAGTGCCAGACATCCTCCAATTGGAATAGCATCCAACTGGCGACAAGGTCATCGGGAGAGACCGAAACCCACTGTAAAAGCAATTGGATCTCTTGGATCAATTGGGTGGGACCCAGGATAATGCAGTTATCGCGTTTAGGGAATCTGTGAATAACACAATTCGATAAAATGGAGTAGGCAGACAGTACAGAGTCCCTGTATGGAGGAAAGTTCTGCCATGAACGAAGAACATCTACAGGTAAGGTGAAAGGAAGAAGAGTGCCAAGGATTCGTTTCTCCAACCGCGGCAGCAAACGAGCTGTGGATGGAACGGGAGCCATCGGTGAAGATGGCCCTTCACTGAGAATGGGCGGACGCATGGCTAACTGCATGCTCTGACAGGAGAACGCTATCGTGGTTTAAAGATTTAACATTTAGAAAGAGGTGGTTCAAGATAGACTGTTAACAGATGGAATGAGATGGCAGAGAAGAGCGGAGCCACTGTCATTGAGTTGTGCAGGTAGTTTTCTGTGTTGGGGTCAATGGAAAAAATATGGAAGATGGGATATTGGCCTCCACCTGACGGATGGTTACTGAACGAAAATGAAGATCTGGAAGAATTGTTTCATGTCACTACGAATTGTGGGAATAAATCCAAGATAAGACCATTCGAAGCAGGGAATGAGGATAGGAACGAGAAAAATCCAGAATAAGGTGCTGGAATGTGTTTTGGGTGCAAAAGGGTTTGTAAGAGTGGAAATATTGAGAGGAGGGATAGGGGAGAGGAGATGACACGAGAGGATTTCAAAGATGAAGATGATGAAAATGCGTTACTAAATGTACTTGGAAAGCTTGAATTGCGGAAACTGGGTAGAATGGGTACATAGAATGAGCATGAGAACGGAATGAAAGAAGAAAATTTAAAACTTGAGGAGTAAGTATGAAATTTGGGATATGGTCATGAACCATACATAAGTGTTAAGAATTAAAGAACGAATTGACGAGCGAAAACAATAAACGAAACAGAGGTGAAGGGAAGATACAAAAATACGATAACAATTAGTTTTTGGAACAACGAATAACCACTGTTAATTTGTAGTAAAATAAGACAGGAAAGGAGACTACCTAGGGTAGAAAGAGGAGAATTGGGTTCATAGCAGGTGAATGGGACAAATGAATGAGTCAATTCTAAGGCGGAGAAAACTCCAGAGTCAGCATTAATTTCGCTATCCTCTTTTAAAGTACAAATATTTGGAGGAGCCACTTTTTGGGTCTCCATCCTTAAACTAATGATCCTTGGAGCAGTTCTTTCTTGGCTCTGCTGTAAACTAATGATCCTTGGAGCAGTTCTTTCTTGGCTCTGCTGTAAACTAATGATCCATGGAGCAGCTCTTTATTTGCTCTCCTGTTTTAAACTAAGGATTCTTAGAGCAGTCCTTTATTGGTTCTTCTCCTTTAAACTAAGAATTCTTGGAGTAGCCCTTTCTTGGCTCTCATTAGAACTAAAGATTCTTGGAGCAGCCGTTTCTTAACTCTCCTCCTTAAAGTAAGGATTCTTGAAGAAAACTATTAATGACTCTCCTCCTTAAAACTAAGGATTTTTGAAGCAGCCCTTTCTTGTCTCTCCTACTTTCAAATAAAGATTCTTGGAGCAGACCTTTCATGTGGCTCTCCTCTTTTAAACTAAAGATTCTTGGACCAGCTCTTTCTTTGCTCTTCTCCCTTAAACTAAAAATTCTTGGAGTAGCCCTTTATGGCCTCTCATTTAAACTAATGATTCTTTCAGCAGTTCTTTCTTGGCTCTCCTCATTTAACTAAGGATTGTTGGAGCAGCCCTTTCTTGATTCTCCTCCTTTAAACTAGTTATACTTGGAGCAAGCCTTTCTTGGCTCACCTCCTTTAAACTAATGATTCTTGAAGAAGCCCTTTGTAAATGAATTTTTAATTTTTAATAGCCCATCTAGCGACTGCCTACTAGAGCAAAGGTCGCTGCAATTAAAGGAAAGCCCAATACTAGACTATGTTAAAAACAAGAAAATAACAAATATAAAAAAGGAACAAAGGCAAGACAAGCTAGAAAACAACAAATCAAATCAAAGCAAAAAAGTATCAAGCGGGAAACGCGCTCTAGCGTCGGGGGTAGGCCCACCTCCCCCTGGCGCAGAACCATGTGACCTAGCACAAAGAGTCAAATAGAGTGGAAGAAGTCAGCCTCCTCTAAAAAGTCGTATAATCCGCAAGTCTGTTTGCATGAATCAGTCAGGAGTACAAGGGCCAAGCGGTAGCGACCCTGCTCCTCCCGGTATTGGGACAGATAACGTGCGCGGAGATCACACAGACTGCGACATTCAACGAGAATGTGCTCAATAGTGTTGGGGACAACACAGTCTTCGCAATAAAGCTCAGACGAGCGTTCTATCAAATGGCGGTGCGTCTCGCGAGTGTGTCCAATTCGGAGACGACAAAAAGTAACCTGAATCTGTCGCGGCATTGGAGGGCAAGTCCATGGGAACAGGCGGGGCTAAATGGCACGCAACTTTAAGTTCCCCTGACCGTCTCCCATCTTCTTTGCCAAGCAACCAGGAGGGCTGCCATTATTCCTGTCATGTAATCGGTGTGAGGAAGAGCGAAATGGTCTGGTCGCCAAGCCCCCTCGGACTCTTTGGCACCCTCATAGGTGCGCTCATTCATTCCCCGTAATTCCTTTATGTCCAAGGGCACCACCGTACTGAGAGATATATCTAGCTCACGAAGGAGTTTCCTAGCACTAAACTCTAAGGGCTTAAGGTATGACTTGCGTCTCTCAGCGGCATAGGCACCGTCGAGATTAGCTGCTGATGCATTGAGAACTGTTGGTGACTGAGGGAGGCGCGAGGCTCGAACGTACAGGCGAATAATGCACTATGCACGGTGCAGATCGAATGACATCTCCCCAGCATCGACAAGTAGGCTCTCAATGGGGAACGTGCGGAAGGCACCGGTCGCCAGGCGAAGGCCAGTGTGGTGGATCGAGTCCAACTTTCGCAATTCACACTTGGATGCTGATACATAAAACTCGCAAGAACAAATGATCGATAAAAAAGCATACCAGTAGCCTTTTCAGCGCCCCAGTCACTGAATGTGACAGAATTAGGAATATCCATGGCGCAGGTACAAGAGACTTTAAGGCTGAAATTATGAGCCCCCGAGGTGAGGCGTCGGCCAAATACAAAACCAAGGAAACCGTACGAGTCCACCACTTCCAGGTGAACCCCATTTAGAAACAAGTTTGGGTCAGGGTGAAGTCGCGGATGGCGGCAGAAGTGCACCACCTTAGTCTTGGCCAAGTAAAACCAAAGCATGTGTGCTTTGGCTTAGCGAGAAATGAGGTTCAATGCCTGTTGGAGTCGACGCGCTCCAGAGTTGGCATCAGGGCCGAGCCCCAAAAGATCTAAAGGTCGTCCACAAAGAGCGTAGCGAGAAAATCTTCCGGGAGCACTGAGGTGATGCCAATGATGCTCAGAGCAAAGAGTGTGACACTGAGGACACTTCCCTGCGCGACACCCTCTTTTTGTTCCATTTGGCCAGAGAGGGCTCCCTCCACCCGTACGTGGAATCGACGATCTCGCAAAAATTCAGATATAAAGATTTGGAGGCGTCCCTTTGCCCCCATCGTGTGGAGAGTCTCCATGATATCGTATCGCCATGCGGTATCATGGACCTTCTCCAGATAGAAAAACACAGTGGCGTAGGGCTGTCTACGAAGGAAGGCCTCGCAAACGGCATTTTCCAATCGGAGCATAGCATCCGACAGGGAGTGGAACTTACAGAAGCCGTACTGTGCAAAAGACAGGATAGCCTGAGCTGTCCCTAAAAAATCTAATCTAAAATTTACCAATTTTTCCATCAAATTGCAGATGCAAGAGGTTAGAGAGATTGGGAGAAAAACCTGCTGAGTTAGAGATCTCTCTCCCCAGTTTGCGAAAAAAACGAGCACAGTAGCGATTCGCCAAGAGTCTTGGGAGGATACCCTCTACCCAGATCTTCTTGAACAGAACTAACAGAAAGGTCATGCCTCGCTTACCCAAGTGGTGTAGTATGGAGTACGGGACATCGTCCGGACCAGGTGCGGTATCTGAGAACGAAGTGAGAACGGAACGCAACTCACCCAATGTAAACCTATCGTTGAATGGGTTTCCGCCTCTGGAAGTAAAGTCTAGTTGGCCGCCTTCTGCGAAATAGCGACCTGCATTAAATGCAGGCGGACCAACATCCCGGCTAGAGAATGGGGAGAAAGTGGTAGCGAAGGAATCTGCTACGGGTGCGGAGTCCGAGATTGCGGTCCCGTTCTCCTGGAGTCCTGCGAGAACTTGCCACGAATCCTTTTAACTCGCTCCTACAACTCTGCTAGAGAGGGCTTCCCGTTAAGTGAAAACATGTATGCCAGGCAGGAAAAGCTGCGGGCATGCTTTTAAATATACCGGAACCAAACCCTAGCTCGACGAATTTCACCGACAGAGAAATATTTCGCGCGGCGCTGATAGCGCATATAGGTAGAATGATTCAGTGCTGGTGGTTGACTCTAAAGATAGACTACAAGCAGTGGTCGATGCATTTGGGATTGTGCGTGAATGAAGGCAAAAGCAAGGTAATTTGGTGAAATAGGGAAGAAATGAGTGGGTTGCAAGCGAGTCTAAATGGGAGGCTGGAAGAAATACAGTTTTAAGTATCTAGGTTTGGATTTGGGAGCTGATGGCAGGGGTCAAAATGAAATATTGCAGCGAATGAAAAAGGAAATGCAAGCATATGGTGCGATAAGGAGTATCACGAAAGGGAAGCGAATGAGCAGGCAGGCGCAAATGGGATTGTATGAGGAAGTGGTGGTTCCCAATGCTCTTTATGGATGTGAAACATGGGAAATAAGTGCGAACGAAAGGAGGAAGGTTGAAGTTATGGAAATGAAATGTCTGAGAAGTACGAGGGGCGGTCAATAAGTTTTGCGAATCGGTAGGGCAAAATAAAGGAAGGCGGATAGCTATTTGTGGGGGTGTTAGGACAAGTTATGACAAGTCAGGACCTGCAAAGGCACGCTCCTACCTCGTTTATTTAAGAAGCAGTAGCTGATCGCAGATCGTCAGTCACAAATTTTTCAAAAATGGAGAAGGTTGAGCACCGCGCAGTGATCAAATTTTGACCAAGGAAGGCAAGAATGCAAAAGAGATCAATGTACGCATGGTTGCAGTGTACAGTGACACAGTCCCTTTCTATGCAACCATTGCTCGCTGGAATAGGGAGTTGCACCATGGTCGCGAGTCCCTTAAAGATGATCCCCGTCCAGGACGCCCGTCAGACGTGACCAACGAGGACAATGTGGCCCGTGTGGAGAGGATGATCATCGAAAATCGACGGGTGAAGGTCTAAGAAATCGAGCGAGAACTTCGAATATCAACATCATCCACGACCATTTGTCCATGCCCGAGGTCTCTGCCCGTTGGGTCCCTAGAAACTTCACGCCCCATGATCGACTTCAACGTCGTCAAAGTCCACAAGGCCAGAGTTGCACAAGCTGCCCTGCGCGAGTGCGGATTCGAGGAGCTCAACCATTTTCCCTACAGTCCAGATCTGGCCCCCAGCGACTACTTTTTATTCCGCCAGCTCAAGGCTGCACTGCGTGGACGCCGGTTTGGGGACGATGAAGATGTACAGCTCGCCTCGCCGTTCAGGAATGGATTGAACAGCAGTCGGGAGATTTCTGGTTGTCGGGAATTCGAAGCCTCAGGGACAAGTGGCGTAAGTGCATTGAAGTCGAGGGTAGTTATATTGAAAAGTAATAAACCACTTTTCCTCATATCTCGTTTCCGTATATTCGAATTGCAAAACTTATTGACCGCCCCTCGTATTTGTGGTGTGAGGTCGATTGACAGGGTGAGAAACGAAAGAGTGCGAGAGAAATGTGGAAGTAAAGTGAGTTCGATTGAAAGAGCTGATAGAGGTGTGATGAGATGGTATGGTCACCTAGAGACAATGGAGGATGAAAGGGTGGTAAAGAGGATGTATCGATCTCGAGTGATAATACGGAGACAGCTTGGGCGTCCGAGAAGGGGGTGGATGGAGTGTACGAAATATGTCCTTGCTGGACGGGGCCTGAGCATCCAGGAGGCAAAAAGGACTGCTAGGTTAGGAATGAATGGAGAAGAATGGTTAGAGCAGGACGAGATGTGTAGGGTGACATACAAACGCAGGTAATGAAGTTTTCAGGGGAATACGGAATAGCCCGACTCTGAGGATCGATGGGAAAATGTAGTAGGTCACCTTAGTTACGCAGCGGATAATGTGTGCGAATGGTGGAGTGGAAGTGTCTCTGACCATGCGCCACCCCGTCCGCGGGAGATATGCGCCGGGTATGTAAAAAAACCCCCCCTCTGCTACCTATTTTTCCTTCCCCAAAATTCTTGTACAGAAATCAAGTAGTTTATTTTATATCATGTCCTTTTCTTAAACCCCCGAACTCGAGCAAGGAAATAACGAAATAGTCAGACAGCCCTTGACAATCAACTTATCCGCCCAATGGGTGGCCAACTCATGACCTTCCTGAGTTTTGCCCGCGCTCGCGCCGATTGAACTCCTGTTTTGAAGTCTGAAATCCAAGGTCGTATCCACTAGTCTAGCGAGAGTTCTAGTTTGGGACCATTGTACCTACCTGAGGGCTGTGCTTACGGGGATAAATTGTGATGTGATGCATAAGTTATCTGCGTAGATGTTTAGACGTGGTGTTTGGGCAGTTAGGGGTGAGGAAGAGGATAGCACCTTCATGAACCATGCTGGGAAGTTTTTTTTTATTATGGATTGGATCCTGTGTTGGTGAAGTTGGTCCCCGCAGGGGGTTAGCCTGTTAGATGTGGTACCTGGAAGAGCTGCACATCCTTCTGGCCTGAGTGCCACTTAGGGAAATCCTGTCACTGGATTGAAAAGAACACACGGGGCTTAGGAAAGTTGGTGCTTTCCCTCGCTCCCTCTCTGCGCTACTTTTTTTTTAATCTTATTATTACTACTACTATCACCTCAAACTTCTGTCTACCCGCCCTTTGTTCCAGAAGAAACTTCTGAGCTGAAGAGTTGGTTCGCTAGATATGCCAAGATGGACTGCACGCCATCCCGGGAACGTCTACGCCGTCGAGCCTCTTCTTCTTACCCGACCTCAATTTCCCTACAACTTCTCCAATAACTTTCTCTGGTCGACCTCTAATTTCGCAGGGTAGGCACCGACTAGCTTCCTCTCAGCCAACCATCATCGGGGCTGGGAGGGGAAAGGGAAACGCCCCCTCACATATGAACTCCTGTTTGAGGTGGCGGGTTTTTAATAACCTGCCTCACGTACCTATTTACAGTCTATCAACTTTACGCCCAGCCCAAGGTGAAGCCGCCATGCCGAAGGGCTGCCTGGCTACTGGGCTTACTCCTCTCCTAGGGCTACGGGGGCAGGAGACTTCCCATTCATCCCCATCTCTTCTACAGCGGCAGTCCCTCCTTTGCTTTCGCAAGGAACTGCCAAGAGAGCAGGCAAGTGGCCCATAATTGACCGTTCGAGGTTAGAGCGGGTCGATAGAGCCAACCCTCTTATGGGAGCAAGAGGTAAAAGGGCTCGTCGGTCGGTGCCCTCTAATGTCGTACTTGCCTGCATGAAAAGTTTACAGGGGGTCGGTGTACTCGCTCCCGTCTCTTCTCCGACGAATGCCGGTTCACCGGCGTTAGACGAAAAACAAAAGGAACCTCGAATGGGATCCATGATGTATGTGTGGGGAGGGAGGCACATGGAGGCTTACCCCTTGCTTCTTCATCTGTACTGATTACTTCACCCATTCCCTCTCATTTCTATCGCAACTTTCTTCTTCTCACACAATTTACTCCCTTCCAAAATTGCCTTTTATTTTATCTAGACACTTTCACCCCACCTATCATTTGCTTCTCTCTTCAATTCGGGCACTCCATTTTTCGCCTCCTGTTGCTTCTTCTTATACTTTTCCTTGTCTATACCTATTGAACAGTTCACGCTTCTCTTCCACTTCAGCATTCCACCATTCGATACCCTTCCTAACTCTCCCTTCTCTAAGCACCCTAATTCCACATGCTTTCCTGGCAGCTTCTTCTATGCTCTCACGCATCAACTTGCACACCCAAACATCCTTCTTTGATCCTCAATCACCCTTTCTCCTACCTGCCGACCCAGTCTTTCCCAGGTATACTTCTGGTGCTCTGTTCTTTTAAAACCGTGTTGCCAGCTACCATCTCTCTTTCCACGAGCCTTACACCATTATCATTCACTCCCAGCACTTTGTATCTCCCAACTACCCCTTTCACTACTCGATCATCTACCATTGCGTTCAGTTCAGGTCACCCATTACAACTACTTTCCTATTTACATTAAAACCTTGCAGACATCCATCCAGCTCTTCCCAAAACGCTTTTTTCACACTTTCAAGTTCACCCACATGTGAACTATACACGCTCACTATCACCCACTTTTCGCATCCAAACTTCACTTGCACCCACAACACTTGAATTTACCACCTTGTACTCTCCTACACACTCCCTCACTTATCAGTACCGACACCCCATGCTCACTCTCTCATTTACTCCTGATTTTATCGCTTTCACCCCACCAAACCATTCTAGACCTTTTCCTTTCAACTTGGTTTCACTCAGGTCCAGAACATCCAGTTTTCCTTTTCCAAACAGACAACCAATTTCACTTTTCACATTCTCTCCACCTCCATGCACATTCAAACACTCCAAACTGAGGCGCCAGTGACTTTGACCTTTCCTGGTTATTTCGAGGAATAATTACAGAAGCAAGGATTCCCCGCCCATACTTCCGTTTGCTGTTGCGCAAAAAAGCGAGCGATGGGTTCGCGACACTCCCCACCCCATAGAGACGATAATGGGAAAGAAAAAGGAGATGGGAGGGAGAGTAGGGGCAAGAAAAAAGTGTGGGAGGGGGGGAGTCTGAAGTATTAGTATTAGCGAGGTTCCTGGAACTTGAAACAATAACCCGTGTCTGGTTACTTCAGGAAGCCATGGGTGAGTACATTCTTGGTGTCCAAAGTAGGATTCGGCAACTAATTAGCACTTAATTAGGAAAGCGGTGAATGTAGTCTTGGGAAGGGAGAATTTCGGGGATTCAATTCTGACCTAAGGGGGGAAGGGCAAAGGAAAAATTTTATATTATAGCTTCATGATATTTCACAAAAGATAGGAAATAACACTGAGAAGGGAGAGAGAGATAAAAAAAGAGACTCACCAGCAACAAGGAAGGCTGCGTTGAATCGAGACTGAGATTCGCTACTGTGCAACAGCGTGCTCAGCCTCGAGACGAGCCAGGTGGTTTGACATGGCAAGGGGCAAAGGAAGGGGCTTAGGGTGTTTTTTTATTGACGCTGATATTCATCCAAGCAAAGTTAAATAACTTTACACGCATAATCATGTCATGCACATAGCCAATAGCAACACCGCTATCATTTCTATCCTCGCCTTCGCAACGAAACACACTCATCTGATCCGGAATCCTGCCGATGGAGTACTATTCTCCATTATCGAAGCCCACCTAAACATATTACAATTATTCAGCAAACTACGATACCCTCCCAAAATAGCCTATATAAGCTAACTTTCGCCCAAACTCCACAAACGAGAACACCCAAATACACACGCATAGTAGTTCAAACCCAACCGCAAAACGTCACACTCAGAAACCCCACCTCCGATATTCACCAATGTGAAACCTCCCCAGATCGTTCATCAGAATTCAATGGTCCGCCTGTGGTCAGGACATGCATACAAAAGATAGGTTAAACCTCGACTGCCCCCTCATGACCATCTCATAACCTTTTCCACTAAAACCTCTAAAGAAGACCTCTGGAGAGGTTACATGGAGTGGCAGACTTGTTGAACTCCCCGGGTTCAAGCAAAGAGAATCCGCCAGTGATAGAGTAAGAGGGTGAGAAATGCAATCGGATGATGGATGCTCTGTGGTCGGGAGGCGAGTTCAATGTTTATCAGAGCTCGTTATCATTAGATTGGTATGCGTTTCTTGGACAGTTTTATCTATATGAAATAAGGACAAAAGAAACAAAAAAACATTACAGAAATGTAATCGAAAATTAGCCCCCCCAAAGTAAAAAGATTTCTTGCCCATCCAAATTCCCCACCTTATGCAACACTCACAATGGGCCTGCGGTTCGGCTTCCAGCAGTGCCTCATCATCATTCTCAATGTTCCATCAAAGAGCCCCCCTCTGGCGGGGTTTCCATCTTCAACTTCATAGGAGAACGTTAGTGAGGCCCTTCATGCCAACAAAATGCCCTTGTTTCCTCTCACACAAAGGGGTGATGACAAGAAATGGGTGAAGGCAATTATTCAATTACAAAATCAAATCTGTCTAAAGTAAAGAAGAAAAAGCCAAAGTGGCATATGCCAAGACAGGAAACCGTTCAACTTTGAAATGCGCTAAGAAATAAACGGGTAAACGACTGAGGAGAATAAGATTAAATTTTATATGCCTCGTTTAAGACACGGAAACAACCCAGCAAAGATCCAATGAAAAAAAAAAATGCTAGAGACAATGGAAATGAAGGGGACGAGAACGCTTAGATTTCGTTCTCGGCTTTGTCGGGAGTGATGAGATAAGTAGAAAGGAATTCTTCGACGGAGTCGGTGTTCCACTTGTCAATAGCTAAAGTCTCCATCACTTCACCGCTCTCATTCATCAACTTGATGACGGGATCGGCACCTCTCACGTACCTGGGGAATAGGGTGTGTGTCGTCACTCAATCAAAAAGAATATCCGTCAGGAACGATTATACATTTTTTGGTTAATACAACTGTATTATCATCAACTGCGCTTCATAGCAGATCATTAACGTGACAGTTAAAAAAAAATAATAAAAAAATTATATATATATATAGAACAATTTTGCACCACTGAGTCTTAAAATGACATTTGTTTCCTCCGATATGGTCAGGTTTTTGTGCTAAGTCGATTTTTAAAAATCCGATAACTAAATTGATTACATTTGTGACATTTTCGCTTGATTTTTGTTAATATCTCACATCCGAGATAGGTTGAGATAAAAAACCCCAACTTTTCTTGCAATTTATTAATTAAATGTTACAAAAATTGATTAGTGTACATTGATTAATAGACAATGATAAAGCTAGGTACATTTAAATTGGATATTATGTCATCATTGTTCAGAATTGCGGGGCATGAAATTACATTGCTTGGAAATCCTAGAATGCTGAGCGGTAGGATGTCTCTCTTCAGAGTCCAAGAGTAATCAGTTGTCTCTGATAGCTCGTCTCCATCTCTCATGTCCTGATGGAATCTCTCCCCTGCTCGTCGCCCATTGATCCCAGATTCTCAGGAAACTGATCCATATGTGAGAATACGTAATGCATTTTGATACTCATGTTGCATCCGAGGTTTCTTGTCCCAGAAAGTTCTTCACGACCAGAACAAAAGCCTTCCACGCTTCCAGTTCCACTTCGTTCATTAAGCTTTCCACCTCTGGATCTCTGATGAGCTGACGGAGTTGAAGAGCGTCAAAGATGCTAGATTTCAACTTCTCCATTGTCAATCCTGGAAAAGCGTAGCAAAAGAAATTGAAGCAGCCACCATCCTTGTCCAGAGCTTTGGAAAACGGGTTGATCAAGCCGAGCTTGATGTGTAGCGTTGGGATGAGGATCCTGTCTGTTCACAAGAGGGTTGTTTATGACGTTTCTTGCTGAGCTCGGTCCCTACTATCCCATATGCACAAAAAGCACAGGTACTTGGTGAACCCCGACTGTTGTCCCAACAAAAAAGTTCACCATCTTCTGGTCAAGACAAAAACAACCACTCATGCTGATCTTAACTAATCTTCGCCAGGAGGTACTTCACTGCTTAAAACTTCTCCTTCAGTGTAGTCAAGTGAGCGAGGGGTAGAGAGGCAAAATGGTTGCCATTGTGCAGCAGAACAAATTTCAGCGATCACTTGCTGATGTCAATGAACAGTTTCTACTGTGGTACTCCAAGCTTATGCAGAAGCTGCGCAATATCTGTAGGGTACACCAAGTCCTTCTCTTCAGAGAAAAAACGGAGGTCCTCCTGATGTCTGTTGCGGTATAAGGTGATGCGAGTACTGTCAGAGAGGAGGATTTTTTCCCTCTTAAATCTTGATGCCAACAGTTTGGCAGAGGACTTTGACAGGGTGAGATCGCAAATAAGATCATTTAGGTCCTTTTGGGAAAAAGGATGACGAGCATCATCGTCAAAAACCACTTCTTCATTTTCTTCACCAATGTCAGGAAGTTCTCAAAAGGAAGGTACTGGAATTTCATCAAAATGAGTCACAAGACAACGTGCTGATTGAAGATCAGGATACTTGAAGCTGCTCCGTTTCTTTCTGTTGACCTCAGTTAAATCATAGGGCAGAAGTAGCAGTTCGTACCATGGATTGTCAGCTCCATTCAAACCATGGGAATTCCAAAATTCAGACAACTCTTCTTGCCCTTGGTCCAACGATGCAGATACTCGGTGCATGTCTTGTATAGTATGTGTGGCGCTTAAACTTTATCTTGGTCACAAAGTTTCATACCAAAATACAGTCAAACTTCGCTTAACGAGCACCCCGCAAAACAAGTGAATCACATAACGAGAAAAAACCCCAAAAGCACTCGATTAACGAGTGACGTTTCACATAAAGAGCAAAATTAAAATTGACCATGCGCAATTTTACGGTGATTCGTATGCCCGAACGCAAAGGCTCCTTTCTACCTAGCGAGCCATGAAGAGACAACGCGGGGTATTACCTTGTATTCTACCCCTGACTCACCCCCACCTGCTTCTTGGCTATCAGTCTGTGTTTAACGCTCATTCCAAAACACATCTTAGCGTCGCTTGTGATTGTATATTTTCCAAACTTGTATTCAGACACATTATGTGTGGGTTTTTTTTAAGTGCAAAATCGAATACCCCTTGCAAAAATGTGCCGGAAGAAAATACCGCCAGAAAACAGCGATAAGAGAAGAAAAATCACGGTAGAAATGAAACGTAAAATCATTGAGAAGAGAGAACGATGTGTGAGCGTGGCTGACCTAGCATGCACATACATACAATCGGACTACATCAACAGTTTGCACTATCCTCAAGAACAATGACAGATTAAGGAGATAGATGCTTTAAAGGGAGTGACAAGAATATCTATGCAACAGCCACATATTCTTGACGATGTTGAAATGTTGCTTCTTACATGGATCAACAAGAAGCAAATGCAAGGCGATACTATTAACAAGGGCAACATTTGTGAGAAGGCGAGTGATTTTCGCCGACCTCATTAAGAAAATGGCAGGAGCATCAATGGACGAAGAAGAAACATTCAGGGCAAGCCATGAGTGGTTTGAGAAGTTTAAAAGAAGAACCGGCATCCACAGCGTTGTGAGGAACGGCGAAGCAGTAAGCTCCGACACAAATACAGCAAAGACATTCATGAAACTTGTGGATTCTGAAGGTTAACTGCCGCAACAGGTTTTTAATTGCAATGAGACGGATCTCTTTTGGAAGAAGATCCCGAAGCAAACCTATATAACAGCTCAGGAGAAGGCATTGCCCAGCTACAAGCCAATGAAAGACCGTGTCACGCTGCTGTTTTGTGCCAATGTAAGTGGCGATTTGAAAGTGAAACCGCTGCTCGTTTACCATTCAGAAAATCCATGAGCCTTCAAGAAGTGTAAAGTCCAGAAGAGCAGGCTAAGTGCGATGTGGAGGTCCAACAGCAAGGTTTGGGTGACACATGACCTTTTTACTGATTGGATCAATGAGGTGTTTGGTCTTTCTGTGAACAAATATTTGCTCGAGATGAATCTACCACTCCATGTCTTGCTTGTTATGGAAAACGCTCCTGCCCATCCTCCAGGCCTAGATGACCTCCTTGAAGAATTTCAACTCATCAAGATCCAGTTCCTGCCTACCAACACCACTCCTTTACTCCAGCCCATGGACAAGCAGGTTATCTCAAACTTTAAGAAGTTCTACACTAAAGCGATTTTCGAACGTTGTTTCGAGGTGAGTGAAGGGACCAATCTCACTCTCAGAGTTTGGGAAAGACCACTTCAACATCGTTGCCTGCCTCAAGATGATCGAGAAGGCATGGGAGGGGGTCACCAAGAGAACCCATATTTCGGCTTGGAAGAAGCTTTCGCCAGACAACATTGGCGAACACAACTTTGAGGGATGGAGCCTGTAGTCAATGAGATTGTGTCTTTGGTCAAGACCATGAGGCTGGAGGTGGATAACAAGAACATCGATGAGCTTGTTGAAGAGCATAGCCAGGAACTGAACACCAAAGAACTTATGGAGTTGCATTCTGTTTCAAAGCAAGAAGTTGTCGAGATTTCATCAGGGGAGGAGGTAACAACCTGTAACAGCCTCTTGCTCTAACAACCTTCCAGGCCAATAAGGGAGATGCTTAAAGCATGGTAAACTGTTTCATCGTACATTGAGAAGCATCACCCAAATAAGGCAGTGGCTATTTGTGCTACAAATTTATTTAATGATAATGCTGTGTCGCAATTTTCGCCAGTGAAAAGGGATTCTAAAGAAAGTACCAGTTGTACCAATGCTTCTAAAAGATTTAAAGTCAGTCAAGACTGTTATAGCAGCGAGTGAAGAGCAGAGCGTCCGAGGTGGAGTAGAACTTGTGAAAGCCGCACTGTGCAGAAGGCACGTGGCCTCCGCTGTCCAGAAAAAGGGTTACTCTAACATTTACTAATTTCTCCATCAACTTGCACACGCAGATGGTTAGAAAGATTGGGCGGAAAGCAGCCAGGGTAATGTGATCGCTCTCTGGTTTGCAAAAAGTGAGTACAGAAGCGATTCGCCAAGAGTCTGGGAGGATACCCTTTACTCAGATCCTGTTGAACAAATCTAACAAAGACCACGCCTCGCTCACCCAGGTGTCGAAGCATAGCGTACGGGACATCGTCTAGACCGGGGCGGTGTCCGCGCATGAAGCAAGAGCGGGACGCAACTCACTCAATATAAACCTGTCGTATAAGGAGTCTCCGCCTGTGGAAGTAAAGTCCAGTTGGCGGTCTTCCACGATATCACAAGGCGCAGTGAATGCTGGAGGAGCAGCATCCCGGCTAGATAATGCTAGACGGGTCTTACCGCTAAGTGAAGAAACGTATGCATGCCAGGAAGAGCGGCGGGAGAGCTTCAAAACATACCGGAACCTAGCACTAGCTCGACGAAATTCAGCGTTCGTGAAATCGGTCGGGCAGCGATGTAGGCATGACGCTTTTGTTTGAGGGTCGTCTCACACTCGGCTGACTACAACGTTTTAGTAAGAGTAGTTAGGCTCACGGCGATGAAGTTGCCGGAGAGGAACTCAACAGCTTCATCCAAAGACCTAAACTCTTCGACCGAGACAGAGAAATCCGTCATTTCCTGAAATGTGGACGATCGCACCCAGGCCAAGCACCACCAGGGAGGGATCTAAGGCGGAAACGACCCAGAAAAAGATATTAGAAAGGGAAAGTGATCACTACCATGTAGGTCATCGACTACCCCGCGCCCAAAATCAGCTTGTGCATCCGGAGACCACAAGGATAGATCAAGATAGAAAAATGAAGTGGTTCTCCGGCAGTGAAGCGTAAACTCATCCATGCAGTTCCTCCCAGTTGGCCCGGAGTCCGCGGAGATTCCATTGAAGGAATATGCCGTCCAGGCTTAGCCCAGAGGAGATGCGGGGGCCCTCTTTGAAGAGAAGACCCTCACAAGAATGGCTGTACGCTTGCCGGAGGCAGAACTGGGCAGGGTTGGCAAAACCCACCAGGTTTTATTGGTTTTTTTTCAAATCTTGGGTTTTTTAAAAAAACAAAAGCTACAAGAATTAGAATGACATAGAAAAAGAATAGCTATCTCTATTTTTATATAATATTAATAATTATATTATAGTAAGAACAGATCACTGATTGAGAATTGTGGGTCCCCATGATAGCCATAACCTTTAGAAGGAGAGATGAATTATGAGTCAGTATCAGAGAAATAACCTAAATTTGAAAAAACAACCCCTCCCCAGTTTTTTGATTTGTCAACCCTGACTCTAGGCACTGTTGTCCGAACAATGCGCTGAAGGAGATGTCGTCATGCGATTCTTTTCCTCACTCCGCCTCGAAATCTTAGGCAGGCGGGAGTCCCTTCTTTGGAGGATCTACCGTCTTCGATTATCCAGCCTAGCACTGGGTGTGGGCGTAGGAGCCGAAGCTTCTTAGGTGCTGTCCCGAAAGATGGCCTCACGACCAAATTCAGGAGTGTTGCTTCCTAAAAGTCTAACAACTCTGTGGAGGTGTGCAGTCATTTCGAAATAAGGAAAACGGTCACACCCCCAGCTGTATGAAGGAAGCGCTCGAGGTGGTTAGAAGCTGCAGAGAGGTTCTGAATGGGCGCGGAAACGACCGTTCTCGTAGGCTTGGAGGGGCCAGGAGCAGGGTGTCTTTCTTAACCTTGAGGCGTTTTTTTTTTTTTTTAATCTCATCTGGCAACTGTCTTCTAGGGCATAAGTCGCCGTACTCAACCTAGCCTAAATTTAGACTTATATTAAAAGCAGCCCCCCCCCCCAAAAAAAAAAAAAATACAAACAGAAAAAAACAACAAAACAAAACCAAATTGAAAAAATGTAAAGCGAGCTCCGTCGACGGGAGAAGGCCTGCCCTCCCCCGTCGAAGAAGAACGTGATCCATAGTCAAATATTAAATAACAGGGAGAAGGCCGGCCTCCTTCAAAATGTCTAAAAGTCCACAGGTCGGTGTGGACGAATCCGTCCCGAGTACAAGGGACATGCGGTAGCGACCCCGCCCATCCCGGTACCAGGACAGGTAACGTGCGCGAAGATCACCCAGACTGGGACATTCGACAAGAATGCCGAAGTCTGGAGGACGACGCAGTCGTCACAATAGGGCGCAGGAGAGCGCTCCATTAAATGGCGATGCGTCACACAAGTATGCCCGATTCGGAGACGACAGAAAGCAACCTGAAGCCTTCGCGGCATTGGGGAGTAGGTCCATGGGAACAGTCGCGGCCTAATGGCACGCAACTTTAAGTTCCCTTCGACCGTCTCCCATCTTCTTTGCCAAGCTGCCCGTATTCCTGCCATGTAGTCGGTGTGAGGAAGAGCGAAACGCTGGTTTGGTCGCAGAGTCCTCGCGGACTCTTTGGCGCCCTCATCGGCGTGCTCATTTCCCGCAATTCCTAAATGTCCAGGAACCCAGCAGAAGATAATCTGTCCGCCGGACGGACCAGGACAAAGTTTTTAGCCTGGCAAAATGAGAGACGATCCTGGGCCTGAAGGGCGAGGATTTCCTTCTCAAGGAGATACGCACCACATTGCTTCAAAGAAGCAGGGTGCGGCTCTCCCCCAAATTCCCCAAATGTCACACTTGGCATTACACCATTTTGATTTATCGTGTGCGGCCTTGGAGCAACTAATACATAGTGTTGTGCAAATTAATTGGGATACCTCAGGAATTTTCAATTTTTGAGTGATCAATCAGTTATTCTGAGTGACTATGATGGCTCAGGCATTTATTTTGCTATTTTGCAAAAATATAGATTTCACCAAATGGTAACAATTGGCAACCACAAGGATAACGAACAAAACAAGAATGCAATGAGTGCAGTCATTAACAGGCTAGCTCGCGAGATGGAAGTTACTCCTAGGAAGAGAGCAAAGGTTGTAGCACTGCGTGAAGATGCTGGTATGTCAGTTCGGGAGATAGCCAGTAAGTTGAGGCTGACAAAGGAATGACAAAGTTGAAAGATGTGGACAATGTGTTCAAAAAAGAAAAACAAATGCACAGTGACAAAATATAGCTACGCAATAGTGTAAAAGACCAGCCAAGACTTATAGCTTGATTTATTAGCTACTGATATTCACATCGACTTGTCAACTATTCGCCGAAGGCTTCTTGAAGCCGGCAGAACTACGTGAAGACCACTCAAGAAAGCTCTACCTACCGCTGGTATAAAGGTGAAACTTTAGACTTGGGCCAAGAAATACAAAGAATGGACCAAAGAAGATTGGAAAAAGGTGATATTCTCTGACTAAACCTACTTCGAAGTCCATGGGATCCGATAACAAGCCATGAGGCGCAGTGCAGGAGAACCAGTGAGAGCGGGGCACATCCAGCAAGCCCCTAAACAGCCCACTAAAAAAATGTTTTGGGTTAACTTCACGGCAAATGGACCCGAATGACTGGCACCAGTGGAAGGAATGATGAATTCCTACAAGTACCAAGCAACCGTAAAGAAGCATTTACTCCCGACACTTCGTGAACGCTTTCAAAACGGTGATGTCTTCCAGCAGGACAACGCCCCATGTCACATCTCACCCGCCAAATGCAATGTTTCTTCCGAGTAGAGAAGATTACGGTACTGAAATGGCCTGAAAATTCACCAAACCTTAATCCAATTGAGAATCTGTGGGCACTCATTAAGAAGAGGACCATGACGGAGTGCTTCACAATAAAAAAGCAGATGTGTTGTTATAAAGGACCCGTATCACGATGAAGTACGTAATATGAGCCAGAAATTGGTGGAATCGATGCCAAATCGGATTGCCGAGGTTATTAAAGCAAGGGGAGGACGTATTTCTTATTAACTGTCAACATTAAGATGATATGCATGCTATGATTTTGAAAATAATACATGAATAGTGAATTTGGCGTTTTTCTATCACTGTCACCAATTAATTTGCGCAGCACTTTACATCGAGTAACCTCGACTTTGCACGTCTACAGGAGGGATTCATATTCTCTGAATGAGGGGGTCCCGACGTAATCGAAGCTCCGCTCTGCGCACTTGCGACTTTGGACTTTGCCTGGGACTCCGCACCCGGGGGAAGCACCGGACGTGCCGATCTCAGCTTGGTCGCTTACCGAAATGGCAGCGAACCCGGCCGTCCCCTGCGGAGGGAGAGGAGCCCTTAGTCTTTTCTTTTCTTTTTAGGAGAGGGTGGGGGGGGAATGAACCCACTTCTCTTCTCCGCTAGAAGGAGCCCCTAGGCCAAATGCACCGGCATCAGCAAGATCCTTCTTGAAATGCAAGTCAGGGCTGTCAGAGGGGCACCAGCCAGGGTAAGAGATCCCTCCTCTCCTTGGAGTCCTTGGGGGTTGGAGCCGTCTGTCAAGAATCTTGCACAGGGAGGGGGAGGACTTAGGTTCGGTACATGGCACCAAGCCTGGGTTCGACCCCGTGCAAGATCTTGCCGTGTCGGGCTGGGTCACCTGCGGGACCATGTCCATCTAAGCGGAGGCCTCCGTGTGGCCATCCCCCCCCCCCTCGAAACATCACATATCTCATTTGAGGTTCCTTTTGTCTCGTCTAATGCCACTGAACCACTGCACCCATAGACCTAGAAGAGGACTAAGCCTCATCTCTGGTAAAAGAAGTTTGTAGGGTTCCTTGGGAAAACACACATAAGGGGCTGGGGGCATTTTCTGCTGTGGATCTGCCTGAGCAGCTCTGACAATGATAGAGGAGGGGGGGTCTAAAATGGGGACCCTATTATTACCAGGGGATGCAAAGGCTAATCATCCCGAGCATTAGAGCCCACTTTGTGAAGGGTGAATACGAGGTCGGCAAAGCCGGCTGCCGCCATTAAAGGCCATTCCTCCCAACCGGTGACAAGACAGCCCATCAACATGGCGACTCCACCTCAGGCTGGATGTAAAATTGATTGAGCGTGAAGAGAGAGGGCATGCGAACAAGGTGAGGGTGGGGGGT
This sequence comes from Ceratothoa steindachneri, assembly GCA_963969495.1. Lineage (NCBI taxonomy): Eukaryota > Metazoa > Arthropoda > Malacostraca > Isopoda > Cymothoidae > Ceratothoa > Ceratothoa steindachneri. Next base: position 128,752,160 of record OZ018330.1, on the reverse strand, counting down.
GAGGCAAGTTGTTAAAAACCCACCACTCCAAACTGGAGCTCAGGGGGGAGGGGGAGTTGCCCCCCACACACAACCTCCCAATCCGGGATGGTTGGCTGAGAGGAAGTTGGTTGGTGTCTATCCTGCAAAATTACAGGCTGACCAGAGAAAGTTGTGGGAAAGGTTATAAGGAAAGTGAGGAAGCGGGGTAAGAAGACAGGGTGGCAAAAGGAGGCTAAGTTGGGGCCGGACAGGGCGCCGAGTCGCGTCAGCACGGCGGTCAGGGAAATAAATCACTGAGCCCTTTAAGGGGCAGGACGGCCAAGATCTGAAGTTCTGTTTTGGCAGATCCAGAGATGGGACTCGAGACTTCTATTGGCCTGGCAGCCAACAACACAGTAAAGCCGGCGAGACATAAGCAGTATTGCCTTATTCCCCCAAGAATAGCCACGGGTGACACATGGAAGGAGTTATTGGAGCAAAAATGATCTTGCCATTAATCGCACCCCAAACTCCAGGTATTGTTTATAGAGATTCCAAAGCTTCTTTTCTGACATGGCAACTGGTAACTGGTCAGGTCCTTAAAGCAGGACAAAGAACTAAGGGCAGAGTCGTAGACAAAAAATGAATGCTGAGAGGGAAAGCAAAACTTCGCATGGCCCCATCAGAGAGTTCAAGTCAACCCAGTGACAGAGCTTCCCTAATTTGCAATCAAGCCGGGAGGAGGTATGGATCCTCCATCACCTGCGGGGTGATGGAGAGAACAATTGGTACACAAAGTAGATGTTAGCGGAAGTAGCAGGAGAGGCTAAGCTGTGGTCGGACGGGCGCCGAATCCCATCAGCACACTATCCAGGAAAACATCGCCGTGCTCCTTAAGAGGAGGTGGGGGGGAGGGTGTTAAGCCAAGGGGGGTGCTGTGCCAGGGCTGCATAGTTGAGAGTGGTGCTGATAAATTACTTGAATAGTGTGGCAAGTGTCTCGTGTTGCCTGAATGGGATTGTTTGAGTGCGCTTCGAGGAAGTTTGCTTTTCTTTGACTGGGTTTGTGATGTTGTAGTGCGATTCCCAGTAGAGTGTGAGTTTGTTTAAGGGAAGGTGTTGGCCATTTAGTCTAATTTTAAGGTGTTTGATTCGTGGTAGTTTGGTGTGAAGTGTCATGGTTGATTCGGGGGCTGAGGCTATCATGCTGTTTTGTGTGAGCCAGTGTGTTTATGTAATGAGGCGCTCAGCTTGCTGTATCGACTGATGGCAGTTGTGCAGCAATTGAGATGTTATAAGCGTAGGTATTGGTTTTCATGCTTGAGGATTGTGGTTTTGGGATGTCATGAGTGAATAAGTTGAAAAGTACTCAGGGGACTACTTGGCTATTTGGGGGACCTAATTGTGAAGAGGCCAGGTGTGTGATTTGTCACTCAGCCTTGTCTGCCAAAGATGAAGTTTGTTAGACATTTTGTGCCATTGTTGGTGATGGTAGTGTTTAGAATTTTTTGTGCAAGTGTGTTCTGGCATAATGTTAAAGGGTTTGTTTATACCTATGGAAGCGAGGATTATGTGTAAGGTCAATGAGGAGGGTCGTGATCGAGGGATCTTTTCGCAAACCGTGAGATAGGGACATATTTTGACATTCTTTTGTCTATTAGGTTTTACAAGCGTTTTGAATAGTGCAGTCATGAGTTGTATTGTGGGTTCTCCTAGCTTGAGTATCGGCATGGTATGGGCTTTTATGTACTCTAGACGATTTTGTGAATGTAAATGCAAAAAGGAACTAATTTGCTCTCCTTACTGAGTGACAGCAAAGAAAGAACCAAGAGAACAAGAAATCAAAGGTTTCTATGTTCATAAAGGAACCTGACATTAGGTAATGGGAGCACAGCGAAACTGAGGCAAGACGGGATTAAATAACCAGGGAAAAATGGAACACAAATGCAGCAGATGCGAAGATAAGTTGGAGTCCGTACCAACCACAATTACTAAATACAAAAATGCATCAAATGTAGTGCAAATGGTGGTGTGTGGAAGGGGGTGGATAACTTGGTGGGAAGAGAGGGGGATGGCAGATACAAGGAAAATGAGTAAAAGGGACAAAAGTGAGAAAAAATAGGAGATAAGAAATGTAACAGGAAATATTAATATAATCCACTAATTTGCCACTAACATCTGCCAACCCCTTTAGACTCAATCAAGCCTAAAGCCCCCCCCCTCCCCCAACAGCAAATGGGGTGACCCGAACGGCAAGGAATTGAAACGGGGCTAGTACGTTCTCAACCCCTAGGATCGATACCTGGGATACACAAACTTGATTACTGAAAAAATCTTGCATAGCTGTAAACAGTAGGGGTTGGGAGGTGGATATCCCTTTAGAGACATACATTTACTTTTAAGTATGAAGCGAGATAACCATCGAAGGCATGTTGGCAAAAGTTCGAGAGGGGATTCATTGAGAGTTGTGAATAAGTGGGATGGGGGGGGGAGGGGGAATTGTCAGGAAATAGGTAGACAACCTGAGGAGTCTAAAGAGCGGAATACTCGGGAGCTTGGGATCAGGACACCCCAGAACTTTCAAGATTCTGCCTAACCTACAAATTAGGGTTATTGGTGGGGGGAGGGGGCGTAGGGGACATAATCCTATACCCATATCTGCTGCTCCTGCTACACCCAACACCAACCACCTGGCAAGGAAACAAAGAAACTTACTTGATGGTGAGATTAGGAAAAGCCGCAGGTCGCTCACTCTTCACGAATGCTGTGGGTGAGGGCAGGGGTGAAAAAAAAAAGGTTATTTGAGAAAATATTCGATTTTTGATCAAATGTGGTTGGTATGTGTCAATGCCTTAAGATAAAGTTTTGAAAACAACAAAATACAGTTTAGTGACTCCAGCCAGATTGTAGTATGATTCATTGGTGGTCATGGTAACCAGAACCTATGCGTTTCATTACTAGTCACAACACTTCAAACACTCCCATTTATACACAATTTTCTAAGCTTACTCAACCAAGTTCTGCTTCTCAATTCACTTTTTCATTATGCTACTACATTCAGTTTTGCACTCACTTGTCCAGATTCATGATACAAAACGAGGAGTCTTCACCCCGAGGTCTTTTAAACAGGACACCAATACAGAATCCACTCCATCTCTCAAGATTTATAACACCCGCCACTTCCTCACAAAGTGTGACTGGTGCGACTCAATGACACCTACCTATTTATCCTCCATCAAGCACACAGCTACTCCTTATTTTGTCCAGACCAAGCAACATTTCATAGTGATGGGGTGTAATGTGCAGTATCGCGTACACTTAAGAGTTCATCCCTGGGCAAAGGACCCAAGCACACCACCACACAAACAATCCCCATTCTGCCATACACAGTATTATTAACTTACTCCTCAGTCAGCCAGCTCTTTCTCTAACACTCATTCAAATAATAAACTTGCTTATTACATGGTCTTCCAACCATTCTCATAACTGACACTCACTCATCTTTTACCAAGTCCTCATTCCATACCATTGTCTCACTCCCATACACCAATTTGGCACCAGCATGCTCCTACTCATCTTCATTTACATTCCACACTCAAACCCTTAGCATTTACTAATGGTCTAATCACCACAGAGACTTTCCTATCATTTAAAAACTTCTGGTCGCAATCTGCTTCATCCGTAACACCATCACTTACGATGCATCCAGGATACTTCAAACTTGGCACTTGTTCTGGAGCAACACAGACTCAACTCCAAATATCATTACCTTAACCTTTTTTGCATTCATTTTTAGCCTCCACCTCACAGATACTTTACCAAAGGCTTCAATCAAATCTGCAAGACCCCCCCCCCCATCAATTGCACCCCCTTTCCCATTCATATTTCTCAAAATCTATCCATAAAAATATCCCTCTCTCTACCCCCTTCCCCACCGTGGGCAAATGTTTGGCCAGCTTTCACCCAATTGCATGGCTGCTTTACTTACTATTCACCCCATCCAACACTTTATGACATACTCTATACATTCTAAGAACCTACCATAATGACTATCCACACAATCACAAGCTATTTCAGATCCATGAACCCACCATACAATTTACATTGCCACTACCATCATCCGGCCACCTGGAAAACAACACACATCATATCAATAACCAAACTAGGCAAGCTCCCAGCACAAGAACCTACCATAATGACTATCCACACAATCACAAGCTATTTCAGATCCATGAACCCACCTTACAATTTACATTGCCACTACCATCATCCGGCCACCTGGAAAACAACACACATCATATCAATAACCAAACTAGGCAAGCTCCCAGCACAAACATAGCTCCCTACTCTGCAAATACCCGCCTAACAAACAAAACACAAATTCAGAAAAGATCACTCACCTAACAAACCTCATGCAGCCCATTCTAGACCAGTTTCAACAAACACTTTCCCCTTGACACAGAATTTTAGCAGCAATAGAAATAAACAAGTCTTTTGACACAGTATCAAAACATATCCTAGTATAAAAAATCTGAAACATCAACCTGACTAACAAACTTTATCTTCAGCAAAAAAAAGGACAAGTTATACAATTCACAATGGCATCCTCTCCTCCCTAATTTTTAACCTATTCACTCAGGACATTCTGTAACTACACTCACCAATTATCAAATTAACACCTGCACATATTTAAATAACATTCCAACACTCTTGCAACCAGAAAACTACAACCAGACATAAACAAACAATAGCTCACACAAAAAGTGAAAGCCTCTGCCTTCAAACCATTAGTAATACGTTATACTGAACATTTACGAATCAATAAAACTCCCACTATCTAGGGAATCACACCCATACAGTGTTCACATTGCATACATAGCCTGTGAAATGGTGGAAAATGTAGAAAGGGTATTGCACCAGTTACAACTTAAATCTGGAGATTTCTTTTGGAATGTCTAATCTAGAGACTGCCAGTAAGAGCATAATGGCCCAAATCGTGTATTATTCTTAGTTTTTTAGCCTAAGAATAATTATATATTTTAAAAATTGAATGAAATCACAATAAACAAAGACTAACAAAAAATAAAAATAAATATATGACCAGGTGCTGAAAGGAGGCTTGCAGCATGCATTTAAAACTATATAAAGTAGAGGCTAGGTTAGGTTAGTCAACAAGTGTATGAGCGAAGATGGCTAAGACAGAGTCAACAGGAATGTACCAGACACTCTAGGGGACCATGCAGTCATTGCAGTAAGGTACAACAAGGAAGCAGCCAATCAAATAGTAGTGCTGAGTCTGACAAGTTTGCCTGGTTCAGAGGCGACCAAAAATGACCAGAAGCTACAGAGACATTAGGGGTGGGTCCATGTGATAGATCTTGGCAGAATGGTGCAAAACATAAGGTTTCTATTAGCAGTCTCCTTTTTGTTTGTCATGCAGCAAGATGGCGCTGACCTGATACTTGACATGTAATAAAAGTAGGGATGAGCCAGACATTAGTTGATCACCCAGACTTTGGAAATTGTTTGGCATCCTCATTTCTGGCAATCCTTACATAGCCAGGAACAACTTACATAGACTTCAAGTAAATCCGAATTTGTACATCTATATGAGCGATTCGTATGGCTGAAGTGGTGGCAGGAGTAGCGCCTATGCCAGTGGCATAAATGCCTTCAAGCTGTAGTGATACCAACTGACACACAGAACCTGTCATGATCGAACATGGTAAAGTGTAGTAGGGTGGGTCTAGAGGCACCTTCCTGTTTTCTCTTCAATCTTCAATGTGACTTGGCCAGCCAGATTTCCAGTGATGTCTTCTAGAGAGGTCCAGGAAATCCCTCACATAAACTACTTATTTCATGAAATTAATGGTAGAGTGCGGTGTCACTGACTGGTAAACTCTGGAGTGTCCTTAGGACACTAATCATGGCTGCCTGGGATGGTTCTGCCACATTCAGCAGAGGGCTCCCAACTGAGCACCTTCACTCACTACCAGTCAACCTAGCTAATGCCCTGATCTGATGGATCATATTGCCTTTGGCCAATATGCTGCTATCAGTAGAGTGAATAACTAGAAAGCGTTTGAAGCCAGCAAGGTAAAAAATGCAAGGTAATCTTGGAATTATGGGCCCCTAACATAATTGAGCGTGTGCACACCACAATTGAGACTGGTCTTAGTCTGTGCCTCCCTGCCAAAGGGGGACCTGGAGCCAGACGTGCCAGTCTTGCCCTGGTCCTTTGCTGAAATTACACTGACCCATCAAACCTCAATTTTTTTTTCAGCGCTAATTTGGCAACTGCTGACTAGGGCACAGTTTCAGTAATCATCCATAGCCTAATTAATATGAGGCTAGATGTTTTTTTTTTAAAGGTGAAAAAGACAAAAAAAAAACATTCCAACATTGTGGGGGTGGTCCTCCTCCTGGTGCACAAACATCTCCAAAAAGTCAGATAGCCCACAAGTCTGTGTATGCCACAATGCCCCAAGTATAATGGACAAGCAGTAGTGACTGTGCTTGTCCTCACAGAGGGAGAGGTAATGTACGCAAAAATCACCAACACTGGGAAAGTCAAAAGAATGTTTTGTACAGTCTGGCTAACAAAAAAGTATCGGTAAAAAAGTAAGGCATGGCGTGGGTATAAGACTCTTAAGACTGCGAATGAGCCTCCCAGTTGAGGCATCAGTGAAAAACAAGGAAACGGTGCAAATCTACCACTTCCAGGCGAACCCCATTTAGAAACAAGTCCAGCTCAGAGTGGAGTCATGGATGGCAGCAGAAGTGCACCACTTTAGTCTTAGCAGAAGAAAACTGATAACTGAGCTTCGGCATAATGAGACATGGGGTTCAATGCATGTTGGACCTGACACTTCAGAGTTGGTAATGAGCTTCACCAAAAGAGATTGAAAGGTAGGCCATGTAGAGTGTAGGACATTTTTCAGCAGCACCAATGTGATGCCATTAAAGCTCAGGGCAAAGAGTGAAATAATGTGGATACTCCCCTGCACACGCAGGAAGCTAAAGCCAGAATGGCCAGGATTTGCTTCTTTAGGAGATATCCACCACATTGCCTCAAAGAGGTAAGGTGTGGCTCTCCGCAATCAACACACTTGGCCATACACGATGGGGACTTATGTGAGGCTTTGTAGCAACTTACACACACCACTGAAGTGGTGGCAGTAGTAGCACCTCCGGGGCAGTGGCATGAATGTTTTAATGTGGCAATGATACCAACTGGCATGCACTGACTCACAGTCTGTCAAGGTCTAAAGGATGAAAGTGTAGTGGAGGGTCTCAAGGCTCCTCCAGGTTTTTTTACCACATGTTCCACCTTGATGGCTCCATGGTAATGCCATCTATGGAGTAGTCCACAAGTTCACTTGCATAAATGACTCCTTTCACGAAATTCATGGTAGAGTGCGGCGTCACACTCACCAGCATGGCATCAAGTGCCCATAGGGCACTAATCATGGCCACCTCGGAGTGATTCAACGCATTTACCAAAAGGCTCCCATCTGAGAAACGGGTCACCTTAGGCTCTCTACCAATCACACTAGCTAAAGCTCTCCTCTGATGGACCATGTTGCCCTTAGCCAACATGCTGCCATCAGTGAGCGAATAACCAGGAAGTGTTTGAAGCCAGCAGGCTCGAAAATGCCAGGTAGTCTCTCAATGAGGGGCCACAATATAATGAAGTACCACTCAGTGCACTTGCGACTTTCGTCTTGGTCTGGGCCGCCCCACCACCAGGGAAAGGATCAGGGCCAGATGTGCCGATCTTGGACTGGTCATTTATCAAAACAGCAGCAGACCCGTCCATTCCTAGAGCTCCCACAGAGGGAGAGGAACCCTTAGACTTTTCCCCATTCCTTTTATTTTTAGGAGAGGAGGGTGGGGAAGAAACTTGCACAGAGGCAGACTCAGCTTATGTGCTTCACACCAGGTTCAATACTCATGGAAGATCCTGCCGGAGAACCGGTATCCATTGGTGGGGACGATGGTGGGGCAGGTACACTGGCCCCCCCCTCTATCCTGAGAAAACTGGCATGGACCGATGGGCCCTGCTATCCCTTGCCTCCCATAGGGGGCTGGCCCTATCGAGTCACTCCCACTGGGAGAGGTCCATCTTAGGCTGCATGCTTGCTCTCTTACCACCCCCCTGTGAAAGTAAAGGGGAGACTGCCACTGGAAAAAAGTGGGAGTCGCCCACAGGCATCTTCAGAGGAGGAGGTGAGGGAGGTTCCACTGCGCCCTTAGGCCTAGGAGAGGAGTAAGGTTCCTTTCCAGTAGAATATGGTTGGAGCAGCCCCTGAGAAAGCACAGGCTGGGGGAGGCGCTCCTTTTCAGAGGACGAGCTGGCCGAGAGTGGCTCTAAGGATGGCAAATGGGAAGCCAAGTACAGGACTGAACTCTGTACATGTGGAAACACTCATTCTGGATAGCTGTAATGAAGATAACTAATAGTTATAATAAATAATGCTAATCATAATTATAATACTAATATAAAAATACTAAATAATAAAATTAATAATACTCAATAATATTATTAAGTCAACTAATGATAATAACATACTACTACTACTACTAATAGATAATTATAATACATAATACTAATATAAAAATCATACTAAATAAAAATAATACTATGTAATAATAAAAATAATAATGCCAATATTACTAATAAAAAGGTAAGGTTGGCCTGAATGAAGGTGAGCGAAAAGCACACCAAGGCCCATCAGAGTTTAAATCAGGACAGTGACAAGGCTTCCCTGATTTGCCCTCGTCCAAGAGGACCTGCAGGTTCACTGGATACTCTGCCATAAAAAGAATACTACTAAATAATAATGATAAATAAAAATAGTAAATAATACTACTAATAAATAAAAATAACGATAACAATCATAATAATACAGATAAATTAGTGCTGAGGGGGAGCGAGGGGGAAGCGCAGCAACAACTTTCCGAGACCCTATCAGAGTTCATGTGGACCCAGTGACAGGGGTTCCAAAATTTGCACTCGGGCCAGGAGGATATGCAGCTCCTCCTGGTACCATGCACAACAGGCTGCATAGGATATCCTCCTGCACATTCACCTAATAAGGGCAGTATTATTAGTGTCAGATACAGGTGACCCCGCCACCTTTGCCCCTCTAAGGGGAAATGCCTAATTGAGCTGTTCCTACCAGTAGTAGTTTATTTTGAGTTACCTGCGCAATGCCTTCTTGGCGGGTGAAAAAGAAATGGGGAGGAGGGAGAGGCAATGGTAGGTACAGAAGTGGTTACCTGAGGGTGACTGCAAGGAGGAGGGTGAGGAGAAAACTGCCTCACCTGTAGACTATGATTGGCATCTCTCGACGACATAGGCACTGTCTACATCAGCCATGGATGCAATAAGAGCCATTGGCAACTGAAGGAGACACCAGGCCCACAGGCATAATGCAGAATGGACATTACAGAGAGAGAGACATCGCCCCATCATCAAAAGGCAGGGTCTCTATTAAGGATGTGTGGAAGGCACTGGTTGCGAGATGGGGGCCCAGTATGGTGGAATGAGTCCACCTTCCACAATTCATGCTCATATTGGATGCATAAAAATTGTATACACAGTCGAGCTTCAAGAGAACAAGGTAGGTAGGAGAGAGAAGTAGCAGCCCTATCGGCACCCCAAGTGCTGAACATCATAGAACAAAAAATGCCCAGGGTGTGGGTCCAAGAGAGCCTCTGGGGTATATGTACAAACAAGAGCAATGATACATGTGACTACCAAATTCAGGTGAGCTCCATTTTGGAAATCTATATCAAGGTATATGGCCAAAGAAACCCGAAACAATGCGCTTTGCATAGCAAGATATATGCTCCAAAGGGGTTGGAATAGACTAGGTTGTAAATAGATTAGGGTATATAGATATTGGTAGTGTAGATTGTATTTTGTAATATTTTTTTATATATGTGGTTAAAATTCTTTTCACTTGTTGCAGGAGATAATTTGTAATAGAATAAGATTTTGGATGTTATAAATTCTCAGAGATAAATTGGAGCCGACTTAATTCTTCTCTTTAATCAGGCTCAATAATTTGCCACCAGGCCAAATTGTGGCAGTCACAATCTTATTTTGGAAATCCTGACCCAGCCTTTGGCAGCTGTTTTTCTGGGTCGAGTTGGCTGACCTTGCTCCACTTCTTGGGAATTTTTGCAAGTCCCCTGGAGACCATTCTTGGCTTGCACCCCAAGATACTTTGATAATTTAGGTCAATTTGGCTCCACCAGCTCAGCCAAGTGTGTAAAGGGGATGCCCTGATACACAAGAGCGGAAGCCAGAGCCAGTTTGGCAGTTCATCTGAAAGATGTCTTACCCTCCCTTTTCCCACAGATTGAAGGCCAGATAATTTTTGCACTGAGAGTCTGTAACTTGGAGAGTAATTGCAAGTCTGACATGGCCATTAAGGTCTCCATATTCTTTTGGTTGTTGCAATAAGTCTGACATCATTGTCTCACAAATATATTTTTGTGAAAGTGTGGGAGGTACATTGTATACCGCCACAATATGCTGAATCAACAACCTCACAATAATTCAGATATGAAGATTGGGAAGCATATCCATGCCCCTCTTGTGAGAAGGGTCTTCATGATACCAGACAATTAGACATTATCATAGACCTCCAGATAAAAAGACTGGCAAAATTATGTTTATTATGGAAGGCAATGCAGATAGCATCTGACATGGAGTGTAAGAGACTACTCTAAATGTACAAAATGAAGGATGGATTTCAGAATGGTCCTGATCTAAAAGTTGAGAAGAGGATATATGACTTACCTTGGACCTGCGGGAAAGCTCCCAATCGTCATCCACACACCTCAAGCTGTGCAAGAGGATACTTTGTTATGTCTGAATCAGAAACATCAGCATCACAACACTTTCGGCAGTTGGTCCTATTGAGGGATGAAAAATCTTGAGTTAGAGTGAATTGCTACACCTAGAGGGGAAAAATATTCCTTTTAAAGATCATGATCAACTGTTTAAGCCCAGGGTTGTTGATTTTTTTATTATTAAAAAAAAACTAATAATTTTTTGTTTAATTATTTAAATCTAAGTTATTTATATTTAAGTTTAAGTGCCCATCTAACAACTGCCTACTAGGGGAAAAGTCGCTGTAATTCACACAAAGCCAATACTAGGCTAGATTAAAAAACAAATAAATAACAAATACAGATAAAAAAACCCCGAAGGCAAGAAAGCTTAAAAAAAAAGGTTAATTATATTGTGCATTGTGCACAACTAACTACTATGACTATGTTATCAGTTTAAAAATGAAAAGAAATATAAATTATTCTATGGTAAACTAACCTTGTAATGCTGCAAGTACTTTCAAGTAGGAAAGCAATAAAATGATTTAATTTGCAAACTTTGAATCCACTTAGAAAGCTGCACTAATGGGCAAGACCATCCCAGGCTAGGACTATTACTAGAGAGATGTATTGCATTTGCAGGAACAAAACATTTGGGCATGTGGCTTCCAAGGTCAGTGACCTTTAACCAGGTTGGGTTGAGACTTATACAAACTACACTGCAAAATGGTACAGGAATTCTGCCTGGCCCACATACAGGAAATTTTACAGATAAAAAGCTGCGTGAAATGTGTGGCATATAGGCAATTTGATTTCAATGTTAAAAAATAAAAAACCTTAATTTTGATTGCAAGCACAAAATAATTGGAGGGAGGGGAGGGGACTAAATGCCCATCTGGCAACTGCCTTCAAGGGGATAAGTTACTGTAATTAAGATTTCATCCTAGTGATAGGCTACAAATTTCCTAAACAGAGATAATCTAAATCTATTAGTAAATAACTTATTAACGTAATAATTACTCTGAATAATAGGACAAAAGAGTAGATACATAACTTGATTGACACTAACAGGAAATAAACAATGTTTAAAATTTTGATTCAGCTATTTGGCAAATAGGAAAGTTAAAAACTTAAAAAAAACACTTAAAAGTCTCTGTACTGAAATTTTGAAGGAATCATTTTTGGAATTGGAAAACTGCAATTACTTTTAACAATTCTGATGCTGATTCCCCCCAAATTAATGATTCCCGATTAATTGTCCCATATCTAGTGTAGATAAACCCAGGGCAACTACAAGGGACAAGAAGTAAGGCTCCCACTCATGTTAATATCGAGATGGGTAATGTGCGCGAAAATCACCCAGACTGGGACATTCAACATTTTTTAAAAAGTTTAAGTACCCATCTAGTGAATGCCTACTAGGGAAAAAGTCGCTGTAATACATGCAAAGCCAATACTAGGCTAGATTAAAAAACAAATAAATAACAAATACAGATAAAAAAACCTGAAGGCAAGAAAGCTTAAAAAAAAAATCAGGGTTCTTTGTGAGTCACTATTAATGACAATCCAGTCTCTAAACTTGGTGCAATGTTCTCCCCCATATCAACCAGTGAATTGCAACCAGCGCAGCCTCTGCCAAAGCCCCGCTGACTTCAAACAGAGCAGATGCACCATGGAAACCAAGCCCCACTTGAGACTTGGAGCCATCCATATACACCAGCATGGTTCCAGTGTGACACAGTATGCGCTCCAAAACAGGATTGGAAAAAAAAGGGTTTTTTTATTGTTTTTTCAAACCCAACCCACTGTGGTTTGGGGTTTTTTTTTGGGGGGGGGGGGAATAAGGGGGCAACAAGATCAGATCTTCCCTGCAAACATTGGCCAAATTATTGATAATGTTGGCATATATCGGGAAGCTCAGCATCTCCTGACCCAACTAAAAACACTTTGGAACTGCTCTTGATAAGGTACGATAATATTAGTAATAATGAAAATAAAAAAAGCAATGTCAGTCTGTCAATAATCATAATATAATTAAATATCAATAAAATCAATACAGTACCAGTATGTACAGTACATAATTTGTGTTACTTTTGTTCCTGATGGAACAAGGCTCGCAGATGCTATTCACATCTAGATATCTTTAATGAATAATCCTGATTTGCAGCGGGGTCATCAAAGTATCAAAGATAGGTTCAAGAGAGCCATGAAGCCTGTTCATTACTTTGCTTACATGACTGAGCCTCGTTACTTAGGTAAGAAGTTGTAATTCTGCTAATTTAGTATTGCAGAAGAATTACATGCTAAAAGCAATTTTTACATTAGGAAACTGAAAGTAGAATGTTGCCAATGCCTGAATGCCACAGTTTTAATTTGCTATATTTAAAATTCCAGGACAAAATCTAGAGATGGAAGCTGAAGAACAAGCTGAGAACTGGCTCAATGAAATCCATCCTGATTATGTATGAATTACAGCTCAAGGATAGTCAAATTTTCCCATACAACATGGAATCTGAATCAGTTAAATCAAGCCCATCTTCAAACAAGTGGTGGCATATAAGGAATATGAAGCAGAAGAAAAAACAAATGGGAAGAAATGGGGAGGGGGGGGTATTAATGCCAACCCTGCTCTAAAGGTCCCAACACAATAGTCTTAGTGGTGTCTGCAGAAGCCTTGGGAGCAGAGGTGTGGTGACAAATAGTCAAAGATGGTATCCTGGCAGAATCAGGGGCACCATAAGCCCAAGAGCTACACCGATCTCTTTTGGGTTTAGGGTATGACTGGCATCTCTCAGGGACATAGAGATCAGGTGAGGATGCAGTGAAAGCTGAAGGCGACTGAGGGAGGCATCGGGCTTGTGCGTATAGGCAAATGTTACAACTGGTATGGAAGATTACCCCAATTTATGGGTGGTAATGTCATCTGTTATAACTGGAGATGGCACAATGCTCGGAATGTCGTCAGATACAACTGGAGAGGAAGATTACGCTGTGGCAGCAGGGTCTCAGGGCCCGCACTAAAATCCCATGCCGCTCCAACAGCCAACCCCAAACCTTAGCAAGTGTAAATACCCCCAAATATATACAACCTTACAAGATATAAATATTGGCCAATGCAGGGATATGAATGTCACAACCAATTGAAATAAAAATAGGATCCAGTCTAATACTATTTACATATATAAATATAAGACCTTCCACAGCGAAATCCAATCATGTGCAATAAGGGATATAACCTTTATCAGGGAGGGCAAAACTGGAAAAGGGAAAGGGAAGCAGGCCCAGATGTCAATCAACTGGTTTTAATGGCACCACAGAGCTGGAAAGAAGGCATCTTCAATCACAGATTCACTGCCACACTCGAGCATCATTCACACCAACTCTTACCTGGATGACTGTCCAGCTTGCTTTTTTTTCACTTCTAATACATACAAGTTTATTATTGCACAAAATAATTCTCACTTAATAAATTCATCCACAATTGCAACTGTCATTCAGTTATAAAAAAATTTAGCCTATGTCTCAATTTCACCTGTGGAGGAAGACAAAAATGAATGGGGGGCATGATAGGAGTCTATCGAGTCCCCCACCCCAAGTGCCCTCCTTCTCCTCATCTTCTTCATTCCACACACCCTGGGAGAAAGGGATTAGACATTTTGGGGAGGGGAGGTGAACAATTACTACTACTACATCCCTCCCACCTAAGTTTACCTCATTGTGTCTTAATCCCTATCTTCACAAACATACCTCACTCATTCACAATGCTTTCTGCATCACCAAGTCATACTTTTTCACTTTGCCTCCCCTCCTAGCCACAGGGCCAACAACCATCTCTGTTACTTGTTACAAAGTCTCTTTGTCATGTCTCTCCATGCACTTGATCCACACAAACACATGACACTCCTGAACCAATCTCACTCAAATCTTCAACTAGCTTCTCTAATTCATCCATCAATCTTTCCCACTCTTTCATAGCATTCATCGACTCTTGCTCCAATTGCACACTTATCCCATTTACAATCACTAACATAGACTCAGACTCATTTAAAGGAAACTTACAAATACTATACATTCTATCATATACTCCATCTCAATCTTGCAAAAATCCTGAAAACTCTCCCACCTCACTCTCACTGAACTGTTCCATCTATTCATTCTTTCTCAACCATTTACTCTTATACTGCCCCCCTTCCATGTTCAACTAACACTAACTGCTTCCCCTCTAAAGCACTTGCTATATCATCCACCCTTTCAGTCTTATATGCTTTCCAACAGAAACTCATTCACTGGATGTTGCACCAAATATTCAGGAGGTTCACACAACATTCCTAAGACATTGATGCCCTCTACGTTCATCCAAACTTCCATCCTCCCTTTCATGAACTATCACCACAAACAAAGCTTCAAACTTCTCCACATTTATTCTGCCTTTTGCTTCAATCTCTTTCAGCACTTTATCACCAACAGAAAACTTTCATTCCCTTTTCTCTATAACTTCCGATCACTTTCAAGTCCCATACGTGGCCTAATCATTCCTTCAAAGTTCATCAAATACTTACACAGTGACATTCCAGTTGCCTTATGCACCGTCATATTATACGCCCAAAGTACTTCTCCCAAACATTCATCCCATTCTTTCCTATCTTTAACCATTACTCACATCATCTCACTCAAGGTTCTTATCATTCTTTCAGCCAAACCATTCGCACTAGGTACATACAGCATCGTTCGCACATGATCTAGCCCCATTCACTCAGCATCTCTTCAAAAGCACACCCCACAAACTCAAAGTCCATTGTCACTCAACATTTGCGCAAGCATGCACATGGGCTACATTCTCTCTAGCAACACTCAAGATGATTTATTCATCAGGGTTCAGCATACGCAAATTTACTCTTATGATCCACCATCATAATAATTTCTACATACTATCTCTCTGCCCTTGGAAAGGAAGCACAATCAATCGCTACCAGTTCAAAAGGTTCATTCATGCTCAACTTTAATACTGGCAGGGCAGCATACGTTCCCACAAGGCAGGGCAGCATACGTTCCCACAATTTATTCGTAACCATATGTCCATACCTGTCATGCACAATCTTCAGCATTCCAATCGTGCCACACACAGAAAACACATGAATTTATACAGCATCATCTATACGTCGCAAAAAATACACTAAGTCCTTACATACTAAAAATTTTCCAGCAAACCTTTTAAACACTTAATATGCCGCTCCATTCATTAACAGGAACACTGGTCATCACACTATTTTTCAATTCATGCACCATCGGACAAGACTTGCATTCTCTCATATCTTCAGTAGCTCTTCACTTAAGTCAACACCTTCTACCCCCACAAATCTAGTTGAACCTACAAGCTCACTCAGCAAATTCCAACAACTACACCATTCACTAGCTACATCCACCAAAATCTTATTCTTACAGAAAAAGTCAATCCAAAACAGAAAACAGTATGGTAACTCATTCTTGCTTAACACAACAAATTCATGCAATGTCATTCAACTTTTTCCTACTGACAGGCAAGGTCACTTCCTCCAATGCCATAATACATCCACATCCAAGTCTACTTATCGAAACTGTCACACCTCTTCTAGGAACATTCCAACTCACTATCAGCATCACGCACCACTTTTGCATTCACCAGGATATCTGAGCACCTGTATCAATCATTTCACAATCTCTCTTCCCATTCATAATTGAGATATCTTGCACTCTCTTTTCAATCCCATGTTCGCACATCACATTCAACACTTCCATCCATTCAACAAACACTTCTAGAGCGTACACACCTTCATCTTCACAAATGGGAACAATCTCTTTGAAAACTTCATCAATCTCTCTTCTTCTCAATCAGACTATTATAATACACTCCACTAAAACATTGCAGATGCAACTCACACCCATTTTCTTGGTCTTCACCCTTATCACAATACATCACTGGCTTCTCCATATAATAATGTACATATACTCACATGCCAAACGCTTACTTACTATCACTAACACTTCCTGAAACATCATCACTCCTGGCATACAAATACTTCTCAACTCTAACTTACTCAAATTTTCCATTCCCATTACCACCTTTCATAATACATTCAAACTTTTTGGCACCTTCTCAAGCAATTCATCTTTTATCAAGTCTCGTAAGCCATACAACACACTTTTGAACATAGAATTACCTTTACATTTCCTTCCCACAACTACACCTGATGGCAAATATTCAGGATTTATATACATTCTCATTTAAACTTCATGGCAAATGTGACATCAAATCAGCAATTACACTCCTTTTATCTGGCAAATACTGAACTACAAAATCAAAATCACTCAAATCTTCCATCGTCCTTGCAAGTCTACTATCAACTAGCCTCATACATTGCAAATACACTAGTGGCTGGTGATTTGTTCTCAGAACAAATTGTACCCATACAAAAATGGCCATAACCACTTGAGACAGAATCGTACTGCATTGGAGACTGGGAAGCACTCTTCAAGAACCACACTTCAGGAGAGTCCCTTTTAGTCAAAAGAATGAGCGAGGGTCAAAAACTGCCTGCTGTCACCTCTTTAAAGCCAGATGTCAATTGACTGGTTTTACTGGCACCACAGAGCTGGAAAGAAGGCATCTTCAATCACAGATTCACTGCCACACTCAAACATCATTAACACCAACATGCACAGACACAAATTCACAGACTGTTCACTGGATGACTGTCCAGCTTACTCTTTTTTTAATTTCCAATGGACAAATTTATTATTGCACAAAATAATTCTCACTTAATAAATTCATCCACAATCGAAACTGTTGTTCACCTAAAAAAAAATTAGCCTATGCTTTAATTTTGCCTGTGGAGGGAGATAAAGATTAATGGGGGACATGATAGAAGTCTATCAAGTCCTCCACCCAGAGAGCCCTCCTTCTCCTCGTTCCATGCACCCTGGAAGAGAAGAATGGGATTAGACATTTTGGGGAGGGGAGGGGAGGTGGACAATCACTACTAATACAACACCAGTTTACAGCTGGTAATGTCATCTGATATGACTGAGGAATACGACTGGAGGAGAGGACCAGTCGCTCGAAGATGTGAATCAGTTATGTTGAATTACACAGGATAGGATTTTTTTTTTATCTGCCGACTGGCTAGTTGGGCATTAGTCGCTGTATTCAACATTGCCTAAAATTAGGCATATTAAAAGAGGATGCTAAAAAAAACAACAAATAAAAAACACCAATAAAAGTAAAACAAAGAAAAAAGGTAATAAGCAGGAAGCAAGATCGGGTGTCGGAGGGAGGTCCGCCTCCCCCTGGCGCAGGAACATACGACCTACTAAAATAAGAACTCCCCCCCGCCCACTATTTAAATAAAGTGGAGAAGGCCAGCCTCCTCCAAAAAGTCTAAAAGTCCACAGGTCGGTGTGCACGTACTCGTCCCGAGTACAAGGGGCAGGTGATAGCAGCAGGTAATTTGCGCAGAGATCACCCAGACTGGGACATTCAACAAGAATGTGCCGAATAGTCTGGGGAGATGACGCAGTCATCACAGTAAGGCGCAGCCGAGCACTCCATCAAATGGCGGTGCGTCCCGCGAGTGTCTAATTCGGAGATGACAGAAAGCAACCTGAAGTCTTCACGGCATTAGGGGGTAGGTCCATGGAAACAGTCGCAGTGCAATGGCAGGCAACTTTACATTCCCTTTAACCATCTCCCATCTTCTTTGCGAAGCAACCTGAAGAACTGCCAGTATTCCTGCCATGTAGTCGGTGTGAGGAAGAGCGAAACACTGGTCGGCGCTGGGCCGGTCGCAGAGTCCTCGTGGACTCTTTGGCGTGCTCATTACCCGCAATTCCTACATGTCCAGGAACCCAGCAGAAGATAATCTCGACATCCGCCTGGCTTGCCAAAACCGTGGCATCACAGATATTGTGAACCAGAGGGTGCAGAGATTCCAATGCCCTGAAAGCACCCAGGGCGCTCTGTGAGTCACTATAAATCACAATGCGGTCTCCGAACTGGGCACATCACATAATCTCCCGTACTGAGTGGGGTATTGCTACCAACTCAGCCGTGAAGACAGACGCAGCGCACCTGGAAGAGAACCGCTGACTTCAAACAACAGGGATACGGCGTGGAAACTGACCCCCTCTTCGGACTTAGAGCCATCCATATACACTGGCATGGTTCCAGCATGACGCGAGATGTGCTCCAAAAAGGCCGAATGCAATACTCCCAGCGATGTACAAACTTTGGGAGCAGAGACATGGCGACAAATAGCCAATGATGGTACCCTCCAGGGTGGCATTCTGGGCAGAACCAGGGGCACCACCGGCCTGAGAGCTATATCTAGCTCTCGAAGGAGTTTCATAGCCCTAAACCCAAAGGGCTTAGGGTATGACTTGCATCTCTCTGCGGCATAGGCACCATCAAGATCAGCTGCGGATGCTTAGAGAGCCATTGGTGACAAAGGGAGATGCATCACTTGTGTGTACAGGCGAGTAATGCTAATGCACTGTGCATGGCGCATAGATAATGGCATCTCTCCAGCATCGACAAGCAGGCTCTCAATAGGGGAAGTGCGGAAGGCACCGGTCGCCAATCGAAAGCCGGTGTGGTGAATCGAGTCCACCTTCCTAATAGACATTCAGCTGCGGATGCATAAAACTCCCATTGTGGTGGAGCAAATGTGAGTGTGTGTAAAAGGGCCATTCTCCCACCCCTTTTCTCAGTACCCTCTCCCTCCCTCTGTAAGAATGTGTGTGAATGTGAATGGGTTTGTTTTGTTTTTGTTTATTTTATGTATAAAATGATTACCATGTTTTTCTTTCTTTCCAGGCACCATATTCTGGAAAGATAGTAGCTAGTTTTGAGATATCACTATAATTAAAACAAGATTGTACTTTGTTTATAATATTCTTTTAGCAAAGCGCCATATTCTGGAAAGAGGTAAGCTAGTCGATAAATTTCCTCGGGTAATGCCCACTTATTAGTTTCCCTTCCATGTATAAGTAAATAGGTCATAAACGGAGGATATATCTCTTCTACAGAGAGTGGAAGCGTGGACTGACGGCAAGAAGGGTTCTCTAGACGAGTGCTCCGCCCAGCCCTGAGACGGAGGGCTTTCATACCTCGCTAAACACCTGGACCACCATACCCGCCTTGGTTGACAATCCTGCCTCCTTTTATGTTAGCTTACTACCACCCACCTCCAGCACACAAGTGATAGCGCGTGCCCCTTTTCGTTCGGTTGTTGTTGTGTTTTTTTTATGTTTTGTGTAGATATATAAGTAAATTTGTTGTATTCGCCTGTTATAAAATTCTCTTTTGGTATCTTATTTGGATTGGGGAATTTGGCCTCATTTTGAAGTGTGCACACTTTCCTTGTAAATATAAATTACTGTAATTATCATTGTACTTTTTTTTGTAAGTAAAGGGACTGTATATACAATCCGTTTCATTCTCCCTCGATTTCTCACGTCCGGATAGTGTAGGAAGCGGGTTGAATCGATTGGGATTAGAGATATATTTTCGGCCCGCTACATTTGGCGCCCGAATAGGGACGTGAGACTTCAAAACCGGGAGCGTGACTGGATTGGATTGCAGTCCATACCCAATTAGTGTGACAAGTAGTTTGACTGATTTTTCCCTCCTCCTATCTTTTTACTAACTTGGGAACAATGGCTATAGCGGAAACATTGAATGAAGAAGTAGTGCGATTGAGACTGGAGTTGAGAAAGAAAGAAGAGCAGTGTGAAATGTTGCAGGGAATAATGGAGGGAATGGAGAATAAACTAAAAGGGATGAATGAAAAGACTGATAGGATGAAGAAGGAAATGGGAGACCGAAAGGATCAGACGGACCGACGGATGCAGGACCTGTATAACATGATGACAGGGGCTGGATCAGCTCCAGGACCTACAACCCTGACCCCTGCTCCTACTGAAGGGACTCCGCTAAATGGAATGGATGGCAGTATGATTGAGTCTAAAGAAGATACTGTGAGTGGTAGGAAAGGGGGTGAATGGAAGAGAGTGGAAAGTAAGAGAGGAAGTAAGCATGGTTCTAAGGTTAAGGATAGGAAGGCAAGAGGGAAGAGTGTGGATTCGCTCTACTCAGATGAGGGAGAGTGACGATATGATTGGAATGAGTGAGACCGAGAGTAGCTCTTTGGAGAGTGAAGTGAATGTGGGAAAAGGAATTTTGATTAGGGAAGTGCCAAGGATTGATAAGTTTAGATTGCATGGGTGAAAGAGTATGGATGAGTTCTTCGGGAATTTTGAGCGGTACTGCAAGCTCAAGTACCCGCAGAACAAGGGTCACTGGGTGAGTGTTCTGGGAGATTGTTTGGATGGGAAAGTGTTGGAGTTCTTGCGAGTGATAACGAGTGTTGGAGTTCTTGCGAGTGATAACGAGTGTGGGAGAGCCAAAGTACGATGTAGTGAAGAAGAGATTGATTGGGCAGGTGAAACAAATAAAAGAGAGTGTGAAGTATAAAAGGGTGAATGAATTTGAGAAGGCTCGAATGGGGAAGAGTGAAAGTGTGAATATGTATGCACATAGGCTTGAGAGTATGGCAAGAACGAGGTATGGTGATGATGATGTAAATGAATGTAAACCACTCATGAGGAAGTTTTTGGACACGATCCTGTGAAAGGTGAGTGAATGGCTGAGTGGAAAGAGAAAGGAGAGAGTGAGACTGACAGGGGAACGGTTGATGTGGGAGGATGTGTTGGAACTGTTAGAAGATGGACGATTTGATGATGAAAGCGATCTAGAAGAGGATGGATGGTACAGTGTGAATGTTGGGGGTAAGAAGCCCAGGAGCTTTCATCCACCCCAGCAGTTTGTCAGCTACAGGGATGCCCTGAAGGCTGCACCAGCTGGAGTGATGTCAAACTTCCTGGGCCGGCAGAATGGATGGGCAAATGGAGGGTGGTCGAATGGAAGGGGGCAGATGAATTTCAAGCGTGGGAACGGATATATGAGAGAGAAACCGAGGTATGTCCCAGCAAACGAGAGACCGAATGGTGGGAGAAAGATTGTGGAATGTCGTCGGTGTGGAAGGAAAGGTCATATGTTGGCAGAATGTAGGTGGACATCTGGTGCATGTTTTGGGTGTGGTAAGAAAGGGCATATGATAAAGGATTGCCAGGAAAGTGTGAAAGAGTGCTTCGAGTGTAAAGAAATAGGCCATTTGAAGAAAGATTGTCCGAGGTTGAATGGTGGAGCAACTGGTGGGGAAAGTATGAAATATGCATGTGGTAATTGTGGAAAGGCTGGTCATTATGCAAGGATGTGTCGTGACCAGAGGAATGTATGTAGCTATTGTGTGATGGAAGGACATTCAAGTGAAAAGTGTTGGATTAGACTGAGAGCGCAAGGTGTGAATGGAAAGTCTGAAGCGAGAAACTGAATGGTAAGAGGGTACCTGCTGAAGTATCCTCTGGGTACATGAGTGTGAGTAATGTGTTGGTAAGTCTGTCTAGTGTGAAAGTGCTGTCTGGTAGGAAGTATGAGTGTCTGAGTGTGAAGGTGGAGTTGAATGGAATTGAGTGTTCGGCTTTAATAGATTCTGGATGCAAGGCGAGCTTGGTGTATAAAGATGTGTATGACAAGTTTAGCAAGAAAGCCCTCCTGTCTGAGTGCAAGGGTAGTTTGGTAGGTATTGGTAATAGGAGAGTGCCTGTGATTGGAATGATAAGGTCAGCTGTTCGAATGCATGGTATGATGATGAATGAATGTGAATTTTCTGTGATTGATAAGGTGAGTAGTGTGGTGTGATTTTGGGGTATGATTTTATGAAAATGAATCGTATGGTTGTGAATCCTACGAGTCATCAGATTGAGAGAAAGATTGGTAAAAATGGGGTGTATAAGTTGTATGTAGGGAAAGATGGTAGCGTTTTGAGGAGTATGTTTACTGGTATTGAGGTGACTGCTATGGAGAATGTAAGGCTTGTGAAGGGTGAAAGGGTGTCTGTTAGAGTGAGTTGGAGTAAGGATGTTTGTTTGAATGTGGGTGAGAACACTGTGATATTGGATGGAAAGGATGCATATTATAAGGTAAGGCGTGTTGCTTGTGTGTTTGATGGCTTGATGAGAATGAATGATCTATTTGTATGTGTGCAGGCAGACCCCAGTGTGAAAGGGCAGGTGAGGGGAATCCAAGTCGGAGATGTACTGGGCCACCTCTCCACTGTCAATGAGGTAGGTATGGATGATAGTACGGATGTAAGGGTGAATGTTGCAGGTGAAGAGAAGTGTGAATGGACTTATAATGATGTGAAGAGCATGTTGGAATTGGATGGATGTCTAACTGAGTATGAAAGGGAGGATGTGTATCGAATGATATTTGAACGAAAGGGAGCCCTCAGTAAGGGTGATCTGGATTTCGAGGTTGCAAAGCTCCCGGAATTCAAGATTGTCCTGAAGGAGGACTCCCCAATCTATCAGCGGCCAAGGCATTTCCCACGTCCGGTTGCTGATGAGATTGAGGAGCAGTGCTTGGAATTGGAGCAATTGGGGGTGATTGAAGAGAGGGAGAGTGCATGCAATAGTCCAATTGTACCTGTACGTAAGCCAGATGGAAGATTGCGTCTGTGTGTGGATTATCGAAAGGTGAATGAAAGGACTGTGAAAGAAAGGTTTCCGATGTGTGTGGTATCTGAGTGTGTGTATAGTATGCATGGGATGGAGTGGTTTACGAAGCTGGATCTGGTACGGGGGTATTACCAGATGCCCATTGCTGAGGAGAGCCGGCCAGTAACTGCCTTCTCTTCCTCAAAGAGGCATTACCAGTTCCGGAACCTCAGCTTTGGGTTGGCTAATGCTCCCAGAGCCTTCCAGCGGGCAATGAATGTTGTGTTGAGTAAGTTTGCGAGTAAGAATGTGATTGCGTTTATAGATGATATTTTGATTATGACTGAGACTTTTGAGGAGCATATGAGATTGATGAATGATGTGTTGAGAACGTTGGAGAGTGTTGGTGTGAAGGTGAAAGTGGCGAAGTGTGAATGGTTTGCGAAAGAAGTGGAATTCCTTGGGCATATGGTGAGTGAGAATGGGTTGTGAAAATCACCGAAGTATGTTGAGAAGGTGCGAATGTTTCCTAAGCCGGTGACTGTGAAGCAACTGAAGTCGTTTTTGGGTTTTATTGAGTTCCAGTGAAAGTTTATACGTGATTGTTCTGGTGTGAGTAAGCCTCTGACTGAGTGGATGGGCAAGAAAGGTAGTACGGTTGTCAAGTGGAATGATAAGATGAATGAGGCGTATGAGAGACTGAAAGAGGCAGCGGCTGAAGATGTTGAATTGGCTTACCCAGATTATAGTGTAAATGCTAAAATGCTTGAATTGTATACAGATGCGAGTGGGTATTGTATGGGAGGTTTTCTGACGCAAGAGCAGCGTTTGAATGGAGAGAATGTCAGGCGAATAATTGGGTATGTATCCAAGGCTATGAATGTTGCAGAACGAAAGTATTCGACTGTGGAGCGAGAGTTGGCTGCGATAAGGTATTGTTTGAAAGTGTTGCGTCCGTTTTTGTATGGTGTGAGGTTTGTGATCAAAACAGATCATCAACCTCTTGTGTATCTGCAGCGTATGAAGTGGGCTGATAGTAGGATTGCAAGGACTTTGGAAGATTTGAGTGACTTTGACTATGTGATTGAATATGTGCCTGGTGAACGGAATGGAGTGGCTGATTTGATGTCAAGGTATCCTGGTACGAATGATGAAAATGTGTGTGGAGTGAGTGATCCTGAGTATTTGCCAAAAGGCATTATAAATGGAAAAGAGAGTAAGGGTGGAGGTGATTCCTTGTTTGAGAGTGTATGGAATGGTTTGCAAGATTTGAAGAGAGATGGAGTAGACGTGAGAGTGCCCGATAGTGTAGATGATTTAAGGAAGGAGGTAATGAATGAAGTGTGTAGGAAGCCTGAAAGCATTGGTATGGCAAAGGTGTGGAACTTCATGAAAGAATTGAGAGCGATGTGTATGCAAGGGGTCCCGCCATTTCAGGAAGTGTTGATTGTAGTGAGTCGTTTGTATGGAGTGATTGTTTATGTGCACTTTGGTGGTGAGAGGCCGATTGTGTATAAGGATGAGAAGATGAAGGGTTTGAATCCTAATGTGGTACATCTGCAATGTTTGAGCGGTGTGCACTACAATTGGGTGATTGAAAAGTGTTCATATATAGGAGAGAAGAATGATTGTCTGGATGAAGATGAGTGTGTGGTGAGTGATGATATGGGAGTTAATGACAGTGTGGATATCAGTGCTGATGTTGGTGTGCTTGTTCCTTCTGTGTATTGCGAACATGGTGGACCTGATATGATGGAAGCGAGAGTGAAAGTTGGTGAAAGGTTGTTCTGTGGTTTGATTGATACTGGAGCGCAAGTGTCTTTAGTGAATGAGAGGATTCTGAGTAAGTATGATGAGTTTAAATGTTGCAAGCATAAACCTGTGAAGTTACGGATAAGTGGATTAGGGAATGGCATGATAGTGGCATGGGAACAAGTTAGTCTGAAAGTGAGTTTGGGTAATGGTGTGAATGTGAAGCATGACTTTGTGATTCTGAAGGATGAGCAAATGCCGTGTTGTTTCTTGCTTGGTGTAGACTTTATGAGATTGAATGATTTGTCTTTGGATGCTGATAAGGATTGTCTTATGAAAGGTGAATGTGAGGTGATGAGGTTGAATGAGTGTGCAAAGAATGTTGTCAAGTTTTGCGGTATGATTGAGTTGGTCATGGATGATGAGAATGAGATTTTAAGTGATGAGGATATTCTAGAGATGCAAGAGAAAAGTCCTTTTGTTAGTGAGTTGAAGAAGTGTGTAATGATGCATGTTGATTTGAATGAATGGCCAGAGTGTTTAAGTGATTTTAAAAGGTATGCTAAGGATTTTGTTGTTTGTATGGATGTTGTATATTTTGTGAGGCATGTGAAGGGTGGTGATGATATGTATGTACCTGTGATGTCCTTAGTTGGTATGATTGGTCTGGTGAAGGTTGTGCATGATAATTATGGGCATATGGGTAAGTTTAAGCTGTGGGAGTGTATGAAGGAGCGTGTGTTCCATCCGTTTCTGAGAACTGTTGTGAATGATGTTGCAACTACGTGTGAAAGGTGTCAGAAGCGAAAGGTGCAAGGTGTGCAAGTGAAACCACCGATGTTGAAAGTTGATGCGAAAGAACCGTTTGAATTGGTAGTGATTGATTGTGTGTCTTTGCCGTGTACGAGTGCTGGGAATGTTGGTATGGATGTGATGGTTGATCATAAAAGTAAGTTTGTGTATGCAGCGCCTGTGAGAGATAAAAGGAGTGTGACTGTTGTGCGTGTGGTTGAGCAGTTGTTTTTTCCTATGTGTGTATGGAAGCCTAGAAGATGTCTGAGTGATAATGGGCCTGAATTTGTAGGATAAGTGTTTGAGCAAATGTTGAGAGAGAATGGTGTGGAGCATGTGAGAACAACTCCGTATGTACCGTCTTCAAATGGATTGGCTGAACGTACTATAAGAACCTTGTGTGAGATGTTGAGAATGATGAGTACGACAATGAATGACTGGGATGTGTGTCTGGGGAGAGTGTTGTGGGCGTATAATTCAACTGTGCATAGTGCAACTGGAATGTCCCCATGTCAGTTTGTGATGAATTTTGAAAGGCGAGTGAAAGATAGGTTTCGTTTGAGTGAAAGTGAGCAGAGTGTATGGCGTGAGGCGCATGAAAGGTTCCATTCATTTGAATTAGGTGCAAAAGTATTGAAGGTGAAAGAAGTGAAGGGTAGGTTGAATGTATCAAAGATGAGTGAGAAGTTTGATGGACCTTATAGAGTTGTGAGGGTTTGGGAAAATGGGGTGACGTATGTTTTGGAGAGTTTGAATGACGGTATGACTGAGAGAGTGCGGACTCATCAGAGTCAGTTAAGGAGATGGAGAGAACCTCCTGACTACCTGGTGAGCCATCCGGTGTATGGACTGTGTAGAGAGAGAGGTAAAGTGCATGATGATGAGATTGAATGTGATAGTATGGATCTGTCTGGGAAAGAGCTAGTCTTAGTCTCGAGGAGTAGAAAGCATACAAAGAAGAGTGAAAGGAAAAATGCAAGTACGAATGAAAGTAAGTCTGAGCAGAGTGTTTCTGGTATGGGGGATCTTGAAAGGGAGATTGAGTTTTTGCATAAACAGGTGAGTGATTTGGCTGGTATAAGTAGACAAGTGAGTGAGCTGCCTGTGCCTGATTTTTCTGGTTTTGGGAACAGTAAGAATGATAGTGTGTTTGGGCAGAATGAATCTAGTGTGGCTGATTTTGGGGTTTTTACGAATGGTAATAGTAGGGATGAGTTTGATGTAGTGAATGATGAAGTGGCTGATTTTTCAGGTTTCTGGTGGGAACCAGTCGAAGGGGTTTCTGGTATGCCTGTTGAGAATACAGGGGATGTGAGTGACCTGTCTGTTTCGCAAGAATGTACCTTGAGTTGGATGAGAGCTGTGAGTGAGGAGCTGATGAATGGGGGTATGAAGAGTGAAGGTTCTGAACGGAAAAGTATGAAAGAATTCTGTCGTGAGATGGGAGAACTGGTAATGAGGGCTAAGAGTATGGTTGATGAGATGATCAGTAGTGACGATGAGACTGACAGGACGACTGACGAACAACCCCGACTAATTGCTACGCGTAGCCAGGGACCAGTAGAAGAGTGTGAATGGGTGCAGAAGGGTGCGATTGAGCACAAGTGGTACCATGAAGAGTGATTGAAAGGGTTTTGTGAGTGTCTGGTCGAAAGGCTTAAGGAAGGAGGGGTGTGGTGGAGCGAATGTGAGTGTGTGTAAAAGGGCCATTCTCCCACCCCTTTTCTCAGTACCCTTTCCTTCCCTCTGTAAGAATGTGTGTGAATGGGAATGGGTTTGTTTTGTTTTTGTTTATTTTATGTATAAAATGATTACCATGTTTTTCTTTCTTTCCAGGCACCATATTCTGGAAAGATAGTAGCTAGTTTTGAGATATCACTATAATTAAAACAAGATTGTACTTTGTTTATAATATTCTTTTAGCAAAGCGCCATATTCTGGAAAGAGGTAAGCTAGTCGATAAATTTCCTCGGGTAATGCCCACTTATTAGTTTCCCTTCCATGTATAAGTAAATAGGTCATAAACGGAGGATATATCTCTTCTACAGAGAGTGGAAGCATGGACTGACGGCAAGAAGGGTTCTCTAGATGAGTGCTCCGCCCAGCCCTGAGACGAAGGGCTTTCATACCTCGCTAGACACCTGGACCACCACACCCGCATTGGCTGACAAGCCTGCCTCCTTTTATGTTAGCCTACTACCACCCACCTCCAGCACACAAGTGATAGCGTGTGCCCCTTTTCGTTCGGTTGTTGTTGTGTTTTTTATTTTGTGTAGATATATTAAAGTAAATTTGTTGTATTCGCCTGTTATAAAATTCTCTTTTGGTATCTTATTTGGATTGGGGAATTTGGCCTCATTTTGAAGTGTGCACACTTTCCTTGTAAATATAAATTACTGTAATTATCATTGTACTTTTTTTTGTAAGTAAAGGGACTGTATATACAATCCGTTTCATTCTCCCTCGATTTCTCACGTCCGGATAGTGTAGGAAGCGGGTTGGATCGATTGGGATTAGAGATATATTTTCAGCCCGCTACAACATCTGCAGTCGAGCTTTGAACAGACAAAGGATTGATAAAAAAGTAAGGCATTCTGTGACATTCAGCACCCCAAGCGATGAATGTCACAGAACGAAGAATATCCACGGCGCGGGTACAAGAGACCCTAAGGCTGCGAATATGAGTCTACCAGGTGAGGCTTCAGTCAAATACAAGACCAAGGAAACGGTGCGATTCAACACTTCCAGGCGCACCCCATTAAGAAACAAGTCTGGGTCGGGGTGGAGCCATGGATGGTGGCAGAAGTGCACCACCTTAGCCTTGGCCAAAGAAAACCAAAACCTGTGCGCTTCGGCATAGTGAGAGACGTGGCTCAATGCCTGTTGGAGTTGGCATCTGGGCCACGCCAAAAGAGATTGAAAGGTTGTTTATATTTAGATTTTACTTTGTTTAAAATAATCTTTTATCAAATATCTAAATATAAACATAAATATTTAAAGAAATTTGTTAATGATGGTAAACAGAGAATTGTCGCCTGCACTTGGATATACACTTAGAGTGGAAGCTTTAATGGACTGCAAGAGGAGTTCTTGAGGTGAGTGCTCTGCCCAGCCCTGACACAGAGGGCTTTTCCTACCTCGCTTGCTACCTGCACTGCCCACCTGCATTGACTGACCAGTATACCCACCTTTTTTTGGCCTACTACCACCCCCATTCAACACATGAGTGATAATCATGTACGCCCTTTTCATTCAGTTTCTCTTGTCATTTTTTTTATTGCGTGGACATCGTTGTACAAATTTGTTCTCTTTGTCCATCATAGTTTTTTTGTATTTTGTTTTGATTGGGGAATTTTGGCCTCTTTTTGTAGTGTGCACAGTTTTTTTTTTCTAATGGAATTCTTATATAAACATTTAATTATCTATTGTAACTATACCTGTAATTTTTTGTAAATAAAGGACTGTATATCCAATCCATTTCTTTTCTCCTTCGATTTCTCACGTCCGAATTAGTGTAGGAAGTGGGTGGGATTGATTGGAGTTAGGATAGATTTTCGGCCCGCTACAGAGCGTACTGAGAACATCTTCCGGCAGCATTGAAGTGATGCCGTTGATGCTCAGTGCAGAGTGTGACACTGAGGACACTTCCTTGTGGGACACCCTCTTCCTTCTCCATTGTGCCGGAGAGGGCTCCTCCCACCCGTACGCGGAATTGACTATCTCACAATAATTCAGATATAAAGAATGGGAGGCATCCCCTCACCCCCATCGTGTAGAGTGTGTCTATGATACCGTATAGTGGAAGAATTTTGAGAGGCTTATAAAAAATAGTGAGAGTAAGAGAAGGAAAAATATGAGGAAGATACAGTGTCTCAGTAACCAAAATAAAAGATTAAAGGGAATAGGGACTAGAGGGGTGCAATGCAAACCTTCCTTACGTGGCTCCTGTTAGGCAATAAAGGATGGTCTCTTTACAAAGTGAGTTGATAAGTAACCACAGAATATCATAAGCATGTTAATAAAAAATATTTAAAATACCATTAAGTTATTAAAACCAGAATGTACACTTCTTTACTCATCTCTTTTAGACTAAATTATTAGCCAAAATAAAATTAAGAAGCAGGAGTTAGTTACTTTAAAGTTTAGACTAACCAACTCCTGCTTCCTTAATTTATTTCAACTAATAATTTATAAATGGATGCCTGCAACTAAGTATGATTAAGTACTCTTGTATAGGCCTATTCCTAGAGTTATCCAAATACCTCAAATTCAATGCACTACATGCTTCTAGGGCAGTAAAAAGTAATCCATGATTAACTACTTAAAAATTATAACTTACTCCAAAACAGTCTCCAAACCAAACTCTTTGAGAGAATCACAAGAAGAGCAAAGAAGATTAGCTTGGTTCAGTCCCAACTGAAAACATTCCTCCACAGATAATTTTGAAAGAGCTTCAGAAACGGAAACCTGAAAAATTCAAAGGGTAGAAAAAATTCTGATCTGAGAGGCAAATTTGTTTCAGCATTATTTTGTCTGTAAATGAGAATAAATTTTGTTTGTTGTTTGCATTAACCATGTGCATAAAGATAGTTTAATGCAAGAAAAGCCTTTCTTAAAGAGAATAATTACCTTTTTAATGATCACAAGGACAAAAAATAATCAGCTAAGAATCTTCCACCTGGAAAACACTAGTTACTCTCAAAACTCAGTCAGATCAGACCCTTACCAACAACTATAAGCAACTTATCCACCAAATGGACAATCCAAGATTTAACCACCCTTCAGAAAATACTGAGCACCTCATGACAACATGCCTAAACCTTTAGCCCCATGGAAAGATGCAGTACATATCATCAGCCAAAGACTGGGTGAGTTCAATCATTCATGGTGGCATTCCTGCCAGGTACAGGGTAGGCCATAATGACCAACCAGCCTGAGGGGAAACCAAGAAACACTTCTTATACACAAAATGAGATAAAAACCTAAAACCAAGAAGTACAAAAACAAAAAACAAAAAGTACAAAAACCTAAAACAAAAGTAAAAACCTAAAACAAAGATGTACAGAAACCTAAAACAAAGAAGTACAAAACCTAAAACAAAGAAGTACAAAAACCTAAAACAAAGAAGTACAAAACCTAAAACAAAGAAGTACAAAAACCCAGAGGAGCCAATAATCTTTCTAAATAGGTAGGTTTACACCAGCTACCTCATTTCAAACATGAATGAGATCCACAACCGGATAAAACTTATATAAAAATCAGAATAAGAATTACTAGTAAACATGAAGGCACCAGAGGCTGGTGGTCATCATTAGGAGGGTCAGGGTAGTAGTAGTAGCATTTTGAGAACAAAAAGTGAATGGACAATCATTCATGACCTAGGGGAAAGAGCCACCTATTCCACATCAGAGTATACGGATGTTATAAGTACCAGATTGGGGAAGTAATGTGATGATGAAAAGGAAAGACAAGGATGTTTTGATTGGCTATGCACATGATGGCATTCATAGGAGCTACCTAGCCCTGCAGGAGCATGCCAAGCATGTTTATCAATTGGTATAAATTGAACACACTAACCATGGGATCATAATTCCAGCACCTTATCCACTATGCTAAGGATAGCAAATATTCCACCTTCAGTTTTTCAATCTCTTTCTTAATTTTTTTGCTCTCAGTTATTGGGGATTTTTCTTATTTTGTTTTAGGATGGCATACGATGCTCCAAAGCTAGTCTTGTACTTATTATCAAGAACAAAAAGTTGTTTTCTACAGAAATATATTTTCTTTCTAACAGGAAAATATTGGATAAAGATTTGTAATTAATTCATGGTAGGACTTCAAATGAGTCATGGAGTAGCATAAGGCAATATTAAATAGATGATGATGGTATGTTTTATTCAAAATAAAGTTATAATCCAGACAAAGAATGACAAAATTTATTTTTATTATTATTATTATTAGCGCCCAACTGGTGGCTGCCTCCAAGGGCACAAGTGGCAACAATTAAAATGTCAGCCTAGAACTAGGATACCTTAAAATTCTCAAAACTAAACCAAAATAAGAAACAAAATAAAATAAACAAAGAGATGCAAAAAGTAAGAAAGCAAAGGAAACAAGAAAGAAACATGCTCCAGTATCACAAGGAGGCCCAGGCCACCTCCCCCTGCACAGGTTCATGCAATCAACAGCAAAGAGTTAAATGAAACAGGAGGCCAGCTTCCTCCAAAAAGCCAGATATTCCAGAAGTGGCTGTGCATGAACCTGTCACAAGTACAAGGGAGTAACAGTAACAACCCTGCTGGCTGGTGCTGGTACAGGGACCGGTAACATGTACAAAAATGGCGGTGCGTCCAATTCGGAGATGACAGAAAGCAACCTGAAGCCTTTGTGGCAGTGAGGGGCAGATCTATGGGAACAGTCGCTGTGCAATGGCACACAACTTTAAGTTCCCTTTGACTATCTCCCAACTTCTTTGCCAAGCAGCCCGAAGAGCTGCCTGTATTCCTGCAATGTAGCGCCCTCATTTCCAGCAATTCATATATGTCCAAGAACCCAGCAATTTTTTTTTATTTTAAGAGCTCATCTGGCGACTGCCTACTTGGGCATTAGTCACTGTATTTAACACTCCCTAATATTAGGCATCTTTAAAAGAGGATGCAAAATTATTTTTAAAAACCATCAATAAAAATAAAACAAAGAAAAAAGGCAATAAGCAGGAAGCAAGATCCGGCGTTGAGGAAGGTCCGCCTCACCCCGGCGCAGGAATGTGGAACCTACTAAAATTTTAAAAATCCCACCCCAAAACCCCAACTAGTTAAATAACCCCCAAAAGTCTATAAGTCCATCAGTCAATGTGCACCAACCTGTCCAGAGTAGAAGGGACAGGTGGTAGTGATCCCACCCATCCCAGTACCGGGACAGGTAACGTACAGAGATCGCCCAGACTGGGACATTCAACAAGAATGTGCTGAACAGTCTGGAGAAAAATGCAGTCTTCACAGTAGGGCGCTGGTGACCCCTACATCAAATGGAGGTGCGTCCCGCGAGTGTCCAATTCAGAGACAACAGAAAGCAACCTGAAGCCTTTACGGCAGTATTGGGAGGTAGGTCCATGGGAACAGTCGCGGCACAATGGCACGCAACTTTAAGTTCCCTTCAACTGTCTCCCAACTTCTTTGCCAAGCAGCCCAAAGAGCTGCCCATATTCCTGCCATGTAGTCGGTGTGAGGAAGAACAAAACGCTAGTCCAGTCGCTCAGTCCTCAAAGACTCTTTAGCGCCCTCATTTCCAGCAACTCATACATGTCCAAAGACCCCAGCAGATATTTTTATTTTTATTTTAAGAGCTCATCTGTGACTGCCTACTTGGGCATTAGTCGCCGTATTCAACACTCCCTAATATTAGGCATATTTAAAAAAGGCTGCAAATTTTTTTTTTTAATTTTTAAATCATCAATAAAAATAGAGCAAAGAAAAAGGGCAAGAGCAGGAAGCAAACTCCAGCATTGAGGGAGGTCCGCCTTGCCCTGGCGCAGGAATGTGCGACCTACTAAAAGAAAAAACCCAACTCGTTAAATAAAGGGAAGAAGGCCAGCCTCCCACGAAAAGTCTATAAGTCTTCCAGTCAATGTGCACCAACCTGTCCCAGTACAGGGACATTTAACATGCGTAGAGATCACCCAGACTGGGACATTCAACAAGAATGTGCCGAACAGTCTGGGGGACAATGCAGTCTTCACAGTAGGGCACTGGCAAGCCTTCCATCAAATGGCAGTGCCTCCCGCGAGTGTGTCCAATACGGAGACAACAGAAAGTAACCTGAAGCCTTCGTGGCATTGGGGGGTAGGTCCATGGGAACAGTCAAGGAGCAATGGCAGGCAACTTTACGTTCCCTTTGACTGTTTCCCATCTTCTTTGCCAAGCTGCCTGTATTCCTGCCATGTATTCGGTGTGAGGAAGAGCAAAATGCTGGTCCAGGAACCCAGCAAAAGATAATCTTGACATCCAACCAGCTTGCCAAAACCATGGCATCACAGATATTGCCTACCAGGGTATACGGAGATACCGGTGCCTCAAAAGCACTCAGGGCACTTTGTGAGTAGCTATAAATGACAATCTGGTCTCCAAACGAGGCATGTCATGTAATCTCCCATACCGAATGGTGTATTGCCACCAGCTCAGCCATGAAGACAGATGCAGCACCTGGCAGAGCCCCTCTGACTTCAAACAGAGGGGATACGGTGTGGAAGCCGACCCCCTCTTGGGACTTGCAGCCATCCTATACACTGGCACAGTTCCAGCATGACACAAGGTGTGTTCCAAAAAGTTTAAATGCAATATTCCTGCCATTGTAGAAGCTTTGGGAGCATCAGCGTGGCAACAAATAGCCAAAGGTGGTACACTCCAGGGTGGCATCCTGGGCAGAACCAAGGGGGCCACTGGCCCAAGAGGTATACCTAGCCCTAAACCCAAAGGGCTTAGGGTATGACTGGCGTCTCTCAGCGGCATAGGCACCATAAAAAACAGCTGTGGATGCGGTGAGAGATGTTGGGACTGAGGGAGGTGCCTGGCTCACGCGTACAGGAGAATAATGCCCTGTGCACAGCATAGAGTGAGTGGCATCTCCCCAGCATCAACTAGTAGGCTCTCAATGGGGGAATTGCAGAAGGTACCGGTTGCCAGGCGAAGGCCGGTGTGGTGGATCGAGTCCACCTTGTCCGTTCGAGCTTCAAACAGACAAAGGATCAATTAAAAAGTAAGACAGTAGCCCTATCAGCACCTCAAGTGCTAAACATCACGGAACGGAGAATATCCATGGTGCAGGTACAAGAGACACTAAGGCTGCAGATATGAGCCTCCCAGGTGAGGAATCGGTCAAATACAAGACCAAGGAAACGGTGCTATTCAACCACTTCCAGGCATACCCCATTAAGAAACAAGTCTGGGTAAGGGTGGGGCCGTGGATGGCGGCAGAAGTGCACCACCTTAGTATTGGCCAAGGAAAACCGAAACCTGTGTGCTTCAATGCCTGTTGGAGTTGACACTCCAGCATTGGCATCTGGGCCCGGCCAAAAGAGATCAAAAGGTCATCCAGGTAGAGAACATCTTCAGGCAGCACCAGGGTCATGCCATTTATGCTCAGGGCAAAGAGTGTGACACTGAGGACACTTCCAAGCGTGACACCCTCTTCCTGCTCCATTGGGACGAAGAGGGCTCCCCCCACACCCATATACGGAATCAATGATCTCACAAAAATTCAGATATAAAGATTGGGAGGCATCCCCTCACCCCCATTGTGGGGAGTCTTGATGATACTGTATCACCATGTGGTATGATAGGCCTTCTCCAGATCAAAAAACACCGTTGCATAGTGCTGTCTACAAAGGAAGGCCTCGCAGATGGCATTTTCCGGTCGGAGCAGAGCATCCAACATGGAGTGGAAATTGTGGAACTTGCGGAAGCCGCACTGTGCAGAAGACAGATGTCCTCCGCTGTCCAGAAAAAAAGGCTAATTTAACATTTACCAATTTCGCCATCAACTTGCACACGCAAGAGGTTAGAGAGATTGGGCAGAAACTGGCCGGAGTAGAGTGATCTCTCCCCAGTTTGCAAAAGGCAAATACAGTAGCGATTTGCCAGGAATCTTGGAGTAGACCCTCCACCCAGATCCTGTTGAACAAATCTAAGAGAAAGGCCATGCCTCACTCGCCCAGGTGTTGAAGCATGGCATAAGGGATATGGTCTGGACCATGGGTGGTGTCCGCGCACGAAGCAAAAGTGGCTCTCCGCCTCTTGAGGTAAAGTCCAGCTGGCAGGCTTTCCTTTCGCAACATCACAATGTGCATTGAATGCTGGTGAAGCAGCATCCTGGCTAGAGAATGTGGAGAAAGCAGTTGCGAAGGATTCCACAACAGACGTGGGGTCCAAAATTGCTGTCCCATTCTCCTGGAGAATGGGAGGGGGGGTCCTGTAAGAACTTGCCCTGAATCCTTTTGACTGGCTTCAACACCTCTGCTAGAGGTCTTTCTCATTAAGTGAAGGCATGTATGCCCGACAAGAAGAGTAATGGGCGTGCTTCAAAATATACGGGAACACAGCCCTAGCCCGATGAAATTCACCGACAGTGAAATCATTCGGGTGGCGCTTATAGCATATGTAGGCATAACGCTTCTGCTTGAGGCCTGGCTTACACTCGGCCTACCACCATGGGAGTGGTCAGCGTGCAAAATGGCCAGACCTTCTAGGAATAGTAGCTAGGCCCGTGGCGATGAGGTTGCCGAAAGAACTCAATGGCCTCATCTACCAACCTAAACTCCTTGACTGAGATAAAGAATTCAGTCATTTCCTGAAATGCAGACCACCGTGCCTGTGCCAAGCACAGCCAGGGTGGGCTCTTGGGTGGCAGCAGCCCAGAAAATAATAATTGAATGGGAAAGTGATCACTACCATGGAAGTCATCGACCGACCCCCAATCAAAATCAGGCGGTGCATCCGGAGAGCACAAAGATAGATTGAGGCAAGAAAATGAAGCGGTTCTTGGGCAGTGATGGGTAAATTCACCCACATTTAGGACACCTATCTCAAGCTCGTCGATCAAGTTGGCAAGGACTTGACCCCATGGATTAATAAAGTAGTCTCCCCAGAGGGGTTGTCTACCGTTCAGATCTCCGAGCCATAGAAAAGACCTCGACAACTGTGCCACAATGCAGCGGAAGTCCTCCACGTCAAAGTCTGCGGAAATAACAGTATACCTAATATCCAGGTGTAGCTGCACAGCTACTGCCTGAAAGGAGGTTTCTAAAGTCAAGAGAAGAACAAAGACATCATGCCGGGTGTAAATCTCACATTCCACCCTGCCTGGCCCCCATCCTGTGGTGGTTGGTTGCAAAACCCCTATACCCCGTGAGGATGGGCCGGGGGCAATCTCCCAGCATGGTCTCCTGCAAAATGATAGCTAACAGGGAATGGAAGGAGATGAGCCTCAGCTACTCCTGGTACCTCCTTTGCAGGACCCACAATCTCTGAGCTACCCAGCTTATCACTGGGTGTGGGTGAAAGAGCCAAAGCTCCTTTATCGCTGGCCTGGTGACCAACTTCAGGGTTGTTGCCTCTTGTGAGTCTAACAACTCGGTGGAAGCGAGTGGCTGTTTTGCCTTATGGAAAATGGTCATGCAATTGACACACTTAGCCACACACGATTTGGACTTTTTGTGTGTGGCCTTGGAGCAATTCACACAGACTTCGGGTAACCATGAATTTGCATGTTGACAGGAGCGAGTAGTATGGCCAAAGCGGTGATAGTAATAGCTCTTCCCTAGCAGTGACATGAATGCCTTCATGCAGTAGCAGTACCAGGCGGCACGCACTGAGTCAGGGAGCTTGTCACTATTGAATGCGATGAATAGTGTATGAGTGGGTCTCAAGGCCCCTCCCTGTTTTCTAATCACACATTTGACCTTGACCTCCCTGTGGTGGCCAGCTGTAAAGTGATATATCTATGGAATAGTCCACGAGTTCCTGTGCTTAAACTACTTCTTTCTCGAAGTTCATGGTAGAATGCGGCATCACACTCACAGGGGTACCATCAAGTGGCTGAAGAGCATTAATCTTAACCGCCTCAGACGGATCCGACGAATTTGCCAGAAGGCTCCCCATCCAAGAAACGGGTGACCTTCAGTTCCCTACCAATCACACTAGCTAAAGCTATCCTCTGATGGAAAATGTTGCCCTTAGCCAACATGCTGCAATCAGTCAAGCGAATAATAAGAAAGTGCTGGAAGCCAGCAGCCGCGAAAATGCCGGCTAGTCTCTGAATGAGGGGCCTGGACATAATTGAGGCTCCACTCTGCACACTTGCACTTTTGGTCTTTGTCAGGGACTCCACACCCAGGGTGGCAAGAATGAACCCCCTTCTCCCCTCCTCTGGCAGGAGCCAGCAGGCCAGATGGACCTGCCTCAGCAAGGTCCTTCCTGAGATGGCGAAGGTCCAGGCCATCTGGAGCTGGGTTGCCTCAAGGACCATGTCTATCTCATGGGGGGCCTCCATGTGGCCACCCCCATCCCCCAGGACATCACATGTGTCATTGGAAGCAGTATCTCTAGTCAGGTTAGATGGGGGGGCACATGCCCTGTCCCCCACTAGGTTCAATATTCGAGCCAGCAGGTCTTTCGAGGGAAGGGGCCGGTGGGCCCCTCTTCCCTCTCCCCCCTAGAGTTTTGGAGGTTCCCCTGCAAAAGCACGGGGGAGGACCTCCATTGTTTCAGTGGAGCTGCCCGAGGGTGGCTTTGACAGTGGATGGGGAAAAATTAAGGGAAGATTGTTTGTTTTTTCATCATTGGGCATGGTGACCAGATTCATTCTGCAAGATGCATACACTATTACCCCTCGCAGTAGCCTGCTCTACAAGGGGTGAGTACAAGGCTGGCAGAGCCAGCTGCCGCCATTTTAGGCCACTCTCCCGCCTGGTGACCTGGCACTGGCAGCTCAACCTCGGGGACAGCAACAGCATAAAATGGATAGAAATTGAAAAGAGGAAGAAAATGGAAGCGAGGAGGGTGTGGCTGGGGATGAAGCAGGTTGTTAAAAACTCACTATCACAAACTGGAGCTCAGGGGTTAGGGAACATTGTCCCCAAGCCCGAATCCAGGATAGTTGGCTGAGAAGGTCAGCATCTACCCTGTGAAAATAGAGGCCAACCAAAGAAAGTTGTGCGAGAGGTTGTAGGGGAAGTGAGGAAGGGGAGAAACACAGGCGTCTGAAAGAAGGAGAAGAGGCTAAGCTGTGGCTGGACAGGGCGCTGAGTCCTGTCAGTATGGCTGCCAGGAAGGCAAATTGCCACACCCCTAATGGGGTGAGAAAGAATGAGGGTAGTGAGTCTCAGTGTACTAGTAAAGAGGATGATGACTGGCTCAGGAAGTGGGAATGAAAGTGAGATATCAAGAGTGGTATTTACATCTGTGAGATGCCAAGGATAGGAAAGTTTGATGTGGAGGTATGGTACAAAAAATGTAAGTTTTTCTGGGAATTTGAGAGTAATTGTAGAATGAAGTTACTGAATAACAAGAAGTATTGGGTGAAGGAGTTGGGAGAATGTCTGGAAGGAATAATGGATGAATTTTATCATGTGATTGTAGTGTGGGAGAGCCCATGTATGAAGTTGTGAGGTTATGAATGATAGAGCAAGTGAGATGGATAAAAGAAAGATGGAGTGAAAGTGTGGAAGGTACATTGTATCTCACCACATTGTGAGGGAATGAATGATAGAGTAAGTGGTGGTAGACATGTATGTGCATAGATTAGAGAGTATGGTGAGAAAGCAGTATGGGGAGGAGAATATAAATGTGTGTAAGCCCCCAATACAAAAGTTTCTAGATACAGTACTAGGGTATGTAGCAGAATGTGTGAATGAGAGAAATGGAGATGGGCAGGTGAGAGATTAATGTGGGATGATGTGCTTGAGATGGTGGATGATAGACAGTATGAGGAGTATGACAGAAGAATGGATGATATGACTGATGGATAGAAGCGGGTAAATGTAGGAAGAAAGGGAGCAAAGGGACCTTGGCAACCTCAGTTTAAGAATTACTGAGATGCCTTGCAGGTCAACCTGATAGAGGTAATAGCCAGCTTCTTTTGTCAATATGGTTGGAATAAGCAAGGAGTGAATAGGTTTGGTAGAATGAATGTAAATCCTGGTATGAA
Source organism: Ceratothoa steindachneri (assembly GCA_963969495.1). Lineage (NCBI taxonomy): Eukaryota > Metazoa > Arthropoda > Malacostraca > Isopoda > Cymothoidae > Ceratothoa > Ceratothoa steindachneri. The sequence goes on along the minus strand of OZ018330.1, from coordinate 128,712,519 downwards.
TCAGGTACAACAGCAGAATAAGAGTAGAAATGTTGGACAAATAAATGGTATGAATGAAGGAGGACATAGGTATGGTACAGGTGCTGTGAATTGTGTGGTGTGCCATCAGTGCAAGAAAGTAGGACATATGTTGGCACAGTGTAATTGGATGACAGGTGCATGTAAAGTAATTTACAGAAAATATGAAAAATTATAATGGAGTTATAATTGGTGATTTATAGACCCACTGAAGATTCTTTAGTTGCAGGCCTTTTAACCATGTCTCCAATACCATCACAGGCATTCTTGCCATGAGTGGTACCAAAAAAATTGCATTCACAATTCATTCCAAATTCATAAAAGTGAGAGCACAGATTTATGAAGGTCTACTTATTTGTGTACTGAATAGCACAACCATCTGAAAAATAATGAACTTTGCAACATTTTGGAAGAATATCATTTATGGCAGGCAATAGTTTTTTAAGAACTGCAGCTACTAAATGGGTCAATGAGTCACTGATAAAGCAAAATTTTTATGGCTAAGACAATGTGTTCTAATTTTTATAATAATCAGTAATGATTTTGTTGTCCAAGTTTTCTTTAAGTTATTTAAAAAATGCTGATTGTGAATAGGAAATATAAAGGTGGCATGTTAGGGAAGAATTATGGATGATAGTGGCTATAAATTCTATTGAAGAAACCATGGTGCTGAGTATTGACCTATATGTTTAACACATTTAATTCAGAGATTTTTTGACAGCTACATTAACAAAAAGGTGGTTAAATTATTAGAAATTGAATAAGGTTTCAATTGATACCATTGGGGGTAGGAGACAGGGGTCCCCAGAAATTTCAGGGAAAAGCACAGTGCTTAAAGTTCTATATTTACAAACATGCATTTTCACCAAAATCTGATGCCCAGCATTGTAAAAGGAACTTTTAAGCACTAATGATTGTTGTTTATATCATTTTCTCATTATTTTCATCTAAAATATATATTTTATTTGATTACTACAAATGAAAAGAAAAGATTTTTGTCCCCAAATTTATTCATTCTTTGACTGGAAGTGATGTAGAAGACCCCTTTTTATAGAAGTGAAGTCTCTTTCGCATTGGATAGCATCAATTAGTATCAACTACTTTTATTACTGATTTTTATTATTTTTGCTTTTCCTTAATTATTTTCAGGGCTGAGAGTGTCTTGACATGCTTTAATAACTTTATGGTTCACTTTTTTTAGGCCCAATGAAAACTAGAAGTGGAAATGCAACTGGATTTACATCATTAAATAAAGTATCTTATGTGGGATTTTTTACCGAAATGTTTTTATTTTTGAAGGTGCTGCTCAATTTAAGTAAGACATGGGGAAAAAATAATGGTAATAAACTACTGTGAAAAATCCGCATTAAAAAAAAAAAAAATCCTTTTGACTTATTCAAATCCCTCATGATCAATTCAACAGCGGCTTGGGAGAAATGTTGAAGTAGTAATAATGACACTTTTCTTCAAATTCTCTGAGCTGTAAAGAGCAAGTAAAAGTATGATGGATATTATCATCTGAATAATTAATATTTTTAGTCACATGCTTGAAACTCTATAGGAGGTTCTGTCTGACGATCCGGATTTTTTTTTTTTTAATTTTATGGAGCCCATCTGGCAACTACCCACTTGGGCATAAGTCGCCGAAAAACACGACAGCCTAGAACTAGGCTACTTTAAAGTAAAAATATGAAAACTTAACAATGATATAGATTGGAAAAACTTAACAATCGAAGCAATCTCCGGCAGCGGGGGGAGGTCCCCCTCACCCCGGTGCAGGAGAGTACAACCTACAAAACAAAACAATAACAAAAAAGGGAACCTTAAATAAAGGGGAGAAGGCCGGCCTCCCCCCAAAAGTCAATAAGTACACCAGTCATGGTGCACACACTCGTCCCGAGTACAAGGGACAGGCGGTAGCGACCGCGCCCATCCCGGTACCGAGACAGGTATCGTGCGCGAAGATCACCCAGACTGGGACATTCGACAAGAATATGCCGAACAGTCTGGGGGACGACGCAGTCGTTGCAATAGGGAGCATGCGAGCGCTCCATCAAGTAGCGATGCGTCACACGAGTGTGTCCGATTCGAAGACGACAGAAAGCAACCTGAAGCCGCCGCGGCATTGGGGGATAGGTCCATGGGAACAGTCGCGGCGCAATGGCACGCAACTTTAGGTTCCCTTCGACCGTCTCCCATCTTCTTTGCCAAGCAGTCCGAAGAGCTGCCCGTATTCCTGCCATGTAGGCGGTGTGAGGAAGAGCGAAACGCTGGTCCGGTCGCACAGTCCTCGCGGACTCTTTGGAGCCCTCATTCCCCGCAATTCCTACATGTCCAGGAACCCAGCAGAAGATAATCTCGACATCTGCCCGGCTCGCCAAAACCGTGGCGTCACGGATATCGCGAACCAGGGGATGCGGAGATTCCAATGCCCCGAGAGCACTCAGGGCGCTTTGTGAGTCGCTATAGATCACAATCCGGTCTCCGAACCGGGCACGTCGCGTAATCTCCCGTACCGAGTGGTGTATTGCCACCAGCTCGGCCGTGAAGACAGACGCAGCGCCTGGTAGAGCCCCGCTGACTTCAAACAGAGGGGATACGGCGTGGAAGCCGACCCCCTCTTGGGACTTGGAGCCATCCGTATACACTGGCACGGTTCCAGCGTGACACGATGTGTGCTCCAAAAAGGTCGAACGCAATACTCCCGGCGCAGTACAAGCTTTGGGAGCAGAGGCGTGGCGACAAATAGCCAAATGTGGTACCCTCCAGGGTGGCGTCCTGGGCAAAACCAGGGGCGCCACCGGCCCGAGAGCGATATCTACCTCTCGAAGGAGTTTCCTGGCCCTAAACCCAAAAGGCTTAGGGTATGACTGGCGTCTCTCGACGGCATAGGCACCATCGAGATCAGCTGCGGATGCAGTGAGAGCTGTTGACGACTGAGGGAGGCGCCGGGCTCGCGCGTACAGTCGAGTGATACACTGCACGCGGCGCAGAGCGAGTGGCATCTCCCCAGCATCGACCAACAGGCTCTCAATGGGGCAAGTGCGGAAGGCACCGGTCGCAAGGCGAAGGCCGGTGTGGTGGATCGAATCCACCTTCCGCAATAAACGCTCGGCTGCGGATGCATAAAACTCGCATCCGTAGTCGAGCTTCGAACGAACAAAGGATCGATAAAAAAGTAAGGCAGTAGCCCTATCAGCGCCCCAAGCGCTGAACGTCACGGAACGGAGAATGTCCATGGCGCGGGTACAAGAGACCCTAAGGCTGCGAATATGAGCCTCCCAGGTGAGGCGTCGGTCGAATACAAGACCAAGAAAACGGTGTGACTCAACCACATCCAGGCGCACCCCTTTAAGAAACAAATCTGGGTCGGGGTGAAGCCGTGGATGGCGGCAGAAGTGCACCACCTTAGTCTTGGCCAAAGAAAACCGAAACCTGTGCGCTTCGGCATAGCGAGAGACGCGGTTCAATGCCTTTTGGAGTTGACGCTCCAGAGTTGGCATCTGGGCCGCGCCAAAAGAGATCGAAAGGTCGTCCACGTAGAGCGTAGCGAGAACATCTTCCGGCAGCACCGAGGTGATGCCGTTGATGCTCAGGGCAAAGAGTGTGACACTAAGGACACTTCCCTGCGGGACACCCTCTTCCTGCTCCTTTAGGCCGGAGAGGGCTCCCCCCACCCGTACGCGGAATCGACGATCTCGCAAAAATTCAGATATAAAAATTAGGAGGCGTCCCCTCGCCCCCATCGTGTGGAGAGTCTCCATGATACCGTATCGGCATGCGGTATCATAGGCCTTCTCCAGATCAAAAAACACCGTGGCGTAGTGCTGTCTACGAAGGAAGGCCTCGCAGATGGCATTTTCCAGTCGGAGCAGAGCATCCGACGTGGAGTGGAACTTGCGGAAGCCACACTGTGCGGAAGATAGATGGCCTCCGCTGTCCAGTAAAAAGGCTAATCTAACATTTACCAATTTCTCCATCAACTTGCACACGCAAGAGGTTAGAGAGATTGGGCGGAAACCCGTCGGAGTAGTGATCTCTCCCCGGTTTGCGAAAGGCAAGCACAGTAGCGATTCGCCAGGAGTCTGGGAGAAGACCTTCCACCCAGATCCTGTTGAACAAATCTAACAGAAAGGCCATGCCTCGCTCACCTAGGTGTCGAAGCATGGCGTACGGGACATCGTCCGGACCATGGGCGGTGTCCGCGCACGAAGCGAGAGCGGAACGCAACTCGCTTACAGTAAACTTGTCGTTGAAGGGTTCTCCGCCTCTGGAGGTAAAGTCCAGCCGGCGGCTTTCCGCGACATCACGACGTGCATTGAATGCTGGCGGAGCAGCATCACGGCTAGAGATTGCGGAAAAAGCGGTCGCTAAGGATTCCACCACGGACGCGGGGTCCGAGATTGCGGTCCCATTCTCCTGGAGAACGGGAGGGGGGGTCCTGCGAGAATTTGCCCCGAATCCTTTTGACTCGCTTCCACACCTCAGCTAAAGGGGTCTTCCCGTTAAGTGAAGACACGTATGCCCGCCAAGAAGAGCGGCGGGCGTGCTTCAAAATATACCGGAACCTAGCCCTAGCCCGACGAAATTCAGCGACGGTGAAATCGTTCGGGCGGCGCTTATAGCGCATGTAGGCATAACGCTTCTGTTTCAGGGCCGTCTCACACTCGGCCGACCACCATGGGAGTGGTCGGCGTGCAAAACGGCCAGACGTCCTAGGAATAGTAGTCAGGCCCACGGCGATGAGGTTGCCGGAGAAGAACTCAACGGCCTCATCTACCGACCTAAACTTCTCGAATGAGATAGAGAATTCAGTCATTTCCTGAAATGCAGGCCACCGCGCCAAGCACCACCGAGGTGGTCTCTCAGGCGGCAGTTGCCCTGAAAATGATATTTGAATGGGAATGTGATCACTACCATGGAGGTCATTGACCACCCCCCAATCAAAATCAGGCTGTGCATCCGAAGAGCACAAAGATAGGTCAAGGCAAGAAAATGAAGCGGTTCTCGGACAGTGATGCGTAAACTCATCCACGTTTAGGACACCCATCTCAAGCTCTTCGATCAGATCGGCAAGGACTTGTCCCCTGGGATTTCTGGAGTAATCTCCCCAGAGAGGATGCCTGCCGTTCAGATCTCCAAGCAAGAGATAGGGCCTCGCCAACCGTGCCACGACGCGGCGGAAGTCCCCCGTGTCGAAGTCAGCTGATGGCGGAATGTACGCAGAAATGATAGTATACCTCCTATCCAGGTGCAGCTGCACAGCCACTGCCTGAAAGGAGGTATCTAAAGAGAAAGGAAGAATGGAGACATCATGCCGGGTGTAAACCGCGCATCCCCCAGCTCGGCCATCCCGCGGTGGTGGGGTCGCAAGACCCTTGTACCCCGGGAGGGCAGGCAGGGGGCACGCGCCTAGCATGGTCTCCTGCAAAAAGATAGCTAATGGGGAGCGGGACGAGACGAGCCTCCGCAGCTCCTCCCAGTTGGCCCGGAGTCCACGGCAATTCCATTGAAGGAATATACCCTCCAGGCCTAGCTCGGAGGAGACGCGGGGGCCCTCCTCGAACTGAAGACCCTCACGGGAATGGCCGTACGCTTCCCGGGGGCAGAACCCCGGGCGCTGCAGCTTCGGAGGCGGGGGGCCCTCTTTTCGAGGAACCACCGTCTCCGAGCCACTCGCTCCACCTCGGGGCGTTGGCGAAGGAGCCGAAGCTCCTTGACCATCCGGATATCTGTCAGTTGGTGAGTCAGAAAAAGAAACATAGGAAATAAAATACACTATGCAAAATAAAACAGATGCCATGTACTAACAAATATGAATCTTGGCAAATTTTTTTGTGAATTGACACTGATTTTGCTACTTCTGGTCATATGATACATTTTAGAAGACATTCTAATAAAAAATTCAGAATGTTAGAACGTATATTATTTGGCACACTACTTTCTGATTTTCTCTTATCCAATATTTTAGAATGAAAAAAAAAAACAACTGTTACCATCTGAACTTGCTGATGAGACAAAAAAAAGAGAACAAGTTATTTCAGCAATTTAGCACCAATATTTGCTTCTGGAACTTCTGGAACCATGTTGTTCAAGCTTTTTGAAAATATTATAATTAGTATTCAATTTCCAACAATTTAAGCACCTGATTGATACTGTAGCTGTAAAAATGGCAGAATTAAATGTCAATTATCTGTATCAGATCATAATTAATGTCTCTTTTTATCTAATTTTGGTATTTTAATATTCTTCCACTCTAATTTTTCTAGGTATTTTTTTGCATTATCCTAGCATGCACTTTGCAATATCCATATCATAAATGCACTTTCCATCAGAGTTGTATGTAATGTCTTTAGTCACTAATACTTGGTACAATAGGTTTGGGGTTTTGGTGACCACAGGGCCCTCATAAAGCCTGTGCAACACAGACAATATGCGTCCCTTGTGGCCCTACAATCACACCACATTGGTTGTAACTTGGCAAATGTGGAAAATCAAGCAAGATCATTTAAAATGGATTTGTATTTTGAAAAAAAGTTCTTTTAAATTTGACAAGAGACATTTCTGTTCAAGTTCTTTTTTGCCATCAGCAATTTTAACCCTTAATCACTTTTACCAGAAGATAGCCAACATTTTTTTTCATCATCTCCATAGAAAAAAATCACTTCCTGTATCTGTTCACCAGATAAAATCTTACCAGAAGTGCTAAAATACAGTGAAGGAAAGATTCCATATAATTTTTTTCATGCCCTCACCTTATTCACTAAATATTTACTAGTTCAAATATAGGACATGGTTTCAGTAATGTTGAATGGTGATATAGGCAAAATCTGCAGTTTTATTTCACAGCATGTGTTTTTATATTGTTCCTTCAGTTCCTATAAAATTATCCCAAACTTGTAGAAATGTAGATGACTGCAACCTTAATAGTTTTTATGTAAAATATTGATAATCAAATTTAAATGGCTAAAATTCTCCTCTTTTGAATGGCTCTTTATTTAACCTACTAGGTAAATTTGGGGCTGAGTTACTTGTCTTTATAATTGGAGGAGGGGGCTGCTGCCAGAACTCTCAAAATTGAGATGTCCATAACAAGTTGCTTCTAATTAAGATAGTGAGAAATCGATTTCAGACTTGGTGGTTTCAATAAAAAAAACTATCCATACACTAATTTCCATCAAAATCTGAGAGGGTGTTTTCCACCCATTGCCTGATTTGTCTGAATCAGCCACTTATTTCTTGCCTTGTATTCTTTTAACCTTTGATCTTTTAAGTCTCCTAACTCTTCTCTGTGATACTTTTTTAACTTGAACTCTCCAGCGATTTCAGATGTTTTTTTTGTGATCTTGTAGTGAAGCCTGAATGATAGAAGTCTTCTCTAGGTGTTGTAAGATGCTTTCTGCCACTTCTCCTTGATGTAAAAAGTTCTTCTTGGTCTATTGATATTGTTTTATAGTGGTTTGGACACCATATCTTGAATATTATTTTTTAGCAATTTCTACTTATGATAACTCTTGGGTTATGGAGAAGTTAAATTTGGACTGTGCTTCTGTAGTTTCTTTAATTTTAGTCATATTGCTTATTTTGAGTGATAGTGAATATGCAATAGTAATAAATTTAAGTTGAAACATAAGAAATATTGGTTAAACTTTGATATTAGAAAATATCCCATTTTATTAATTATACACAATTTAATAAAATACTAAGTAATTCAACCATATTAACAAAATATTTAAACATTAGCAAAATACACATTATCACCATACAGTGCTCGACAAAAGTTTAGGCCGGGTGAGTGGGGTGGACTAAACTTATGTTTATAAAAGAATGGTATAGATGAGGGTGATTTAATTTAGTCAGAAGTTTGGGCCGGTTGCATGACGTCACTACATCCTTGTTTCCCTGCTCAGTGTCGTCTTGTCCCCGGTAGTGAGAGGACTGTGCTGTTGTGTTCTCCTGACTGATGCCATTTTGTGACTGGGATTTTGCAGTTTGGGAGTGTTTGTGTCCTTATTATGGGGAAAGCGAGGCAGTTACAAGGGAAGGACGTCAGCACTCTCCCCAAGCTAGAGAAGGAAATTAGGGCTTGTTGGAATGCTATACCTACAAAGAAACTACATGATCTTGCTATGTCCATGACACGATGCCTGAGGGATGTAAGAAACTGGCCAACAAAGTATTAAGAATAAGATTAATATTTTTATGACACTTTTATCATGCTGCAACTTGTCTGACACGCACCCGGCCTAAACTTTTGTCAAGCAGTGTACATATAAATAAAGGATAAATTCCCCCCCAAAAATGTTTGATTAAAAAACGTTAAACTATAAATCTGAGGGGTAATTTATAAATACTTATGGTCCTATAGTATCTTATAGTCGTAAAAAAAATTAAACAACCCATAGAACTTAAGGCCAAAATTCTTTGTCTTTCTCTTAAGTAAAGATAATGTTAAACTGAATATATGTATAGATTGAACTAAATGCTATATTTCAAATTCTTCAAGCTCTGACTCTCCGACATTCTTTTTTTTTACTAATCAAATATCTCAAAATTATAAGCACACTAAATGTAGAAAACAGGGATACTTACTATGGTGCAGAATATAAAAATATAGATTTTGCTTTGGAAATATTCAATATTCATGATGTTGATGGTAAAAATACCTTCAATTTATATCGATTTACATATGAAAAAAAATTAAGCCATTTTGTTTTAAAAACTCTCCTCTGAAACAGGATAGATACAATTTTTTTTTTAAAAAAACTGATTTGACAAGTAAAATCCTACATAAAAAATATAAACTTTACAAAACGTACAAAAGGTAAAATATAATGGAATCAAAACATTATTCTATCTATACCATACATAACCATACTCTTCTAGGTAATAATAATTTTTTTAAAAACATGAATATTATGTGGCATCCTTTTCTTCCCTCCTTTCAACAGGATTACAGCTGTGGAGAGTTATGGGCATATAATTTCAAAATGGGAAAAGTATTTCCAACAATAATAAAAAATAACACTATCAGTTTTAATCCTGCCTCTTTGAATATTGGTTTCAATCCTGACCCTTGCATATGAAAAATAACTAAAATTATATCTTTAGAATAATGTATAACTGTACAATTCCAGCTGGTTGCCCAGTTGTTAATTTCTATTGGTCAAGAAAGACAATATGCTCAATGGTTAAATCAATTAGAAATATTGAAGCATAGAAGAGCTGTGTACTATTCACATAAGATATATTGCAAACACAAAACTGGATTGCAATTTTTTTTTCTATAGGCACAGTCAGTCCCCAAAACATTTCTTAGAACCTAACACCCACAGGTACCATACAAAACTTTATTTAAATTGGTTAATATCTTAATTCCAATGAATGAAAAACTAGATTTTTATGTTTTGCCCAAATTTGACCAATATTTATTGTGAACATGTTCATGGGTTCAGAACAAAACACTCCACAACCATACTACTGACCATCGTAACAATGTAAATCTTAGGAAGTCTTAAACAAAACTGGATACTCATGGTGGCAATAAACAATACCAACTGCCACACCCATGGAAATGACCAAGTTCTCCAACACAGTAGGCAGTCCAAAGGATGAAAAATTCCACAAGAGGGTTCGGCAAGGTACCACAGTTTTGCCTAACCTCTGTAATCTTTTATTTATGACATACCCTTCCATACTAACCACTCAGTCCGCCTAAACATCTATCCATTAAATCAAATCTACCTCTGCATGCACAACCTCTGGAAAGGTAAACATGCTTTAAGTGACATTACATCAAAGGCCAAAACTAAATTTACCACTGACAAAATGGGCTAGGGAATTAATCATTACACTTGAAGCCCAACCACAACTCCTCGAGTCCTCATAAATTCAAGGGCCATGACTCCAAACAGCATCTAATTATTTTTGCATATTAAATCAGTATAAAACTATGTTATATTTTAAGTATGCATCAAAGTCAGCAGCATCTGCCACTGTGAAATACCTAAGGAGTGAGAAATGTGGTATTTTTTTCAGTATCAATCTGGAGAATGTGCGATGGGACAAAGGTTGATGTAATAACCTTGCAGCCTTAATGGTACAGTAAACTAAAAAAAAAACATGCAAAAAAGGAAAAAAACAAGCAAACAATAACAAAAAAGAAGCAAAATAACAACAAGGAAGTATGCTTGGCATCAGGGATAGGTCTACCTCTCCATGATACAGGAACATCCAACCTACAAAAATAGTTAAATAAAATGGAGGCAGCCAAGCCACCCTCATCCAAAAAGTAAGATAGTCCACAAGTCTCTGTAAATGAATCCATCCTGAGACCAAAGGACAAGCAGTAGCTACTCTGCTGATCTTGATATGGAACAGGGTGGGGGTGCGGGGTTATAAAAGCCCATCTGCCGATTGCCTACTAGGGCAAAAGTCACTATAATTGTAAGCTAAGTATGTGCACATCCCCCATGTCATAGAAATATGTGACCTACAACAATGAGTCTATAAAATGGATGAGGCCAGCCTCCTCTAAAATAGTCCACAAGTCTGTGTACATGAATATGTCCCAGGTACAAAGGAAAAGCGGTAGCAACCAAGCTTAGTCTTAGTCAAGGAAAACATAAACCTGCGTGCTTTGTCATAGCGAGAGATGCGGTTCAATGCCTGTTGGAGTAGATGCTTTAGAGTTGGCAAGTTGGCTGCACCAAAAGAGATTGAAAGGTTGTCCATGTAGAATGTAGTGAGAGCATCTTCCGGCAGAACAGGGGTTATGCCATTGATGCTTAGGGCAAAGAGTGCGACACTGAAGACACTTCCCTGCTCTATTGGGACAGAGAGGGCTCCCTTCCCCCACCTGTATGCAGAATCAACAATCTAAAAAAAACTCATAAAGAGTCGGAGGAATCTCCTCACCACTATGGTGTGGAGAATCTACATGATACCCTATCACCATCAGGTATCACAGGCCTTCTCCAGATCGAAAAACACTGGCATAATGCTGTCTACAAAGGAAGGGCTTGCAGGCAGTATTTTCCAGTCGGAGCAGAGCTTCTGTCATGGAGTGGAACTTGCAAAGCCACACTGTGCAGAAAACAGCTGGCCACTGTTGAAAGTGTGATCTCTCCCCAGTTGGCAAAAAGCAAGCACAGTCTGGGAGGTTACCCTCTACCCAGATCCTGCTGAACAAATCTAAAGAAAGGGCAATACTCTCTCAGCTATGTGTTGAAGCATGGGACATAGGACCATGTTAAGTGTGTGCACATGAAGCAAGAGCAGAGTGAAACTCACTCAATGTAAAGTCCAGTCAGCAGTCTTCAGCATTGAATGCTGGTGGAGTAGCATTCTCATCTAGAGAATGAGGAGAAATCAGACACAAAGGACTCCACCACCAATGAAGTGTCCAAGATTGCACTCCCATTCTCCTGAAAAATGTGAGTGGTCCTGCAAGAACTTGCCCTGAATCCTTGACTCACTTCCACACTCTGGAAGAGGAGTCTTCCCATTAAGTGAAGATGAATGCCTGCCAGCAAGAGCGACTGGTGTGCTTCAAAAATATCGGAACTGAACCTTAGCTCAACAAAATTCATAGAGTGAAATCATTTGGATGGTGTTTATAGAGCATGTAGGCATAACGCTTGTTTGGAGGCTATCTCATACTCGGATGACCACCATGGAACACAATGCACATGCCAAGCACCCCACCATAGTGGAGCCCACTTCAAAGAGAAGATCTTCAAAGTAATGGCTGTACATTTCCTGAAGGCAGAACTCTAGGCGATGTTGGCTGAACAATGCTCTGATGGCACAGTCACCTTCAAGGATATAACAGTGTAGGTTGTGCTCACAATGCAAGTTTTTCCTCCTTCTGTCTCAAAACCTTAGGCAGTCAAGGTGGCTTTGGAGGTAGAGCTCTCTCCTTTAGAGGATCCACCATCTTTGATCCACCCAGCCTAGCACTGTAAGACCATTTTGCCTTAGAGGAAACTGTCATGTTGGGAGAACCATGGTTTTAACAGAAACAACCGTGCTCGTAGGCCTGGAGGTGCCCGGAGAAGAGGGTAGTCATTTTTCAGATTCAAGCATAGGATGTCCCAGGCAGTGGCAGTTGTGCCAGGACCTTAACCTCACAAAATGAGAAATGATCAAAATCCTGAACAGCCAGGATTTTTCTCCGCAATTGACACACTTGGCCATACATGATAGGGACTTATCATGTGCAGCCTTGGAGCAATTTACACAGACTTCAAGTAATCCTGACTGTGCACAGAGCCATTCATATGACTGAAGCTGTGGCAGTAGTAGCACCTCTGCGGCAGGGATGGATCTCATTGTGTTGTGTCACAGTATCTATCCAAATAAAACCTAACCACACTTCTACGAAAAAATAAAAGGTCCATAACATCACTTCCTGAGTATATCTTATGTAGTTGTCAAGCATTATTCATGGTCTGGTCACATTGATCATACATACTACTAAAGAAGAGTACCGCTTCTTTCCTTGAATGCAAATTTTATACATATTTTGATATGTTTTGGTCCATCCTATCAACACCTACCATGTGTGCATTATATATCTTTACTAATAAGTAAGCTTGTTGAATTTTAACACACTTTTTACTTAACAAGGAGTAGTGAGAGGCCTGATCTACAGGTTCAATTCCTACTGCATTTGAGCAAATGCTCACAACACTTATCATTCCAAGTGCATATTAGTATTTCATTATTGGCACCAATCCTATGATCAAAACAACCCCTGCTATTTTTCTTTGTACTCTTTTTTTTTAGTAATGGAGATTTCAGTTTCCTGTTCTCTCTAATTGTGCCAGTAGCTTTTATTGATTTTTCTTTCAGCACTGACATTAGTTTTGCAGAGGTGAAAAAATTATCTAAGCACAAAATATGACAGGATTGCAGTTCAAAAGTACATCAGTAAATCTCATAAGTTCTCCCCCTAATCCTAATTCAAAATTTAGAACACCTTTTCACTGATAAGGTTAAAACTGAACCACATAACCAAGTGTGGTTGTCCCGACTCCAAATCTTGAAGCGGAAAGGGATTGGCTTGCCCCCGAAAGAATTGTTTACAACCATGTTTTCCAAAATGTAGATAAATCAAAACTATAAAATTCTTCTAAAGGAACATATCTATTGAATGAACTTTTCATTTAGATAATCTACTAAAGGCCTAATTTTAGCAGTTGATCATTACTGTTTAGGTTGCAGTTATCAGCAAAATTCAAAAGCGTAAAGATTGATTCAAACCTACCATCTCATTGTTTTGGAAATCATTGGATGATATGTGTCTGATGCACTTTCCCAATACATTCATCTTGGACTACATTTATAGCCACTAAGCAACAGTACAGTCACTACAAGAGAAATTGATCGGGTTGAGCGAGAAATACACAAAAAAAGGCCCACTTTCTCCAAGGGCAGGAACATAAGACCAACAACAAACAGTCAAATAAAGTCATATAAGTCCCCAGGTCAGTATGCAGGAATCCATTCTGAATAAAGGAGACAAGTAGCAACCCCGCTGATCCTGGTACTGGGACGGGTAACATGCGCAAAGATCACACAAACTTGGGCATTTAACAAAAATGTGACAGACAGTCTGGGGGACAATGCAGTGATCACAATAAGGTGCAGGTGAGCGATTCATTAAATGGAGGTGTGTCCTGCAAGTGTATGCAATTCAGAAATGACAGAAAGCAACATGAAGCCATCGTGGCATTAGGGGGTAGGTCTATGGAAACAGTCGCGGCAAAATGGCTCACAACTTTAAGTTTCCCCAACCATCCTGCATCTTCTTTGCCAAGCAGCCCGGAGAGCTGCCCGTATTCATGCCATGTTATTGGTGTGAAGAGCAAATCGCTGATCTGGTCGCCCAGTTCTCGCAGACTCTTTGGTCCCTCATCAGCGTGCTCATTCCCCGCAATTCCTACATGTCCAGAAACCCAGCAGAAGGTAATTTCAACATCTGCACGACTCTCCCAAACTGTGGCATCACAGATATCGTGAACTGGGGGATGCAGAGATTCCAATGACCGGGAAGCACTCAGGGTGCTTTGTAAGTCGCTATAAATCACAATCCAGTCTCTGAACCGGGCATGTTGTGTTATCTCCTGTACCGAGCAGTGTATTGGACCAAGCTTGGCCATGAAGACAGACACAGCACCTGGCAGAGCCCCGGTGACTTCAAAGATAGGGGATATGGTCTGGAAACTGACCCCCCCTCTTGGGACTTAGAACCATCCAAATACATTGGCATGGTTCTAGCATGATATGAAGTGTGCTCCAAAAAGGCTGAATGCAATATTCCCAGCACTGTAGAAGCTTTGGAAGCAGAGGCATGGTGACAAAAAGTCACAGTGCAACATCAACAAGGAGCACACAAACCATTCTTTGCCTCTAGTGACCCAAGTCTGGAATAAGCTGAGGCAGGAGACAGTCAATGCCCCAACTTTCCAGTCCCTTAAGAAGCATCTGGCCAGGGAGTGGCAGCACAACCCAGACAAATTCCACTACACATTCTCCTGAAGCACCCTAACCTTGGTATAGGTCTAAATACCATTACAGGTAACTAATGACCTTACTGAAGGTAAAAGTAAATATTCTCTTTAGAAGCACAAAAGGAGCCTGGAAAAAATAAAAGCTTATGATGAAAATAATATGAAACTACTGGACCTGTTGCAGGAAATTACATAAAATACAAATTAGTGTGTGATTTTAATCTACCAGAGCTATATTGTAAAGCCAAGAGCAAATAATTTCCGTTTTGAATTTATTGGAAAAAATAAGGGATTGCTTTTTTGTGCAACATGTTCTGAAAATTACAAGATTTAGAGGAGGTTCATCATGTAGCATGCGAGATCTCATTTTGGCAATGATGAATTCCTTATTGAGGAGATTGAAATAACTAGTCCTATTGGTAAATGACCATGCGTGTGTGGGATTTGCTTGTGACCTGAAACCACAGCTGAAGAATAACAAGAAAATGGTATACTTGTATGAAAAGGCAGACTGGAAAAGAATGAATGAGAAACTGTCCATAAACTGAGAGTAGATTTTAAATCCAGAAAAGGTTGAAGTTGCATGAAAAAAGCTCAAAGACAAATTTATGGAGGCAATAAATGAGTGTATCCCATGAAGGGAGTTTATGGGGAGACAAGACACTGGGAAGGGGAAAACTAAAAAAAAAAAGTTTACCTATGTAATTATAAGGAAACAAAGGTTGTGGGAGAGACTGAAGAGGATTAAAGATGGATAACCTGAAAGTTTTGTGGGGGAATACTGGAAAGTATAAGATTACGGAAGGACTAATAACCAGGTGAGAGGAGCTACCAGGAAAGAGATTAAGAATCAGGAAAAGGTGCCTGTCATGTCAAAGAAAACCCTAAAATCTTTTGGAGGTATGTTCAGTCAAAAACAAAACATACTACATGTGTATCAGAACTGTATAAAGACCAAGGACAAAAAGTAAAACCAGTAGCAATAAAGAAAAAGCAGAAGTGCTATCAGACTGTTACAATAGTGTATTTACAAGAAAGCCTGAGAGAAATTGTCCAGAGATACACGAGACAAAATGTACTACCCCTGACCTCCATTGACTTTGGGAAAGATGTTATTACAGGAGTATGGAAGTTAAAAAAAAAATAAGTCACCAGGTCCAGATGGTATCCATCCCAATCATCAAGGAAGTTGTTATAATGTTGTAATTACATCATAAATAATTGGTTTAAAAGGAATAAATTCCTTTTATATTAATATGAACACTAACAAACACACAAATATATTAAAACACACAAATATAGAGAGTACAAATATACTAACCTTCATTAGAGGATCACTACGCACAAATATTTAAATACCGGTAGGTATGTGAAAGGGTAAATATAAACAGAATAAGAAAAGACAGTTTAGGAGCAAGGATAGTTGTAGATAGATAGTTAGGGCAAGGTTAAGTACTCACACTACCACTTATTACGTTAATGAGATCATTTTTAGACTTTGTAATACACCAGTACGGTAACACGTAGGAGCCCAAGTTACATACAACCTTCTAGCTTCATGTCTAGGCTTCATCTGACATCGTATTGCACACTATCCGAACTATACGTTACTGTTCAGAAATTCTCCAGAAAATTATCCCACAATTTTTATACATTGATATTAGTTCCCACTATATTACAGTGAAACAGGAAATTGCCGTGCCACTGAAGATCTTGTTCAAAAGATCTTTTACTGAGAATTAAGTTCCAGAGGACTGCAAATATTACTGCAATTTTTAAGAAAGGAGATTGAAGCAAGCCAAGAAATTACAGACCTGTCAGCCTTACTACAGGGTGCCATAGAACCGATTGACCAGTTTTTAGGAGTTAATGCTCGGGAGGAGGGAGGTGCGCATGGTTTTGCTCTGCTCCGTAGACATCCCCATTTCAGTAGCAAACATGGTGTGGATGGGAGCACACCGCGGATTTGCCGTACGCACATATTTTGAGAACAATCAATCTGTGATTGTGAAGCAAAGAGCTTTTCAGCGACAGTTCAATATTCCACGCAACGATGCCATTCCTCAGGCAAACACAATTCGGTCCTTGGTTAGGCAGTTGGAAGCAATTAGTAGCACACTAAGAAGAGATACACATGGCTGATGCAGGTCCATCAAAACACCAGAAAATGTGGAGATGGTGAGAGCAGTGATCGTGCAGTCGCCGAGACATTCTGCTCGAAGGCATGCTGTTGCTTTGGGAATTTCCAACCGCAGTTTGAGGAGGATTCTGCATATGGATTTGAACTTTCATCCCTACAAAATAATAATGGCTCAAGAATTGAACCAAGCAGACTTTGCCAACTACCAAAATCTGTGTGAAAACATGCTTGCACAGATTGCTCCCTAGGCAGCTTTCTTCAGTAGCGATGAGGCACATTTTCACCTCTGTGGGGCTGTGAATAAGCCAAATTTCCATTACTGGGCTGAAAATAACCACCAAATTATCCAGGAAATACCGCTACATTCCCCTAAAATAACGGTGTTGTGTGCCATATCACAATTTGGTGAGATAGGCCCATACTTCTTTAAGGAGGAAGGAATGACAGTGACTGTGAATTCAAAACATTATGCCTCAATGTTGCACAATTTTCTGCAGCCCAGAACATAAGAACATAAGAACATAAGAAAAGAAGGAGACTGCAAAAGACCATTCATGGCCTACACTTGGCAGCTCCTTGGCAGAATGAAGGAAATTGTTGAAGATGAGGGATTGGGGGACGATTATAGAGGAAAAATCAATACAAAAGTCTCTACCATGCAAAACATCCAACCAACATATAGTCTACATAGTTTAGAGTTAGGTCTAAAAGGCTAGCAAGCCTCAATAGCTCTGGACAAGTTATATACTAGGTCATTGGAATATGGAGAAATACCCGATGATTGGAAGAGAGCAAATGTAGTCCCCATTTTCAAGAAGGGTAGTAAAGAGGATCCAAATAACTTTAGACCGGTTAGCCTAACTCCTGTAGTCTGTAAAATTCTTGAGAAAATAGTTAAAAAAGGGATTTGCCAACATCTAGAGAGGGAGGGGTTAATCAGCGATGCTCAGCATGGGTTTAGATCAGGTAGATCATGTTTGACTAACTTACTAGACTTTCTGGAGTTTGTAACAGATCAAGTAGATAAGGGAGAGAATGTAGATATAATTTACTTAGATTTTAGTAAAGCATTTGATAAGGTACCACATAGGAGACTAGTTCATAAATTAAAAATGATTGGGATATGTGGGGGTGTTTCAAATTGGATAGCTGAGTGGCTGAAAGACAGGAAGCAAAGGGTAGTGCTAAATGGTGTAAAGTCAGAGTGGAGGGATGTTATCAGTGGGGTTCCTCAGGGATCAGTTCTCGGTCCATTATTATTTGTCATCTATATAAACGATCTTGGGGAGGCAGTTAATAATAAAGTGTCAATTTTTGCGGATGATACCAAATTAGCAGCTGTAGTTAAAGATATTGATGATAATTTTAAAGTGCAGGGGGACTTAAATAAATTGTTATCCTGGGCACATAAGTGGCAAATGACTTTCAACCTTGATAAGTGCAAAGTTATTAACATGGGAAAAGATAATAGAGAATTTAACTATGAAATGGATGGGCATTGGCTGAGCTCAGTAGAGGATGAGAAAGATCTAGGAGTAGTAATAGATAAGTCATTAAGGTTTTCTAAGCAGTGTATTGAAGCAAGAAATAGGGCAAATAGAGTGCTGGGTTTTATTAAGAGAAATGTCAGTTACAAAAGTAAGGAGGTTATTCTTAAACTCTATAACTCTTATGTTAGGCCACATCTAGAGTACTGTATACAGGCATGGTCCCCACATTTTAGACACGATATTAACCTTCTTGAGTCAGTGCAACGGAGGGCAACAAAGATTATTCCTTCCCTGAGGCACCTTGAATATGAAGATAGACTGAGGGTATTAAATATGTTCTCGTTCGAAAGGAGGTGTGTGAGAGGGGATATGATTGAGCTGTTTAAAATTTTTTCCGGGATAGATAAATTGGATGTTAGCAAGTTTTTTGAGTTAGATGATGGAAATCGGACTAGAGGTCACCACTTGAAAATTAAAAAGCAAGGGTGTAGGTTGGATTTAAGAAAATATTTTTTCACCAATAGAGTGGTAGACTTTTGGAACAAATTGCCGCAGAGGGTAGTAGGTAGTCCAAATCTAAATGTATTTAAGAGTAGGTTGGATGAGTTTATGGGAAGGGAAGGTTGTAATGGTTCCTAAGTTTTGTATATATTAATATTGTTTGTATATATCTATAGCTGCATGATTTAGTTCTTGACAAGCCTTGATTGGTGATACCCTTGTTTCTGGATGCAATCCTCTGGATGTAGTTTTCCTGGGATTTCGGGTGCCTTGAAAAAGAGGCCGCTTGACTCGGATGACCTATGATGAGCCCTTGTGGCTTTTGTCATCCGTTATATTATATTGTGGGGGACTTTGATTTTGTCTTCCCCTGGTGATGGTGCTTTTTGTGGGTGGGTTTTGACGGAGTCGGATGACCTTTGATAGGCCCTTGTGGCTTTTGTCATCCGTGTAATTATGTTATGTTATGTTATGTTAACTCTGGCCTTGTGGACTTTAACGAGGCGTGAGGTTTCTAGGGACCCAACGGGCAGAGAGCTTGGTCATAGCCAAATCGTCGTGGATGATGTTGATAACACTTCCATGTGATATTCCAAGTTCTCCTCGATTTCTTTGACCTTCACCATCGATTTTCGAGGATCATCCTCTCAACACGGGCCACATTGTCCTCGTTGGTCATGTCTGATGGGCGTCCTGGACAGGGATCATCTCCAAGGAACTCCCAATTCCAGCGAGCAATAGTTGCATAGGAAGGGGCGGTGTCGGTGTAAACTGCAACCATGGTTCTCTTTTTCATTCTTGCCTTCCTTGGTCAAAAATTTGATCACCGCGCGGTGCTCAACCTTCTTCATTGTTGAAAAATTTGTGACTGACAATCTGCGATCAGCTACTGCTTCTTAAATAGACGAGGCAAGAGCGTGCGGCTGCAGGTCCTGACTTGTCATAACTTGTCCTAACAGCCATCCCCCTTCCTCTGTTTTGCCCTCCCGATTCGCAAAACTTATTGACCACCCGTTGTAGATGAACAGGCCACAACAGACCTTGCGGTCCAAACTAGGTTGCCTGAGATAAAAGATAATGAGGAAGATAGTAGCTACCTTTAAAGACTGTTCGGTCCATTACAATGGAAGTACCTTTATTTTTATCCTAAATTCTAACTATATACAATACTTCGTGTAAGGCATAGGATAACAAAGATGAAGCCTCTCCCCACCCATTTCTGGGGTTAGAATAGTGAAAATATATACCTGGTAGTGTTAGAAAATGGACACAACCAGGAAATTTTAACAGGAGAGCAGGAACACATTAATATATACAAAAAATTAAAGAAAATATGACTTATTTTAATATTCTTATATTAGAACATGCTCTTTTTTTTAACATGCAATTTTTTTATATTTTTGACTTATTATCTATTAGATCCATCTATTACTTCCGTTCTGATTTAACACTTTTTTGCCTTATTGGACACTGCTAGTACTGTTTGGAGATGCAAATTTTCTGTAGGATATTTATAAATGTATTTATTCATGTACATATCTAGGATTTATGTGTTCTGAAAAAGATAACAAATATATTTACATTTTATATATATGTAGAATCAAATTATCTTACTCATCTAAGCTTAGAACATTCTTTCTTTTTCTTTTTATCAACACAGTGTCTTGTCAGAGAGAGAGAGAGAGAGAGAGAGAGAGAGAGAGAGAGATAGAGAGAGCTGTACAGGAAACATGGGAGATCCCGAAGTGAAATTTATTTAGGGGAAAATGGGTTAACCTGACACCTGAATGCTCGGGAGTTAGTTAATCGTTATTAAAACGCTGTTGTTGGGGATTTGATTCAAAGTATTTATCTATACGGGGTTTAAAAGTATCTATGGTATTGCAGTCTATTACTTTACAAGGAAGCCCATTCCAAAAGTTCACGATTCGGTTAAAAAAGAAGTTCTTAGAGAGTACGAGTTAAAATGATTACCTATAATTTTACAATCATTTCCTCTCATGTAATTTGACTGGTTGATAGCGAAATATTTATTGCGGTCCATATTGTCAATGCCTTTGATAGTGTAAACATCAAAGGCAACTTTAAACAACTTTAAGAACAATCACAATAAGTATTGTGAGACTCTGAGACAGAGAAGAGGCACCCTTTATGAGCTTTAGCTCCCATGCCTTTACTTTCACTAGGTAAGCACAGATGACAGACTAAAATTCTCTCGGCACATACAAGCGCAAGTTAACAGAATCCTAAGAACCCCCAAGCGTACCTTTCTAACTTAAATAGACCACATTTAGAATATGCCTTGGTGGTCTGGAGTCCAATGCTTAAGAGGAACGAGGATGCATTGGAATGGGATCAGCACGGAGCAACGCAACTGGTATAGGGATTGTCCATTCTCTCTTACTCCAATAGACTGGCAAGTCTTCAGCTTCCAACTTTGCAGTTCCATCAACTCTGAATGGACATCATCCAAACTTTCAAACTACTCAAAAATATTGATCAAGTCAACTATACAAGAGAATCTGAAATATGTGGAAAGGCAATGTTTCAACCAACTAGGAGTACTGCCACAAGGGGACACAACTTGAAAGTCCAAATTCACCATCAACCAGGACCAAGAAAAAATTGTCTGCATGCATGAGTATCAGAAGTTTGGAACAAATTAACTCAACATACTGTAGATGCCACCTCACTAGACATTTTTAAGAGACTTGCCAAGAGTGGGAGAACAGGCCAGACCTGTATCAGTATAACTTTTTGTATTGAGCTACCTGTACTTTACTTTTGACAGATGCCAGTTAGTCTTTTATGCCTACCAGGGTTGTTTGTATTAGCCCAAGCAGCTGGATAATTTTTCATACCTTTAAGAATATGGTAGACCGAAAACCTTTCATAGATAAGAATTTAAATCCTAATTTCAATATAAATCTATTGTTTCAAGAAAACATTGAATTTTAATTACTTTTAATTTTTACGATTATAGATAACTCGGGCTGTAACTTCTGAGCCTGAGTCAAGCTTGTATGAACGATGTTGAGAGAATATCGGCTACCAATGATATTTTTGACACAGGGCACCTCTAAGACAACCACTAGACGCTGAATGAAAATATATGAACTGCGACGAGGCTCAATAAAAGGAGGCAGAGTTATTGGTTGCAATTACTTCCTTGAAGTCAGCATTGGCATAAATTCAATCAGCTTGCAAAGACACGTTCACTTTACTAAATTTATACTTAGGCTAAGCCTAAATCGCCATAGATATATATATATATATATACGAGGGGCGGTCAATAAGTTTTGTGAATCGGTAGGGCAAAACAGAGGAAGGGGAACGGCTGTTTGTGGGGGTGTTAAGACAAGTTAAGACAAGTCAGGACCTGCAGCCGCATGCTCCTGCATCGTCTATTTAAGAAGCAGTAGCTGATCGCAGATCGTCAGTCACAGATATTTCAACAATGGAGAAGGTTGAGCACCGCGCAGTGATAAAGTTTTGCCCAAGGAAGGCAAGAATGCAAAAGAGATCCATGAATGCATGGTTGCAGTGTACACCGACACCGCCCCTTCCTATGCAACCATTGCTCGCTGGAATAGGGAGATCCGCCATTTCCTATGCAACCATTGCTTGCTGGAATAGGAAGTGCCGCCATAGTCATGAGTCCCTTGAAGATGACCCCCATCCAGGAAGCCCGTCAGACATAACCAACAAGGACAATGTGGCCCGTGTGGAGAGGATGATCGACGGGTGAAGGTCAAGGAAATTGACGAGAACTTGGAATATCACATGGAAGTGTTATCAACATCATCCACAACAATTTGGCCATGACCAAGGTCTTTGCCCATTGGGTCCTTAGAAACCTCACGCCCCATGATTGACTTCAACGTTGTCAAAGTTCACAAGGCAAGAGTTTCACAAGCTGCCCTGCGTGAGTGCAGATTCAAAGAGCTCAACCATCCCCCTACAGTCCAGATCTGGCCCCTAGCGACTTTTTATTCTGCCAGCACACGGCTGCACTGTGTGGATGCGGGTTTGGGGACAATGAAGATGTCCAGCTTGCCGTCCAGGAGTGGATTGAACAGCAGTCGGGAGATTTCTGGTTGTCGTGAATTCGAAGCCTCAGGGACAAGGGGCGCAAGTGCATTGAAGTCGAGGGTAGTTATATTGAAAAATAATAAAACACTTTTCCTCATATCTCGTTTCCTTATATCCAAATTGCAAAACTTATTGACCGCCCCTCGTATATTTATAATGGGGGTTTTCTCTTCGTTTGGATGTCCTCTATAGATCCTATTATTATTATTATTATTTAATTTTTAGTTTATTTATGCATTTTCTTTCTTTATATGAGATCAAGGGAGGTGTTTAAACAAATAGTTAAAACCATTATGAAAGGGGTTGAAAAAAAGCGGTTTGAAGGCAATAATTTAAACCATTTCAGAAATTGAAAACCTCAAACAAAAAACAGTTGATGCATCCTCAGTCAACATCTTCAACTCAAGACTTGAGAAGGAGTGGAGCGACCACCCACACAAGTACAACTACCAATTCTCCTACTAACATCTTCCATAAGCACACCGATGCCAACCAGCGACTGATCCTTGGAAGAGGATTACCACCACCTTGGTATGGGGGTCTAATTACCCTAAATGGGTACCTAATGACCATACTTAAGGTAAATACTTTATAATACTGGTTATTTATTAGGAAATACATAAATAAGAATCTTTTGAAATTGAAAACAAATAGTGTATTTATGTATTTTCTTTCCTTTTAGTAAGATCAAGCATGTTTGAATAAATTATTAAAACCCTTATGAAATGGCGTCAAAATAAAAGCATTTTGAAAGGCCAAAGAGGCTGGAGGCCAACAGCCCCAAAGGGCTTGTAGCAAGGGGGGGAGTGGTGAAGCCATAGCTTGCATATTTTATGTATTTTTCTCATATTTAGGGATATGACAGGGCTGTTTAAACAAATTATTAAACCAGTTAAAAAGGTTTTTTAAAATACCAATGATTTAAAAAGTTCCAGAATTTTCTATTTATATACCTAATAATACCGGTTATTCTTTATGAAGTACATAAATATAAATATTTGTATGTGTTTTCTTTCTATTTAGGGAGATCAAGGGGGTGTTTAAACAAATAATTAAAACCATTATGAAAGAGGGTTGAAAAAAGGGGTTTGAAAACAACACACCACAAAGGGCTGGTTGTGAGCACACTGATGCACAAGCTCCCTCCCCCCGTAAGGGGGTGACAAGCCATGGCTTTTTTTTTATATATATATATATATATATATATATATATATATAACATGAACTGTTGAGTTTCTTCCAAATCATACATGTTCTCAGTGAGCTCTCTATTCAGTGACGGTTTTTTCATTTTGGATTTTTTCGGTGTAATATATTTAAGTTCCAGAAGATGATTAACTTTGAGTTTTAGACATAATACTAAAGAAATTTATAATTATATTTTAAATTAAATCTTGAAATAGCTCCTGTTAGTTCATTGTTCATTCTTCATTAGTTCATTGTTCATTCTTCGGTGAAATAGCTCCAGTTTGTTTACATTTAAGAGCAGCCTAATTTTCTCCCTGGTTTTTGTTTACACATTTCTTGATTGCTTAATAAAAGAGTTTTGAAAAGTTTCTCAGTATGGCTGTTGCTTTGGATGAAATGGGTATGCCTTTTGATGTAAGCAGTATGTATGTAGTTTGTGATTTTGTGGTGTTGAAAAAAGTGCAAATGTAGCTGAATACCATGTGTGTTATGTGACTAGTGTAAATGTGGCTTTGGTAGAGGTGAGTCCGTTGCATGATGAGTGCAAGAGATTAACATAACATAACATAACATAATTACACGGATGACAAAAGCCACAAGTGCCTATCAAAGGTCATCCATCCGCCTCCGTCAAAACCCAACCACAAAAAGCACAATCACCAGGGGAAGACAAAATCAAAGTCCCCCACAATATAATACAACAGATGACAAAAGCCACAAGGGCTCATCATAGGTCACCCGAGTCAAACAGCCTCTTTTTTAAGGCACACAAACTCCCAAGAAAACTACATCCAGAGGATTGCGTCCAGAAACAAGGGTATCACCAATCAAGGCTTGTCAATAACTAAATCATGCAGCTATAGATATATACAAACAATATTAATATATACAAAACTTGGGAACCATCACAACCTTCCCTCCACATAAACTCATCCAACCTACTCTTAAATATATTCAGATTTGGACTACCTACTACCCTCGGCGGCAATTTGTTCCAGAAGTCTACCACTCTATTGGTGAAAAAATATTTTCTTAAATCCAACCTACACCCTTGCTTTTTAATTTTCAAGTGGTGATGTCTAGTCCGATTTCCATCATCTAACTCAAAAACTTGCTAACATCCAATTTATCTATCCCAGAAAAAAATTTAAAGAGCAATAGGGCGCTGGTGAGCGCTCCATCAGATAGCGCAGGGAAATACAAGAGTACAGGGTCAGGGAAGGAGAGAAAAGTGATGCAGAGGAGATAGGCCCTCAGGTGCTTCAGGTAACATAACATAAAATAATTTCACGGATGACAAAAGCCACAAGGGCCTATCAAAGGTCATCCGTATCCATCAAATCCACCCATATAAAGCATCCATAGGATTTTGTCAGATCATGCATCTACAATATACAATTTAACAATCCATAGGAATGTCCAACCATGCATCTACAATATATAATTTAAAGCCTCCATAGGAGTCTGTCAAAATAAAAATCAAAGTCCCCCAAAATATACAATAAAAAGAAACTGCATCCACAGGAATGAGTCAAGAAACATATCCACATACCAAAAAGTAAGAAATTAACCCTCCATCCCCATATAATCATCCAATCTGCGCTTGAAAACATTCAAGTTTGGGCTGTCTACAGTCTCATAGCTAAATTCCCTATTATCTCTCCCCATGTTAATAACTTTGCATTTATTAAGGTTAAAAGTCATCTGTCACTTCTGAGCCCAAGCTAACAACTTATTTAAGTCACCCTGCACTTTAAAGCTACCCTCAACCTCTTTGACTACAGCTGCCAATTTAGTGTCATCAGCAAAAATTGATACTTTGCTATTCACACCTTGCCCAAGATCATTTACATAGATTATAAATAATAAAGGGCCTAAAATTGATCCCTGAGGTATGCCACTAATAACATTCCTCCACTCTGACCTCACTCCATTCAGTACAACTCTCTGTTTCCTATTTTTCAGCCATTCAGTTATCCAATTTAAAACGTTCCCACATATCCCATGCAGCTTTAATTTATGAACTAGTCTTCTATGTGGAACCTTATCAAAAGCTTTGCTGAAATCTAAGTAGATCACATCAACTTTCTCACCCCTATCTAATTCTTTAGTTACATAATCCATAAAATCCAGTAAATTAGTTAAACACGATCTACCTTTTCTAAAACCATGCTGAGCATCATTAATTAACCTGCTACTCTCTAGATGATCAGAGAGAGGGGGGGGCTTTGCCCCCCAGACCCCCCTCAATTTAATGAAACTCAGGATCATCGTAGTGTAGTCCCCCCCATTGTGTTTACCCCCACATGAGCCGTCAACTTAAATGTACTCCAAAAACGTGAAACATTTTGGAACACAGACGAAATAGTACGTCCCATCGTTAAACATAACATAACATAATTTCACGGATGACCAAAGCCACAAGGGCCTATCAAAGGTCATTCGCATCCGTCAAATCCCACCTACATAATGCATCCATAGGATTTTGTCAGATCATGCATCTACAATATACAATTTAACAATATATAGGAATGTCCAACCATGCATCTACAATATATAATTTAAAGCCTCCATAGGAGTCTGTCAAAAAAAAAAATCAAAGTCCCCAAAATATATAATAAAAAGAAACTGCATCCACAGAAATGAGTCAAGAAACATATCTACATACCAAAAAGTAAGAAATTAACCCTCCATCCCCATATAATCATCCAATCTGCGCTTGAAAACATTCAAGTTTGGGCTGTCTACAGTCTCAGGTGGCAAACTATTCAAATAATCCACCACTCTGTTAGTGAAAAAATATTTTCTAACATCCAGTCTGCACCTCTGTTTTTTTAATCTTTAAGTGGTGGCCTCTAGTTCTATTACTACCTTCTAACTCAAATAACTTGCTGAAATCCAATTTATACATCCCAGAAAAGATTTTAAAAAGCTCAATCATATCTCCCCTCACACACCACCTTTCAAATGAAAACATATTTAATACCCTCAGTCTATCTTCATATTCAAGGTGCTTCAGGGATGGTATTATTTTTGTTGCCCTCCTTTGTACCGACTCTAATAAGTTTATATCATGTCTAAAATGTGGTGACCATGCCTGTATACAGTACTCTAAATGTGGCCTGACATAAGAGTTGTATAGTTTAAGGATGACCTCCTTACTCTTGTAGCTAACATTTCTTTTAATGTAACCTAGCACCCTATTTGCTCTATTTTTGGTAATTGTGAAGACTATGGGCAGATGCGACTCTAGTTTATTTTGGGGGCTACTTTTCATTGTTTTTCTGCTATCGCACTGGGAAATCACAGATCTGGATTCAGTTTCATAAATGACCAATCAGAAAGCTGTATTTGTTTCAAGGCTTTTTGTGCTTTTTATATTGATCAAAACTTGGTTTTTCTTATATTTTAGATGTTTTTCCCCCTTATTTCTTTTCTATATATCCTACCTACCCTATGCCTGACATTATTTAGTCTTTTTATTTACTCGTTACTTAATTTCCCATTGTTTAATGCTCGATTAAACCATATTTCGGTGTTGTTAATGAAGTCTCACGTCTTAATTCTGACGAAAACAGTACTTTTTCATTTTTTCTGTTCCGTATTTATTACTCTTCTTTGATTTTTTTTAAAAGGTTTTTTACGACCTTCATTTTGATTATAGTTCCAAATGGATGCGTTCAGTATTAGTGTTTTTATTACTATATATGTGTAGTTCAAGAAACACAAATGGTCAATTTCAGTAAAAAAAAAAGTCACGAAATTTCCGGAAACAATGCTCTACTTTTCCGTCCGCATCTTTCATATTTAAACGACCACCCACGCCGTTTCCCGCTCATTTGTCAAAATTTCATTTTCGAGTGAAGTTTGTTACCTATTCAACGTTTCGGGGCTATTTTAACTGACGAGAAATATGTTGCGTTTCTCGAAGCCCATGGGCCGTGTAGTGGAAGGGCAGTGGGTTTTTGGAGGGTTCGAATGTGAAACAAAGAGAATTTTCATTGTTTCGGTGGCAAATTGAAATCGAAAAACCCTCCTCGCAGCGATAAAAAAGTGGATTTTGCCGGGCACGACAGTCGTATCTGACGGATGGGCAGCCAAATTTGTCATCTGAAGGATACGAACATCTTACCGAATTCTGGCTTGCTGCCGGTAAACTCTACCCACCCATCTGGCGTAAGTATTAAAGATTATTTTGAGCGTCGGCTCGTTGTTGGGTACGGCTCGCCGCGGGGATAACACTGCGATGACCCTGAGTTTCAATCCTTTGGGGGGGGGGTCTGGGGGGCATAGCCCACCAGTATAAAAATGAAAATAGCCATAAAATTCTTCGAATTCATCTCTAAAAAAGTAACACCGGAAAGTAGCCCAAAATAGCCAAAAAAAACTAGGCCTACGATCTGCCCATAGTCTTCACAATTACCCTATTTTTTGCCTCAATACACTGCTTTGAAAATTTCAGTGACCTATCTACTACTACTCCTAATTCCTTCTCATCTTCAACTGAATTAAGCAAATACCCATCCATCTCATAGCTAAATTCCCTATTATCTACATATAATCGGTAATTGTGTAGACTATGGGCCGATGCGACTCTAGTTCCTTTTTGGGCTATTTTCATTGTTTTTCTGCTATCGCACTGGCCAATCACAGATCTGGATTCATTTTCATAAATGACCAATCAGAAAGCTCTATTTGTTTCAAGGCTTTTTGTGTTTTTTATAATAATCAAAAATTGGTTTATCTTATATTTTAATGTTTTTTTCCCCCTCATTTCTTTTCTATATATCCTACCTACCCTATGCCTGACATTCTTTAGTGTTTTTATTTAATTTCCCATTGTTTAATGTTCAATTAAACCATATTTCGGTGTTGTTAATCAAGTGTCACGTCTTAATTCTGACGAAAACACGATTTTTTCATATTACCTGTTCCGTATTGATTTCTCTGCTTTGATTTGTTTAAAAGGTTATTTTAAGACCTTCATTTTGCTTATTGTTCCAAATTGATGCGTGTAGTATTAGTGTTTTTATTACTATATATGTGTAGTTCAAGAAACACAAATGGTCAATTCCAGTAAAAAAAAAAGTCACGAAATTTCCGGGAACAATGCTCTACTTTTCCGTCCGCATCTCTCATATTTATAAGACCACCCACGCCGTTTCCCGCTCATTTGTCAAATTTGTATTTTCGTGTTAAGTTTGTTTGTTACCTATTCAACGTTTCGGTGCTATTTTAACCGACAACGAGAAATATGTTGATTTCTCGAAGCCCATGGGCCGTGTAGTGGAAGGGCAGTGGGTTTGGGGAGGGTTCGAATGTGAAACAAAGAGAATTTTCATTGTTTCGGTGGCAAATCGAAATCGAGAAACCCTACTCGCAGCGATAAAAAAGTGGATTTTGCCGGGCACGACAGCCGTATCTGACGGATGGGCAGCCTATTCAAATTTGTCATCTGAAGGATACGAACATCTTACCGAATTCTGGCTTGCTGCCGGTAAACTCTACCCACCCGTCTGGCGTAAGTATTAACCATTATTTTAAGCGTCGGCTCGTTGTTGGGTACGGCTCGCCGCGGGGATAACACTGCGATGACCCTGAGTTTCAATCCTTTTGGGGGGGTCTGGGGGGCACAGCCCCCCAGTATATAAACAAAAATCGCCATAAAATTCTTCGATTTCATCTCTAAAAAACTAACAACGAAAAGTAGCCCCAAAAAAACTAGGCCTACGATCGGCCCATAGTCTACACAATTACCATATAATCTACATATTTACCTTAAATTGTATATTGTAGATGCATGATCTGACAAAATCCTATGGATGCATTATGTGGGTGAGATTTGATGGATACGGATGACCTTTGATAGGCCCTTGTGGCATTTGTCATCCGTGAAAATTATGTTATGTTATGTTAGAGCCCTAGGCTAGTTACTTGAGTTGTAAGGTAATAGCAAAGTGTCAATTTTTGCTGATGACACGGGGTATGGATCTTCAGAATTACCATGCTACCTAGGGATGCATGCCTCTCAACTAATTAGCATTCACATAATGCTACTGACGGTGACATGTCTTAATCTAGCGAACTGAGATGGAGAGTAAATTTGCAACAACGCCATACCACGATTACGGTTCTTATCGCATTCACTAAGCTTAGAAGTCAGCTCGGCCACGTCGTTCATCAAATTATTTATCTAGGTTAACTAATTATTATTTTTTTTTAATTCACTGTACTCACGCTTGCTCTCTCATTGTATCATTAAGAGCAAAATGTGCATTCAATCAACTTATTTTTATTCCTATACGTCATACTAAATTGAAACACATGCAATCAGGTAAACTAAAAGTTGAATAAAACTGACCTTTGACCACCGCATTTAAAAATGTATCGTTTAAGATTTTAAAATATAACATTTGTATATTTAAATTTTACCATGTAAATGCCGTCTTAATTATTACGCACTCTGTAGAAAATTGACTTAATTATTCTGTATAATTACTTCTAATCATTATTTTACTCTAATGGTATTTGATGGGTCGAATTTTAAAATTTAGTTCACAAGAACTAATGTCATTTTATACTCGTAGACTATTTTAACCAAAGAATAAGTGTACATCTTACCTCATACTTTTATTTATTCTTTTTACCATGCCAATGAATCTTCATTATTATATTTTTACTCAAAATATTAATTCCGATTGAATTATATCATTATTTTGAATCGAATGTTTTTAATTGTTGTTAGTTTGATCTTATTTTATATATGTAACAACACAAATGTAACTAAATTTGCTAATTCGGAAGGCTAGGTAATTTGTGTCGACCATTGATTACGCCTTTGGTCACATATCTTCCATCTGATCACATTAACCGCAGTTCACACAAAACTCATATAACCATTTCGTTCTATTTGTTTATTAACGCTAATCTGTTAGATTGAATCCTATAAACATTTCCCAAACTTTCTCCTGACTTTATTATCATTCCCTTTTCTCACCATTTGTCTATCTTCATTTGTCTATCTTCAGTTGGCTGTCTGGCTTTGTCAGTTGGCTGTCTGGCTTTGTCAGTTGGCTGTCTGGCTTTGTTCTGGAAGGTTGTCTTACAGGAGCTCCTGACTCTCATTGTAAGATTGGGATATAATACTGATTTGGGTGTGTAATTTTTCTTGTATTTATTTAATACATCAATCACTGTATAATAAATACATTAGTGATTAATACTTTTGGGGAAGATAACTAGCAGCAATCCTGAGCAAGAATTTTTTTTTTGGTGAGTGTTAACTTTTTCATTAGTAAATTTCTGAGAGTATGGCTTTTTGTATAGATGGTGAGAGCATGCCGTTTGAAAGTAGTGTGTATGTGGTGTGTGATGCATGTGGAGTTGAAAGGAGAGTGAATGTAACTGAATGCCGTGTGTGTTTTCTGGAAGGGGAGGTTAGGAGGTTGAGTGGGGAATGTAAGAGGTTGAATGATTTGGTGTTTGAGGTGAGAAGAGATGCAAGTGTGCGATTGAAGGGTGAGATTAGTGCTAAGAGGGTGGAAGATAGGGCTAGGACTGGGAACAGTGTGGAAGTTGTGAGTGATGATGAATGGTGGGTGAAAATGGATAGGATAGATAAGTTAGGACAGGTTAGGTGTGTGAATGAGAGGGACATAGAACCTGTTAGGTTGACTAACAGATTCAATGTCCTGAGAGAGGAAGAGTGTGAAAGTGATTTGCCTTGTGTGATTGTGGATGAAAGCAGGATGGGTGGTAGCGTGACTGAGAGCAGGAGGGAGGGTAATGTTAGGCCAAGACAGAATAGGAGAATGACTGAGGTGCTAGTGATGGGTGACTCTCAGATTAGGTATTTAGATAGGAAGTTGAGTGATAGCAAGTGGAAGGGAATGAGAGTTTGTCTGCCGGGTGCTGGTGTAAGTGATGTTTGTGAGAGGTATGATAGGCTGGTTTCTGGGTGTGAGAGGGATGCAGTTGTGATTACGCATGTGGGAGTTAATGATGTAAAGAAGGTGGGTACATGTGAGTTACGTGAGCAGTATAAAAGGTTAGTTGAAAGGATGAGTAAAAGCAGGGTAAAAGGTGTTGTTTCTGGTGTGCTTCCGAGATTGGATGTGGGGGTAGAATGGTTGTCGCGTGCAAATGGTTTGAATGAATTTGTGAAAGGACTGTGTGAGGAGCTAGGATTGGTGTTTGTAGATGTCTGGGGAGGGTTTTACGGGAATAGGAGGTTGTATGCGATGGATGGGCTCCATCTTAGTCGGGCAGGTGTTGAGGTTCTATGGGGGGAGCTGGATAGTGTGATTAGGTCCTTACGGGTGGGAAACTAGAAGCTGTTAGAGGTAAGGGAATAACAGGAATAGAGGGCAGGTGTAGGAAATGGAAGGGATGCAGTGATAGAGGAATAGCTAGGGGAGAGGGCATACTGATGCGTTATAGGGGGACTAATGCACAAGTGAATGAGCAGATAACTAGGAATAAAAAAGCACAATGCAATGAAGATGGGAATAATAAAAAAAACTTAAAAATATACTACACAAATGGTCGGAGTATAAGGAATAAGATAGATCTCTTAAGAGCGTTAGCAAGTGAAGAGAATTTTGATATAATTGCGATAACAGAGTCATGGCTTGATTTGGCAGGTAATCACTTTAAACCTGAGGTTGAGATTGAGGGCTTTAACATGTTCCATACAGATAGGAATAGGAAGAGAGGAGGAGGGGTTATTATTTATATTAAAGATAATCTCCAGTGTTGTGTAAACAGTACAATTAAATTAGATGATAACACAGAGTCATTATGGCTAAATGTAAAGGAAGGTAAAAACAAGCTTGTCTTAGGATTATTATACAGACCACCAAATCTTAGTAAGGAAGCTTCAAATCTTCTGTGGCAGGAGATTGAACGGGCATGTAGAAGTAAGCATGTGTGTATAATGGGCGATTTTAATTACAGAAATATAGACTGGGAAGCTCTTGTGGGTGATCAGGAGGCTGAGGAATTTTTGAATGTTGTCCAAGATAATTTTCTGAGGCAGATTATTAACGAACCCACTAGAGGTAATAATATACTGGATTTAGTTCTGACAAATAGGGAAGAAGTTATTAAGGATACTGAGATTGGAGGAAATTTGGGTAATAGTGACCATTGTGAAATTAGATTCAAGATGAAATGGAATGGTATTGATAGTAGCATGAACAATGTTAAAATTCCTGACTTTAGAAGAGCAAATTATAATGGGCTCAGGACTTACCTGGAGGCAGTTGTACAGAAACCAGGCAATGAAATCAATTCAGGAATAGATTCAATGATATCATTTAGTGGAGACAATAATCACCAGGAGGAAGAGATTACAATTGAAGAGGAGTATGAAAGCATAATTGAGCAATTAATTACAGGTCAGATGATTAACATTCCATATAAGGAGATTAGGACTAAAAATAATGACCCAAAATGGATGACAGATAAAATTAAGCATTATATTGGCATTAAAAAGGGCATTTATAGGAAAATAAAAAATGGGGAGGATCACTTAAGGCAGAGATATAATGAACTAGCAAGAGATGTTAAAAAGTTAGTTAGAGTAGCAAGGAGAAATTATGAAATTAAAGTGGCAAATAGGGCAAAGGAAGATCCTAAAAGTTTTTATCAATTATACAAAACTAAGGTTAGAGATAAAATAGGCCCACTTATAGATTCCAATGGAGAATTAGTGAGTGATAGGGACTCAATGGCTGGAATGCTAAATGACTTTTTTCTCTCAGTATTTACACAGGAGGATACTCTAAATATACCTGAGGTGTCAATGATCTTTCGGGGTAATGATGAAGAGAAATTAAAGGATATATTGATCACAAAGGAGATAGTGACAAAGGAAATTGATAAAATCAAAAGTAGTAAAGCACCCGGTCCTGATGAGCTCTTTCCTAGAATTTTGAAAGAATGTAAGGATGTGTTAAGTGAGCCCCTAGCATGCATCTTTAGAAAATCATTGGAGACTGGCATTGTGCCAGTGGCATGGAAGAAAGCCAATGTGATACCTATATTTAAGAAAGGGGATAAAACAAATATGTCTAATTACAGACCAGTAAGTTTGACATCAGTGGTAGGGAAAATGATGGAATCTATTATAGCAAGGAATATTAGAGATCACTTGGATAAGCATAAGTTGATAAAAGAATCACAGCATGGCCTTAGTAAGGGTAAATCCTGCCTGACTAATTTGCTGTCTTTTTATAGTAAGGTGTATGAAGCAGCAGATAATGATGAAAACTATGATATTTTATACTTGGACTTTAGTAAGGCTTTTGATCGAGTGCCACACTTACGACTTCTGAGCAAAGTTAAAGCACACGGGATCGATGGCAGTATATTTAGGTGGATTCAGTCATGGCTTGGTGACAGACAGCAAAGAGTTAGTATAGATGGAGTAAAATCTGAGTGGGGGTGTGTTAGCAGTGGAGTTCCTCAAGGATCTGTTTTGGGTCCCTTGCTATTCTTAATTTATATTAATGATCTTGACATAGGTATAAGTAGTGACCTGAGTAAATTTGCTGATGATACTAAGCTAGGTAGGGCCATTAGGGCTGATTCTGATGCTGTTGTAATGCAGGAGGAATTGACCATTCTGTCCAATTGGGCCGAGAAATGGCAAATGAAGTTTAACATAGACAAATGTAGTGTACTTAGTATAGGTAGAAATAATCCATTGAATAGTTATAAATTAAATGGCAGAATTTTAGGGAGGACTGATTGTGAGAGAGACTTGGGTATTTTGGTAAGTTCAGACCTTCGTCCTAGAAAGCAATGTCTAAATGCTAAGAATAAAGCTAATAGGATATTGGGATTCATTAGGAGGAGTGTAAGCAATAAGAGTGCTGAAGTCATTCTAAAACTGTATCTGGCGCTAGTTAGGCCTCATCTAGACTATGCAGTACAATTTTGGTCACCATATTATAGGAAGGATATTGATTTGCTTGAGTCTGTGCAGAGAAGGATGACAAAGAT
The DNA here is from genome assembly GCA_963969495.1 of Ceratothoa steindachneri. Lineage (NCBI taxonomy): Eukaryota > Metazoa > Arthropoda > Malacostraca > Isopoda > Cymothoidae > Ceratothoa > Ceratothoa steindachneri. The sequence continues at coordinate 128,677,567 of OZ018330.1, read as the reverse complement.
GATTGGTGGGCTAAGGAACTTACCCTATGGTGAAAGGCTCAGAAAACTAAATCTACATACATTGGAAAGGAGAAGAGTCAGAGGGGAATTGATTGAAGTCTTCAAATGGGTAAAAGGATATAATAAAGGGGATCTGGGTAAGGTTCTTATACTTAGTGAACATGACAGGACACGTAGCAATGGGTTTAAGCTTGATAAGTATAGGTTTAGGAAGGAGATTGGGAGGAATTGGTTTACAAATCGTGTGGTAGATGAATGGAATAGGCTCACTAGACAGGTGATAGAAGCCTCCTCTCTGGGTAGTTTTAAGAATAGATTAGATAAATATATGGATGAAGCTGCTAGATGGGACTGACTTTTTTTATGTACATATGTATATATTTTTCTAAGGAGTGGGAAGATTATATTTTGCGGTTGCATGAATGGACATAATCCTCTGGATGCATTTTATGTATATTGTAGATTAGATCTGACGAACTCCTGTTAAGGGTGACAATGTTGATGACTTTTCTCTGGTAAGAAATCTTTTGTGTGTTGAATGGAACAGGAGCTGCCAAGTGTAGGCCATGAATGGTCTTTTGCAGTCTCCTTCTTTTCTTATGTTCTTAAATTCCTTTAATAGAGAATATCTGCGTTCTCTCTCTCTCTCTCTCTCGACCCGCCTCACCCTTCTCTTGGTCCCTCATCTCTCTCTCTCTCTCGACCCGCCTCACCCTTCTCTTGGTCCCTCATCTCTCTCTCTCTCTCGACCCCCCCATCCTCTCTCGGTCCCTCATCTCTCTCTCTCTCGACCCCCCTCTCTCGGTCTCTCATATCGCTCTCTCTCTCTCGACCCCCCTCCCCCCTCTCTCGGTCTCTCACTCTCTCTTTCGAACACACATCAATGAACATTCACTTCAGACAAAGTTCCTCCCCAGAAAACACATTGATGACGCACACTTTCTCAACACATATAAAACAACCAACCATTATACCACATTACCAACATACAATCTAAAAAGTCGATCAAATCACATCGTTCTCAGGTTGTGGTCCATCCACCGCGGAAGGCAGTCCTCGGTGGATAGGATTCACAAGCTCAACAACTCCAGCCATTGATCTTATTAAATAAGTTTAAAATAAAGTTAGTTTTATCAATTTGTTTGTAAATTCATATACAAACTTATTTTGTGGGCACTGGACACCCTCAAACGAACTCGAATCCCGAACTTAGATTCATATAGCAGAGGAGAAATATTGTTCCAACTTGGAACTGGTGACTCACCTCAATCAAGGAAACTCTCCTCTTGATATATATATATATATATATATATATATATATATATATATATATATATATATATATATATATATATATATATATATATATATATATATATATATATATATATATATATATATATATATATATATATATTAGCAGAAATACCCGTCATTGCAGGGGTAAAATATGAGTTCAGAAAATAAGTAAGACTTTTTATCCAGGCCGTTGCCCGGGATAAAGTTCTGTCGCAAATAAATAGGTATAGATGACCATTGTTTGAAATTTTTATATTGTTGCACAGAAATATATTTACCTGCCTATTATTATTATTATTATTATTTATACGTTGAAGCCACATTCGGGAGAGGTGCACACTCTCCATATAATATAATATACTTAAAATGAGTAAACGGGTAACTACGCGTGCTCAGAACGTTAGGCTCACGCGTGACTGGCCGTTATTTATCTGCAAACAATATTGTGGCCACAGAAACCGTTCGAGCGTCTCATCACCATCAATAACTCTATATTTTAACAAGGAGATTCTATTTTTTACCTGATTTGGATGCCCTTTTGGAGGGAGGAGAGATATTGGGGAATAAGGTGCATATATTTTTGGGGGGGAGGAGGAAATAATTTTTTCCCGTGTTATGGATATCATAAGAACATAAGAAAAGAAGGAGACTGCAAAAGACCATTCATGGCCTACACTTGGCAGCTCCTGTTGTAGGGAGGAGAGAGATAAAAGGGAGGGGGAGATATAGGGAAAAGACGGGATGGGTAAATATAGGGTGAGAGAGGGGGTAGGGATAGAGAAGGGAAGGAGAAAAGGTATAAGGAGAGAGGGGGATGAGAGACATAGAGGGAGGGAGAGATGGGGGGAGAGTTAGAGCATGATTTTTTATTCCTATAAATTGACACACAGACACTTCACCGTGTAGTAGAAATCACGTAGGTAAATATGTTCAAATACCGACTTGATGAGTAGTGCAATAGTGTAAATTCGAGGTAGTGGTAGCATAGATGAAAACGTCACATAATAAGGAGTTAAGGAATAAAATGGAATGATCAATAAAAAGAAGCCAGCGGCGCACCCCAGCATGGCATGTAATGAATGTGAATTGCATTTTTTCTTTTACTGCCGTCCTATAAATATATTATTTAATTCACTATCAAGCGAAGCCTGCGGGAGAAGAGAGTACTGTCAAACCTCCCCCCCTCCCCTAGTTGGGATTTTTTTGTTCGCGCATTTGAGGGATAACTGAACCTGCATGTCAAAGGGTACACATGTATATAAGTGTGTACCTTAGAATTAAAATAGTTATAAAAACACCATGTTAGAAAAGATAAAAAAAGAAAAAGTAGTATACACTAACATCAGAAAGTGGCAGTTTAAACCGTTTGTACCCCGTAAGCGGCGCGGTGATTTGCCATCCTGGCCGGCGTGCTGACGGGATCCAGCGCTCCGTCGGCCCCAGCTTAGCCTCTCTTCCTTCCTTCAGATAGCCTGTATTTCTCCCCTACTTCGTCGCTTTTCAAACAACCTCTCCCACAACTTTCTCTGGTCAACCTCTAATTTCACAGGGTAGATGCTGACCATCTTCTCAGCCAACCGTACCGGATCGGGGCTGAGGGGGCAGTGGACAATGTTCCCTAACCCCTGAGCTCCAGCCTAGGGTGGTTGTTTTTTAACAACCTACTTCATCCCCACCCATACCTTCCTCACATCCCTTTTCCTTTCCTCTGCACACTCTATCAATTTAACGCCGTGTCGAAGGTGGAGCCGCAATGCCGATGGACTGCCAGGGCAACAGGCGGGAGGGGTGTTGCTGAATGGCAGCACTGGCTCTAACAGGCCTGTACACACCCGTTGCAGTGAGGACTACTGCGAGGGGTGATGAGCTGTTGCATCCCGTAATTAAAAGAGGGTCATCATGCCCAATGATGAAGAAGAAAAAATCTTCCCTTAATTTCCCCAGTTCCATCGTCGGAGCCACCCTCGGGCAGCTAAACAGGATAAATGGAGGTCTCCCCCCCCCATGTGCTTGCACAAGGGATACTCCATATTTCTCTAAACGGAGAGGAGGCTTACTCCTCTCCTACGCCTACGGGTGTAGGGGATTCCCCCTCACCCCCTTCTCTGGAGGTAATTTCGGGAACCTCCCTGTTTCTAGCGGCAGTCCCTTCTTCTGTTTCCAAGGGGACTGCCAAAAAAGCCAGCAGGCAGCCCCTAGCCGACTGCTCCTCATTGAAGCAGCTCGGTAGGACAAACCCCCTTAGATGGGAGAGGGAAGCCAAGCCCCTTCGGTCGCTTCCCTCAAAAGACCTGCTAGCAAGAATATTAAACCTTGCCGGGGTCAAGACCTGTGCCTCCCCACACAGGACTAGTAACAATGATGCAAACGAGGCCTGCGATGTCCTGGGGATTTAGCCAACCGGAGGCTTTCCCTGAGATAGACATGGTCCTTGAGGAAACCCAACCCGAATCCGCCCGTACGCAAGGTCCTCCTCAAACAAATAGAGTTTCCGAGGCAGTACAAGGAGGTGAGGGATCTCCTCCAACCTGGGCCCCTACGACTACCCGGACCTTCTCCATTTAGGAGAAGGACATGGCTGAGGCCGGTCCATCTGGCCAAGAGGCTCCTACCGGCGGAGGTAAGAAGCGGGTTCATTCCTCGCCCCCCTCTCCCAAAAAGAAAAACAACAAAAAAAGACTAAAAAGACTCGGGGCTGCGGGGACGGATGGGTCTGTTGCCACTTTTGCAAGCGACCAAGCCAAGATCGGCACATCCGGCCCCTTTATCACCCCGGGTGCGAAGCCCTTGACTATGACTAGGACCAAAAGTGCACAGGGTGGAACCTCGATAACATCGGGCCCCCTCACTCAGAGGTTACCTGGCGTTTTCGAGCCCGCTGGCTTCAAACGCTTCCTCGTTATTCGCTCCACTGATGGCACCATGTTAGCCAAGGGCAACATGATCCATCAGAGCAGAGCATCAGCTAGTGTAATTGGTAGAGAGCTGAAAGCGACCCGTTTCTCGGACAGGAGCCTTCTGGCGAATGCGGCGGTTCCCTCCGATGCGGCCAAGATAAGTGCTCTTCGGACACTTCATGGCACCCCGGTGAGTGTGACGCCGCACTCTACCATGAACTTTGTGCAGGAGGAGTTTATGCGAGGAAACTCGTTGACTACTCCATTGAGGACATCACCTTAGAGCTGGCCGACCATGGGGCGGTCAAGGTCGAACATGTGATGAGAAAACAGGGAGGGGCCTCAAGACCCAACCTTACACTATTCGTCACGTTCAACTGTGACAAGCTCCCTGAGTCGGTGCGTGCCGGTTGGTACCGCTACCGCGTAAAGGCATTCGTGCCACTGCCACAGAGGTGCTATTACTGTCACCGCTCGGCAATACAAATCGTTCTTGTAAACGTGCAAAGTCGGGGTCACCCGAAGTCTGTGTAAATTGCTCCAAGGCTGCACACGATAAGTCTAAATCGTGTGTGGCCAAGTGTGCCAATAACGGAGACCCGCATCCTGCTTCTTCGAAGCAATGTGGTGCATATTTCCTTGAAAAAGAAATCCTGGCCGTTCAGGCCAGGTTTGACTCTCATTCTGCGAGGCTACGGACTTGGTCCTGGCGCACCCGACTCTGCCTGGGACGTCAACCCGGGCGCTCCCCTGACAAACCTAGCGGGGAAAAGGGCTCACACACAGCCCCTGCTAAAACCAGAACTCGCCCCCCTCCTAATCCCCTAGCGTGACCGTTTCCCGTAAGGCGAAACGGCCACGCGCCTCCACGAAATCGTTAGACTCACAGGAGGCAACACCCCTTGAGTTGGTCGCCAGGCCATCTTCCGGGGTTCCTAAAGCTGTCCCCCGAAAGGAGGACAGCAACAAAGGAGCTTCGGCTCCTTCGCCCACGCTTAGTGGTGGGCTGAGTGGCTCGGAGAGGGTGGTTCCTCGAAAAGAAGGCCCCCCGCCTCCGAAGCCGCAACGCCCGCCAAAGGTTTCGAGGCGGAGGGAGGAAAAGACTCGCATGGAGACCCAACCTCTCCCAATAAGGCCTAGAAGGCGACAGCGCCTTCAGCGCTTTGTCCGGCCAACACCGCCTGGGGTTCTGCCTCCGGGAAGCGTACGGCCATTCCCATGATGGTCTTCTCTTCGAAGAGGGCCCTCGCGTCTCCTCCGAGCTAGGCCTGGAGGGCATATTCCTTCAATGGAATTGCCGTGGACTCGTGGCCAACTGGGAGGAGCTGCGGAGGCTCGTCTCGTCCCGCTCCGCGTTAGCTATTTTTCTGCAAGAGACCATGCTAGGCGCGTGCCCCCTGCCCGCCCTCCCGGGGAATAGGGGTCTTGCGACCCAACCACCAGGAGATGGCCGGGCTGGGAAATGCGCGGTTTACTCCAGGTATGATGTCTCCTTTCTTCCTTTCTCTTTAGCTACCTCCTTTCAGGCAGTGGCTGTGCAGCTGCACCTGGATAGTAGGTATACTATCATTTCTGCGTACATTCCACCGTCAGCTGACTTCGACGCGGGGGACTTCCGCCGCGTCGTGGCACGGTTGCCGAGGCCCTATCTCTTGCTTGGAGATCTGAACGGCAGGCATCCTTTCTAGGGAGATTACTCCATAAATCCCAGGGGACAAGTCCTTGCCGATCTGATCGAAGAGCTTGAGATAGGTGTCCTAAATGTTGCTGATTTTATGCATGACTGTCCGAGAACCACTTCATTTTCTTGCCTTAATAAATCTTTGTGCTCTTCGGATGCACAGCTTGATTTTGATTATGGGGGGGGGGGTCGATGACCTCCATGGTAGTGATAACTTTCCTATTCAAATATCATTTTCAGGGCAAGTGCCGCCTGAGAGCCCACCTAGTCGGTGCTTGGTGCGGGCACGGTGGCCTGCATTTCATGATTTGACTGAATTCTCTATCTCAGTCGAGGAGTTTCGGTCGGTAGATGAGGCCATTGAGTTCTTCTCCAGGAACCTCATTGCCATACTATTCCCAGAACGTATGGCCGTTTTGCACGCCGACCACTCCCATGGTGGTCGGCCTAGTGAGAGATGGCCCTCAAACAGAAGCGTTATGCCTACATGCGCTATAAGCACCACATGAACGATTTCACTGTCGCTGGATTTCGTCGGGCTAGGGCTAGGTTCCGGTATATTTCGAAGCACTTCTTGGCTCTTCTTGGCTGGCATACGTGTCTTCAATTAACGGGAAGACCCCGCTGACAGAGGTGTGGAAGCGAGTCAAAAGGATTCGGGGCAAGTTCTCGCAGGACCTTACCTCCCGTTCTCCAGGAGAATGGGACCGCAATCTCGGACCCCGCGTCCGTGGCGGAATCCTTCGCGACCGCTTTTTCAGCATTCTCTAGTCGGAATGCTGCTCCGCCAGCATTCAATGCACGTCGTGATGGCGCGGAAGGCCGCCGACTGGACTTTACCTCCAAAGGCAGAGAACCCTTAAACAACAGGTTTACTGTGAGTGAGTTGCGCTCCGCTCTCGCTTCGTGCGCGGACACCGCCCATGGTCCGGACGATGTCCCGTACGCCATGCTTCGACACCTGGGTGAGCGAGGCATGGCCTTTCTGTTAGATTTGTTCAACAGGATCTGGGTGGAAGGTCTTCTCCCACACTCGTGGCGAATCGCTACTGTGCTCGCCTTTCGCAAACCGGGGAGGGATCACTCTACTCCGGCTGGCTTCCGCCCAATCTCTCTAACCTCTTGCGTCTGTAAATTAAGGGAAAAAATTGCTAAATGTTAGATTAGCCTTTTTCCTGGACAAGTTCTACTCCACGTTGGATGCTATGCTCCGTCTGTAAAATGCAGTCTGCGAATCCTTCCTTCGGAGACAGCACTACGCCACGGTGTTTTTTGATCTGGAGAAGGCCTATAATACCGCATGGAGATACGGTATCATGGACACTCTCCACACGATGTGGGCGAGGGGACGCCTCCGAATATTTATATCTGAATTTTGGCGAGCTCTTCGATTCCGCGTCCTGGAGGGGATAGCCCTCTCCAGCCCAAAGAAGCAGGATTAGGGTGTCCCGCAGGGAAGTGTCCTCAGTGTCATAATCTTTGCCATGAGCATCAACGGCATCACCTTGGTGCTGCCGGAAGATGTTCTCACTTCGCTCTACGTCGCCGGCCTTTCGATCTCTTTTGGCGCTGCCCAGATGCCAACTCTGGAGCGTCGACTCCAACAAGCATTGAACCGTGCCTCTCGCTATGCCGAAGCGCACAGGTTTCGGTTTTCTTTGGCCAAGACTAAGGTGGTGCACCCTTTGCCCCCATCTACGCCTCCACCCCGACCCATATTTGTTTCTTAATGGGGTGCAGGTGGAAGTGGTTGACCGACGCCTCACCTGGGAGGCTCATATTTGTAGCTTTACGACCTCTTGTACCCGCGCCTTGGATATTCTCCGTTCCGTGACGTTTAGCGCTTGGGGCGCTGATAGGGCTACTGCCTTACTTGTTTATTGATCCTTTGTTCGTTCGAAGCTCGACTACTGATGTGAGTTTTATGCATCCGCACCCGAACGTTTATTGCAGAAGATGGAAGAGATCCACCACACTGGCCTTCGCCTTGCGACCGGTGCCTTCCGCACTTCCCCCATTGAGAGCCTGTTGGTCGATGCTGAGAAGAAGCCACTCGCTCTACGCCGCGTACAGTGCATCTCTCGCCTGTACGCGCGAGCCCGGCGCCTCCCTTAGTCACCAACGGCTTTCACTGCATCCGCAGCTGATCTCGATGGTGTCTATGCCCCTGAGAGACGCCAGTCATGCCCTAAGCCCTTTTGGTTTAGGGCCAGGAAACTCCTTCGAGAGCTAGGTATAGCTCTCGGGCCAGGGGCGTTCCTGGTTCTGCCCAGGACGCCACCCTGGAGGGTACCCCATTTGGCTATTTGTCGCCCCGCGTCTGCTCCCAAAGATTGTACAGCGCCAGGAGTATTGCGTTCGACATTTTTGGAGCACACCTCGTGTCACGCTGGAACAGTGCCAGTGTATACGGATGGCTCCAAGTCCCAAGAGGGGGTCGGCTTCCAGGCCGTATCCCCTAGTTTGAAGTTAGTGGGGCTCTGCCAGGCGCTGGGTTTTTCTTCAAGAGCGAGCTGGTGGCCATACACCACTCGGTACGGGAGATTACACGACCTGCCCGGTTCGGAGACCGGATTGTGATCTATAGCGACTCAAAAGCGCCCTGGGTGCTCTCGGGGCATTGGAATCTCCGCATCCCCTAGTTCGTGATATTCGTGACGCCACGATTTTGGCGAGCCGGGCGGATGTCGAGATTATTTTATGCTGGGTTCCTGGACATGTAGGAATTGCGGAGAATGAGCGCGCCGATGAGGGCGCTAAAGAATCCGCGAAGCCTCTGCGACCGGATTAGCGTTTCGCCCTTCCTAAAACCGACTACATGGCAGGAATACGGGTAGCTCTTCGGTCTACTTGGCAAAGAAGTTGGAGACGGTCGAAGGGAACTTAAAGTTGCGTGCGATTGCGCCGCAACAGTACCCATGGACCTTTTCCCCAATGCCGCGACAGCTTCAGGTCACTTTCTGTCATCTCCGAATCGGACACACTCGTGTGACGCATCGCTATTTGATGGAGCTCTCGCCTGCATCGTCCCCCAGACTGTTCGGCACATTCTTGTCGAATGTCCCAGTCTGGGTGATCTTTGCGCACGATTCTTATCCTGGTAACCGGGATGGGCGGGTTCGCTACCGCCTGTCCCTTGTTCTCGTGATGGATCGTGCACACAGACCTGTGGAATTTTAGACTTTTTGGAGGAGGCCGGCCTTATCTCTATTATTTAAAACTTAACCATGGATCGCGGTCTTCTTTGGCGGCGGAGTGCTGGCCTTCCCTCGTCGAGGGAGCTCGCTTTATATTTATTCAATTTGTTATTCTTTTTTTCTGTTTGTATTTTTACAAATTTTATTTGGCTTTTAATATAGCCAAGATTTAGGCTAGGATGATTACGGCGAGTTATGCCTTAGAAGGTAGTCGGCAGATGAGATATTTAAAAAAAATAATAATATAAAAATAAACCGTTTGTAAGCGGACATTAGCGTCTTTTCTGATCCTTGTTTCTGTAGTTCTGGAGCATATAAAGCTCTGCCTTCAATTCTTTAAGTTACAAATATCAACCTTTGATAATAATACAGGTGTGTATCGAAACTCCTCAGGCCAATGAATATTTTGTTTTGCTCAGCGAACTATTTTCCTGCACTCGTTCGTTACTACTTTTCTAATGAATTTTGGCCAAATTATCCACCGGTTAAGTAACGACCAAAAGCGGAATATAAAACCAATCAAGAGACTCGAAAAGAAAATAATTAACGATGAATTCGCAGTTGCCTTGAATATATATATATATATATATATATATATATATATATATATATATATATATATATATATATATATATATATATATTATATATATATATATATATATATATATATATATATATATATATATATATATATATATATATATATATATATATATATATTTATAATATTATTATTATTATTATTATTATTATTATTATTATTATTATTATTATTAAGTTCCCGATCAAGGATAGCTACGAAAGAAAAGTATGAAAGACGGCCTCAAAAACAAGAAATCACTAATGAGGAGGACGGAATGGGGAGGAAGGTAAAGATTCACATTAAGAATTACAAGAAGCAGGTAGTAAGGTCAAACTGAGAAAACAAAAAGGATTACAGATTAAAAGAAATGGAGATAGCATAACGAGGGAGATTATAAGACACAAGGATCGAAAAAGTCGGTAAAATACAATTTGCGTAACAGAGCAGTGACAATTAAAAAAAAAAATTGGCCACCTAACTAAAGATTGTATATAAAACTAAAGACAAAAGTCAGAACTAATTTCTTCAAGTATTAGTCTTTTAATTATAGCATCTATTTTATATAAGCCAGCGGAAAGGTTAAAATTATCACATTGGCTTATAAAAGTACATTCAATGATATTCCTTTTTATAGGATCATTAGAACGATAAATAAATTCTGCTGAGTTGCAGTTAATTAGATGGTCGTTATCTGACATATGTGGACAAAGAAATTACTGTTATCTTCCCCTCTTCGGACATTATATTCATGTTGATTTATGTGAACGGAAAGTTATTTACCTGTTTGTCCATAATATTTACTTAGGCAACCAGAACACTCAACTGAATAAACTCTAAACTATTAGAATTATTACGTTCTAATAAAATTCTTAATGGTCGTCTCGTATTTAAAAGCAACATAAATGTTAAAGTTATTCAAAAGACGGGGAAGATCACTAAAACAAAGAGAAAAAGGTAGAACTAAAATGTTATTACTATTAAAAGAGAGAGTAGGGACAGTTTGATAAACTGTCTTTTTAGCAGAAGAAAGACGGTTTTGAAGAAACGGGTAACGGTAACAAAGTTTATGACCAATTTCAAAGATACGAGTGGCGGTCAATAGGTTTTGCGAATCGGGAGAGCAAAACAGAGGAAGGGGGGGGGGCTGTTTGTAGGGTTGTTAGGACAACTTATATCAAGTCAGGTCCTGCAGCCGCACGCTCCTGCCTCGTCTACTTAAGAAGCAGTAGCTGATCGCAGATCGTCAGTCACAAATTTTTCATCAATGGAGAAGGTTGAGCACCGCGCAGTAATCAAACTTTTGACCAAGGAAGGCAAGAATGCAAAAGAGATCCATGAACGCATGGTTGCAGTGTACACCGACACCGCCCCTTCCTATGCAACAATTGCTCGCTGGAATATGGAGTTCCGCCATGGTCGTGAGTCCCTTGAAGATGACCCCCGTCCAGGACGCCGGTCAGACGGGACCAACGAGGACAATGTGGCCCGTGTAGAGAAGATGAACCTCGAAAATCGACGGGTGAAGGTTGAAGAAATCGAGCGAGAATTTGGAATAGCACAGGGAAGTGTTATTAACATCATCCACGACAATTTGGCCATGAACAAGGTCTCTGCCCGTTGAGTCCCTAGGAACCTCACGCCCCATAATCGACTTGAACGTCGTCAAAGTCCACAAGGCCAGAGTTGCACAAGCTGCCCTGCGCGAGTGCGGATTCGATGAGCTCAACCCTCCTCCCTACAGTCCAGATCTGTCCCTAGCGACTACGTTTTATTCCACCAGCTCAAGGCTGCACTGCGTAGGTGCCGGTTTGGGGACGATGGAGATGTCCAGCTCGCCGTTCAGGAGTAGATTGAACAGCAGTCGGGAGATTTCTGGTTGTCGGGAATTCGAAGCCTCAGGGACAAGTAGCGCAAGTGCATTAAAGTCGAGGGTAGTTATATTGAAAAATAATTAAACACTTTTCCTCATATCTCGTTTCTTATATTCGAATTGCAAAATTATTGATCACCCCTCGTATTGGAAAATTCAAAATCCATATATTCCGGGCTCACAAGTAATGCCCGTAGAAACATAGAAGAAAAAAAACAGAACATTCAACTTTAGGGCTGTGAGAAGAGTAAAAATGAATATAAGAATTTGAATTAGTAGGCTTACGAAAGATAGAGTATTTAAAACCTGTATGAGTCCTATGAATAAGAAGATCAAGAAAGGGAAGGGTTCTATTATTTTCCAACTCGTGGGGAAATTTAATTAAAGGGACGAGAGAATTGAGTCTGGTAAGCAAAACATTAACATCTTTGGGATTAGGCTACAAACAAATGACATCATCAATATACCTGTACCAAACGATCGGGGCGTCAAGGATAGTAGGGAGAAGTTTTGTTTCAAAAGAATCCATATATAAGTTAGAAAGGACAGGTGAAAGACAATTACCCATGGCTAATCCGAATTTTTGGAAGAAATATTTGGTTTCGAACGAAAACTTACAATTTTTGGTAAAAGGGAAATGAGATTCATGAAAATAGTAAAGGGTACCGGCAAGTGATAATTTTGCAAATGATCATTAAGTAAATTGTAAAGATCTTCAACGGGTACTTTGGTAAATAATGAACAAACATCGAAACTAACAAGTGTAAAATCATTAGAATAATGAATAGCATTAAGTTTAGAAATAAAGTCGTAACTATTAGTGACATGAGAATGAGAAATGGAACCAACTAGTGGAGTAAGAAATAAACTAAGCCATTTAGACGGGGAATATGAAACAGACCCAACAGAACTTATAATAGGGGGTAATGGGAAATTTGGTTTGTGAGTTTTACTAAACCGTACAAATAAGGGAGGAAAGCGTTACTAGACTTAAATTTTGAAATTAAAACAGAAAAGTTTTTAAGTAATCGCCGTATATTTTTATGAAAGTCACTGTTAACTTGAAGAGTGGGGTCTTTTAATACAGGTTGTAGAGGACTTGCCACATTAAGCCTCCCGGAGGACCAGGCGGACATATTCCTTAAAGTCCCCCCTCCCTCCTTGGGGAGAAAGCCGGAGAAGCGAGCCCCATGAGGAGACTCGTGGGAACGGTAGCCGGTGAATAACAGTAACTGCCTGCCCTGTTTGATCTTCCCGCCGCCTAGGTAGTTTAAGCGACCATCTGTGTTAAGGCAACCACCAAAGGCACCTAAACGACGCTCAAAGGATCCAATTAGCACCGATATCCGTAGGCCCGTGGTTATATCACCAAAAAGCGGTGCCAGTCAAAGGGCACGCCAAGGAGGGTGACGGTTGAGGGTCTCGCTAATTAACAAGCCAACTTGGGCACCTCATTGCCAACCTCTGCACTTCTCGCTCTCCCAGATGCAACCTCACCATTCGCGCTTCCCTCTGCGGCCTCGCCCTTCCCCCTTAGATCGGGCGGTGGTCCGCCTATAAATAAGCCCCTGAAAGAAAGAGAAAAGATTATTCGTGGAGAACGACGGAGGATCAGTTCGTGAAGATCGACCCTTTAGTCAGTCAAGATTATTATTCGATGAGAACGACGTAGGATCAGTTCGTGAAGATCGATCCTTCAGCCAATCAAGATTATTCGTGGAGAACGACGGAGGATCAGTTCGTGAAGTTCGATCCTTCAGCCAGTCAAGATTATTCGGTGAGAAACGATAAAGGATCAGATTGAGAAGTTCGCCCCCCCCCCCCTCGGGCCGAATTAACCTAAATCGTCAAGTTTTGTATCGGTACCATACCGAAGAATCCTTTACAGACTTAGAAGAAGTCTGATTGGAGAAAAGAAAACCCGCTCACACTCGAGTGACTCTCACAGCTTAAGCTCCGTAAGAGTGAGAGGAGAAGAACCAAGCCCCAACGAGGTTCCGTTCGTTAATTACGGTAAAAATCCCCCCGTATACCTAAAATCTAGTTGGGCAGTCGGCGTTAAAGAATAAAACACCAAGAGGCTTCAAGACTATTCAGAAGAGGACTCTTGGAGTGAAGAGCACCTTAACTCTCTTTGTCTTCTTAACTTAACCAGAGGCAAATTCGCAATAAGAAGTTGACATCGCACTACCTCACTTCCTCCATCCCATCTCGACGAAATTCTAACATCGGGTACTCAAAATCTCCGAAGCGCGAGATAAGCCCTCTAACGACATCCAGCAATCCCTGATCCCGTCTGTTATGTAAGTTAGAAAGAACATTTATATTCATATTGCGATAGTATGAAGTTAGTACGTTTCACGATTTAATGGAAGTAGAAACAATTGTGCGTGACCCCCTGTCATATTTGCTAGTAGAAGAGAGTACTTTAATTTAATGTTTAACGCTAATCTAAAAACGTCGCGATAAAAATGCTAATCGAAAATTGGTGGGTTTACGTGTAGCCTATTTGTTTATTTTTGTCATTGAAGATATTGTAATAGGCCCAGGTGCCCACCGGGTTAGTCACGGTTAGCGTAGGAAGGGGATATAAATGTATGTACTGTTTTTTTTTCCTAGTTAATTGTTAAATTTAAAATATATGTTTATTTGGGGATAATTCCTGTGTGTTTCTTTATATCCTGACGTGTTAAAGCGGCTCTTCCTTAAAACAAAAAAATTTGCACTCTTCGATCAAAGCATACTTCAACAAAGAAATATATCACGACAACAAGGTATCCTACGGCACAGGTAGGTAAGTATCTTGGTCATTAAACATTACATTCATTTTATTAGGATAGGAATTTTTAGCCATGATTACAATATAACCAGATTTATCGGCCTTAGTGATATGCAGGGAAGATTTTTTTCGAACAGTCGATAAAGCACGACGAAAACGAAGGGGATAATTAAGGTGGACAGGCTTAGCCAATAATTGATAAACACAACCTTTTACAATTATCCCCTTCGTTTTCGTTGTGCTTTATCGACTATTCGAAAAAATTCTTCTCTCCATATCACTAAGGCCGATTAATCTGGTAATACCGTTATCAGGGCTAAAAATTCCTATCTTAATAAAATGAATGCAATGTTTAATGACCAAGATACTTACCTACCTGTATTAAAAGACTCCACTCTTCAAGTTAACAGTAACTTCCATAAAAATGTACGGCGATTACTTAAAAACTTTTCTGTTCTAATTTCAAAATTTAAGTCTAGTAATGCTTCCCTCCCTTATTTGTACGGCTTAGTAAAACTCACAAAACAAATTTCCCACTACCCCCTATTATAAGTTCTGTTGGGTTCGTTTCATATTCCCCTTCTAAATGGCTTACTTCATTTCTTACTCCACTAGTTGGTTCCATTTCTCATTCTCATGTCACTAATAGTTACGACCTTATTTCTAAACTTAATGCTATTCATTATTCTAATGATTTTACTCTTGTTAGTTTCGATGTTTGTCCATTATTTACCAAAGTACCCGTTGAAGATCTTTACAATTTCCTTAATGATCATTTGCAAAATTATCACTTGCCGGTACCCTTTACTATTTTCATGAACCTCATTTTCCTTTGTACCAAAAATTGTAAGTTTTCGTTCAGAACCAAATATTTCCTCTAAAAATTCAGATTAGCCATGCGTAATTGTCTTTCACCTGCCCTTTCTAACTTATATATGGAGTCTTTTGAAACAAAACTTCTCGCTACTATCCTTGAAGCACCAATCGTTTGATACAGGTATATTGATGATGTCATTTGCTTGTGGCCTAATCCCAAAGATGTTAATGTTTTTCTTACCAAACTCAATTATCTCGTCCCTTCAATTAAATTTACCCACGAGATGGAAAATAATAGAACCCTTTCCTTTCTTGATCTTCCTATTCATAGAACTCATACAGGTTTTAAATACTCTATCTTTCGTAAGCCTACTAATTCAAAATCTTATATTCATTTTTACTCTTCTCACAGCTCTAAAGTTAAACGTTCTGTTTTTTCTTCTATGCTTCTACGGGCATTACGAATTGTGAGCCCGGAATATATGGATTTGGAATTTTCCAATATCTTTGAAATTGGCCGTAAACTTTGTTACCCTTACCCGATTCTTCCAAACTGTTTTTCTTCTGCTAAAAAGACAGTTTATCAAACTGTCCCTACTCTCCCTTTTAATAGTAATAACATTTTAGTTCTACCTTTTTCTCTTTGTTTTAGTGATCTTCCCCGTCTTTTGAATAACTTTAACATTTCTGTTGCTTTTAAATATGAGACGACCATAAAGAATTTATTAGTACGTAATAATTGTAATAGTTTGGGGGGAGGGGATTTTATTCAGTTGAGTGTTCTGGTTGCCTAAGTAAATATTATGGACAAACAGGTAAACAACTTTCCGTTCGCATAAATCAACATGAATATAATGTCCGAAGAGGGAAAGATAACAGTAATTTCTTTGTCCACATATGTCAGATAAGGACCATCTAATTAACTGGAACTCAGCAAAATTTATTTTTCGTTCCAATGACCCTATAAAAAGGAATATCATTGAATGCGCTTTTATAAGCAAATGGGATAATTTTAACCTTTCCGCTGGCTTATATAAAATAGATGCTATAATTAAAAGACTGATACTTAAAGAAATTAGTTCTGACTTTTGTCTTTAGTTTTATATGCAATCTTTAGTTATGTGGCCCCATTTTTATTTTTAATTGTCACTGCTCTGTTATGTACATTGTATTTTACCCACTCTTTCGCTCCTCGTGTCTTATAATCTCCCTCGTTAGGCTATCTCCATTTCTTTTAATCTGTTATCCTTTCTGTCTTCTCAGTTTGACTTTATTACCTGCTTCTTGTAATTCTTAATAAGAATCTTTACCTTACTTCCCCTTCCGTCTTCCTCATTGGTGATTTTTTGTTTTTGAGGCGCTCTTTCATACTTTTCTTTCGTATATATAACTCTAATAATATATATATATATATATATATATATATATATATATATATATATATATATATATATATATATATATATATTTATATATATATATATATATATATTTATATATATATATATATATATATATATATATATATATATATATATATATATATATATATATATATATATATATATGAGGCTGAAGTATAAAAATCAACTGAGGAAAATATATTTTATTTGGTCTTATTTAAAATATTCAGACTTTTTTTTACAAATTTTGGCCGTGAGCTTTCGCCTTTTAAGACGCAAGTCTTAGTTATTGTTGAGGCGGCAATGATGGGAAGTTTCTGATCTCGTTGCCTCCTTTAGCGGCCAAGTAATTGTTTGGTAAGCAGCAAAGAATGAATTTCGTCGTCGCTGTTGTTGCGAGAAATATAGAATAAGGAGTTTAGAAGAGGATGGGGGGGGGGGAGGGATATAGCAGAGGTAGGCGTTCAGATTCGGAAGTCTGATTATCCGATTAATCGGACTCGCATTTTCGAATCGGATAATCGAATCCGACTAACCTCCGCCAAACGAATCGGATAATTGCAATCGGACTGCCGAAAAATTAATGTGATTTACGATTAATCGAGGTCGACGTCGTCTTTGTTTTTTCGTAATAACGATTTCTTAATAAATTTTTCTATATTTTTCTCAGGTAAATATTTTTTTCGTTTTATTCTACTCTATTCACACTTTCGTATTTTATCTATAATATTATGTGTAAAATATCATGATTACGTATTAAATCATATATAATAAAAAGGTTATATTTTACAAGTATAAAGTAGGTATAATACGTGTTTAGTTTGGGGTTTTCGTACGCGTCTTTTATGGGTTAAGTGTCTCTAGGCTTAGAGTAGAGTAGAGTGGAAAACTTTAAATATTATGAGGTACGAGGGACGGTCAATAAGTTTTGCGATTCGGTAGGGCAAAACAGAGGAAGGGGGATGGCTGTTTGTGAGGGTGTTAGGACAAGTTATGACAAGTCAGGAACTGCAGCCGCACGCTCCTGCCTCGTCTATTTAAGAAGCAGTAGCTGATCACAGATCATCAGTCACAAATATTTCAACAATGGAGAAGGTTGAGCACCGCGCAGTGATCAAATTTTTGACCAAGGAAGGCGAGAATGCAAAAGAGATCCATGAACGCATGGTTGCAGTGTATACCGACACCGCCCCTTCCTATGCAACCATTGCTCGCTGGAATAGGGAGTTTCGCCATGGTCGCGAGGCCCTTGAAGATGACCCCCGTCCAGGACGCCCGTCAGTAGTGACCAACGAGGACAATGTGGCCCGTGTAGAGAGGATGAGCCTCGAAAATCGATGGGTGAAAGTCTAAGAAATCGAGCGAGAACTTGGAATATCACATGGAAGTGTTATCAACATCACCCACGACAATTTGGCCATGACTAAGGTCTCTGCCCATTGGGTCCATAGAAACCTTACGAAATCTCACGCCCCATGATCGACTTCAACGTCGTCAAAATTCGGAGGAGCTGCTGCTCCTGTACAACCAAGACCCGGCGGTATTCGAGTCACACATAGTGACAGGTGATGAAACGTGGGTCCATCACTGGGATCCCGAGACCAAGCTCGAAAGCATGGCCTGGAAGCACAGGGGCTCTCAAACCCCCATCAAGTTCCGGACCCAACCCCCAGCTTCTGGGATTCTGAAGGAGTGTTGATGGTGGACTATGCACCTCGTGGAAGGACCATCACAGGCCAATATTACGCCGAGGAACTGGTTGGGTTGAAGAAGTGCATCCGTCAGAAGCGGCGCGGCAAGTTGACACGCGGTGTCCTGCTCCTCCATGACAATGCCCCTGTCCACTAGGCTTAGAGTTGCACAAGCTGCCCTGCGCGATTGCGGATTCGAGGGGCTCAACCATTCGCCCTACAGTCTAGATCTGGCCCCTAGCGACTACTTTTTATTGCGCCAGCTCAAGGCTGCACTGCGTGCACGCCGGTTTTGGGGACGATGAATATGTCCAGTTCGCCGTCCAAGAGTGGATTGAACAGCAGTCGGGAGATTTCTGGTTGTTGGGAATTCGAAGCCTCAGGGACAAGTGACGCATATGAATTGAATTTGAGGGTAGTTATATTGAAAAATAATAAAACACTTTTCCTCATATCTCGTTTCCTTATATCTGAATTGCAAAACTTATTGACCACTCCTCGTAAGTTGACGTGGAAATTGTGGAGGTTCCAGGTTCTATAAAGATCGAGCCTGTCCTCCCTCCTCTACATGTACCCAAGAACCTGGTCTTCGAAGCCTAGATTAAAGATTTCCTCCTCTTTGTCGGAGATTTTGAAAACGATTTTCAGACTCCTCAGAACAGCCTTTCTTTTTCGCATGGGGTGGTCGCAGTAATGCCTTCATTCGAAATTGCGGTTGGGCCATGTGTTTGGGAAGCCCTTTTAGTCTGTTGATTGTAGCCCCAAGAGACTTCAGATTCCGGTTAAGTGGCAGTGTCTAAATTTTCAATTAGACGGTCCTGCTTCTTCCTCAGTTCGTGAGACAAGATGGTGTTTCTTGAGGTGTTGAACAAGATGTAAGTCCATGGGCCTTGTGTAATCCATGTCGAGGATTCGCTTGTAGACATCGGTGAAACGCTGTTGGAGCACTACTCTCTTGTGTAGGGGTTGCTGGCAGTATGATTTTGAGAGAGGTTGTTGGGATAGCAGTAAGCTCATCATCGAAGTATTCTTCAGGTGCGCCTTCCAGATTAGGAAGGTTCAATGGAAACGCCCTCCTGTATGCTTAACAGTTTGCCTTCGAGATGTCTCTCCTGGGAGCAACGGGAACTGGTATAGGAGCAGCTTATATGGTAATTAACACGGGGATGTGATCACTAAACGTCAGTTGCCTTGATCTGATTAGCTGATGGAAGGGGTAGTTGGGATTCGTGAAGCATGTAGGCTATGGCATGTGTATAAGAATTGTCGTGGCAATTACACTTTCGTTGAAGGCAGCCGAGAGATAACCGGCTGTAACAAGCTAATGAGGTGAGACAGTGAGTCCTTCTTGGGTTCGGGAAGTTTAAATCGATTAAATATATGCGAGTGCGTATTTGTTGGCCGGGGGGGAGTTCTTTAAATGCCAAATTTCATTCAATGTTATTAAAAGATTAAAAACGAAAATAAAGGTTTAATAATAAAAACGAGATAAATATGGAAACATGTACATAGGGATACATTGAGAATTAATTGCGGGCTCAAAAGGGAATAATGACTCAATGGTTAAAGCAACAATCAGGGGATAAATGCTGGACTCGGTCAGAAAAGAAAACAATGACAATAAGAGATAATCTTCGTGACGGAGTATAAAAGGTAGAATTGCTTATACCTTGTAGACTTGAGCCTTGATGAAGGGGAGAGTGAATCCAAAGCTCGGATTCTTCGGGGTGAGATAATCTTACTGCACGGGCAAATATCAACAGCGGGATTGGATTACCTCGGGCACGATTGAGGTAATCTTAAATACTGGGCGAATTATTCTCGAAAGGTGAGTCGAGATATTTTTGAACTCGGAGCGAGTTCTCTTGGATGCGGGGGGGCGAAGTATTCTTGAAACAGGATGATATGAGTGGGTCGCGCAAATTCTTTACGAATTTGCCTATTGACTGTGGCCAAAATTAACGGCAATTAGTCTAGCCGACGAAACCTTCTAACTCTGAAGCTCGACTCGAGATAAGGGGATGTATCTTCGCAGAAAGCGGATGGTACTCTCTCTCTCTTTCGAGTAGCGGGAGACCTCCGAATAAATACTTTGTTGGCTTACTCGCTAGAAGGTCTCCAGGGCATGTCAGTCTCGTCCACCAGACGAGATAAGGCCTCGGGAAGACGTTCGTTCAGACGGTTATCCTCGCTCCAAGGCATGGGGGTTAGCTGGAGACTCCTGTTCGCGGGGCATGTGGTTCTCAGTGAAGGCGTCTTAGCGGGGAATCAGTCGGCGTGAGCAAACACAGCTGTGGACAGTTGCTGGCTGTGTCCTACGCGAGAATTTCTTTGCTGCCTCGCTTTTTGAAATTCTTCTTAAGGCCACGAAGCTTCTATCGGACGGGGGGTAGGGAGTCAAGGTGGACCTTCAAGGTCGTCCTCTAACAAGAATGTACGAAAGACCGTCCTGAGCCGTACTGTGATATCCCTTCTTACCAAGAGATTGAGATTTCTCCCTCTAGCGTTATCCCTTGAGTATCCAGTTGCTTTGTTCCTAGCGTTTAGGTCCCCTTCGAAAATTACTGGGTGCTCTTTCTTTAATAGGAAGAACAAGTCATGGAGGGGCAAGTAAGGATGGTGGGGTTGTTGGTATTTTGCGCTCATTTCGATCTCAGAATAATCGACAGAAACGATCCTTAATGAAAACACTACCATCCTCAGAAAAAGAAACTTAGATCTCCGCGGCCTGAAGATTATGAAGGCTGTTGTAATTACAAGAAAGATCCTTGTTGAAAACACTACCACCATCAGAAAAGAAACTGGGATCTCCGCCGCCTGAAGATTCTGGAGGCTCTTGTAATTACAAGAAAGATCCTTGTTACAAACACTACCATCTTCAGAAAAAACTGGGATCTCCGCTGCCTTAAGATTCCCGAGGCTCTTCTCATCAAAGAGATGGGCCCGAACCTGAACACACAGCGAACCAGCTCGGAGCGAGTATTGTACATTTTCTGCTAAAAGAAAAGCGAACCGTACTCTGACTCCGACCAATAAAAGGCATCAAAGAACGAAGACAAAAATCATTCATTACCGCTCACCAAATAATTACCTCGCCGCTTGTGTGTCCCACACTGATCACAACGATGGAACGGCACTACTGAATGTCTTTTACTTGGCCAAGGCAGCTACCACTAGGACAAGTGGTATACACGATTAAAAACTCCCTTTGGAAAAACTCGGACCAGATTCCTAAGTGCCATGGTAGGTAGAGACACAGTCTCTGAACTTGTGACTGGTTTGTTCACTGTTAGGGCACAGCGCCTAACATCTTGTCTTTAGAGTTAAATCAATAAGGGTACTTTATGAAGATCGGGCCGTAATCAGGGGCACAAGTAGCTAAAGGAGTAGGGTGGAGAGTATTTGAGAAACTATGTGTGAGGGTATGGAACGTACATACTCGCATGCCACCAGACAATCGTAGGAACGAAAGAAATTTGTCGTTTGAGTTGACCTTCGTCTCCTCTCCCCCCCCCCTCCCCCAACTGGCGACAGGAAATCTGACTAAAGAAGGCCTATCTCACAGAGAAGCCTAAATTCTATTTGCCTTCTTTATGATACCATGAAGATTGTCCAGAAGGCGCTGCAATAAGCGAATTGTCGTGAATGGAATCTCTCTCTCGATTTCCCACAATCCGCGATATAAATACAATCGCCGTTCATCCCTCTAGAGCAGAGTCCGAAACTTACTCGCGTACCCCTCACGTTGAACGAGAGTCGTTGCCGTAACGTATCGACTGCCAACGCGCCGTCGAGATAACTTGGTCGCTGTCTCAAAGTGTTCCTGAAGTAAATCCCGCCCCGCAGAGTCTGTGACTAGAAGAATACGCTTTGTTGCTCAACGTAACTTGAGAAAGAAAAGGAACATCCAAATAGTTACTGGAAGTTACTATTTGTTAGTGTCACATCCAGTTAGGAGTGAACTAACCGCAACTACAGCCAGCAGTTCCGAACCCGTCGTCTTATCGCCCCTCTCCCCGAGAACTCGTGTTAACGCCACCCGAACCACCCCGTCTGGACCTGAGTAGTCGTCTCTCCAATCCATCACAATTAATGGTAATCTGTAAACGCAGTGTCCCTCTATTCTTAAATTACCTATTTAATTAACCGTGATTGACACTCCCATTGAGTCATTATAAATCTAGACGCTTAACGTCAGTGTTTAATATTTAATCCTTAATTTTGCATGTTAACTATTGCTAATTATTATATTTGTGTAAAGTAAAGTTTCTTTTTTGTACGTGTGTTTATTTGTGGCTCCTCCCTTTTGACGTACCCTTGGCAAGACTTTAATTAAAAATTCCTTCGGCTAATTTATTCAACCTGTATTATGCACTCTTAGAATTCAACAATCACAAACCTCCCCCCAGTAACAAGTGGGACTTTTATAGTGAGAATCCTGGCTACGGCACAACCCGCCTCTAACCAGCTTTCGCACGTTCAGTAGGAATTAAATCCTACCTATATATATATATATATATATATATATATATATATATATATATATATATATATATATATATATATATATATATATATATATATATATGATCGTAGATTGAGTCATAGGGTCAATACCATCGACTTAAACTAAAGCGGTGTGTCCAGACCAAGGACTAGAATAATTATTGGACCAGACTATGAGCAATTCTACGACACTATGAAAAAGGTGAAACTTTATAAAAAGAGATTGCAGATGGACCGAGAGAAAGAACCATCAAACCTAGACAAAGAGCTGAAGTCAACTAAGTGAGCCAAGCCACTCTTACAGGCACTCGGGCCTGGAGGACGCACTGTGCCTCCGGGTACAAGTTGTAGATGCCCACATAGGGTGCCTACCAGCTTGACGTGACCCTGGATGTAATGTAGTACGATTATGAATTTGGCGAGTGTATAGTCAATGAGAACACTAGATCTGATGAAATGTGAATATGAATCTGGTTGGTGTATGGTTAATGAGAACGCTGATGTGACTTGCAAATTGTGAAAAATAATTGCCTTGGTTTGAGTGGCAACGTGGCGCACTCACTAGCCTTGCATAATCGTGATTCATTAGCGTGTGTTTGCATATAGCTACTACCTACTAGCATTCTGTTTAACATTTCATCCAAATTCACCCACAAATTGGGATTGCGGCATCCAATCAAAGATGAAAAACACATCAATCACTTCTATACATAGAATCAAGTTATCGCAATATAATAAATACTATCTACCCAACTACCGCCACTTTCAGCCTTTCACCTCAACTCACACTACATTTAGCTACGCCTGTTTTTCACATTGTTACATTTAATTCGTGGTTTATTCCAGGTATGACTTGCAGTGAAAGTGCGTGGTGGCTCAAATGTTCTGTTGCAGCCTAATTGAAATATACGGAGTAACACCTGCATAGTTTTGTGGTTATTGCGCATTGGGTGATAACTAAAACGTAAGTGAAATAAATATATTTATTTGAGTGACAATTAGAATAAAGAGGATTAGAGATTAAACAAGAATAAAGAGGAATAAAGATTAAACAGAATGAAGAGGAATAAAGTTTAAACAAGAATAAAGAGGACCAAAGATTCAACAAGAATAAAGAGTAATGGCTTTTAAAATAATAGAGGGCTAAATATTAAACAAGAATATAGAGGAATAAATATTAAATAAGAATAAAGTGTAATCAAGATTAAATACGAAAAAAGAATAATAAGGATCAAACAAGAATAAAAAACAATAAATATCAAACCTGAATAAAAATATAAAAGATTAAACAAGAATAAAGAGGAATACAGATCAAGCAAGAATAAAGAAGTGCCAAAGGGATAAAGAAACATAATGCGGCTGACCTATATAAGACCGAAGGGACGGGGGGGCTTTAGTTGCGAGCGGGAGTTTAAGCCCCACCAGGGCTTTTAATGAACCAGTTCTTGTCAGATTTTTCCCTGAGACAAGACCGATTGGGTTCTATCCTCCTCGGTTTCACTTGTGTGCTGTGAAGGGGTCTAAATTTGGTTGGGGTCCGAGAACCTTAAATCCTTACTGCTCCTACTGTCCCCCTAGACCTACTTGACTATGATTAATGGGTATCTAAAATTGCATTCATTTAATTATAGTGATATTATTATTATTATTATTATTATTATTATTATTATTATTATTATTATCTTCATCATATTCATCATCATTATCATCGTTATCATTATTACTATTATTATTGAATTAGAACCCCAAGGTGATTATTTCTCAATGGGGTGATTCGCCCCATACCCCTCTTAAATGGACGGGGTTAAATCCCCCCCTCCCACGCTAACTTTAATCATCTAGTAGTATACACAATTCTCAAGCCAGGCATTAGGTTCGAATTCAAAGGTCATTGCAAGAGGTTGCTAGGGGCTCTATTCCCCCCCTCCAAATGCTAATTAAATCAATGATATTTTCTTTAATATTGAGTAATATAAAATGACCATATAATATTTTATTTCAGGAAAAAAATCCCTTCAAAATGATATATGATACAATATGATGCGATTCCAATTGACAATGAGGTTGTGTATTCGATATTTAGCATTTATCCTTACATGACTCTCTTCCATAAATTCTCAGAGTCCCTTTTACCTCTTAGTACTATGTTGCCCTCGTTGATCAATCATACCGATATATTTTATTTCTTAAATACCCCTCCCCCCACCGCGGTTCTTTTATTAAGATCTTTCTAATTCACAACATCTTATTGTCTTTTTTTTCCCCTTCTACTCACTTGTTTTTTTACCTCTGGCTTTATTGTCCCAATTAAGACTTCATTCTTTACTCGTTTTTCTCCTCCTGTCAGCTCTTTCTCACCACATCCTCACACTGACGAGTATTCTATGCACAAAAGGGTGGCTTCCCCTATAATCTAACTCCTTTGGAAGACCGTATACGCATCTCTTACACATAATTTTCTATACAGTTTGCTTATATACAACACACTCAGAGTTATTCCTCTGTAGTTCACGTATTTCCCTTTATTCCATATACAATTGTACTATTACAGCATTATTCCGAACCCCATGATACTGTTGCACTTTTGATTTTCAGACAAAGACGAAGGATGAACGTCTCTGGGTACGCGGTTGTAATGATAGTCCTTTTGGGAGGATCATGGGCAAACGGAGACCTATTCTCGTCCGTTCATCAGCTCATTAGCCTCTTCAACGAGGAGCGTCAAATCGTGTTCACAATTCGGACATTCGTTGACCAATCCGAGGCGATCTTTAGAGACTTTCGACAGTAAGTACTTTATCCCCCAACAGCAATTGTCCTTGTCTAAGGGAAAAATCCCTTTCGTGAAAAAAAAGCCCAATAAAGGTCGTAGGTTAGGCTATTCTAAAACTACTTGTGTCTTCACGGTTTATAGTTTCAGATAAGCGACTTACAATGATAAGGTTGAACAACGAGGAACATGTGATGTCTTGCTCTAAGTTAAAAGGATATTCTAGCGTTTTAATGGGACATTTCCCACAATTTAGAGGCATGTGTGAGTGAAAAAGTGAAGCCAACGAGCACAAATTTTATGAATGCAATAACTCGCCTGTTGAGGGGAAGTGAAACGTTTTCAATTGCAACAAATGCAATGCAATCATTTTACCAATGAGATTCATATGTTGTTCCATATGAAGCCAAAGGTGAAAAATTCCCTCGAAATGTTAATAACGACAGATGAAACACTGGAGAAAGTTAACAATATAAGGGTGCCTTGAAGCGGTCGTCAAGTGAGGAATGCAGCTTAACAGTGAGACGAAGGAATGTCCACTTCTTGTTTCGAACCGGTGGAGTAGGAGGCGGACCGTATTAAGGCTGCCTTCGCGAGAGTCCAGTAAGCTGATTGTTTCTCTGCTTCTGTTATTAATTTTCCATTCGGTTTCTGATCATCGATTCACATCCCGACTAAGGATTAACGAATTAAACGAGCGGTGAGGTCAGCAGGTGTCTTAAGGGATTGTGATTGTCTCAATTGCCTTATTTAATCCCGAAAAATCTGGTGTTTATTTCCTGATGGCGAGAAGTAGTTAGGTCTTTTAATTTTTGTTCTTGTTCGAGGATACGTCATTTGGAAGTCATCAAGAACTGGACTAACACATAATTATACAACATTAATATAAAGGCAAAATCTGTGAATCCGTACTCAAAAACTTTCTAAAACCATTCGTATTAAAAACTACGGATTCATAAATACGAGCTACCTACTTTAACTCTAACGAAAACAGTAAAGAGTAAGAGGACGAAAGAAGAGGCAGGGAACAGATGAACGACCATAAAAAATATAATTTGAGCGTCATAAAATAACTAAAGTATGTCTCCATTGAACTTTAGGGGACATCGAACACAATTGAACAAATCCATTGTCTTTGTAACTATAAATAAAATTTACTTAACAATGATTTATTGAGATATGAATTTTATTATTCTCGTTTAATTAATTGTCTATTTTTTATCACTTAAAGACCCTCGGGATCGGTGTGTAAAATTACCAACAACAAATATGAAAGAGGGAGCATATTGGGCGGGTTTAGTTGGCTCATGAGACTCTTAATCCGGCTCAACTATATTAAGGCTCATACCATGCAACGATCTGTGGTTCGGACCCGACGTTCGGTTGTAAAAACGCAATAAGAGAGCAAGAGGACCATACGATTGACTTGACTAATAAGAAATGTCATAAAGGCTATAATTGCCCTTTTGCCAAAGTTCATAACACACTTCCTTGAGTTTTGCAAAAAAATGAGGGGTGGAGGGGGCAGAAGTTACGGAATTTTACCTCGGATTTCCATGTCTCAAATCCATTTTGCTATCCCTTAGCGCAAGAAACCACGAATGAGTAGACATGTAACGGATACATTCAATTAGGACTTAGAGATTGAAACCACGAGAGAGTAGGTCTGTAACGGATGCATTCAGTTATTCCTCACCCCATGAAACCACGAAATTTGCAGTCCTCTAACGGATGCACTCGGCTAGGCTTTAGCACATTAAACCAGGAATGAGTAGACATGGAACGGATATACTCAGCAAGGCCTTAACGCATGAAACAACGAATTAGTAGGCCTGAAACGTATGCACTCGCCTAGGCTTTAGCGAACGAATCCACGAATAAATAGATCTGTAACCGACTAGTAAAATTATATCAATCTGCACGTTCAGAAAGTTTTTAAAGACTTATACTTGGGGTTAGGGAAAATGCGATTACTTGGAAAGGACAATTAGGGATTGGGTAGATATATAGCTGTAAAGCCTCTTTCTGGACTCAATCATATAAGAAGGTTTTGTGGCATTAAAAAATATGCCCGTACCTATATTAAAGAGGGGAAAATATTATTGGTAAGTAGGCCGTAACAATAAGGTAGTAAACATAATGATGGTAAAAAAAGGCTGTAGAATAAATAAAAGAAATTATAAAAGTGAATTTAGGTAGAAAAAGGATAGTAAAGGAAAGGAATAGAAAAATATGATAATATTTGGAACCAAAAGGATACTTTAAAATCCTCTACTTATTCTCATATTATGACTGTACTTTTTCCCGGAATGACTTTTTCCTACAACTTAATCCAAGGATAGGAGATGACAACAATCTATCGCAAATAGACGAAGCAGAACGAAATGAGTATGGTAATAACTAAAATATAAGTAATTATTAATATATAACAAAGATAAAATAATAAAGAATATATTGTGATGATTTATGTAAAATGTGAAAAGGGAAATAGGATTATATGTGAATGGAATACACGTATGATCGGAATAAAGTATATTTAATTACTAGTTTTAACAAGCTTGCATGGAAGTCCAACAATAGCGGTGAGTAAAACAATAAAGCACTTTTTGATAATATTCAGGTTGACCAAACAAAAGAACTATACAATACAGAGAAACAATGAGACAAAAGAATGGTCAAATGTGTACAAACAGGTTATGTCATCATTTTCGTTCTGCGACCAGCTCGTATTCGGAGTTTTGGAGAGGAGACTCAAATTAAATAAATCAAAGAGCTAAAAATAAAAATGGACAATTTCTCTGTTTGTTTTTAATGAGCTTCTTTAGTTTTGCTAATTCAATTTGTTGGTTAGTGTTTCTTTCTTTAAGGTGTTTGCGCTTCTTTATTGAGTTCAGGGTTTCTTTTCAGGGTTTATTTTTTGTTCTTATATTGTGCGCCTTGTATTTTTCATCGGTGCGTGTCATATGTTTCACCAAGTTATACTTCATTGATTGTATATTCTTGGTGTTACTGGGGCCAAGTGGATTTTAGAGTATGCTCTCCTAAGATAAGGCTAGGATTCTGGAATGAGATCTTAATGAGTTTATATTTGGAATGAAATAACTTTCTTCTCTTTTTATCAATGATAATTATTATCCTACATCTTATCATCCTATGGATACTAATCAGCTCGTCAAGTCCGATTCGATTATCTGATTCGGGTGCCAAAAATCTAAGTCCGATTAGCGATTATCCGATTCGACTAAATTTTCAAAATGCGATTCGATATTTTTTAAAGCGATTCAATGTTTTGAAAGCGATTTTCAATGTTTCTAAAGGAAATTTATAAGCCATTTCGAACTAATACAAAGAGAACCCAAGCTTTTAAGATAAAAAATAAACATTTTATTCTAATTAAAATATAATATAACAAAAATTAAACTATACAGTAAATATTACACAAAATACACACAGTAATACTAATATATTATCACAGAAAAAAAATAGGGTCAACTAACAACTTTGTTCCATATATACCTCATAATATTTAAAGCTTTCCACTCTACTCTACTCTACTCTAAGCCCGCCAGCTTAGTCCTCGTCTTCCTCCTCCACCTCGTGGCGCTTCTTGAGGAGGTGGAGGTTGCCCTTCATTAAGACGAGGGCCTCAAAGTTCGGTGCAGCGAGGGCCGCCCTCTTAGGCCTGAGGATGTCCGACCCATAGCTGAACATGCACTTGACCGAGCCGGAGCTCGGGAGCGGCGTGTTATCCTTGAGGAAGAGTGTTACCCAAGCATCACGGAACTCGAGTGGGAAGAGATTGGGTGAGAACACCGGGTTTCTCCTCAGTGGCTTCCTCGACCAGTTTTTGATCTCTTCCCTGACCTTCTCCTCGAGGCTCTCCTCTTGCTGCCTATCCTCCATGGCGAACAGGTATTCCGTGCTGCCTGGTTAGGGTCCCTGCTGGGGGGCAAGGTCCAGATGCTCGTCAGGTCGGACGAGGGCGAGAAAGTCCCTGATGAGCTTGTTCCTCACCAGGTCGCAGTAGACCTCATTGTCCTGTCTCCTGCAGATGACCCTGACCGTGGCGAGCTTGTAGTGGGGGTGCAGCGCCATAGCCATCAACAGGTCCATGTCCACAAAGAGGTGGCTGAACTTGACGTAGGAGAAGAGTTTTAAAACAAATTTTAAAATATATCAGATTTGTTAATTGAAAAAATAAATTTCATTACACTGATTTTAGTTCATTTCAAATGAATAATTTGATCAGCAAGGATTATACTCATTTAATAATAATATAACCAGGCAATGGCTTCACCACTCTCCCATACGGGGGGAGCTTGCGCTTCGCTACTAAGATTAAAATTGAAAATCTAAAAAAAAGAAGCCATGGTTAAATTTTTCTAAATTTTCGGAACTTCGCTAATTATAATAATTTTAAAAAGGAACTCTAAACTAAATTTCCCCCTTTCAAAATATCATGTTGCTAAAATATAGAGTTATAGAAGAAGAAGAAATATAAAAATAAATATAAACTTTTATTATATATGATTTAATAATTAATCATGATATTTTACGTATTATATTTGTCGCAGTATACCGTTTAGATCGTGATATACTTCTTTTTTGAAGTATACTTTTGTCGAAGAGTGCTAATTTTGTTGTTTTTAAAGAAGAGCCGCTTCAACACGTAAAGATATAAAGAAACGCACAGGAATTATCCCAAAATAAACATATATTTTAAATTTAACAATTAACTATGACAAAAAACAGTAAACACATTTATATCCTTCTCCTACGCTAACCTATACCAAACCGGTTGGCAACTGGGCCTATTACAATATCTCTCAAAGACAAAAATAAACAAATAGGCTACACGTAAACACACCAATGGTCGATTAGTATTTTTATCGCGACCCTTTTAGATTAGCGTTAAACATTAAATTAAATTACTCTCTTCTACTAGTAAATATGACAGGGGTTCACGCACAATGGTTTCTACTTCCGTTAAATCGTGAAATGTAATAAACTCTTACTATCACAATATGAATATAATTGTTCTTTCTAACGTACATGGCAGAAGGGATCATGGGTTGCCGGATGTCGCTGGAGGGCTTATCTCGCGCTTCGGAGATTTGGAGTGCCCGATGTTAGAATTTCGTCGAGATGGGATGGAGGGAGAGAGGGTGGTTGATGTCAACTTCTTATTGCAACTTTGCCTCCGGTTACGTTAAGAAGACGGAGAGAGTTACGGTGCTCTTCGCTCAAAGAGTCCTCTTCTAGATAATCTTGAAGCCTCTTTGTGTCTTATTCTTTAACGCTGGGTGCCCAACTAGTTTTGGGGTATACGGGGGGATTTCTACCGTAATTGACGAATGGAACCTCGTTGGGGCTTGGTTCTTCTCCTCTCACTCTTATGGAGCTTGAGCTGTGAGAGTCACTCGAGTGTGAGCGGGTTTTCTTTTCTCCAGTCAGACTTCTCTAAGTCTGTAAAGGATTCTTCGGTATGGTACCGATACAAAATTTGATGATTAATGTTAATTCGGCACTGGGGGGGGGGGGAGGTCGATCGTTTCAATCTGATCCTTTGTCGTCTCTCCTCGAATAATCTTGACTAGCTAAAGGATCGATCTTCCCGAACTGATCCTATATCGTTCTCAACGAATAATCTTGATTAGCTGAAGGATCGATCTTCACGAACTGATCCTATGTCGTTCTCACCGAATAATCTTGACTGGCTGAAGGATCGATCTTCACGAACTGATCCTATGTCGTTCTCACCGAATAATAATCCTTTCTCTTTCCTTCAGGGGCTTATTTATAGGCGGACCACCGCCCTATCCTAAGAGGGAAGGGGCGAGGCCGCAGAGGGGAGCGCGAGTGGTGAGGTCGCATCTGGGAGAGCGAGAAGTGCAGAGGTTGGCAATGAGGTGCCCAAGTTGGCTTGTTAATTAGCGAGACCCTCAACCGCCACCCTCCTTGGCGTGCCCTTTGACTGGCACCGCTTTTTGGTGATATACCCACGGGCCTACGGATCTCGGTGGTAATTGGATCCTTTGAGCGTCGTTTAGGTGCCTTTGGTGGTTGCTTTAACACAGATGGTCGCTCCAACTACCCATGCGGCGGGGAGATCTAACAGGGTAGACAGTTACTGTTATTCACCGGCTACCGTTACCACGAGTCTCCTCATGGGCCTCACTTCTCAGGCTTTCTCTACAAGGGGGGGAGGGACTTTAATGTATATGTCCGGACGCCTGGCCCTCCGGGAGGCTTTATGTTGCAATTCCTCTGCAATATTATAGAGAAAATACGAAAGTGTGAATAGAGTAGAATAAAACGAAAAAATATTTACTTGAGAAAAATATAGAAATATTAATTAAGAAACTGTTATTGCGAAAAAATAAAGACGACGTCGACCTCGATTAATCGCAAATCGCTTTAAATTTTCGGCAGTCCGATTTTGATTATCCGATTCGTTGGCGGAGGTTAGTCTGATTCGATTATCCGATTCGAAAATGCGAGTCCGATTAATCGGATAATCGGACTTTCGAATTGGACCGCCCACCTCTGGTTTTGGGCTCATGTAAAGTTAACCAGATATTGTTTCCTTTCATTTCGTTCCTCTATTAAAAACTTTACCATGCATGATTCATTAATTTTCCAGACTTTTGTATTAAAGTCTCCCTTGACGATGCTAATTTTTTTTTTAGGCGTGTCCTGATGTTATTATAGAATTTATATAATTCTTGCTGCGTACTACAGATCACGATTCGTGCAAATAGACTATTTTGAGACTCTTAGGTTCACGTAGCTACTTTTTCCGATAAGCCGTGAAACTCTCTTATCATTTCTTTGAGCTCTCTATGTATCAGGAATGCAACACCATGTTGCATTAGATCTTCTTTTACTTGGTGGTAGAATAGGCGATGGTCACTTGTTTCAGGAAGAGTTTCCCCGTATCATCGGGTGTCACACAGACCCATGTATCTCATTTAATATCATTTACTTTAGTGAGGAGTTCTGGTTGATGTACCTCCCCAGATAGTGTTCTACAGTTGTAGGTTGCAATGTGCAAGTCTTTATTTAAGTTTTTGATCTCCTCGTTGTGAGTGAAGTTATTGCCACTCGCATATATATATGGAAAAATGATTTTGGAATCGTTTTTCCATTTTCTTTGTGGGTGTTATTTATCATACTTTTGACTCACGTGTAAGTTGTGAGTCTCTTTTCACACACACACACACACACACACACACATATATATATATATATATATATATATATATATATATATATATATATATACAGAATAAGCCTAAGTGCTTTCGTGTTTACATCATCAAGGGCAGAAGAACAATGAAGTAGAGAAACGGTTAATAAACAGACAAATGTGATGTCATTCAAACGTACCGACGAACAAAGACAATCGTTTAAGGAAAAAAAACAACAACTGACGAACAAATGAATAGCCCATCCGCGGAACTACAATATACACATCAATTCAACAAATTAAATTTATATTGCAAACAAATATTGTTCATGATCCAATTATCTAATTTAAATAGACCCTCACTTAGATTGAAATTAATGTTATGGGAGAATTTGATCATAGCTGATTCCATTAAATTTCTTTCAATAAAATTGGGCACAAAAATAATGGATTTCTCATTAAACCAATATATTTGATTGTTCAAAGTAGATTGATGAATAAACAGTGCATTTGAAGTTTGCCCCGTTCGACAACAGTACCTATGCTGTTTAATTCTCACATCTAGGTTTTTTGTTGATTGGCTTATGTAAAACCAAGACAAGATTCGCATGGAATTTCATATATATATATATATATATATATATATATATATATATATATATATATATATATATATATATATATATATATATATATATATATATATATATATATATATATATATTAAGAGAGCAGAGTGGTTGCGTGTTGCCAGGCGTATACGTATTTTTAGGATAAATAAGCAGGCTAAATTTAGGAAGTTCATTATTATATACCAGGAAATGGCTTCGCCACTCCCACCAAAGGGGGGAGGGAAGCTTGCGCTTCTCTACTACTATTAAAATTTAAAATATAAAAAAAGCAGCCATGGTTAAATTTTTTTAAATTTTCTGAACTTCGCCAATTATAATAATTTTAAAAGGATCTCGAAACTAAATTTCCCCCCTTTCAAAATATCACGTTGCTAAAATATAGTTATAGAAGAAGATATATAAAAATAAATTTTCTGAATTTCACCATTCGTAATTATTTGGGTTTTAAAAAATTTAAAAAAAATTTGCTACTTATATTTATTTCTGAACTTCATCATTTTGTTTTTTGATATTATAAAAAAGAATTATTAGAAATAACTTTGATAAAAAAAACATGAGTCATAACCAAACTAAGATGAAATTATTATTCAAATACACAAAAAAAATCCCCTCCTTAAATTATAGAGTTAGTGATGATGATGATGATGATGATCTCATATCCTCTAGAATGGGTTCCTACCCGATAAGTCGGCACCAATAAGTTAATCACTTCATCATCACTAACTCTATAATTTAAGAAGGGGATTTTTTTTTAGTATTTGAATAATAATTTCATCTTAGTTTGGTTATGACTTATGTTTTTTAATCAAAGTTATTTCTAATAATTATTTGAAAGTGTGGAAATTTAGTTTAGAGTTCTAATTGGCGAAGTCCAGAAGATTTATAAAAATTTAACCATGGCTGCTTTTTTTTATATTTTAAATTTTTAATCTTAGTAGCGAAGCGCAAACTGCCCCCCGTAGGGGCGAGTGGCGAAGCCATTGCCTGGTAAATATATACAAACATAAGAATTTTTTAGAGAAGTTATCAGATATTTATAAATTAATTATATGGGAAATGGGAAGCAGCATAGGTTGTAATATTCAAATTATAAAAATGCAGGGCTTTTAACTATTAGGGAATAGGAAATATGTTTTTATTTTTAAATAAAACTGAGATTAATTAGTTTTGGGTGTCTTGATTGTAAAAGGGAGGAGATAATAGGAATATTTGAAAAATAGGGGTTGTTTGTGGGGGGAGAGTGGATTTGGCGTGCGAAATTCGTGGTTGATTATAGTTGTGGTAAAAGTGGAAATGAGCTTGGGTCCGAGTTTAAAGTTGGGTTTTTAAATCTAATATAAAGAGATTCCTGTGTACGTAGTTGGTTTTCGTGGTTTGCTGTGTCTTTAAATGAAAAATTATCTAAGTTTAGTTTATGGTGTGGATGTCTGTTTTCGTAGTGTATTCGAATAAGGGAGAACTCGGGAGTAGTGAGTGGGGCTCCAGTTCTATTGCTGATGCCTAAATGTGCGCAAATACGGGTGTTTTAGAAAAGCTTATTTTATGCGGTACCTTCTTGTGTATGTGAGAAGAGCTTCTTCCGAGGGTTTTAATGAAGACATATTAAGCCAAAAAATTGCCTTCATAACCGCATAATTATGATTACGTATTGCAAATAATTCTCCATTTTACAAGGCGGGGCTTGAGTGGCTAAAAACAAATTTTCCACTCTCTTACAAGCAAGGGTAACAATTAAAAGGGCCGATCGAAAGCCATTTTTTTTGGCCTTTGTAGAAAAGCTTATTTTATGCGATACCTTCTTGTGTATGTGAGAAGAGCTCC
The DNA here is from genome assembly GCA_963969495.1 of Ceratothoa steindachneri. Lineage (NCBI taxonomy): Eukaryota > Metazoa > Arthropoda > Malacostraca > Isopoda > Cymothoidae > Ceratothoa > Ceratothoa steindachneri. The sequence continues at coordinate 128,642,430 of OZ018330.1, read as the reverse complement.
TTCCGAGGGATTTGATGAAGAGCTAGTAAGCCAAAATTTGCCTTCATAACCGCATAGTTATGATTGCGTTATGGCAAATAATTATCGATATATATATATATATATATATATATATATATATATATATATATATATATATATATATATATATATATATATATATATATATTGTTTCACATGGTAACCCAGTTCTATAGGGAAAAAGGACTTCTCTTGCGTGCGAATCTAAATTCGGATTCATGCTTCGTTTCTGAAGCTGCTCATCAAATACAATGATATCTGGATTATAAACAATTTAGTAGAGATAACTTTATTAGTAAATTGAGTTAAGCGAATGATTGATAAATTTGATAAAGGTCGAAGATGAAGGAGCAAATTCTTAGTGAGTCATGAATCTGTCCATGATGTGATTTGAAGTTAACTAAACTGAATGCGTGAAGCTAGTTGAATGGAGTATTGTTAAATGATTAAATGATGAATAAGTGAGAATGAGTGACTGAAATGAATGCAGTGACTGACTGGATAATAATCATTGTCCATCAATGAAATTTAGTTTTAATCTGTTTCAGAAAATGGGAATGACCAGTTTTGACCAATCGGGTTTCTCTGGGGATGAGCTTTGTCTGAAGGTAGATGAGTGTTTATTTGTATGCGTTCGTGAGAGAGAGAGAGAGAGAGAGAGAGGGGGGAAAAGTAGTTTAGAAAAACGGGGGATAGGCTTTGTCTGAAAGTAGATGAGTGTTTATTTATATGCGTTTGCTAGGCAGATAGAAAGAGATAGAGATAGATAGAGAGAGAGAAAGAGAGAGAGAAAGAGAGAAATAGTTTAGAAAAACAGGGGATGGGCTTTGTTTGAAGGTAGATGAGTGTTTATTTGTATGCGTTTGCTAGGGAGTTACATAGAGTTACATAGATACACAGATCACACGGGCCTTACGGCCCAGACTAAGGTGATCTGGCCTTAAATCTACTGCCACTTACACATAGAATAGTAGAAGTAAAGGATAGAAAAGTTTTAGGCTCTCCCCACCTTCCACTTCCTCCGGCAAAAGCAGTACATGAAATAATTTGGCAAAAATACCTTGCAGGTGTAAGAAGACAGTACCTGAAGGAAATTTGCATTGAATAGTAATTAAATGAAATGAATGTGAAAACCACTTACATACACCTGAAAGAGTTATATTTTTGTAATATTATTTTATTTTGTAGCTTATGCTAAACAATTCCAATATTTGTTAAGTGTTTGTCTAATCTCATTTTAAATGAATCTATAGTGCTGCTGTCCACTACCTCGTTTGGCAAATTATTCCAATCATTAATAATCGAGTAAGTGAAGAAGTTCTTTATTACATCCATAGTGGCTCTTTTACCCTGAAGTTTTGAATCATGTCCACGGGTGGGACACTCCCTTGTCAGTGTGAACAAGTTATTGGCATTAACGTTGTTAAATCCTTTAAGTATTTTGAAGCACTCAATAAGCTGCCCCCTTAGTCTTCGTTTTCTGACGGAAAATAGATTGAGTTTTTTTAGCCTCTCGTGGTAAGGTTTGTTACATACTGACGGGATATGTTTTGTCGCTCTGTGTTGTACAGCTTCTAATTTATCTATGTCTGTGATAGAACGAGTTGAAGCTGCGTTAATTTCAACTCCTATCCCATATTATTTAAAACCGCGATGCTGCCCACGTGCATCTTCGATTCGAAGCTTGGAGCCTTATCGCAGCTACCGGATGTCAATGTTTAAACAAGGAGGTTATCGTCCCCCCGTTCGCCCCCATACGCCGACCTCGCCAGATTGAGTTAGGCTTATGGGCAGATAAGGCATTGTTCTCCGGCCCGGCTGTGCATTCCCTCGAAGCTCCCACTCTATTGTCCCCCCACGCCAAGGAGATGTCCTGGCTATTTATATGGAAACTTTACCACTAAGATCAGATTGGAGATCCAGATTTTCGTCGCGAAACATCAGCACGACCCTCTCTCCCTTTGTGCGCCAAGGGACCTCGACCTCGAGATTAACCATCACTTGTCCAGAAGGAGGACAATATTCCTTGAGTGCCAAAGGTTCGAGCCTTCCGTGACGCCAAGTCCCCAAGGCTTCCCCCTTGTTGTTCAGAGGAGAACAGCACTAGAACAGCCATTGTTCTTTTGAGGCCTTCGCCAAGAAACGGTTCTCACCCCCCTGTTGTTCAGAGGAGAACAGCATTAGAACAGCCATTGTTCGTTTTGAGCCCTTCGCCAAGAAACGGTTCTCACCCCCCCTGTTGTTCAGAGGAGAACAGCATTAGAACAGCCATTGTTCGTTTTGAGCCCTTCGCCAAGAAACGGTTCTCACCCCCCCCCCCTTGTTGTTCAGAGGAGAACAGCATTAGAACAGCCATTGTTCTTGAGCCCGTAGACAAGAGACGGTTCTCATCCTCCCTTTGTTCAGAAGAGAACAACCTAGAACAGCCATTGTTCTTGAGCCTGTAGACAAGAGACGGTTCTCATCCTCCCTTTGTTCAGAAGAGAACAACCTAGAACAGCCATTGTTCTTCAAGCCATTCGTCGAGAAACGGTTCTCCTTCCCAAGACGCCACGTCAGGATCATCTTATTCCCCCCCCTTCGGCTGGAACTCGCCAGCGGACCGAATATTCCTTCAAGTCGCCTTCCACTGCACCACTAGTGTAAAAGTTACGTAAGCCAAACGTCACCTTTGAGTATTGATCCCTTTTTTCAATTCTATCCTGTGCTTTAAATGGTTTATCGAACCATCCCATCTCTTTAACTCTATATTTGTTTTACCTTTTTAAATCCTTTAAATCCTCGGATTAGCCGAGCCCCCACGACCCTCTTCATTCCCTGTTTATGTCAATATTTTCCGTCTTGTGTTTGTTGATAGTTATTATTAATAAAACTCTATTTTATTAATGATAGCAATATTATTATCCTTGAGCTCAGTTCCACTTCTTAAGCATATCGAAGATACATAATATCGGCCGCCAGACAGTAACGCACTCTAGAGATAATTATAGAAGTTCCCTCTACGAATAGTGATATATATGGTATCGTCGGGAGTCATTCTACGACATATATATATATATATATATATATATATATATATATATATATATATATATATATATATATATATATATATATACTATTTAAATTTGGTATCAGGTGTGTAAGGTTTAACGCTATATCTTTGCAAACACTGGTCTCAGTCGAGTAAAGCATAGTGTTATTCGTTATAATAATAGAATATAGTAGTTCCCTTTTGTTTTAACGATTGCTATCCCTTTTTTTTTAAACTTAAGAAGCTGGAGTAGCTCAAGGAACGGTTATAATAATTTGTTTGTGTTTTTTTGTGATTTTAGTCAGTGGTTATTTAGATTGAGAAACCAAGTACGAATAGGTCAGTGCCCATATTTAGGTAGGCTATTTCTCTAGAAGGCATAATTCTTGTTGCAAGGAATTTTAGTTGGTTGACTAGTGCGCCCCCAAGTGCAAAGATGACTCAGTTTGAAATCTTTAAAGCGCAAGGAGAATCCTTGGGACTCTCCGGAAAAGAACTAATTGAGTACATTCAAGAGGAGCAAAGAAAAGAGGAAGAACGAGAAGAAAAAGAAAGAGTAATCCGACAAGAGGAACGAGAAAGAGAAATCTAACGAGAAGAAAAAGAAAGAGAAAGAGAGGCATGGATAAGACAAGCTGAGCTTCACCATCAGATTGAATTAGCTCGGATTAAAGCAGAATTTCAAAGAAAAAAGGTAGAAAGAGAAAGGGAAAGAGTAATCCGACAAGAGGAACGAGAAAGAGAAATGCAACGAGAGGAACGAGAAAGAGAAATACAACGAGAAGAACGAGAAGGAAAAATACAACGAGAAGAACGAGAAAAAGAAATCCAACGAGAAGAAAGAAGGACGGATTCTCGCTCCTTCCCAGGAAAGCTGACAAAGTTTCCGAGCCCCGTAAAACCCCAAAACTTCTTTCCCCAAAACCAACAACGGGACTCCAAACCTCCCGTTAAGATTTCTCCTCCATCTCTCTTCCCGAAGCGACCAATAATATGCTTCACCTGTGGTGTAGAAAACCACATGAGCTGGAACTGCCCCCAAAATTCTAGGCTTAAAAGCGGACCAGCCCACCAAGTTCACCAGATTAATGCAACCCCGGCTCCCCCGGTGGTGCAGACCCAAGCAGAAACTTCTCCCCCTCCGTCAGGCCACCAGGTAAATTTTGTTTTTGATAAAAGTTCATCGGGAACTTTGAAATATGAGGAGGGCAGCGTGGACGGCTGTCGAGTATCGACTCTCGTCAGGGACACAGGATGTACGTGTTTCATCGTGTCCGACGAACTCCTCCCAGTGGCCTCTAACCACGAAAAATTTGCGGTGGTACATGACCACCTTGGGCGGGCGAACCGATTCCCCGTCGTTAGATGTTACCTGCAGTGTCAATATTATAATGGCTGGGCTGAAGTCATTGTAGCACCCATACAATTCTGTTCCGTACTTATAGGACAGAGCCCCCAAGTAAGTTTCGACCCTGTGTTTCAGGCCGCCCTTCCTCGAGGCCGAGATAAGAAAGAAGCCCTGGAGCCCGTCCCCATCAGAACCCCGATACCGTCCGATTTCTCGGAGACTCCTAACCAGGACTTTAGGACGGCAAAAGAGGAGTGTGAATCACTAACACCCTTAGGTGATAAGGCCCAAGACAAGGACACGGAGACTGTCCGTGGACCCCAAGAAAAAAAGAACCCCCAACGCGCCCATGGAGATACCTTCGTAGAACTGGACGAAGCATCGGCGCTTGAAGAGGATTGCCCCGCGGAGTCCCTTAATGTAATCCAGACAGTGTGCATCCAACCTGATGCCGATTACCCTCCTCCTTCCCTACCAGGCGAGTCTTTGGATCCCTCTGACCTGGATAGTGACGCGCAGCTGACACCACGTCAGAAGAGTCAGCTACAAGAACTAATTAAATGGAGTCACCATTTACCCGCCCTATTAGCTCTTTTCGAGCTACTGCGTGAAAATGGCCTCACCATTGGCCCCAGCAAATGCCATTTTTCCCACGAAACCATCAAATATTTGGGTTTCAAAATAGCACAAAGCAAGTTAGGTCCCCATGAGAACAAGATTAAGGCAATCGCTGACATGCCCCTCCCGATTACAAAGAAGCCATTAAGATCGTTCCTAGGATCAGCTTCTCCCTATCAGCGATTTGTTCCGAATTTCGCTGCAATTTCGGCCCCCCTATGCCCACTTCAAAAAAAGAATTTCCCCGATCGTTTACGTTGGAATGATGTCGCTGTTTCCCATTTTAATCAGCTCAAAAGTAAGTACATTTCCGCCCCCATTTTAAAGTTGCCCAACCCGGAAAAATCCTGTGGGGTTAAGACCGACGTGAGCAACGAGGGCATTGGAGGTGTACTCCTTCAATACGTGGATGACGGAACGAGTCATCCAGTTGCATATGCTAGTCGTCAATTATTACCACGCGAAAAGAGATATGCCACTAGAGAAAAGAAAGCTCTATCAATTATCTGGGTCATAGACAAATTCAAGCTGTACTTGATATGTAAAGAATTTCAAATAGGAACCGACCACCGTCCGTTAGCCTATATTAGGAATGTGCGACACTCAAACAGCCGCATGGAGTTTACTCTTGCAAGAGTATCAGTTTAAAATAAATTAGATAAAAGGTTCCGATAACCAGGTCGCTGACGCACTCAGTAGGAATGCGTTACCGAATAGCGTAGAGTAAGTGTATTCATAGGATTAGTATCTCCCTGTAGGTATATACCGTCTTGTACGACTTAAATTAAGATTGTCTTATAATATAATTAATTAATGTATATGTCTGACTTTTGTAACGCTCAATGTCTAATTTTTTGTATGTATATATATTTGTACCCATTAATTTACGTATAAATTATTTTGTCCCGTATGTACTAATTTTATATCATTTCATTGTTCCATGCCCCTTTTTTTTTATTAAGTTGTATTAAAGGTTATTTTCCCCTGTAATCTAAAGATCAAAATAATCATATGTATTGAGGTAATACTAGTTAGGTGCAGGAAGGTACGGTTGGTACAAGAAAACGAGTTCCCCACAACGGAGCTCTATCGTTGTCCCTTATCTCTTTTTTTTTCGAAGTGACAACTTCCCCCGGAATGGAGGGGTGTGATAGAACGAGTTGAAGCTGCGTTAATTTCAACTCCTATCCCATATTATTTAAAACCGCGATGCTGCCCACGTGCATCTTCGATTCGAAGCTTGGAGCCTTATCGCAGCTACTGGATGTCAATGTTTAAACAAGGAGGTTATCGTCCCCCCGTTCGCCCCCATACGCCGACCTCGCCAGATTGAGTTAGGCTTATGGGCAGATAAGGCATTGTTCTCCGGCCCGGCTGTGCATTCCCTCGAAGCTCCCACTCTATTGTCCCCCCACGCCAAGGAGATGTCCTGGCTATTTATATGGAAACTTTACCACTAAGATCAGATTGGAGATCCAGATTTTCGTCGCGAAACATCACCACGACCCTCTCTCCCTTTGTGCGCCAAGGGACCTCGACCTCGAGATTAACCATCACTTGTCCAGAAGGAGGACAATATTCCTTGAGTGCCAAAGGTTCGAGCCTTCCGTGATGCCAAGTCCCCAAGGCTTCCCCCTTGTTGTTCAGAGGAGAACAGCACTAGAACAGCCATTGTTCTTTTGAGGCCTTCGCCAAGAAACGGTTCTCACCCCCCCTGTTGTTCAGAGGAGAACAGCATTAGAACAGCCATTGTTCGTTTTGAGCCTTTCGCCAAGAAACGGTTCTCACCCCCCCTGTTGTTCAGAGGAGAACAGCATTAGAACAGCCATTGTTCGTTTTGAGCCCTTCGCCAAGAAACGGTTCTCACCCCTCCCCTTGTTGTTCAGAGGAGAACAGCATTAGAACAGCCATTGTTCTTGAGCCCGTAGACAAGAGACGGTTCTCATCCTCCCTTTGTTCAGAAGAGAACAACCTAGAACAGCCATTGTTCTTCAAGCCATTCGTCGAGAAACGGTTCTCCTTCCCAAGACGCCACGTCAGGATCATCTTATTCCCCCCCCCCTTTGGCTGGAACTCGCCAGCGGACCGAATATTCCTTCAAGTCGCCTTCCACTGCACCACTAGTGTAAAAGTTACGTAAGCCAAACGTCACCGTTGAGTATTGATCCCTTTTTTCAATTCTATCCTGTGCTTTAAATGGTTTATCGAACCATCCCATCTCTTTAACTCTATATTTGTTTTACCTTTTTAAATCCTTTAAATCCTCGGATTAGCCGAGCCCCCACGACCCTTTTCATTCCCTGTTTATGTCAATATTTTCCGTCTTGTGTTTGTTGACAGTTATTATTAGTAAAACTCTATTTTATTAATGATAGCAATATTATTATCCTTGAGCTCAGTTCCACTTCTTAAGCATATCGAAGATACATAATATCGGCCGCCAGACAGTAACGCACTCTAGAGATAATTAAAGAAGTTCCCTCTACGAATAGTGATATATATGGTATCGTCGGGAGTCATTCTACGACAATGTCTTTTATTAAGTAAGGGGCCCAGAACTGTACAGCGTATTCGAGATGGGGCCTGACAATACTTTTATATAGTGGCATAATTATCTCCTCGCTTTTATAAGTAAAGTTTCTTTTTATAAATCCTAGTGCTGTGTTAGCTTTGTTTGCAGCAGCTGCGCATTGGTTTGATGTTTTTAAGTTTTCTGTAATTATTACTCCTAAATCTTTAACCTGCGGGGTTGTGTTTATTAAGCCGCCTTGCATTGTATAGGTGTATTTTTTGTTTTTTGTTCCGCACTGAAGGATTTAGCATTTGTCGATATTAAATGGCATTTGCCATTTCTCAGACCATTCGGTAATTTTATTTATATCAGCCTGCAGGCTAGCCCTGTCATCTTCGCATAATACTGAGTTACCTATTTTCGTGTCATCTGCAAATTTAGATATGATATTATTTATTCCAACGTCTATGTCATTGATGTATATAGTAAATAAAATAGGCCCCAGGACTGATCCCTGGGAAACACCGCTGGTAACAGATACCCAGTCCGATTCCACGCCATTTATTATCACTCTCTGCTTCCTGTTTTTTAACCAGCTACTAATCCATCCGTATATATTACCGTTAATTCCTAGCGTACGCACTTTGTTCATGAGTTTCTGATGGGGAATTTTGTCAAATGCCTTTTTGAAATCTAGGTAAATTATATCTAATGATTTAGTATCGTTATATAGGTTGAAAAGGTTATGGTAAAAGTCAATTAGGGAGAGAGAGATAGATAGAGAGAGAGAGAGAGAGAGAGAGAGAGAGAGAGAGAGAGAGAGAGAGAGAGAGAGAGAGAGAGAGAGAGAGAGATGGAGAGAGAAGTAGTTTGGGAAAACGTGTTTTTGAGGATTTTATGTCTGGTGAGTTGCCGTTAATAAATAAATATAAGGAAATGATCAAATGACAGTGTCATGTGCCCGAGGGTGTTGTGATGTGGAAGGAAGATATACGACCAAAGGGAGACATGAAAATCTTTATGCTCAGTCGGAAGTTTTGTGCCTTGAAAAATCACGTGTATTAAAGCCTGTGTGTATGATAATATAAATGAATTATGTAGTCATGCTATAGAATCACTCATATTCTGAATGAACAAATGTATTTACATTTGTAAGATAAAAAATCATGAAATAAAATGTAAGTAACAATAATTAAGGACATTTGAATAAAAATAATGACAATTCAATTGGAATGGAATTATTGAGTAAAAAATATATAAATTGGCATGGTAAATGGACTAATGAAACTGAGATTGAAGTATCATAGTGCATTTTGGGGTCCGGCTATCACAGCCGTATCAAAATAAAATGAATATTGGGTTTGAAAATTATCGATTAAAAGTATAAATTGAACATATGTAAATAATAAAAATATGATATAGCTCATATGAGACTTATCCAATTTGTAAATAATTGAATACAATTAAAATCATATGTAAATTAATTCGTCGGTTAAAAATAATACTTATCCGAATATAAAAACAAATGAAAATAGTTTCTTGTGAACTAAAAGTTGAAATTGCTTGATTTGTTTCATACATCGAATTTCAATAATGTAAAAATAAGGATTAGAAATATTTATAAAGGAAAGCAAAATTAAATATTTACAGAGTGCATGATAATTAAGATGATATGTTTAATTTATTTAAAGCATTTCAGTGGATTTAAAATAATAAATCAAATTGGTATAAGCAAAGTACACATCATAACGGAATGAAAATATGCACAAAATAACTTTAAAGTTGTTTGTCGTCGTAAATTAATTGCCTCACTCATCAAATATTCGCATCATTTAAAACGTACGTGGATTGGTTAAAACTAGAAACTATTGATAAATGATGAAGGAAGTCAGTTTGCTTATTGTGTAGATTTCAGTGTGTGCGTAGTGGTATGAGGCGAATAGTGCTCTTTCTTAAATTCCATGTAAGGAAGCGTGTTAAACGGTTTTTTGGGGGGAGGGGGGGGGGAGTCATGGGCTGGCACTGAAGCACTAGAGTTACCAATTGTGGAATAATTTGTGGGCGATTCAAAATGCGCCGGTTTGAGATTGCAGATGCGTGCCGTCGAGGGAGCAGTAGTTCCTTGAAGAGCATATGTATGTTGATGTATTTTTAAAATCTTACATGGGCCCTTGTATGGGGTCTAAAATCTGGAGCAGATCCGTGTGTCCTTTAGATAAATATGACTGCACGTCTTAAACTCCTTTGGAATAAAAATATCTTGTTTAAAATTTGGCCTGAAGGTTATTTGGGGCAAGTGAGTTCAGGTTTCTCTGATGTTATTGTAGTTTGTGCTGTAAAGTATCTATATTTCTGGTGACAAATAAGTCACCTAGAAACCGTAATTGAGTGCCACAATCAATTTGCGTGAGAAAATTTTTTGTCTCTTGACAGGGATAATTACTGATTGCGAACAGATGTGCGGGTAAATTTTTTAACTAATCCCTACGGTTTCCTCTGACTAATTGGAAGCTTTTAGAGTACGATGACATCTTTCTAGTACAGAGTTGCCATAGGCATTCGTCTACGATGTATAAATGTGTTCTGTGCCAGTTAGTTTCAGTAGTTCCTGAAATAATCCTGAATGGAATTGAAGAGCATTATCGGAGATTATTTTAAATGTTGAACGTGATTGATTGCAAGATAAACTGCGGTAATTTCTTTTGTGAATATACTGTGCTTTATTTCCGTTGCAGAGTTTATGGGAATTGGTAAAGATGCATCCTTAGTGCCAATTTTAAGGAATGATGAATAATTAGGAGTTTGGCCATGAAGTTAGGAAGATAAACTAACCGGTATTTATATCTAACGGCCACAGAATTAGGTTGTCTATAGTCACAAGTAATGCGGTAGCCGTCCTATGATTTCTTAACAGGATGAACTGTCGAAAAATAGGGTAATTTATTTCCTCTAAACTTACTTCCTTACAACATAGTTTGTTTGATGTCCTTAACAACCTTCAATGTTTTTGGAGAAAGGCGCCTTGGTCTCACCGACAGGGGGGCCTTCCGTAACAATAAAATGATAGAATGAAGGGTGAAACGTCATGCACTCTTTGAGAATTAACACCTTTACTGGTAGTTTGTAGGTGGCACTATATTTATTTATAATTGGTCTATCAGGGAGCCATCAAAAATAAGTGAAAGGCTAGGAAGAATTGAACTTTTCCTTATGAATCGAACCGATAAATTCGTGGTACCATTCACCAAACACGATTTTTAAAAATTAACCAATAAATTATACTGTGCCAGGAAGTGACACCTAATATGGCACATTGAACATCGCATATTAAAAAGTTCTGCAGGAAATTGCGCCTAGATCATAATGAGAGGTGAAGTTTGAATGTCAAATGTACGAATAGGGTTGCCGGAAGCTGTGGTGAGGGAAATTTGCGATTCCTCGTCGTTCTGTTTTTGCACTAAGGTAACCAGTAGAATACTAATCACGAGACTAGTTTCAATTAGAAACCGCCTATGCGTTCTGGGGTCATTGACGTATAAATAAGGGTGGGGAGCACACAATGCGGTTTTGTCCTCCATCACTGTTGCCCGAAAAAATAGGGCATTGCACTAGCTTGTTGGTACCACCTGCGGAAACAGCGAGTCGCCATTCGACCGAATTCCCGGTAATATCAAGAAATGCCGTTTTCTAATACAAGAGAGCTTGCGAGGCCTTAATAGTGATCGTCCTCTTGATGGGTCCTTAGAGTCGTCCAAAGATGCTATTCAGCCGGAGAGATTTTCCAGTTCCTCTTTTTTTTTGGAAGGAGGGGGGGCTAGTTGCAAACCTGGGCACTAAACCGTTAATCGTTAATTAACGAAGTTAACATTTTCGTTAACGATTTACCTTTTAAGTTAACTTTGGAAATCATTATCGGACTAATTAACTTCCGTTAACTCAAGTCCGCTAACCCCGAAAATTCATAAAAACCGTTAAACGTTTAAAAGTTTCTATTATTTTCAGATTTTTAAATACAGATGTAGAGTCTTAGCATATTTAATAATGTATGCATCATTCTTTTAGCCCCGATATATTCCCATTTATTATTATAAATAACTTTTCAATCAAACTTCGAATTGTGAGTTCAAAATGATATTTTATGTATTCTATATTTAAGCAATTATTTTCGATTAATAGATCATATAAAGTTTCTTTAATAAACAAATAAGATATTACACCATACCACGCAACGTAGCGCTATGTATAAAAGGTATTGCACCATAGCACGCAACGCAGCGCTATAAATAAAAGGAAGTGCCGATAGGAAGAGGCTTCAGTTCACTCTGGAGAGCTATTACGGTGACAACGTGAGTATCTGTTATTATAGCGATACCATTAGTGTTAATTGAAAGAAAATAAATAAGTCAAGTTTCATTATTATAATATATTAAACATTTGCATACATTCATTTGATATTCTAATATTCGAATAGACAATTTATATTTTCTATATTGTAAGATCCGGTTTGTTAATTAATAATTAGCCACATGTTATATAATAGTTTCAAATATTTATAGTGTTTAAGATTTTAGACTTTAGTTGATGATATAGCTTAATATCTATATAAAATGCATGTTGATTAATGGTTCAATAGATAATACAGTATATTGATTAATTTCTTATTATTATTGCGTATTGCACATAAAAATATTACAAGTATTATATAGCTACTCTTGTCCGCAGGCTGGCTACGGTCCCCTGCACTTATTTACTTTTCTACTCCGATGTTTTGTAGGTACAAATTCATTCAATAAACCTCGTTCCATATATAGTTAATTTAAGTTCTTATAAATAAATAACTAAAACGGAAAACCATTACAAAACCTATCAGTTAATCTTTCACAGACACTTGTGCGATATTGAATTTTCTATTATTTTTAAGATTTTCAAATCAGACTAGTGTGATTTTGAATTTTATAAGTCATCATGGCATCTCAGGAACTTGAATCTGTTGAGTCAACAGATGTTGAATCTGTTGATGTCAACCGTGTTAACATCGTCGAGGTTGAAACTGCCAGTGCCCAGAACCTTTGGCCCCACCTGGACGACTACTTCTTAATCAAGTCAAGGGAAGGAGACAAGTTGATTTTCGACTGCAAGCTATGCCTGCCCAGGACTGTGCCAATCAAAGGGCCCATGTCAAGCATCAACAACCTCAAGCAACACATCAAGAAGACCCACCTAACCAAGTTCATGCAATTTGAGGAGAAGATCAAAGCAGGTTCACATCGTGGAAAAGCCAAGAAGAGGTTTTCTTCTGGTTCCAACAGCGGCAGCAGCATTTCGGAATTATCGAGTCAGTTTTCACCTCTTTCTGGAAAGAAAGCACGCCAGCAAACCATTGCTGAGTCCTTTGGCATCGCTGAAACTGGCAGTAACATACCCCAGGCTGTTGTGGATAAAATCACTGTGGACCTGTTTGTAGCCAACATGCTGCCACTCCACGTTGTTGAGTCTGACACGGACGAGAGGCTAAACAAGGCGCTGAACCCCAGCAAAAGCTCCATGTCGAGGAGGACACTGGGCAGGCGAATCGTTGATTTGCCTACTGACTTGGAGCAGTACTTGATCAGGTAATTGACATAATTTTATCTTTTTTATGCTTGGGTTAATTTACATTCCTAATATTTAAATTTTAACTTAAAAAAATTAAAAATTTAAAACATATTTTTTGAAATTTCAGACTTCTTAGCGATGTTAAGTGGGTGGCCACCACAGCTGACTGCTGGTCTATCCACAAGAAAGGCTACCTGAGCATGACTGTCCACTGGTTGGACCCCACCAGCAGGCAGAGGCAGAGAGCAGTGCTCGCGTGCATCAGGCTGAGAGGCTATCATACCTATGAATGTGCTTGCACAGGCCATGGTCAACGTCCACTATGAATTCCACATTGAGAAAAAAGTCACCAGGTTAGATAGTTGATAGTATATTAATATTATTTATTAGACTATTAGTTCTATTAACAGTTTGTATCAGAATTTTTTCTCACATAAATTGTAGATTATTTTTATTTATAAAATCAATTCAATTGTAATATTTAGTAACTGTAATTTTATTAAAATAAACTTAGACTGTCTTACTACTCTAAGACTACCACAGACAATGGTAGCAACTTTGTAAAGGCCTTGGTCCAGTTTGGGGCATAGGATGACACACTGCCAGACCTGCCAGTGGTTCAGAATGTGGACACCGACCCTGATGATGATGCTGGGGCTACCTTGTTGGCTGGATCCGTAGACGAGCAGGAGTTGGAGTATGTCGGCCTGGAAGGCTCCCTGGCCGTGCCTGACGATGTTGACGCTGTCGTTGGTAATCCCATCAACCTGCCAGCCCACATGAGGTGTGTTGCCCATACCTTCAACCTAGTGGCCAGCAAGGGTGCAGATGCTGTACTGCAGAGTGCAGTGTTCAAAAAGCCCTACAGGGCTGCCATTGCCAAGGCATGTGCCCTCTGGAACCACCAGAATCGCAGCACTGTGGCAACAGACAACATCTACGCTGAGGTGGGGAGGAGGCTGGTTGTCCCCAACAGGACGAGGTGTAACTCCACCTATGATTCTGTGGTGGTCCTCAACACCATCCTGGAGACTAATAGGCCTGTTCTCCACAGTCATGACCCAGTTGAAAGTCAACAGCTTCAACGACCAGGATGTCAACTTAATGAAGGAGTATGCCAAGGTAATGAATAAATAATAAAATAATATTATATATTATTATAATATATATATATTATTATTTATTGAATTTCTAAAATTTACTAATTCTCCATTGTTTTATCTCCAGGTCATGTCACCCGTGGCAAAAGCACTCGACAAGATCCAAGGGGAGGGGGCGACAAGCCTACCTTGGGACGCTGCTGCCAACAGTTGCTGTGACAATCTTCAGGCTCAAGGACTTGAAGTCCAAGGGCCTCGTCTACTGCAGTCCCTTGGTCGACGCACTTTTGACAGGCATCGACAAAAAGTTTAGGACCCTCCTGGAAGATGAGGATTGCTAGCTGGCTGCTGCCTTCTACCTCAGGTTTCGCCTCATCTGGTTGGGTAAGTATGACAACACCAAGTCACCAAGGTGAGGAAAAGCATGGAGGGTAAGGTCGAGGAGGCCATGAGGAAGCAGTCTTACGACGTGAGCAACAACAACGAGGAAGAGGAGGATGACTTCTTCAGAGGTGCAACCTAGCCAAAAAAGAGCAGCAGGCCCAGAACTTTGTCAAGATCTGGTTGGAAACCAACTCCAAGGACCTGCTGACAGATGCTGCCTTCTTGGGTGAACAAGTGTTGCTGGACTTGTTCATCAAGTTCAACGCAGTCATGCCCTCCAGTACTGCAGTGGAGCGTTTGTTCTCCATTGGCAAGGACATCTTGAAGGCCAAGAGATCATCCCTGTCTGATGAAAAATTTGACATGTTAATTTTCATGAAGGGCAACAGGCATCTCATGAACAAAATGTTTATGTCGTGTTTTTGTTTTTTTTCGGCCACTTTATGAATATTTTTTTTTGTTTATTAATAATAATATTGTGTTTCATTAAAGCTTTTTTTTACCTTTTTCTGGCTATAAAAGCCTTGAATTCTTTAAAAAAAAGGTCCAAAACTATGAAATGGCCTTCTTTAGGTCTTTTAAAAGTTAAAATTATGAAATCATCCTGTTTTAACTCTAAAGCAGAAAAACTATAATTTGGGGGTTCTAAAGCCCTTAAAAAGGCCAAAACGGGCTGATTCTATACTTTTGGCACTTTTTAAAGATGATTTTAGGTGGTTTTAAAGCAAAAACTGATCTTTTGTTTTTTCTACAATAAAAATTAACGTTAACGCTTTATCGATAACTTTCGTTACATTTTTAAAGAATTAACTGATTAGCGGATATTGAAGTTAATTTTTTGGTTTAACGGATTTACGGTTAAAGAAGTTAACTTTTTGATTAACGGTGCCCACCTGTGGCTAGTACTGCTTCCAATTATGACCGGAAACTTGGGAAAAGAGCAGCCTTGGCAATGGCTGTTACTCGTTTATGCGACGATGAGAACACGTGTGGCCACGGTCGCAAGTTGTTTGCAAGTTGCCCTTATTACTGATTTTAGTTTGTGAGCGTCACTAGTAATGCGGTCGATAGTAAACAATAATTCAATTTGGAACGAACTTTGGAATTCTGGTAGGTAGATACCAGGTACTGGGATTACTGTAGTGGAATTGTCAACGTTTTCCGTTTCAAAAGGTGTCTTTCCGGCTCCGGCTGTCTGTTTGTGTCCTGGTTGAGGTCACTCGAGTTGCTTGAAGTCACTCCATAAAATGACGTGATGTCATTCTGAAATATAATGTTTTCAAGTCATTCCATAATCAACAATTGTAGGTAGAGTAGATGGTTTTTGGTTGCCAGGGTCACGCGTTCCATTAAAACAAGGGATTTCTCTTATGTACGAATCCAAATTCTAGATTCGTTTCTGAGGGTGCTCATCAAATAAAATCGTATCTGGATTTATAAACAATTTAGTCAAAACAACTTTATTCGCATCTTGATTTAAGTGACCGATTAATAAATTTGATACAATGGAGAATGAGGGAGCAAATTATTAATGAGTCATGAACCTGTCCATGACAAGATTTGAAGTTAAATAAGAGCTGAATGCGTGAAGCTAGTCTAATGGAGTAGAGTTGAGTGACTGAAATGAATGCAGTGATTGGCTGGATAATATTCATTGTCTCTTAATGAAACTATTTTTTTTATTTTTTTAAGAAAGTGGGAGTGACCACTTTCACTAATCGAGTTTCTTAGGGGAAGGGTGGGGGGCTTTGTCAGAAAGTGGATCAGTGTTTACTTGTGTGTCTGTGTGTGTGTGTTTGTGTTTGCTTTGGGCGGGAGAGAGAGAGAGAGAGAGAGAAAGATTGAGAGAGAGAGAGAGAGAGCTACAAGAAGCTACAAAGAAAATAAGTACCCTAGAAGACCTTACGGTCCATTCAATGAGGGTGCCTTTGGACTAGCTGTCGAGCGAGCACTTTCCCGCTCAATTGCCTTACGTCCTCACTAAACGGCCACTTTTCAATACTTTGTCTAGTCTTGACTTGAACTAGTCAACATAATTGCTGTTCACAACCTCCACCGTAAGTGCGTTCCAGCTACCGCAGATACTGTACGTGGAATAATTTCCCACACAGATCGCGGTTGTGACGCTTCAGCTCAAGTTAAAAGCCGCTATTTCTTGTTCTGCACTCATTAAGGCTGTAAATATCTGTAGTCAACATTGTCGATTTCTCGAAGTATTTTGAAAACTTCGCTGAACTGATCATACAGTCTACGAATTTCCAACAAGGACAGATCTAATTCCCTTAATCTATCTTCATAACTTTTATGTCTGATAGAGGGAATCAGTTTGGTTGCCCTGGCTTGCACGCGTTCCAATCTCGCGATGTCTTTTCCCAATGAAGGACTCCAAAATCGTACGGCATAATCCAGGTGCGGTCATACAAGTGAATTGTACAGACAGAGTACTATTTCCTTGCTCCGATATCCAAACTGTCGCTCTATATAACCTAGCATCCTTTGGGCTTTCTTCTCCGCCTCAATACTCTGCCTCGAGAACTTGAGATCACTAGTTATAGTTACACCCAAGTCCTTCTCAGTGTTGGTGGATTCAAGAGCAGTGCCCTTAAGGATATACTGAGATTGGGGGTTTCGGTGGCCGATATGCATCACTTTGCATTTGTTCACGTTAAAAGGCATTTGTCACGTGTCCGACCACTCCCCAATCTTCCGAAGATCTTCCTGCAGCCGGGCAGTATTTCCTTCCTTTGCAACGTTCATACCAAGTTTGGTATCGTCGGCAAATTTGGAAATCTTCGCAACTACGTCACCATCCACATCATTAACATAGATGAAGAACAGTAGTGGTCCCAGGACAGAACCTTGGGGAACACCGCTAGTTACGGGTGCCCACTTAGAAGCTTGTCCATTCAACACTACGCGTAAAGGTCTGCCTCTTAGCCAGTTCTTTATTCAGCCTGCTACATTTCCGTCTATGCCCAGCGCACGCAATTTACGGAGAAGGTGGCGGTGTGGTATTCGTACCTTGTCAAAGGCTTTTTGAAAGTCTAGGTAGACAACATCCACCGCTTTATCCCGATTATGTTCACTGAAAACGAAGTGGAAGAATTCTACAAGGTTCGTTAGGCATGACCGACTATCGAGGTTAAACTGATAGGTCGGTAGTTGGACAGTTGGCTTTGGTCTCCTTTCTTGAAGATCGGAGTCACCTCCGCCTCACGCCAGTCTTCAGGAACGCGTCCAGTCCGGTTAGATGTGGTGCCATCTCATCATGCACTTCCTCCAACCCTTTCGGAAGAAACCTGCCCGTACCAGGGGACTTATTCCTCTTTAGGTCGGAAATTTTTTCCTCTATTTCGGCTAGGGTGAAGTCCATTTCCTCCATCTTCTCACCCAAGTGAGACTTAATGGGCTGGGGGATGGGACCACGCTCTTCAATAAACACTGAAGAGAAGTAGTCGTTTAGAAGGTTTGCATTTTCTGCATCCGAGTGCTTTAATGCACCCTTCTCATCTAACAAAGGGACAATCGTGAGGAGGATTGGTTTACGGCTCTTTACATAACGGAAGAATTCCTTGGGATTCTGTTTACACAGTCTCGCCACTCGGAGCTCCTCGGCACGTTTAGCCGCCCTTATAGTGGACTTCACTCTCCTTGCTAGCCTACGGTACTCGTCAAAGTCACCCGAAATCTTTGACTGGTAGTACACAGATCTCTTCTTTCTCAGTAGTTGAACAATTTCTCGATTGAACCACTTGGTTGAACGGAAGAAGACGTAAGCTTTTCATGGGGCTAAATTGCGATTGGAGACTCATGAACTTACTTTTGAGACTGTTCCACAAGTCTTCCCATTATCGCACCCTTCCCATCTCACATCAGCCAGTCTTGCATGGAGACCTACGAAATCTGCACTTCTCAAATCAAGTTGCCTCGATTCTCGCGTCGCGGACTGTACATTGGGGACTTTAACTACAAATCTAACTAGTTGGTGGTCACTACCACTGATCTCTTCGACTACAGAGAGCTCCTTAACTATGTCTTCCTCTGATGTGAAAACCAAGTCAAGAATATTGTTTCCTCTCTTTGGCTCTCTCACCCATTGAGTTAAGAGTAGCGCGTTCTTGCCACAGGATTGTCTGGTTTCCCAGTCAACTTGCGTGTTGAAATCCCCCATGACGATACACACTCTGTCTTCAACAAGTTTTCCTAGCAGCTGGCACAGATCCCTTTCCTTTTCAACGAGTTGGGCAGGAGGTCTATAAAGTAACAGGGTCCTGTATTTGGCAGGACCTATTTCTAGGTCTACACCTAGGTGCTCGTGGTGGGATACGATGTTGCATTTTATCGAGTTGAATGGATCCTTGACATACAACATCACACCGCCACCCTCTCTGTCAGGCCTATCTTGTAGGAAGAGTCGGTAACCTGGAATCGTGAATTCGCCTTCAAAATCTCGATTCAAAGTTTTTATCCACGACTCTGCAATGGCCACCATCTCTGGTTCTTCCGTCACTACGAGGCCATGAAGTTCAAGAACTTTGAGAGAGCCCCCATCTGTAAGACTCCCTACACTCTTTCGTCTCCCGCTTTGTTCCTCTGTAGCGTGGTAACTTCCCTCTTTGTGACCTCAGAAAAGGTCGTTCCTGAAGTAGCATGGGTGTACTGGCGCACGTCCTCCTTTACTCGGGGCCTGATACTTCTTTGGGTCCGCTCGACAAAATCCTGGATGATGTTTGCGACTACAGCTATCCATTTAAAGGAAAGATGCACTTCGTCCCTTTTGTACAGATCGTTTATCTTATGGGGGGGGGGCATATTTATATTTGTTTATTTCTTGATATCTATTTATTATTTCTTGACTGAAGTGGACCCTTCAAACATTTGTCTTCCGTTATCTGACTCTTCGTAATCTTGTAGGCTGAGATTCTTTCTTCTTTAAGTTGGGTTGGCTGGGTTAATTCCTGATCTTCTTTTCCTTAATGTATCTTCCTTTTAACGACGATGTGATGATTCCTTCCAATTCTGATGACGTGATGACTTCTTCTGCTTCATGATGACGTGATGATTTCTTGAGACGAGTTAGCCCTTGAAGTCGTTTTCTTTCCGTTTTCCTTGACATCGGTTTTTCTATTGAGTCGATTTCTTGAGTTGTCCTTAAAGCGTTTTTCGTGGTCTCCGTTTTCTTCGTAAAAATTGTGGACTGTCTGGGATCGATCTCGGGTCTTTTTATCCAGAGGTTAGCACTCTGCCGTGACGCTACGGCGTATTCCGTCTTGACTTGGTAATTTAATTGGCTATTTATATTCTCGCTTTGGAAGGAAGTTTTTCTCTTATACATCTTCGCACCCCTACACTCTCATAAAAGGTAAGGTAGGGGTCTACAAAAATGACTCCCACCGCCGTAAAAAAATCTCCCAGGCGTTGGTTTATGGAGACGTTCCTCGCGTGAGCATTGCGGGATGGACCTCGTCTTGGGAGTATCCCGACCACGACACGTCTGCGGGATTTCAGCCCACAGAGAGAACATAAATTAGGTGCACTTGTTATCAAAGAATTTGTATGTGATGACAGATAACATACCTCATATTAATGCTGCTACCAAACCAGACTTAGCACTAAACAGCCATTACGTACCAAATCACATCCGCACACAGCCCTCCAACAGTGCATGCAGTGATCATGTTGGAACCCGATACAAGTACCAGTACCAGAGAGAAAGATAGACAACAGTGCTAACTGGGACAGATACAAGAAAAAAAACTAGCGATTGAAAACATACTCATTGAAGCGGAAGACAGAAATATCCCAACAATGAGGCACTCCATACTCATGCATCCCTAATAGACAGAAGAGATGAGTTAGAAGAAAAGCCAGCTGAGCAGTATTTACCATAAAATAAATATTCATAGGCCAAACAGAGAAAGGTATTTGGCGCTAAATATGATAGAATGAAAGGAGCTATAAAGCATCTTATAGAAGAACAACAAGGACAAATATGGGAGAGCCGGATTGAAAAAGTAAATGAAGAAAAGACTCCGAAAGGAAATTCGAGGCTAATCAACAGAATGAAAGGCACACCTCCACATAGCAAAATAATATTAAATAACTCAGATTTAAACCCAGTAATGGAAGGGATGGTTTATGACAACCTTAGAAATAACATACAGAAAATAACTCCCAGCGCCTTTGTCGAACAGCAAAAAGAAGAGAGCCTAAGACCATGAACCACAATAACAACCGAAGAACTAAAAAGCGCTATTTATTCATTTTCATTTCAACGGAAAGCACCAGCCCCTTCAGGAATTAACAGGCTCATACTTACCAAGGCACAGGTAACTATAATTATTGAAACCATCAAAAATTTATTTAATACGTGCCGAAACAATGGATGCTTCCGAGATGACTACAAATTTTCAAAAATGACCTATATCGCCTCTAAATTTCATAGGAAAAGACTTCGAAAAGATCCTTAACAGAAGATTTATTGAATATGAAAATGAAAACAACTTAAATAACGAATACCAGTTCTGATTCTGTAAAGGTAGAGACACCACAATGGCACTTGGCATCATCACTGAAATGATTTTAAAGGCTAAAACAGAGAAAAAATATATTGATCTTGTCCCAAAAGATGTAGAAAAGCCTCTGGCAAAGATTGGGTGTGAGTCATGCAACACAAAATCTCAAATCTCAAGATGAACAAAAACCTGGAGAGAATTTTCTGTGACTATATAAAAGATAGAAAAATAATATATGGTTGTAAACGAATTTAAAGGACTCTGATTCGAATTGGAAGCTTGAATCCGCCAAGGGAGAGGGAGGGAACTGTCTTATCACCATGTTGAATGTCTAAATATCCAATTCGCTGACGACATCAGTCAATTAGTTGCCAATCAATACAAGAATGAGGAATTTTACGACGGACGACAGCCAACAAGATCGGCATCATCAACCACTTAGATAAGGAATTGAAAATAAGAACAAACAGTTAGAAGTTCATAAAATTCTCGATCACAACAACAAGGTCAACATACCTAAGTCGCGTGCTTTCAATTATTCTGACTTATGACCATATGACCTTCAGAGTTTTCAACAAGTTAGGCAATCCGCCCCATAGTTAGTTTTCTTTTACTAATACCCGGACTAACCTTGGGAAGACCTTGGCAATTATATCATTCGAAAGAGAATGTAAAACAACATAAAGGGTTTAGAATTTCGTTCGAATCGCTGAAAAGTTACGGTGTTATTGCCAAAATGATATTAGGTAATGGTCATATTTAAATTGATGCAATGAATATTGATACATGTAATATTTTATAGGAATGCCAGAGGGAATTGCTATAACACTCCCCCTTAAGACAATTACCCTTCTTTTTTATTTAAGACCCGCTGTCAGAGTAACGCCGAGGCCTTCTGACCACGCTACCGGAATGTGTGACAGTGCCATTGGTTAGAAGCGGGGACACAGATTCGCTGTGACAGTGTCACTAGCGTTGGATGTGGACGAGACACCGACACGAGAGAAGGGTGATGTTGCGAAGGTGATCCGCTTGTTGGTTCCTTCCGAGATGGCGTCAAGCGGGATGTGGGAGTCTTGAGTCCCGTTGTCCGCTGACGAAGTGACCAGTGGGGGAGAGATTTGCTCCTGACTGACCACTTCTGCCCACGAGGGTTTCTGCAACAAAAGAGGAGGAGGCAGAAAAACGGAAGGTGGTGTTTGAGTAGCAGGGATGGTTGAAAGGGTAAGCTTGGGTTTATTTGGCGGTATTACTGTACCATAGAGGGGTATAGTGGAAAAAAAGAAGTAGAAGATAAAGGTGAACATTTTATATATAGGCAGTTTGATGGCGTGTTATCATAGCACTGTATGAATGCCCAATGAATTGATGGCGTGTCTCCATATCACTGTAGGAGTGCCCAATGAATTGATGGCGTGTTGCCATATCACTGTATGAGTGTTGAATGAAATGATGGCGTGTTGCCATAGCACTGTTTTAGTGCTGAATGAAATGATGGCGTGTTGCTATAGTTGAGTGCTGAATAGATTGAGTGTAGGTCAAAATGCAAAAGTGAGGACCTACCTGAATAAGTGAATTGAGGTGCAGTGGTAGATGTTGACCCGTTGATCGTTTATCCCTTGAGTTGTTAGTTCAAAAGATGCGGGAATTTCAAGGTTGGGAAATTGGAATTTGAGGATTTGGAGAAAGTGGTTGAGTTGGCTGAAGTGAGAAAACTGGAGGGTTGAGGTTAGAAGAAGGTACTGGTTTCAAATATGTGCACGGTTGAAATATTTTAGAGCTTGTGTACCACTGAGTTAAATGAGAGGAAAGGGAAACGTTATGCTTCGGGAAACTACTTGGCGCATTATATGAAGAAGCATAACGGAGATTACAAGACCTGTATACAGTATACAGCGTTGTGCCCGTACCTTTGATGGTACCAGCATATACCCTAATAGTGTGGAAGGTTATATGAATAGGCGAAAGAATGAGGTTGAAAACTTTGCTGCCTCTCACCTTTTGGAGTGGGATGCCCTCGTTGGTTTCTCGTATGTGAACCAGGGTAAGACCTGCGTCTCCAATCGCTAAACCCGTGTCCGTGCTCGTTCTGTGATTCCCGCTGCAGCTTTAGCCGCTGGATGTCGGCTTCCATCCTCCGTATTGAAGCTTCAAGGTCCCTCGATAGAGAAGATGGGACCCTTGTACGCCCCGACCGGTCGTCTGGGGAGCTAGCCGTTTCCAGGACCTGAGATAGACCTTGAGTTTGGCCGTTGTCTCAATTCACATAAAGACTCTTGTATAATTTGTCTGCGGCTATAGCAACCTCCTCAATACTCAGTGAGGAGAGGGCTTAAAAAATTGGTTTGAGCACCTTTTACCCTGATAAGGTCCTTCAGATGCATTAAGAAAGAAGTGGGACTCTTATCTCCCATTTCCTGAGTGTTCAGGAGCTCTCTTAGGTCGTCTATTTGGGATCTACCGTATTTGCTGAAGAAAGCCTCCTTCAGGCGATCTAGAACTCCAGCCTGTTCTCCTTATTTAGAATTTCCCTGAATTGTATAAAGATACTTTTGGGTAAACGTTGAATTATTGCTGCAATTTTCTCTTCTTCGGTGATGCTCTGAGGTTTATGGAGGGACGAGACTTCCAACCCTGCAATTGGAATTGCAGAATCATATACGGGAAGCGAGAGGTACGCATGTGGCTGCTTGTGCGTGGACTGGGGATTCGGGGCAGTCGGTTGGTTACGATGATCGGGTTGGCCGCTAACAGATGTCCTTATTTGTTGTGTTTGTTCTATCATAGTCACTATGTTTTATGTGCACTTGTGCTGGTTGAATGAATGTGTTGATGTGAGTGAAGTAGCTGTGGTCGTGTGCATGTGTGTGTGTGTGTGTTTGTGGAAATTATTCACGAGCACAGGAATGTGAAGAAATGAAAAATAATTATGAGAATTAAAGGAAATCGCCCACTCGTTGTATATAGGGAGATAGTATCAAATTAAAATTATATGAATTATGACAATTGGAAAAAGGATGCTAAATATAACACGCGATATTAAAAATGAATACGTGAATCAAAATGCTTTCTAACGAGAATAGCAGGGAAAGGACGCGTGGAGTTCGAAAATTATTTTAACCTTTGAAGTTATTTATTGATTCACGGGAGATTATTAAATTCTGGGCACCATTTTATGGTATTTGGTTATTAGTGGGATTGATTTTAGTTAATAAATCAGCGTAGATAGCTATTTGAAAACCATTACCATAAATTTGGTGAATTGGATGGAATAGTCGTCTGCTAATATTTAGACCTAACGACTGACGTGAGCTGAATTTCGAAAACTTCGGGCGTGATGTTTACAAGAAAACGGACGATAAACAAAATAAATAAATTTCTAAAATCAACGAATGCACAATGAGAGAATTGAATTAGGAAATAACTAGTGATCGGTTATTACAATTATAAGAATGAATGATATAATTAAATTGATAATTGTTAAGGAATACAGCATAATACAATCTATGAAAGTAATGAAAAGTAGAGTGAAATGTAAGGTGAAGTGAGGTACGGTATGGTAAAGTAACTAAGGTAAGGTAACTATGGTAACTATGATGGAGTGTGAATTGGGATCTGAAATGAGAGAAGTAACCAGAATTAGGAGCTACTCTAGTATGGCAGTTTGCAGAGAATAAGTGTGAGAGGACGAGCAATTAAACTAAATATGATTTGTTTGGAGTTCAATGATTAAATGAAAAAGGAATGATTACTGACCTCTATGCTGAGAATGACGAGAAACGAGTGAGGAATATTTGTGTTCAATGTGAGTAAGCTAAAAGCGTATTAGTTTGTATGTTTGAATAAAGTAAGTGTTGCCAAAAAGAATATATCTTAGCCATGTTTTTGGATGACAATTATATATTACAAAAGATATATTGAAAATACATATACAAAATATTTGAGATTTTGGCTTGATTATTTATACATAACTAAGTTGAGATTTTACATAAGATTTAATAAAAATTTAATGGGAAAATAAATGGATAATTTTACATTGAATTTAAAAAGGAAAGTATGCTAATATTTATACACAAGGTACATTACATTAAAATGATACTAGGTAATGGTAATATGTAAATTGATGCAATTGAATATTGATACATGTAATATTTTATAGGAATGCCAGAGGGCATTGCTATAATAGTACCTTATAGAATCGAGTCCACGCGACTAAAAAGTAGCGGATATAAAAGTAGTAGAACAACTCTAGCGATACTATTCGCAAAGAAAGTACTGGGATTAAATATATATTATACGGGCTACATACGAACCGTAGTTGAAAGAATATAGAAATCCACACCAGTACTAACCGTCTTATATACCTAAAGATGCTTAAGCACCAAGAACAAAAGAAAGATCTATGTCACACTAGAAAGGGAGGCGCTCACCTACCCTCCCATCTCCCTAAATGGCTTATTAACAGACAATACACGGGTACTCATATAATAGAAAATAAAGTTCTCTAGTTTATGATTAACTAAAAAAAGAGAGAAACAAACCTAAAGAGCTCTACATCAGGAAACTAAAATCCAACTGCTCAATAACGTCACAAGAAGAAGAGCGGAAATATTTGGAAGAAAATCAACATACTTTTTCCAATCTTTGCAGAGTATATCAATAGCAGATCGAGTGCCTCTTTCAACTTAGGATTTTCCAGTGGAAAAAAAAATCAACAGAAAATAGTCGAAGCAGTATTATACACTTGAGAGAGAAAATAAAACAAGAGCAAATAAATGATACACTCCTAAAGAGTACAACTGACCATGAAAAATACCGCCAATAAATACTCCAATCGATTAATACTAATTACTCTAACCAAGACCCCACGAAGTAAGCAACCACCTAAAAGTGAAAATAAATAGATCCCAATAGCCCAACATAACTAGCTAATTGGAAGTTTAGAAACAAAGACAAAAGTAGATAGTGGAAACCTCAAAGTGGATTTAATGAAATATAATGAATGTAACAAGGGATAAAAACAGTGAAATTAGAAAATGAAATCAGTGAACAAAATGATTAAGGTGGAATTAATAAAGATTCAACCTCCATTAAACACACAAATAAACTACACATTCAGTACAAACAACTAAGATATACATAAAACTACACAGCTAAGCAGTAGCTCAACACAAAAATGCACAAAACGGCATGAATGTGACAGTACATCACACATGAACGAGAAAAGACCAAAATTGGACAGAGATTAGTCGGGTCTGCCCCAAATATGAGGAAGTTCTGATGACATACCAGAAGAGCTGTAAAAAAGAAAAAGAAAGAAATACAATGAAAATGGATAAAACGCCTCGTTTTTCGGATTCCACGTTAATCCGCAGGCGCAAAACAATGGAAGTATTCCATTTTATCCTCATGTATCGCTCTATGAAGAAGAAGGTCAAGTTAGATCAGCTTCTTTTCTCCCACTATACTATATTTTCAACTATATTTCACCTTCCTTCTCCTCTCTTCAAACCCCCCACCGCCCCTTCTCCACCCGGCCTATTTGGGCCAGGAGGAGGAGGAGGGCGAGGTGGGTGGGGGTGAACCGGAAGGGGTCAGCCAGTGGACCTCTCTCTTGCTGACCCTGTCTAGGGATAAAGAGGGTAGAAGCGGCGGCCGACTCGTTTATCTTTTCTACACTCTTCTTCCTTCATTTCCATGATGATGACCCGCGAAAAGCGGTCCAAAACGTCTTGGTTTATAAATAAATGCTACTCGCCAGCCTTTTCTATCACCATACGCCTTCTGAGAAGTGTCCAACAAGTTAAAATGCTGGAGATTAAAGTTACGAATCCAATAACTAAGTTATTGGAGTGTTCTTGAAAACTTATTATTGTTTAAACAAATTATAAACACTGCAAAACCTTTTAAGAAGAGCGCAAGCGTGGCCCAGTGCCTTCTACTGAAATCACGCCACAGACAATGACACTTCCTCATCCAATATTCCTGCTCAATTTGGTGCAATTGACAGATGAACAAACCTGCTGCCACATCGGTAAAGGAGGAAAGAATACATAAAGACGCTCCGAAGATGATCGAGTAAGATCGAAAGCTCAGCAATTTAGTTTGTTTTTTAACAAACACATTCATTTAAAAGAAAGATGATTGCAGGACAAGTGATCTACCATCTACATGATGAAATAAAAAAGACAGTTGACTAAGGCGAAATATACCAAGGTCATAAACAAAATTTGCATATATATATATATATATATATATATATATATATATATATATATATATATATATATATATATATATATATATATATATATATATATATATATATATATATACACTCCCTTAATTTCAAATATATATTATAGAAAAAGTTAAATAATATTCTTATAATTTTGGTGCCTACAGTTGCATAAACTAATAAATGGGACCTTATAATAAATTATTCACTAGAAAATGCAACAAATTACTCACAGGGTATACAGCACGTACGTTCAAGACTTACTCACACACTGAAAAGTGCATCCAAGCAGCTGACGAGTCATCACCACTTCCACTAGAGTTAATCGCCCAAGAATGTTACCATTTGGTAACTATTAACCTTGAGAGTAGAGCAAGAAGGTTGCCTCGTTTGTCTCATAAGGGCAGCTACGGTCTGATTGGAGATTCCTCCTGTTTCTGTGGCTCTCAAAAGAGACAGAATCAAGCGTGGACGGGTTGATTGGAGATACCTCCTGTTCCTGTCCTGCTTGTAAGAGGGCATTGGTCTGTTCTGCCCTTTGCACCCGTGGCGCTGATGGGCGAACAAGAGTGACGCCACGATGCAAGGGTCGGCGTCCATAGCCACCACGCCGATGTCTGCCAAGCGGACGCGGAATGGGTTAAGTCCACCCTCACTGAACGAGACTTCCACGCCGAAGAGGACCGCCCGAACACTGGAGCCGGAGTTCTCACAGGCAGATGAGGCCCCCAGCGATGAAAGCGGTCGCCTCGTCATTGACGAGAGCCCCCAGACTGAGGAGGCCAGCAGGAGAATGAGACAGGCTGGGTAACAGTGTCTCATTCCCGACGAGGACCTTGGCACAAGTTTAAACTGGTGCACCAGAGCAACACTACCAGTGCCTACCAGGCTGTGACGGAGCTGGAGAGAGCATACCCTGGCCTGCGGATAGTCATTCGCCCTACTCTCAACGGCGAATACGTCCTCACCCCGAAGGACGATGGGTCGGAGGCCATGCTGCGCCGCCTTGCCGAGGAGGGGGATCGAGTGATCCTGCTCGACCCCAAAGTGAAGAGGCACAAGTTGGTGCTTCAACGGTATCCGACCACTCTGCCACTCCAGGCCGTCGAGGCTCACCCCCACGTGCTCTCGGCAACACGGCTCCTCGCACACAGAGACAAGGTCCCAACTAGGTAGATCCTTGTGGTGTACGAGGGGCCGCCACCACCCAAGCTGGACCTGGGCAGCTGGGGCCGCTACGCCCTGCACCCCTACCAAGGTGAGCTTGTGAGATGCTACAAGTGCCAGCGCTTCGGGCATCTTCAGGCCATGTGCCAAAACTCCGTCAAGTGCGGCGTGTGCAGCCAAGCGCACCCGACGGAGGAGTGTATCGGTCGCCTCAAGGCCAGCGAGTCCACCACGGCACGGTGCCCCAACTGCACCAAGGGGCACCACGCTTGGAACACGAAGTGACCCGAGTGACAGAGAAGGATGCCACGGGGTGGTGCCCCTCACCGCCAGGGTGGATTGCATTGTGGCCTGTCGGGTGGCCAGAGTGCTCCAGCGCGACGTGGAAGGTGTTGAGCAGAGGAGACTCCGAATGGCCGTGGCGCAGGGCATCGAGTGCCTGCGTAACAACAGGTCGCTCGTAAACGTCAGCCTAGCAACCAACTCCCTCAACCGGGCAGGGAACTGGCTGTGGCAGGAACCCAGACACCCCCAACCCCGCCTACGTTCTACCACCACCATGGGACCTCCCCGTCGCACACTTCACTGCCACACAGTTGCCCGACAGCAAAGCGAACTGCCTCACCGAGGAGCTGCGCCAGCACGCCCTCATGGCCATGTCTTAGGTCACGGAGCCAGGCAGTGCAGTGTACTTCACCGACGGCTCCGTCGACCACGACAGCGGGAGGTCCGGCGCTGCCTTCGTCACGAGTGGCTTGATGCAAGCGTGGAGGACATCAGACCGCTGCTCCACCCTCCAGACGGAGTTGGTAGCAATCCTGCACTCCCTCCAGCACGCTCTGCTCCGCCGGGAGGCCACTGTGGTGATACACACTGACTCTCGGTCGGGACTACAGGCGCTGCAGCACGCCCACGCCTACGCCCACACCCGGGACAACATCCACCTCACCACCACCATCCTGTGCACCCTGCAGGACCTGGCAGCTCAGGGCAGGCGTGTCCGGCTCCACTGGATTCCCAGCCACGTTGGCATGCGCGGCAACGATGCTGCCGACGAGGCTGCCAAGCAAGCCGCCCACGGCCCCATCATCACCTGGACCGTGCGCCCCAGCCTGCAGCAGCTCAAGGTGCAGGTTAAACGCAGGGCCGCCCAGAACGCCCACCAGCAGCACCAAGAATGGGAAGCAATCAAGAGGCAAGCGGCGTGGTATGCTGCAGCCACAGCCTATCGCCCACTGAACCCATCCTTCCAGCAGCCCAGAGCGAACGGCGTGCTGCTACAGCGTGTGAGGCTGGGCTACTCCACGCGGGAAGAGCTGCACGCCGACTTTGTGGTAGGGAGGTGCGAACACTGCAGCGGCCGCTCCCGGCGCCCACTGGTGCACTACCTCCTCTCCTGCTCAGCCACCGCCCGCCTCAGGCCAGAGCAAGCGCCAGCCTCTTCCCCTGTAAGAGGCGCCCTACTGAGGGCGCGAGAGGCAAGAGGCGCCCAGGTGGTCCGCCACACCCCAACAAACGAGCTGCTGGAGGTGCTGAGAACAGCACCCCCTCCGCGCTGATCGCCGCTCGTGCCCAGCCGGGCGACAGGTGATGAAGACCGACGCCACCCACTTGCAGCAGACAAGAAACACGTGGGACGCTCCACCACGTCTTACTGCACGCCAACACTGACGGGCTGCCCGCTTTGTGTAATGTGTGCATTTATACCTGTATTTATATTATTGTATCATATTATTACTGTATTTGTCTTTTTGTTGTTTGTTTGTTTTGTTTTTATTTTATTATTATTTGTATTATGATTATGTATAAATGTACGCTATTGCGCAATAAACCTATACAATCAACCAATTACTCAAAAAATATTTCTTTCATACCAACTTCAAAATCACTTTTGTTAACCTACTTTCCATAGGAAGTTTCTTCTCGTCAAAAGACAAACTTCCTCTAGAAATGAGCAGCCGTGTTGTTTATGCTTTTACTTGTCCTTGTTGTTTGCAAGGAACCTATATTGGTAGTATGGTTCGCTCATTGAAAGAGAGGTTTTGTTCTCACATGGGAATAAGCCATCGCACTGGAAAAATTAGGTCTAAGAAGAAAGCTTCTGTGATTAGAAATCATAGTATACAATGCAAGAAAGAATGTTCCATAGATAACTTCAAAATAATTGGTCATAATAACAATGAATATAGTCTAAGAATCTTGGAATCCCTACTAATACGTACAAAATCTCCTACATTCAACATATATAATACCGCTGTTCCCCTTCTTATTTCTTAATTTTAATTACCTCATTCAACAACCAACCAACTTTCTCTCATTTAACAACCAACCAATCAAATTCCTATCCTTCTTTAAGCCACATCCTTTGCAATTTCTTCACTTTGTGATTTCTCCTGAACTTCATCGGTAAGCAATATTGTACAGTAATTTTTTACTTTTGTGTTTTTGCTTCTTTTTTTTTCTCGTGTCAATAGGGATTACATTAAATTAATAATTTGATTCTCTTGCCTTTTAAATTCCTGAGTTATCGGTAAGCAATATTATATTGTAATTATTTACTTTTGTTTGTTTTTTTCGTTTCAATAGTGTTATATTAGATTGAAAATTTGATTCTCTTGACTTTTAAATTCCTGAGTTATTTTCTAATTTTTTATTTACCTCCATAGTCTTAACCTAATTATTTTTATTTTTTTTAATATTCTTTAACTGTATTAGTTTAATTTATGTTTTAGAACCTGAAGATGGGTGATACGCCCGAAACGTTGTTCCATAAATAAATCACATGTACCTCAGCCTCCTATGTGTCCTTACATTCACCATGAAATTGAAGATTAGACTGGTCAGCAGCAACTCATATGACTATATATATATATATATATATATATATATATATATATATATATATATATATATATAAATATATATATATATATATATGTATATATATATGTATATATATATATGTATATATATATGTATATATATATATGTATATATATATATATATATATATATATATATATATATATATATATATATATATATATATATATATATATATATATATATATATATATATATTTATATATATATCCTCGGTGTGATTCTACGCCTTCAATTCATCTGCCACTTTTTCCAATTAGAATGTTTCCATTACTAATTCCTATACCTTAAGAAAGAATTCAAATACCGTTTATTTAAACAAACATTAACGCAAATTTTATAAATATTTCGCAAAAAATGTTAACACTTTTTCGCAAAGGCAAATAATAGCAACGAAGATGGACTGTTTACAAAATGAAGATAGTATTGTTTACAGGAGACTGCCCAAGAAATCAAAACTGGTTTCAAT
Source organism: Ceratothoa steindachneri (assembly GCA_963969495.1). NCBI lineage: Eukaryota > Metazoa > Arthropoda > Malacostraca > Isopoda > Cymothoidae > Ceratothoa > Ceratothoa steindachneri. The sequence goes on along the minus strand of OZ018330.1, from coordinate 128,610,546 downwards.
TATAATACATCGTGTTCTACCTGTGAAGAAGAAGGCGCTGATATTATCTAAATCTCTGTCAAGGGAGCCCATCAAATGAGAAGGGACAGTTCATTGTAATATAGTAATCCAGGTCCAGGCAAGAGGGTCCTAGTCCTATTTTTATTGTTTTCTATTGATGATTGTCTCTGGTCTCGTTGCCCGAAGTCTGAGTATAGCTGTGGAGAGAGTGGAGTTTTGCTCCACTAGGGTGACGTGATATTCTCTTAGTCTATGTTAACAAAGTATTTCTTGGGACTAATTGGACCCCAGATTATGTTAATAAATATAATTTATTTGGGGTTTTATCACCGATCAAGTTTTATCACTGATCTTCACTCTTTCATCATCGAGCTCTTTTAGACAGATTTAAACTCTTTGGGCGTCATTTTTCTGTTACTAGGGACCTACAGTTTGGCGAAGGATCCGGAGCATGGATATCTACAACTTATGGCAGCAGACATGAAATCGACCTAAATAGGGATTCCATTCAATGACAAACCGCACCCAATGCCACTTAAGACGAATATACTTACTATCTTATCGGGCAACGTTTGTTTATGAAGATTTTCGTGTTGTGACTTGATACCCCCCTCAGGACGGACCTCGAAAGACAACCAAGGACCTTAATCAGTCAGTGCGATTTTCCTCTGAGGAAGGTGGGCCTTGGCCTTCCGCCAAACTTCATCCTTATCTGACTGCAAAAATCCGCTGACATCAAAGTCCCTTGTAAGTTGCGGCTTGCACTAAAGTTAGGAAAATCAAAATGTTTTCTGTTATCTCGAGGGGCAGTTTCTTTAGTTATTTTTTATGTATTTTTTCTTAAATAACAAGTATGTCATTATAAACTATATCGTATTTCATCCAAACAAATCATCACGAGCTTAAGCAAGAGTAAGAGTCAAGATAAACAAAAATATGAATTGATTACACTATTTTGCAATGATAGAATTCCTTTTCCTGACAGTTATCTGGAAGAATACGAGAGCGTGCAAGATGATATCAATTTCATCATGTCACAGTCACTTGAGGAAGATAAAGAGATAGATATAGCAAAGAGATTGGCAGGAAATCCAATTCATGGCTATCAACTGATTAAGAGACTGGGCCTAATTTCTTCATACTTCAAGTCTAACAATGGTGAGTATTATATAAAAAAAGGTTGATAGATGCATATTGAACACCAATACTTAAATCTATGAATAATAAAACAACTGTTGTAACTGGAGGGGTTTATACATGGATACTTGTTTCGAGAACATACAACCGTTTCTCATACTTATAAAAAAATGTAAGACCCCAAAGTATTGTCAAATTGATTGTGGGAAAACAAATGAGACATCAAATTTTTCCCAAAAAGAAGGTAAGATGATAAAATAGTCGCGCCTCAGATTCAGGCTACCAAAACATGCCATACCTCTTCATATAGTTGTAGTTATATTCTAGAAGTAACATAATGATGGCGGACAGAGTGTATCACCCTGTATACGGTCACCACAACTATTTAAACTCATTTTGTAGGCGAGAATGCTTTGACATAGCGAAGCTCTGATTGTTTACGGTTTGGTTTTGTTGCTTTTATCTGCATATTTTAAGCTGTTTGACATGTTATGGATGTTGGGTAAAGTTATTCAGGTTTTTTAGTATTATATGATGATTAAAATCATTTGGATTTTATTAATTACGCATAAATTTCGTAAACATAAGCTTAAATACAAAACAAAATTGGATTGCGATGCCATCTTTAAATGCCATGAGACGGCTTAAGTTATGCTCGTTTCGTTTGAAGATTGCGGCGCAGCGAACTTGTTTTTGAGGTTAATATTAGTTGATTTTTATGTAAATATTAAAATGTAAATAACCGTTATATATCCTGCAAGTAGCCGGAATACCATAAATTGGTATAGTTTTGTAGCTAAAATCAGTGGTTCTGGTATTGTAACAAATTACTAAAAATAAATCATAGAAAAGACATGAAAACAAGGCATCCAAATGCCAAACATAACATAGTAATAATAATTTCAACGTCACATTAAATGGAGCCTAAAAATTTAGAAAACATAAATATGAGGGACTGGTCTTTTGGAAATGAAATTACACCGACCCCACCCCCCCAACTTAACTCAACTGAAAAAAATTAAAAAAACGCTCGATATATGGTAACCTGATCGCAAACTCTATTCGGCTGTCGACCAAGCACCCAAGGCACCCGAAAGCAACTGAAAAAGAAAATACTAATTGTCGTAGAATGTCCTCCTTTTCTGATCACCCCACACCTTACACCACTTTTAAATGTCGTAGAATGGCCCTTTTCGATCACTCCACACCAGACACCACTTTTATGTAGGAGAATGCCCCTTTTTTATCTCTCTACACACAAACTGCTTTTGTAGTGGTATTCTTTGTGGTCGTGATATACTTCTTTAATGAAGTAGACTTTGTTCTAAGAGTGCTAAGAGTGCTAATATTGTTATTTTAAAGAAAAGCCGTTGGAAACACGTAAGGATATAGAGAAACGCACAAGAATTCCCCAAATAAACTTATATTTTAACTTTTACAATTTACTACACAAAAATTAACCCTTAACCACCTAAATACTCCGAATATTAAAATATACAATAATTAATTCGATTAGTTTGACCCTCTAAAATTTGCTAAATTCGATACGCACTTTAATATACAATATTTAGGCTTATAGACTCTACTGGAGTTTAAATACCTCAGGGGTGTTATTGCCTCCACAATGCGTGCCCACCGGCCAGATGGAGGTGGTCGAGATCACGAGGTACTTTTGGCGAGGGTAGCTGCTGAGGGTCCACACGGTATTCAGGGGGGGGGGGGGTTCTTCAATGACGAGAACAACCTCGGTGCGTTAGGAGGCACCAAGGTAGGCGTGGTCTCTCTAGCGAGAGTAAGTCGAACTTGGTTCTTAAAACAAGTTAACTTGGAGTTCGGTGTGACCACCGAGTAACGAGCTCGAGGGGAAGCTTTTCTCCTTCGTTACTTAATTCCTCATGAGCGAGGACTGAACTCGGGGAGGGTCTTCTTGAAAAGCGAGGATCGAGGATCGAGGAGGGGGAGTTTCTCTAACGAGAATATGTTAAACTTGAATTAGTTAACTTAAAAGTCGGTTTGGTAACCGGGAACTAGCTCGAGGATGAGCTTCTTCTTAGTTCCAGCCTTCCTCAAGGGCGAGTATAACGGAGGGGGGTTTCTCTGACGAAAATTAGTTGAACTTGGTTCCTTACCCAAGTTAACTTATGAGTTTGGTGTGGCCACCGAGTAACGGGCTCGAAGGGGAGCCTTTTCCTTCTTCTTTTCTTAATTCCTCAAGAATGAGGAATACAACCTGGTGTTTAAGATGCCCCCAGGATATGAGGAGTCTATCTGACGAGAGAAAGTTGAACTTGAACAAGTTAACTTAACGTTCAGTTTGATAACCAGGGACTAGCTCGAGGATGAGCTGCTTCTTAGCCCCTTAGGTAGGTAGCCCTGCCTCTCTTGCAGGGTACTTCTTGGTCTGGCGAGCCAAGTAATCTACCTGTCCAGTCTCGGTAGCCCGATCTTAATCCGGGTATTTCGTCACCTGGAGACTGACGTATTCTACCAATCAAGTCTCGGTAGCCCGATCTTAATCCGGGGACTTCGTCACCTGGATACTGACGTATTCTACCTCGATTTTCCTCAGTGTTTCTTATTTATACCTCGTCACCCCACTTGGGGAGAGGTAAGAGGGGGGATGGCTTGAGGAAGGGCCCAGGAGGGTTCTTATGCCCAACGGTTTTTCTCACCAAGTCTTACATTGGCTCCTCATTAGCCTTCTCACTTGAGAGAAACGCGTCTCCAATTTCTTACTCTAGGTGACTTTGAATCTCACTCTCGTAAGGGAGATCTTGCATTTTAACCTTTAGGCCTTTCATATCGACGAGTGGCGCGGTGCTGTGGTGATGCGCTTGCCCCTTTGGTGCCGGGTCCGGATATCTTTGTGGTAATCGCCTTATGTCTCCACTGAGAGAGAACGGGGGAATGACGATTCCCCTACACACCTCCCTTCGAAGAACTTAATCGGGGTGGGGGGGGGGGGAAGACTCCCGGGAACTCAAAAAAACTAACTCAACCTAGTCGAGATTAGCAAAGTTGTATATCTTTGAACCCTTTCTTACATTAAGTTTCTTTAAACTTGAGCGCACACGCGCGCGCGTACACAGGCAATGTGTCGAACTAGACCTCGCGAGCCTACTGAAGGGGGAGGGGGTATGTTACACAAGCATCTTAACATACTCGCAATTCAATTTAACCTTCAAATAACAAACACCTAATTCATCGATTATACGCAACAAAACAAAAACACACAAAAAAAATCAAGCTACTTCCTTACATTTCTAAGCTTTTAAGAACTTAAATTCTACCGATAACTACTAACACGAAAAACAAGTGAAAACATGGTTTCACGCTTATTAGGTACTGAAATAACCCTCAATGGTATTTCGTCTCCGCCTATAAAGCGGCTGGACCTTATCGGCTCCTTTGATGTAGCTAATACTAAAATGGTGCTCTGTGACCATTAACTTACCGCGCCTGAGTCGGCCGTTAGGGTTATGGAGTCTACCCAAGCATGTCACTTAATGGTAGTGGTGTTTCAACCTACTCGAATTACCCTTCTTATGGTACTTCACTAACTTTAACCTGAACCTTATGGCTAGAGCGTCCTGTTGCTGCAGGGCATAATTGATGGGAGCGTGGGTCCCATAGCTCTCCTTTAACCAGGTACACGGGAAGATCGTGTCTGGGTTCGATCTTTGGGGATCGAAAAAACTTTTCCTTGCGCGGTCGTTAATGGGCGTGGCGCTCACTACGACTTGGAGTATTAGCGGTAACTCCGTGGACGTTCCGTTCGGGGAGGAGACTAGTAGGGGTAGGGGATACTCATCCGCGTCTACCATCTGACTAGTTTTACCTGGGTGTATCGCATTAATACCTCTTTCCTCCCTCCTTGTCAACTCATTTGACTCGGTTCTCTTCGTAGGTAATTTCTCCTTAGGTACTCCTGCTGGTACCTCTACCCTACTTTCTACTTTTCCATCATAACCCCATTTGGTTGGATTCTCCTCGTAGGTTCTCCCTTAGGTACTCCTGCTGGTACCTCTACCCTACTTTCTACTTTTCCATCATAACCCCATTTGGCTGGGTTTCCCTCGATGGTCCTTTCTTAGGTCCAGGCCGAGCTCCAACTTCCTCGGCCTCTATCTGATTCTCGATAGCTGCTCTTTCGAGTGCGAGCAATCTTTCCTTTTCTTCTCTCTCTTCTCTTTCAGCTTGAGCAAGTTCTTTTTTCCCCTGTATTCTTCTTTCATCTATTTCTTTTTTAATCTTTATTCTCCTCTCTTTCGACTCTTTTTCCCTCTTCATTCTCCTTTCCTCGGCTTCTTTTTCTGCTTTTGCTATTTCGTTTTCCCGTCGGGTTCTTCTTGCTTCATCTTCCAGCTTTATCTTTATTCTTCTTTCTTCATCTTCCCTTTCTATCATTATTCTGAATTCTTTTGCTTCTCTTTTCAACTGTCTTATTCTTTCGTTTGTTTTACTTCCGCTCGAGAATCTTCTTTCCTCTATTTCTATTTTCCGCTGTATTCGGGCTTCTTCACTTTTCCGGTTCATCCGTATAACCATTGATTCACATTCTCTCTTTTCCTCTCTTCTTATATCCTCTGTTTCTCTATCAAACTTTATTATTTCTTGTTCTTCTTCTCTATCCAAAACTCTTTTTTCTTCTTCGCAATCTATTCTTAGTTCTGCCATGACGTAGTCATGCATTTCTTTGCCTTCAAGTCCCAGACTTTGGGCTTGTTGGTAAAATCTTTCGACCAGATCCATTTTGTGTTTGTCCGTCGATTTTTCCTTGCTCTACCAGGTAATTATGCCAAGTAATCTAACTGTCCAGTCTCGGTAGCCCGATCTTAATCCGGGGACTTCGTCACCTGGAGACTGACGTATTCTACCTATCCAGTCTCGGTAGCCCGATCTTAATCCGGGGACTTCGTCACCTGGAGACTGACGTATTCTACCTCGATTTTCCTCAGTGTATCTTATTTATACCTCGTCACACCACTTGGGGAGGGTATATGGGGGGATGGGGGCTTGAGGAAGGGCACAGGAGGGTTCTTATGCCAAACGGTTTTTCTCACCAAGTCTTACATCGGCTCCTCGTTAGCCTTCTCACTTGAGAGAAACGCGTCTCCAATTTCTTGCTCGAGGTGACATTGAATCTCACTCTCGTAAGGGAGATCTTGCATTTTAACCTTTAGGCCTTTCATATCGACGAGTGGCGCGGCGCTGTGGTGATGCGCTTGACCCCACGGTGCCGGGGCCGGATGTCTTTGCGGTAATCGCCTCGTGTCTCCACTGAGAGAGAACGGGGATTTGACGATCCTCCTACACTAATATTCGTCCAACCCTTTTCAGCCTCTCTAACTCATCTGTCGTGGTTCGGAACCCACGTTAAGGCAGTAGGTCCGGCAGTCTAGCCGCCCGCCAGTATGCAAATTAACGAGAGCCAACTTCATTTATACTCCTACAATTTCTTTTCACTTCTCTTATTTTATTTCCCTTTCAACACCCTATCCGATTTGTATCATTAGGGTGGGGAAGGTTAAAATTCCACTCTGGTCGGCCCGGGAAGGACCCTACTTGGAGTGGCTGCTAGGAGAGGGATTGATTTCAAAAAGATTGTGCGCCCTCTCTTTCTTTCTCTCTTGCAAAATGAAAAATCTAAAAGAATTATGAAATAGGGAATTTAAGTACCAAAAGATCTATGCATAAGTACAAATATTGAAAAAAAAAACTATACGAATGGCTGATAAAATGTGTATAATTAAATTTGACAATGGTCTGCGAAAGTTGTTTTAATTCCTTTTTTTTTTTTACTAGTGTCCTTCCATAAAGCTATAGAGATTCTTTTTTTTCTTTTATTTCATTAAAAGTATGAAAAGAGTTTTATTAGACTTCACCCATACTTTTTCTTTCTAGTGTTTGAGTTAATCTCGGAAGTTTTCAAACGGAACGACCTAGACCCATTCTCTGTCGAATCGACGCTTCAAGGAGCTGCTGAAGGTTTGATTCGACTCCAGAATGTTTACAAACTGAGCACATCAAGTCTCGCGGCAGGCGACATAATGGGAGTCTCAACGTTAACAAGTATGAAGTAGATATAAGTTTATACACCCTTGGTCAAAAGTATAGAGCACCCGTCATAGATTTATATAGTTTACATATTTAATTCAAACTTTTTAGAATTTATCTTATTATTCATAAATGTGTATGATAATAATGTGTATCTTATTAATATGCTTGAATATTTTACTAATATATTGTAATTACTTAATATTTTATTAAATAGTGTCATTAATAAAATGGTATGCTCTCTAAATTCAGAATTTAACCAATATTTCTTATGTTTCAGCTTAAATCTATGGCTAATATGTATTCAATATCGTCTTAAATAATTAATATAACTAAAACTAGAGAACTTAAAAAAGCACAGAGACCACAAATCTAACCTAATCCATAGCCAAGGGTTACACAAGCAGAAATTGCTAAAAAAAATTAAAAAGTTCTGCCTAAACCACTACAAAACGATAACTAGAGCCAAAGAGTTTTATATCAAGGAAGATAAGTAGAATGAAACATCTTACAACACCTACCAAATCGCAGAAAACATCTTCCGAATTTCCTAGGAAGTTTAATAAAGCCTCAAGTTAAAAAATATTACTCAGAGCAGCTAGAAGAAAAAATCAAGCGCTAAAAGGATGCAAAGACAGAAAGAAAACATGGTTATCTGAAGGCAACAGAAAAAAAACTCTCAGTGGGCCAAAGATCACTAAATATTACACACAAGAACAATGATCAAAAGCAGGGATGGGGAAACCCTCGCACGCGAACCCAATTTTCACCGCCCCTGAGTGATGTATTTGTATGCACAAATATATCACTATCCCAATTTCCATGGTGGTAGTCAATAAAAATATTGCGTATTATTTCTTTATAGATATTGATGCATGAGTATATCGCACCATGTAATAAATGTAAACAACATTTACAAAGATACAAGAGTCAAATTTTATTTATCGCCCGCCAACTTCTTTCATTAGAAATTTTCGCTCACGGCTAAAAAAAGTTTTCCCAACTCTGGTCTAAAGTTATCTGGTCAGATGAAAATAATTATCAAGTATGTAAGAAAGACTATTATATTGTTGATTTACATGCAGTTTATGTAACGACATTTAAATATATCTGGAAGAAAATTATTTAAAAATTTAACATTTTTGTAAAATTTTGCAGATTTTCATCACTTCTAAGGCTCCGTTTGTGAGACAAAGAGTTGGAGAGGCATTTCACCTTGCTTGTGTGGTACTATGAAGTATGGAGGTGGTTCTATTCTGATATGGGGTCGCGTGTCTTCATCAGAGCGAGAAGATATGTTTTTATACCATAGAAGAATGAACTTCACAACTTATTCCACCTTGTGGTTGTCACAAGTCGTTTGATTGAGTGGCTCCAAGATCAACACCAGAAAATGAAATTATATTTCAGCCGGACAAGGTCCCATGCTATACATTCAGCCACACTAAGTATTGGTTTGGATAAATTGGAATCACCCCACATAAAGTGGCCACCACTGAGCACAGTCTTAAATTCAATAGACCACTTGTGGGGAACCCTTGGAAAACCAATAAGAAGCACCGCAAGTACAAATAAACAGAACTGTTTGAAAAGTTACAAAAGCTGAGTGAGGAAAGAGCGTCATTTAAATCGTATTTGCTTCCAGATCATTTTCATTATTCTCATCATTTTTGTCTTCTCTTTCAGTCAATTATACTTAAATTATCTCCACAAATAAAAAAATTGCATGGTGTTAAATTCGCTGACCTTGGAGCCACTCAATTAAATGACTCAACGCAACTATGCTAATGTTGAAAAACTATGTTAAATTTTCTCTCACCGCAATCTAACTATGAGTTGACCTCCATTTTGAATCCACTAAAGTCTATTAAATCTACACATTACGATAAATGCGAGGTAGTTCTGAATTATTTGCCCATTTAATCATGTTCAGGCTCCATTCATAATATTGTCGTAAAACAACGGACCAAAACAAATACTAAATAATACAGTGTAGTTTTAAGCGCGGGGGAAAAATTACTTTAAAAAAGGGTCACATAACTATTAATATATATACAAATATCTCAGGAAACGCACCTTAAATAAGATCAATCACTTAAATCAACACGATGCGTCACAATTATCGAGACAACTCAATAGATGGTCCTTAGAACAGAACCAACCAAATCACGACAATGCGTCAGATTTACCCAAACACCCCAGGAACCATGACAAAATGCCAGGTGACAAAGGTAGATGAGGGCCCAGCAGAGGTCATATATTATTTTCCCAAACGAGGTATACGAATTATCCAACTAAAAACCCACTTCCGATAGCAGCGACCTTAAGCCAGATGGAATCTAGATTCGGGCCAACTTCTCGTCCTCTACTACGCTATAGATACCCCGATTCGAATCTCACGTAAATAATAGGTCTTCATGAGAAATAAAATCCATCTTAAAGGAAAATATATATACATATAATCTAATACTCTTAAAAAAGATGCATTCAAAGCACTCGCACTCTAAAATAGTCCTTAGCGATACAAATAGCTACCTCAAACACCACCAAGGTTTTTACACACACACACACACACACACATATATATATATATATATATATATATATATATATATATATATATATATATATATATATATATATATATATACACATATATATATATATATATATATATATATATATATATATATATATATATATATATATATAATTTCAAGTAATTTCGAACTTGATTTCGAGTTCTTTATCAAGGAATAACAAAAGTATTGAAAATTGTAATTAATATACGAGGGGTGGTCAATAAGTTTTGCAATTCGGATATAAGGAAACGAGATATGAGGAAAAGTGTTTTATTATTTTTCAATATAACTACCCTCGACTTCAATGCACTTGCGCCACTTGTCCCTGAGGCTTCGAATTCCCGACAACCAGAAATCTCTCGACTGCTGTTCAATCCATTCCTGGACGGTGAGCTGGACATCTTCATCGTCCCCAAACCGGCGTCCACACAATGCAGTCTTGAGCTGGCGGAATAAAAAGTAGTCGCTAGGGGCCAGATCTGGACTGTAGGGGGGATGGTTGAGCTCCTCGAATCTGCACTCGCGCAGGGCAGCTGATTTTTTTATAACTAAACAATAACGTTCTAGTCAATGTGGTTAGGGAAGGCAGTGGTATCTCCAGAAAAAGCGAATGGGGGAAGGATGATGCTAGGATTTTTCTGAGTGGAAATTTGTTAAAGTTGCTTATTATGGTACATATTTTTACGAGTAATACACGTATGATCGTACAAATAATCAGTGCTGAATATATATAAATAAGTTATAGGCATAAATGATGAATATGTACATGTAGTGTAGGCTATAATGATGTAGACTATTTGCAAGTCATTTCGCCCACTTAAATAACAAGGCCTATAATAGAAAAAGTATTTTTATTTTCAAGGCGTAGGCTCTCTCAAAATCGTAGGCCCATGCCCACCTTCATTTGCTTAAGCAAAGTGGAAACGGCGGTTTCTCTCCGCAAACTTGCCAATCACTTGATCATTCGAAACTTGAATGTCATTGTGGACGGCGAGTAGTGCGAGGCCGTTGAGGCGATCCTGGCCAATGGTGCTCCTTATGTACGTCTTTAGCCGTTTCAAGGCTAAAGACGACCTAGACCCATTCTCTGTCGAATCGACGCTTCAAAGAGCTGCTGAAGGTTTGATTCGACTCCAGAATGTTTACAAACTGAGCACATCAAGTCTCGCGGCAGGCGACATAATGGGAGTCTCAACGTTAACAAGTATGAAGTAGATATAAGTTTATACACCCTTGGTCAAAAGTATAGAGCACCCGTCATAGATTTATATAGTTTACATATTTAATTCAAACTTTTTAGAATTTATCTTATTATTCATAAATGTGTATGATAATAATGTGTATCTTATTAATATGCTTGAATATTTTACTAATATATTGTAATTACTTAATATTTTATTAAATAGTGTCATTAATAAAATGGTATGCTCTCTAAATTCAGAATTTAACCAATATTTCTTATGTTTCAGCTTAAATCTATGGCTAATATGTATTCAATATCGTCTTAAATAATTAATATAACTAAAACTAGAGAACTTAAAAAAGCACAGAGACCACAAATCTAACCTAATCCATAGCCAAGGGTTACACAAGCAGAAATTGCTAAAAAAAATTAAAAAGTTCTGCCTAAACCACTACAAAACGATAACTAGAGCCAAAGAGTTTTATATCAAGGAAGATAAGTAGAATGAAACATCTTACAACACCTACCAAATCGCAGAAAACATCTTCCGAATTTCCTAGGAAGTTTAATAAAGCCTCAAGTTAAAAAATATTACTCAGAGCAGCTAGAAGAAAAAATCAAGCGCTAAAAGGATGCAAAGACAGAAAGAAAACATGGTTATCTGAAGGCAACAGAAAAAAAACTCTCAGTGGGCCAAAGATCACTAAATATTACACACAAGAACAATGATCAAAAGCAGGGATGGGGAAACCCTCGCACGCGAACCCAATTTTCACCGCCCCTGAGTGATGTATTTGTATGCACAAATATATCACTATCCCAATTTCCATGGTGGTAGTCAATAAAAATATTGCGTATTATTTCTTTATAGATATTGATGCATGAGTATATCGCACCATGTAATAAATGTAAACAACATTTACAAAGATACAAGAGTCAAATTTTATTTATCGCCCGCCAACTTCTTTCATTAGAAATTTTCGCTCACGGCTAAAAAAAGTTTTCCCAACTCTGGTCTAAAGTTATCTGGTCAGATGAAAATAATTATCAAGTATGTAAGAAAGACTATTATATTGTTGATTTACATGCAGTTTATGTAACGACATTTAAATATATCTGGAAGAAAATTATTTAAAAATTTAACATTTTTGTAAAATTTTGCAGATTTTCATCACTTCTAAGGCTCCGTTTGTGAGACAAAGAGTTGGAGAGGCATTTCACCTTGCTTGTGTGGTACTATGAAGTATGGAGGTGGTTCTATTCTGATATGGGGTCGCGTGTCTTCATCAGAGCGAGAAGATATGTTTTTATACCATAGAAGAATGAACTTCACAACTTATTCCACCTTGTGGTTGTCACAAGTCGTTTGATTGAGTGGCTCCAAGATCAACACCAGAAAATGAAATTATATTTCAGCCGGACAAGGTCCCATGCTATACATTCAGCCACACTAAGTATTGGTTTGGATAAATTGGAATCACCCCACATAAAGTGGCCACCACTGAGCACAGTCTTAAATTCAATAGACCACTTGTGGGGAACCCTTGGAAAACCAATAAGAAGCACCGCAAGTACAAATAAACAGAACTGTTTGAAAAGTTACAAAAGCTGAGTGAGGAAAGAGCGTCATTTAAATCGTATTTGCTTCCAGATCATTTTCATTATTCTCATCATTTTTGTCTTCTCTTTCAGTCAATTATACTTAAATTATCTCCACAAATAAAAAAATTGCATGGTGTTAAATTCGCTGACCTTGGAGCCACTCAATTAAATGACTCAACGCAACTATGCTAATGTTGAAAAACTATGTTAAATTTTCTCTCACCGCAATCTAACTATGAGTTGACCTCCATTTTGAATCCACTAAAGTCTATTAAATCTACACATTACGATAAATGCGAGGTAGTTCTGAATTATTTGCCCATTTAATCATGTTCAGGCTCCATTCATAATATTGTCGTAAAACAACGGACCAAAACAAATACCAAATAATACAGTGTAGTTTTAAGCGCGGGGGAAAAATTACTTTAAAAAAGGGTCACATAACTATTAATATATATACAAATATCTCAGGAAACGCACCTTAAATAAGATCAATCACTTAAATCAACACGATGCGTCACAATTATCGAGACAACTCAATAGATGGTCCTTAGAACAGAACCAACCAAATCACGACAATGCGTCAGATTTACCCAAACACCCCAGGAACCATGACAAAATGCCAGGTGACAAAGGTAGATGAGGGCCCAGCAGAGGTCATATATTATTTTCCCAAACGAGGTATACGAATTATCCAACTAAAAACCCACTTCCGATAGCAGCGACCTTAAGCCAGATGGAATCTAGATTCGGGCCAACTTCTCGTCCTCTACTACGCTATAGATACCCCGATTCGAATCTCACGTAAATAATAGGTCTTCATGAGAAATAAAATCCATCTTAAAGGAAAATATATATACATATAATCTAATACTCTTAAAAAAGATGCATTCAAAGCACTCGCACTCTAAAATAGTCCTTAGCGATACAAATAGCTACCTCAAACACCACCAAGGTTTTTACACACACACACACACACACATATATATATATATATATATATATATATATATATATATATATATATATATATATATATATATATATATATACACATATATATATATATATATATATATATATATATATATATATATATATATATATATATATATGTATATATATATAATTTCAAGTAATTTCGAACTTGATTTCGAGTTCTTTATCAAGGAATAACAAAAGTATTGAAAATTGTAATTAATATACGAGGGGTGGTCAATAAGTTTTGCAATTCGGATATAAGGAAACGAGATATGAGGAAAAGTGTTTTATTATTTTTCAATATAACTACCCTCGACTTCAATGCACTTGCGCCACTTGTCCCTGAGGCTTCGAATTCCCGACAACCAGAAATCTCTCGACTGCTGTTCAATCCATTCCTGGACGGCGAGCTGGACATCTTCATCGTCCCCAAACCGGCGTCCACACAATGCAGTCTTGAGCTGGCGGAATAAAAAGTAGTCGCTAGGGGCCAGATCTGGACTGTAGGGGGGATGGTTGAGCTCCTCGAATCTGCACTCGCGCAGGGCAGCTGATTTTTTTATAACTAAACAATAACGTTCTAGTCAATGTGGTTAGGGAAGGCAGTGGTATCTCCAGAAAAAGCGAATGGGGGAAGGATGATGCTAGGATTTTTCTGAGTGGAAATTTGTTAAAGTTGCTTATTATGGTACATATTTTTACGAGTAATACACGTATGATCGTACAAATAATCAGTGCTGAATATATATAAATAAGTTATAGGCATAAATGATGAATATGTACATGTAGTGTAGGCTATAATGATGTAGACTATTTGCAAGTCATTTCGCCCACTTAAATAACAAGGCCTATAATAGAAAAAGTATTTTTATTTTCAAGGCGTAGGCTCTCTCAAAATCGTAGGCCCATGCCCACCTTCATTTGCTTAAGCAAAGTGGAAACGGCGGTTTCTCTCCGCAAACTTGCCAATCACTTGATCATTCGAAACTTGAATGTCATTGTGGACGGCGAGTAGTGCGAGGCCGTTGAGGCGATCCTGGCCAATGGTGCTCCTTATGTACGTCTTTAGCCGTTTCAAGGCTGAGAATGAGCGTTCGGCCTTTGCATTTGACACCGGCAGAGTCACTAAGATGGTCAGGAACTTCGCAATGTTCGGTAACATACGGGTCTCGGCGTACTCCTTCGGATTCTTGACAGTTCCGAAGACTGGAGCGGAATCTGTCCACCGCTGTGCCTCTACCTGCACGAGAACCAGTAACTCAACATCTCTCTCTTAGAGCTTAGCGGCATTAATGACGGCATCCACGTCTGCTTTTGAGCCCTTCAGAAACTCCTTCAACCGGAGAGCAACTGGCACGGTATCGTCCTCAAATCTTCTCTTGAGCTGGCGATCACTTGGTCAACGAACGGAATATAGACCGAGCGTCGATACTACTCCTCAGCAGGCCTGGCCTGGATATTCGCGCGCTGTGTCTTTCGTGCACAGACTCGGGGAACAGGGACGTCATCGTCAGCTGAGTCCACTTGAGTCAGGAAATCCTTGGCCTTTGCAAATAAAGTGTGAAAGTGCTCCTCGGCATTCTTTCTGAACTTGGTGAAAACAGTCTCGATCTCACGAATGAGTACGTACGCAGATGCTAAGTCGCCGGTTCCGGGTTAGAACAACATTCCACCTCTGCTACATGATTCGAGAACGTTCTTGAGGATGTCCGACCAAATAAGTTAGTATTTGGATTTTTATAAAAGACTTGATAAAAATAATTTTATTTTTGAATTTGAGATTTTTATGATGAAGGGCTGGAGCTTGGTGAATTCCATCCACCGAAGTGGACGGATCATAACGATGAAGAAGTTTTTGCTCCACTGTTTCTAATGTGGATCAACTCTGATAAACATACGAGTAATGTCTCTTGTTTTATATGGCTATAAAAGGTGGGCGCGACCCAAGAGAGAGAGAGAGAGGGCGATAGAGAGAGAGAGAAAGAGAGAGAGAGAGAGAGAGAGAGAGGAGTGAGAGAGAGAGAAGAGAGAAAGAGAGGGGGGAATGAGAGAGAGAAAGAGAGAAAGAGAGAAAGAGAGAGAGAGAGAGAGAGAGAGAGAGAGAGAGAGAGTGTGTGTGAAGTCGGGTATGCAAGGAATTTGACAGAGGTCGAGGGAGATTTTTTTTTAAGAGCTCATCTGGCGACTACCTACTTGGGCATTAGTGGACGTATTAAAAACTGCCTAGTACTAGGCTACTTTAAAATCGAATGCGATAACACACAAAGAAACAAACAAAAAACAACCCAAACAACACCAAAAATTCAAAAAGGAAAAAGGAAACGAGTAGGAAGCAAACTCCTTCGTCGGGGGGGGGGAGGCCTCCAGCGCAGGAGCGTGCGACCTATAGGGAAAAAAAACCTGGTTAAATAATAGGGAGAAAACCGACCTACCCCAAAATGTCAACAGGTCCACCATTCAATGTGCACGCACTCGTCCCGAGTACAAGGGACAGGCGGTAGCCACCCCGCCCATCCGGTACCGGGACAGGTAACGTGCGCGAAGATCACCCAGACTGGGACATTCGACAAGAATATGCCGAACAGTCTGGGAGACGACGCAGTCGTCACAATAGGGCACAGGCGAGCGCTCCATCAAATAGCGATGCGTCACACGAGAGTGTCCGATTCGGAGACGACAGAAAGCGACCTGAAGCCGTCGCCGCATTGGGGGATAGGTCCATGAGAACAGTCGCGGCGCAATGGCACGCAACTTTAAGTTTCTTTCGACCGTCTCCCATCTTCTTTGCCAAGCAGCCCGGAGAGCTGCCCGTATTCCTGCCATGTAGTCAGTGTGACGAAGAGCGAAACGCTGCTCCGGTCGCCCAAGCCTCACGGACTCTTGGGCGCCCTTATCAGCGCGCCCATTCCCTGCAATTCTTATAAGTCCAGGAACCCAGCAGAAGATAATCTCGAAATCCACCTGGCTTGCTAAAACCATGGCGTCACGGATATCACGAACCAGGGGATGCGGAGATTCAAATGGTCCGAGAGCACTCAGGGCGCTTTGTAAGTCTCTATAAATCATAATTTGCTCTCCGAACCGGGCAGGTCACGTAATCTCCCGTACCGAGTGTATTTAGCCACCAGCTAGGCCATGAAGACAGACGCAGCGCCTGGCAGAGCTCCGCTGACTTCAAACAGAGGAGATACGACTCGAAAGCCGACCCATTCTTCGGGCTTGGAGCAATCCGTATACACTGGCACGGTTCCAGCGTGATTCGAGGTGTGCTCCAAAAAGGTCGAACGCAATCCTACCGGCGCTGTACAAGCTTTGGGAGCAGAGGTGAGGCGACAAATAGACAAATGTGGTACCCTCTAGGGTGGCGTCCTGGGCAGAACCAAGGGCGCCACCGGCCCGAGAGCTATACTTAGCTCTCGAAGGAGTTTCCTGGCCCTAAACTGTCGTCTCTCAGCGGCATAGGCGCCGTCGAGATCAGCTGCGGATGCAGTGAGAGCTGTTGGCGAATGGAGGAGGCGCCGCGCTCGCGCGTACATGCGAGTGATTGACTGCACGCAGCGTAAAGCGATTGGCATCTCCCCAGCATCGAACCAGGGGCTCTCAATGGGGGAAGTGCGGAAGGCACCGGTCGCAAGGCGAAGGCCGGTGTGGTGGATCGACTTCACCTTCTGCAATAAACGCTCGGCTGCGGATGCATAAAACTCGCATCCGTAGTCGAGCTTCGAACGAACAAAGAATCGATAAAAAAGTAAGGCAGTAGCCCTATCAGCGCCCCAAGCGCTGAACGTCACGGAACGGAGAATATCCATAGTACGGGTACAAGAGACCCTAAGGCTGCGAATATGAGCCTTCCAGGTGAGGCGTCGGTCAAATACAAGACCAAGGAAACGGAGCGATTAAACCACTTCCAGGTGCACCCAATTAGGAAACAAATCTGAGTCCGGGTGGAGCCGTGGCGGACGCAGAAGTGCAAAACCTTACTCTTGGCCAAAGAAAACCGAAACCTGGACGCTTCAGCATAGCAAGAGACGCGATTAAATGCATGTTGGAGACGACGCTCCAGAGTTGGCATCTGGACCGCGCCAAAAGAGATCGAAAGGTCGTCCACGTAGAGTGTATCGAGAACATCTTCCGGCAGCACCGAGGTGATGCCATTGATGCTCAGGGCAAAGAGTGTGACACTGAGGACACTTTCTGCGGGACACCCTCTTCCTGCTCCTCTGGGGCGGAGAGGGCTCCCCCCCACCCGTACGCGGAATCGACGATCTCGCAAAAATTCAGATATAAACATTGTGAGGCATCCCCTCGCTCCCATCGTATGGAGAGTCTCCATCATACCGTATCGCCATGCGGTATTATAGGCCTATTCCAGATCGAAAAACACCGTGGCGTAGTGCTGTCTACGAAAGAAGGCCTCGCAGATGGCATGTCCCTGGTGGAGCAGAGCATCCGGCGTGGAGTGAAACTTGCGGAAGCCACACTGTGCAGAAGACAGATGGCCTCCTTGGTTTGCGAAAGGCGAGCACAGTAGCGATTCGCCAGGAATCTGGGAGGAAACCCTCCACCCAGATCATGTTGAACAAATCTAAGAGAAATGCCATGCCTCGCTCACCCAGGTGTCGAAGCATGGCGTACGGGAGATCGTCCGGACTATGGGCAGTGTCCGCGCACGAAGCAAAGGCGGAACGCAACTTACTCACAGTAACCTGTCGTTGAAGGGTTCTCCGCCTTTGGAGGTAAAGTCCAGCCGGCGGCCTTCCACGACATCACGACGTGCAATAAAAGATGTCAGAGCAGCATCCCGCCTAGAGAATGCGGAGAAAGCGGTCACGAAGGATTACGCGACGGACGCGGGGTCCGAGATTGCGGTCCCGATTCTCCAGGGTCCCATTCTCCTGGAGAATGGGAGGGGGGGTCCTGCGAGAACTTTCCCCGAATCCTTTTGACTTGCCTTCCCACCTCTGCCGGAGGGGTCTTCCCGTTAATTGAAGACACTTATGCCGCCAAGAAGAGCGGCGGGCGTGCTTCGAAATATACCGGAACCTAGCCGGACGAAATTCAGCGACAGTGAAATCGTTCGGGCGGCGCTTATAGCGCATGTAGGCATAACGTTTCTGTTTGAGGGCCGTTTCACACTCGGCCCACAACCATGGGAGTTGTCGGCGTGCAAAACAGCCAGACATTCTGGGAATAGTAGTCAGGCCCGAGGCGAGGAGGTTGCCAGAGAAGAACTCAACGGCCTCATCTACCGACCTAAACTCCTCGACTGAGATAAAGAATTCAGCCATTTCCTGAAATACAGGCCATCGCGCCCACACCAAGAACCACCAAAAGAATCTGATGATGACTCCATAAATTTGATGCTATGGTTTCGTATGATGATGAGAGTCACTCTGGTCGATGATGATGATTTGTTAATTTGTTATGTCGCTCCAGGGTCACTACTTGTAGCGAGAGGGGTTGGTTAGTTGATATTTGATTGATTGTGGCAGGGTTATCAGTTCCGGGTGGGAACAACATTCCACCTGTGCTACATGATTCGAGCTCGTTCTCGAGGATGTCTGACCAAATAAGTTCGTATTTGGATTTTTATAAACGACTTGATAAAAATAACTTTATTTTGGAATTTGAGATTTTTATGATGAAGGGCTGGAGCTTGGTGAATCCCATCCACTGAAGTGGTCGGATCATAACCATGAAGAAGTGTGTGCTCGACTGTTTCTAATGTGGATCTGCTCTCATAAACATAATGTTTCTCGTTTTATATATGTAGAGAAGGTAGGTGCGACCCATGAGAGAGAGGAGAGAGAGAGAGAGAGAGAGAGAGAGAGAGAGAGAGAGAGAGAGAGAGAGAGAAAAAAGCGAGGTCGTGTATACAAGGAATTTGACAGAGAGGTCGAAGGAGAAAGATAACGAAGGTGGAAAGCAGAATTATTGGTATTACATGTCAAGGGCCAATAAATAAAGGTTATAGGGATCTTGTGCCGACGGAGTTTAAGAGGAGATGAATGAAGTTCATATAGTCTCTAGGCGACACCTAAGTGTAAGAAAAAATGAGTACATGAGTGTGCACAACTTTTGTGTAGATGGATCACTACATATATATGTAAAGAGAAAGCAGAATATTATTTTCTTCCGAAATAGTATTTCCTACTTTGAAAAAATCCGTACTGGGGTGGGATTCGAACCAAGCGCACTGAGGCAGTGAGTAACCATTTTGATCTCAATCCACGTAGCCGAGTGTTTAAAGGCTCACTTTAATTGAGATCAAAACGGTTGCTCGCTGCCTCAGTGTGCTTGGTTCGAATACCATCCCAGTACGGATTTTTTTTCGAAGAAAAAATGATTCCATTTTCTCTTTCTTGCGTCTTGCGCTATGTTGGATTTATTTTCATCATTCCCTCGCGTTCATGAGAGATATACATTATATATATATATATATATATATATATATATATATATATATATATATATATATATATATATATATATATATATATATATGAGAAAATACAAGTAGTACAAGGCTCTTTATTATTGACGTTTCGCTCCTCTGGAGCTTCCTCAGAGTTCGCTGCTAAGTTGTTCTTCATCTTTTCACGGTAAAGGAGGCAAAGGAAATGAAAAAAACACTTGCTTGGCCACGTTCCAACTTATGTTGAAGAAGCCGGAGTTGGTGTTCAAGCATTTTGACGTGGCTATGAATGCCGCTTCCAATGCCTTCCTCCTCTTTCTGTTTGATGCATATGCGACTGCTCTTTCCTCTCTCCAGCTGATGCAGTGGTTGGAATCTCGCAGGTGTTCAGTGAGAGCGTTGCTGAACCTTCGACCACTTGTGGTTTCTCCTATTATCCCTCTCCATTTGTTGTCAAATACAACTATATGTATATATATATATATATATATATATATATATATATATATATATATATATATATGTTTTTATATAATATATATTGAAATTGTCACAAAAATCTACTTAAATGTACAAAATCCAAACCTTACCCTGCGTGTTCGTAACTCCATACCCTTTATAGTCCAAAAGTATCCACCTTTCCTTGAACAGATTGGTGCTACTCTATCAGTGAAGAACTTGCATCAGTCTAACCTAAAGCTCTACTCTCTTTATCTTCACGCTACAGTATGATTCATTCTCCTATTCTCTATAGCTCAAAAAACACGGAATTGAAATTTATCCATGCTAGTAAACATTGTAAATAACTGTATCATGTCTCTTTGAACATCGCCTATCAATTGCGATCATATTTAGGGCATTTAGTCTATTTCTATACTCAAGGTGTCTCAATGAATCGATCATCCTAGTTTCTCACCTTTGAATATCAGCATGGGTAGTCAAATTTAACACGCAGTCAACGGGAGCAAGGATTTAGGTGTTTTAACCTTGAATGATCTCAAATTTTGGAAACCAGGCACTGTAACGTCACAAAAGGCCAATGGGGTTCTAGGATAAATAGAGAAACATTTTGAATTTAAGTAGAATTGTATTATACTTCCTTAATATAAAGCGCTTGTATTACCTCATTTGCACTATGCGGTACAATTCTGTTCTCTATACATGACAAAGAATCTAATATTGAAACGCCTGGAGCTTCGAGCAACGAAATCAGAAATTAACTATTTGAACTTAGAGATAAATCGTAAGAAGAAAAACTGAGGCACGTCAGTTTACTTTCACTGAAAGATCGGATTCAGCGCTCCAAACTTAATGAAGTATTCAAAATACTAAATAGTTTTAAGTATATGACTTATGACTCAATATTTGAGCTAGATAATTGAACACAAACTAGAAATATCGGTTTTAAACAAAAGATTTAACGCATCGATAACACAAAATTTCTCTTCTTATAACATGTTTAAGGATACAATCAATAAATATTACTTAAAATATGATCTTGTAGTAATAAGAATTGTGTAACTAATTCTTTATCCATATTCTCTCTTCCTTTCTTTATCCTAAACCACTGACTTCCATCCTTTACCCTCTTTCTTTTTACCTCGCCTCGAATGTATTTTAGAGACTTTGCTGATTTGTAGTTATTTGCCATCGTGCCTTTAAGAGGGGCATCAGTACTCCAGATGAAGCCTGCCAAGGAATTAAACAGCTTTTAAGTAACCTCTGCTTTTAGAGTTAAAATTTCTATTTCTTATTTTCTTCATTTTGCTCTACTAAACATTGTTTGGAAAACTTTAAAGAAGTCAATGATTACTCCAAGGTCTTTTCTTCTTCTCATTCTTCCAGATAATGTCCTTTTTTCATAATTAAATTACTAATTACATATATTGTGAAATGTGTAAAGCCTCGCATTTGTAGATTTTGAACCATTTGCAGCCTGCAATCAAATTAATGCCCCTTAAATACAATCCATTATTAAATTGAGAACTAATCTTGTATGGAAAACTTTATCAATATTTTTGCTGAAGTCCAGATAGATTATATCCTCCCATTTCCCTTCGTGAGATAATCAGAAAAATTTAACACATTTGTTAAACTTGATCTCCCTGATAGGAACCCGTGTTGCGCTTCCCTTATTAAACCCTTACTTTCCGAGTGCTTGAGATGCTTTTTATTAATCCTTTTAAGTATCTTAGTATGGGAATTAAACTTACCGTCCCATAGATACTGGATCCACTTTATTTTCTTTTTAAATATAGGAACTACATTTGTTCTCTTCCAGCCATCAGATATTAAAGACCTCATAAATATCTTTTTAAGGGCCAATAAAATACTCCCAATCGTCTCCTTAAGCACCATTCAATGAATATAATAAGGTCCGGTGGCTATATTGACATTTATCTCATTCATAAATTTCCTGATAGTTTCTCTTTACATGTTCATACTATGTAAACTCTCTGCATTCCCTAGAGGATAAGTCAAGTTTTCAAAGTCAGTTCTTTCTTCTCTAAAGACTGATACGGGGTAATAATCATTTATACCTCATGAAACTCTCCTTAAATCAAATCAACCACCTAAACACCATGAGACGCTGTCTGAATCAGATCAAGCACCTAAATAACCAGTAAGCATTACATGTTCATAAATAACCTATAAAAATATCCTGTAAATCAGACCGACCAAATCCAGAAAAAAAACTTCCCACATTTCTTCTATCCATTTATTTGTTATTTTTTTTAGGCTGCAGAAGAAATATCCTGATGCATGAACTTTATACATCTGAATTTTCCTCTCTAATTTATTCCTTTCTCATCAAATCTGCAACAGAATTGTCTGCTCGCGACTGCCTCGATATTGGCAGGACTGCCTACGGTATAGCTGAGTATAGGAAGGCACTTGACTGGTTTAAGGAGGCTTACGAGCGAGCAGAGGGGCACCCGAAACAATTCTTCTACCAGAACGAAGCTATGACCTACTTCATCACTATTGGTGAAACAGTATGTCAACTTTTATAACCTTTTTTTTTTCATCATTTAATCCATTAAACTACGATGATCCGGGAATGTGATACAATTTGTTCGTTGCCCTTGAAGATTTAAACCTCAAAAATCTCCTCGACTCAATAAATGGAAGTCAGAAATTTAGGTCATACGAAATAGTTATTGGGCACAATTATCTGAATTGTGTTGAATATAACCCTGAAAATAATATCTATCGATATAGAGAGAAACCAGAATTCGCGACATAAATAAAATTTTATATATTATTGCCAAGATGGCGTAGCAATCAAAATTAATCTTTATGTATTAATGGGTTAATTAATTCATTTATTTTATTGAAAGAGGAAAATAAGGGAGCCAGCGAAAGAACAAGAATAACGATATGGGCTAAGGGAGGCTACAAAAACGTACCTCTCCAACCTTAATTAATGGGACTGGTAGTGATTATTATAAGATACCTGTAAAAAGTTCGTACAAAAAAGATACGACTCCAAAGGGCCAAACTGTCCATTTATCATCTGATGTTTACTCATTTTACGAATGGAAGAATCACATTTATTCCTCTTCGACGACGATCAGCTAACACCGATTTTCATTTTCGTATTTTTTAATAAATGAAATATCTCAGTGCAAGTTGCGAGGCCCCCCACTGCGGTGGGGAGCGATAAAAAAGCGTTGAGTCGACACTTGATGCCTCGGTGAACGCAGTTCCATTTATTGGTTCGAGGGCATCTTCCCTGGGATCCTGTAGACCTGGGATGTCGTGCGGGGTATGTATCATACCCGTTATTATTATATTTATTATTATTAATTGTGCCACTCCTTTCTTTTGGCTGCGACCACCGACCTTTTAATGAAATCCACATCAAAATCAGAACGACAACCACTGGCAAACCTGAGGGCATCCGGGGCCGGGCTTCTTTTTGGCGACGAGGAGGGGGGAGGGGGTCAGTTATAGTGTGTTTAGCTACCAGGCAGCAAAAGTAGCAACCCTTTGTGGCACTTTAAAGAGCTACCGGGCCACGTTAGGGGAGTTTGGATGTGAAACCCCATCGGCAGATTTTGCAAACGGGAGTGAATTTAAAAAAGATCCTGTGAGACCCCCCTCCCACTCGTGCTCCTTCCCCCTTCTGTAAAAATAGAAATTAAAACTGGGAAGAAAAGATGGGTATAATTATAAAAGGGGTCAGTCTGAATTGAGTTCAAACCCCTTCAGTGGCTTTGGCATCGAAGGACTCATTTACAACTAGGCGTATGAGACGCAAGAGACGAGGGAAAAAAGAGCTATGTGGAACCAGGGTGTGGTAAAAATGGGACTCTCGACCGACAGACAAAGTCAAACGGTGGTGAGGGGTGGGTCTGGTATAGCGGATTCTAGGAAGCAAATAACCACCTCAAGGGATCGAGACTTCTCCTTGCATGACGGCCAGTAATGGACCGACTGCTTAACATAAGTGTCCCCAGTGTAATTAATTCGCTGCAGCAAAGGTTGGTACGAATAATTTAGACACTGATATATTATTGTAATGGAAAAAAGACCAATCACTTCACTTGTTAGCACAGCGGAAATATTTTTCATGAAAATAATTATTTAGATAAATTATAATAAAAAAAATAAGAATTATTTTAATTTATTATTATTAAAGATTTTCTGGCAACCTTTGATGGATACATTTCTGATCGGAAAACCTGCACTCGTAAAATATTTTGTCAAATTTATATCCAATAAGTTTTATGTCATTCAAATTTATGTTTTTACTAGAAATAACGATTCTCGAGCGAAAACACTCACCTAGATATTCTAGGTCCTTTAGTAATTTTGTGGGATCATGCATGCACTGTTGTTCAAATATTAACATGGTGAACTTCTTGAAGAAGTGAGTATAAGAAGATGAAAAATGCATAGTTTTTCTGTCTATAAACATATATGATATTCGGCTGTGGAACAGCCTCATTGATGTATACTGTAAAGCACAAAATGGAGATTCAGTTCGTCCTATTGCATTAAAAGTTTTACAACGGCTACCTCAATAAATATCTACCGTATCTGGCACATTTGCAGTAACTTAAAGGGGAACCATTCCATAAATCTGTCGGTATTTTGCTTGTGTAAAAGATGAATAAGAAAACCAATCATATGTTTCTCTAATCGGGAACTCAATGTTCCTTGGCTAAAGCTCGCCTACAACATGAAGGAGAGAAAAGTATAGCCATTACCAAACGCATCTAATAAGTATGAGACGAGAAACTTCACATTTGAGCTTGGCGTATACAGCATTATTCACGCCTCTCATCACGTATGCATTATAGGTCCAAAGTGCAATGAGTTTTAAGGTCAAACCAATTATTTTTCAATGACATTTTTAAAACATCACATATTGCCTTGTTTAAGTGCAGTCTGTTTGTAAGGACGTCTTGGACAACTTTATGCTGCGCATCAAGAAAAGCACTGAGCTAAATGGAGGTCATCTCGAACACATGCTCTAGAATGAAGAAAAGCCCCTAAACTGTCATGTTTTAATTTCATGTCTTAAACACAATAAACTAATTATAACTAAGGTTTCATTTAATTTTGACAAAAAATGAAGAAATGAAACCTATCGAAAATTTGGGGCCCGTTTTTGATGGGTCACCCCCTATATATATATATATATATATATATATATATATATATATATATATATATATATATATATATATATATATATATATATATATATATATATATATAACGCAAGACTACAATTCATTTACACAACGTATATAAGAACTTTCATACACGGGATTTTCCCAGTCACAAAACTTCCCAATGACCATATAAAGATTTCCTTGTTTCCCTTTTGTCAAACATCTTCCTTCCAAATCACAACAACCTCGACTCACACAAAACTGTCACTTAACAATTTCCTTCTATTTTGTTTATTAACGCCAACCCGCTAGACACAAATCATATAAAATCATTCTTGCCGAGCTTCCTCTACACCATATTATCAATCATTTCCTCAGCAGTTATATCTACTCTCATATAAATTCTTTGAGTAAGAATAGAGTTAATTTCTGCTCCCTCTTTCTCTATCTCTCGAAGACTCACCAACAACATTCACTTTCAGACGAAGCTCCTCCCGAAATACTCAGACATTATAGTACATTATACTACAGTCAGTCATATCGCTTCAATAAAGACAAGTCTCTTCCATTCTTCTTCACATTGTGCTTTATCCACCGAGGAAGGACTTTTTTACTCAACTAAAGTTGATCCAATCATCTTTTCAAGCTGTCCTCGGTGGAGAGTATCCAGAAGATTCACAACCCGACATCGCATCAGAAAAGACGTCTTCCTTCCATCCTCGTTTACATTCAATCCCTCCACGAAAAAAGTACTTAAATTCAACAAGTTCACTCATTCATCTTACCAAACGTTAAGTCCAAATTTATATTAAATTGTTTATAAATCCAAATACCATTTTATTTGGTGAACACCCTCAAAAACGAATTTTAATCTCGATTCCTCCGCAAGGGAAGACCTTTTTGTTCCGATACAGAACTGGTGACCCCGCACCAATCGAAGAGATCCACCTGATTTCACCACGAGTACCTTCTCTCCCCACAAGTGGTGACCCCGAAGTAACATAAAAAACAACATTTTCTGGAGTTACATATCATTTTCCGAAGACATAGCAGCAAATTTCTGGAGTCACCCTCGAATTTCCTCAACGCAAGTGCAACAATGGATCATGGCATCAAGATAACTGCGAAACCCACCCAACAACGTAGTGATAAGACACAAACAGCCCTAACCCTCACCAGAGACAAGCTTACATTCGTCTCACTGAGCAACAACTCAATTTCACGGGACGCTCAAGTCATTTTGCTACTCGGGGCTCACAATCGATAGGAAGTGGCTACAAAATTTAGCAACATGCATCAGACCCACACTAATCACACACAAATGTGTTGGCAAGTTGATAGCAAAATTTAAGGAAATGGATCCGTAGGTGACAAGCCGCACAGCGCACTTTCAAGGACTATTGCGGGCGACGACACCAGTACCATGTGTTGGCTAGTTTCATTGCCACTCTCAAGAAGTCACTTCGGTGCAGGTCCCCCGAAACTGGGATCTCCAAGAGTATCATCCACCACATCTTGACACTTCATCACTAGCATCCATACAAAATTGAACTGCATCTGCGTTTAAGTGAGATGATCAGTTTTGTGAATGGACATAAGAAAAATGCATAAGTGATGAGACGTTCCCATCAAAATTCTATTCTCTGATGAAGCAAACTTTTATGGTCACCAATCAATCCTAATTGGATTGATCTTCTAAGGAACAAGGTGGCCAACGCCTCATGGTTTGGTGTGGGATATGGAAAGACTTAATCGTTGGTCCCCTTCTTTGACAAGATGGTAACCGGTGACACGTGCCTCAAGATGATGGAGGAAGGATCCTTTCGAACCACGAGCAGGTGACTAATTGGAGTGGTCTTAGCAGGTGGGCACCACTCCGCATTACGCCACAAGGGTTAGAAATTACATTAACACAGGAGAGGTTGAGTTTCCACCAAGGACCCATTATCTAACTCCACTGGATTTTTATTTGTGGGACTACATGAACAACAAAGTGTACGAAGTCAAAATTCAGAGCATTTTCCACCTTAAAGCACCCATTGTAAAGGCGTGTCAAGAAATTTCTGCAATTGTGATTCAGAAAGAGCTGTCGCACTAGAGATTGCGCCTTTAATTATGTGTGCAACGCAACGGCGCACATTATGAACAGATTATGAATTAAATGTTTGCACTATATTGTAATTTTATTGGTGTTTCCTTATGGGTCCTGACTTACGGGAGACCCTGTAAATTCATAGACTTACCGATTTGAACTACCGACAACCTTATTTAACATTATTTATGATTTCCACTTTTAATTCAATGCTTAGTTTCTTATAAAATCTTGAAAAATTGTTGGGGGTTTTTAGCTATCACATTTCTCTTCAGGATCGGGGCCATTTTAAAGTAAAAAGCAATTCTCGGCGAAAACTTTAGTTGATCGCGAGATGAAAACTTAACGTGATATTCGAGATATACGAGGGGCGGCCAATAAGTTTTACATTTCGGATATAAGGAAAAGTGTTTTATTATTTTTCAATATAACTACCCTTGACTTCAATGCACTTGCGCCACTTGTCCCTGAGGCTTCGAAGTCCCGACAACCAGAAATTTCCCGACTTCTGTTCAATCCACTCCTGGACGGCGAGCTGGACATCTTCCTCGTCCCCAAACTGGCGTCCACGCAGTGCAGCCTTGAGCTGGCGGAATAAAAAGTAGTCGCTAAGGGCCAGATCTGGAGTGTAGGGGGGATGGTTGAGGTCCTCGATTCCGCACTCGCGCAGGGCAGCTTGTGCAACTATGGCCTTGAGGACAGGGGCATTGTCGTGGAGGAGCAGGACACCGCGTGTCAACATGCGGCGCCGTTTCTGACGGATGCACTTCTTCAACCCAGCCAGTTCCTCGGTGTAATATTGGCCTGTGGTGGTCCTTCGACGAGGCGCATAGTCCACCATCAACACCCTCTCAGGGTCCCAGAAGATGGTGGCCATGATCTTCCCGGCTGAGGGTTGGGTCCGGAACGTGCTGGGGGTCAGAGAGCCTCTGTGCTTCCAGGCCATGCTTTTGAGCTTGGTCTCGGGATCCCAGTGATGGACCCACGTTTCTTTACCTGTCACTATGCGTGACTCGAATCCCGCCGCGTCTTGGTTGTACAGGAGCAGCAGCTCGTCCAAACTTTGACGACGTTGAAGTCGATCATGGGGCGTGAGGTTTCGTGAGGTTTCTAAGGACCCAACCTGGCAGAGACCTTGGTCATGACCAAATTTTTGTGGAGGATGTTGATAACACTTCCATGTGATATTCCAAGTTCTCGCTCGATTTCTTCGACCTTCACCCGTCGATTTTCGAGGATCATCTTATCCACACGGGCCACATTGTTCTCGTTGGTCATGTCTGACGGGCGTCTTGGACGGGGTCATCTTCAAGGGACTCACGACCATGGCGGAACTCCTTATTCCAACGAGCAATGGTTGAATAGGAAGGGCCGGTGTCGGCGTACATTGCAACCATGCGTTCATGGATCTCTTTTGCATTCTTGCCTTCCTTGGTAAAAAAAATTGATCACTGCGCGCTGCTCAACCTTCTCCATTGTTGAAAAATTTGTGACTGACGATCTGCGATCAGCTACTGCTTCTTAAATAGACGAGGCAGGATGGTGCGGCTGCAGGTCCTGACTTGTCATAACACCCCCACAAACAGCCATTTCCCTTCCTCTGTTTTTCCCTAACGATTCGCAAAACTTATTGACCGTCCCTCGTATATGTTACAAAATTAATTTGGCGAATTCAGAAAAAAACCCGCGAAGTTTGAGGTCGCGAATTTAGAAGTTTACCTGTGTATAAATCACTTTATATAATCTTCCCAAGTGAGACATACAGGAAGGGCTTTCGTACGGCTAAGATATTATTCATTTCTATCTTTTCTCGGCAGCTTGCAATGAATAAGGGACAACAAATGACATACGTTCTTGGGGAAAATATCGACTATCGTCAATCTTTTAACAATTATAAAGCATTGTGCCGAGGCGAGCAACTTTTGGTATGTTAAATGTGACTTAATTCTGTTGAGGAGGTAACTTTTTATTTGCCTTTTTATTTGCAGTGTTGTGATATTGTAAAATAATGTTATAATTTCAGAATAATTATTACGTTGCCACGCTTAAGTGTTACTACGAAGATGGAAATGAGCCTTACTTAAAGATGATGCCCTTTAAGGTGGAACAACACCACCACGATCCTCCAGTACTTGTTTACTATGACATCATTTACGAGAGTGAAATCGAGACTTTGAAGCAACTTGCCACAAACCAGGTAATGTAAGCTAGACTCTGCTGCGCCATCCGTATTTCGCTGGTGGACGAAATCTCTTAGCCTGATGACAAGATCTTCCAGCGGTATAATGAAATGAACATAAAGATCATCATGGCAATCACTCGTGACCCGAGGGCACCAGGGGAAGGTCCTCGTTTTGGGGTAGGGGACTGGGGAAGGTGGCTGGAAGTACGCGTGTTCATTCATTGATATATAAAGAAATGTTCTACTCTTTTATTTGTATTTTTACTTTATCTTTGAAGATGATACGAAAGCATCGAAACGCGTCAGACAAATAAAGTGTTTAGATAAAGGAGTCATCTCCTATTCCCTTCTTTAACTTTAAAATTCGAGATTTAATAAATTGGGGGAACTTATCAACGGTCTCAACCCAGACGTAAAGATGTGAAAATAAAATTACAAATGCGAAATTAGCCATCGCTCTCAACAAAACTTGTATTCTCTTTATTTTTCTTACAACTTTTTTTGTCTGGGTCTTGTAGGCGAGAAAAAAAACATATTTTATTTCGAGACATCTTTCGACCGTGGTCGGTCATCTTCAGGGAATGAACAGAAATGGAATGACTTACAGAAAAAAAAATAAAAAATATTATATATATATATATATATATATATATATATATATATATATATATATATATATATATATATATATATATACATATATATTAGTGATAGAGTCATTTCTTGGGAACCTTATTCATAGCAGGAATATGAAGACATATGCAATGGTTACGAACATTTAATTTTCTGGACGTTTCGGCCATTAACGATGACCATCATCAGCAAATTCTTAAGCGGAATATAATAAATTCACTATAAACTACAGCAAGAAAGAATTAAGAGGGCAGGGTGAACAATCCAAAATACGTTAGATCAGGGGGTATGTAATCAAAGCGGATATTAATAGATGGAGCGAAGCAAGTAATTCAATAGAAGTTAAATGTTAAGTGATTGAACATTAAATGAATACGAGTAGACTAAGGCACGAAAGTTTAAAAAATCAATAATGGAGGGGCCAAAGAGGACGACTAAAACATTAAATTAAGGAAAAGTCAATCATAACCAGATCATTTGGATATAATTGGGATAAACTAAAATATAAATAAAAATTTCTCTGCACCAGTACTAACGTTATTTCGGTGTAGCTGAGAGTATCAACTGATATTACGGACAGAATTAGGCAGAAAGAAAACTATTAAGGGGGATGTGGTTGGTTGTATGTTTGTCTATATAGTGAATAATTTGAGGGATGATGAATAATCATTGAGTTCCGGGTTTATTTGTTTAATGTAAAGTGATTCAAGAATTTTTAAATCCAGCGAAGAGGAGGCAGGCAGAAGAGAGTATACTAAAGGAATCAGGGTCAAGCAGGTGGTTAAGTTGTAGTGAATGTTCTCGTATAGAGGAGTGTTCGGGTTTGGAGATGGGAATGTTGGTTCTGTGTGATACTCCGATATGCTTAGCGATCCTACATCTTAATTGTAGACTTGTTCAGCCTACATAGCGACTTTGGCGGGTGGCATATGTCAATTCATAAATGATGGAGGAACGCAGGCATAATGGGAGTGATTCTTTGTGTCGAAGGAAAGTATAGACACCAAGAGGATTCGAATTAATTAGGAGAAACTTGCATTGGGGAAAGTATCTATTAAGAGTCGAGAGTAAAGCTTTGTTGAATTTGGTGTTATCAATTGGAAGATAAGGCAGTTTTAAGAATATTTTTTTGTTTAGGGACAGTTATTAGAGGGATTTTGCGAGAGAACTTTTTAGATAAGAAATTGGAGGTACTCGTAAGTCTGTCAAAAAGGTGGTTTGGGAAAAAATTAAAATGAAAAAAGCTC
Organism: Ceratothoa steindachneri; assembly: GCA_963969495.1. Lineage (NCBI taxonomy): Eukaryota > Metazoa > Arthropoda > Malacostraca > Isopoda > Cymothoidae > Ceratothoa > Ceratothoa steindachneri. Next base: position 128,578,808 of record OZ018330.1, on the reverse strand, counting down.
CTAAGATTTTCTATTTCAAAATGAAAGTGAAACCAATTTGAACTGATTTTGTAAACTCTGTGTATACTGTTTATGATTGCAGAATGTTTGAAATTAGTAGGAGTACAACTAAAGAAGTGGGTGCCAAGTTTGGTGGTTGTGGGTTTCCTGTAAACTGATGATTTAAATTTAGAACAAATTTTCGAAACGGTGACATCCAGAAAAGAGATTTTATTGTATAATTCTGTCTCCATGGAAAATTTAATATTAGGGTGTTGTTGATTTAAATAATTTAAAAATAATGGGGCATGGTCTTTGTGTTGAAAAATAAGGAAGCAGTCATCGATAAATCTTTTACGCACTAACGGTTTATATTCAACCGGACAGTCCCTTAACCAGTTTTTTTCGTGGTAGGATAAAAAAGCATTAGCTAAGCTGGGACCCAATGAAGAGCCCATGGCCATTCCATCGTGTTGAATGTACAAAATCTCATTAAAAAAGAACACTGTATTTTCTATGGACAATTTTAATAAAGTAGAAAAAAAGAGACTTGGTTAGACCTAAAATGTTATCATTTGATTGAAAAGGGGTATTGGTTATGATTTTGCAAGTTTCTATGACAGGTACATTAGTAAATAAAGACTCTACATCGATTGCAGTCATAAACGAGTGGTTTAAATCTAATTGAGAAACGTAGCTGATAAATTCGAATGAATCTTTCAAAGTGAATTCGTTGCGAGTGAGAGGTTCAATTATGGGGACTAGAAACTTGGCTAAGTTAAAGTTAGGGGTGTTAATGGCAGATAATATTAAACGGAGAAGTAATCCTACCTTGTAAGATTTTGGTAAACCATAGATAATACCTGGCGATGTACCCGAAGCAAACAGTTTGTTGTAAAAATCACAGAGAATATTTTTCTTTTTTTAGAGAACGTAAAAAGTTGTTTATTTTGTCTTTAATTTGAAAAATGTGTTTAAATGGATCTTTATCCAGTTTAAGAAATTTACAGGAGTCCGAAAGAATTGTTTGCATTTTAGAAATATAATCAGACCGATTCAAAATGACCACACCTTTCCCTTTATCCGGTTTGGATATCACGATAGAACCATCCTTACGGAGGTTGGACAGTATATTAAAATCTTTGAAACTGAATACAGGGCAGAAAACTTTAAAGCTGTTATATTTATAATAGAATCTATTGGCTAAATACTTAATATCATCTATGAAATTGGATCCTGGTTTTGACATAGGGAGGGGATTAAGTTGGTGGTACAGGTTTTTGAAATACAAAAGGTAACGATAGAAATCTAATTTAAAGTCCGGGAGTCTAAAATCTAGTCCCAGAGACAAGATACGTTTTTCCTGAGGGGTCAGAACTTCATTTGAATAATTAGAGATGACATCATCCCTAGAACAATTTAAATTGAAATTTATATCCAATTTCGATAGTTTATGATTTTGGCGATAAATGGTAGCAGAATTATATTTATCAACTTGTCTACGTATAAAGCTATATAAAATAGTGTAATCCAACAGAGAAACTAAAGACTTAAGAGACGAGTAATATCTGAAGAGAATTTAGACACGAGACGTTGCTTGTGGCAAGGTGAGCTCTATAAATCTTGGACATCTAAATTACTTTTGCCAGAGATTCGCCACAAGCAACGTATCGTGTCTAAATTCTCTTCAGATATTACAAAATCAGTTCAAATTGGTTTCACTTACATTCCGAAATAGAATATCTTAGGAGCTTTTTTCATTTTATTTTTTTCCCAAACCACCTTTTTTACAGACTTACTTCCAATTTCTTATCTAAAAAGTTCTCTCGCAAAACCCCTCTAATAACTGTCCCCAAACAAAAAATATTCTTAAAACTGCCTTATCTTCCAATTGATAACACCAAATTCAACAAAGCTTTACTCTCGACTCTTAATAGATACTTTCCCCAATGCAAGTTTCTCCTAATTAATTCGAATCCTCTTGGTGTCTATACTTTCCTTCGACACAAAGAATCACTCCCATTATGCCTGCGTTCCTTCATCATTTATGAATTGACTTGTGCGACCTGCCAAAGTCGCTATGTAAGCGAAACAAGTCTACAATTAAGATGTAGGATCGCTAAGCATATCGGAGTATCATACAGAACAAACATTCCCATCTCCAAACCCGAACACTCCTCTACACGAGAACATTCACTAAAACATAACCACCCGCTTGACCCTGATTCCTTTAGTATACTCTCTTCTCTGGATTTAAAATTTCTTGAATCACTTTACATCAAACAAATAAACCCGGAACTCAATGATTATCCATCATCCCTCAAATTATTCACTATATAGACAAACGTACAACCAACTACATCCCCCTTAATAGTTTTCTTTCTGCGTAATTATGTCCGTAATATCAGTTGATACTCCCAGCTACACCGAAATAAGGCTAGTACTGGTGCAAAGAAATTTTTATTTCTATTTTAGTTTGTCCCATTTATATCTAAATGATCTGGTTATGATTGACTTTTCCTTAATTTAATTGTTTAGTCGTCCTCTTTGGCCCCTCCATTATTGATTATTTAATATTTAAACTTTCGTGCCTTAGTCTACTCGTATCCATATAATGTTCAATCACTTAACAAGGCCATCAAGACTTGCACACCTGCTGGCCAGCAGCTTCGCGTCCAAGGAGTCGGCCTGGCCTGGACCGACTCGTACCAGTACCTCGGAGTGTGGGTGGACAGACGGCTGTCCTTCACGCAGCATGTCACGCACCTGAGGCAGCGGACGCAGGCCCGGCTGAATGTGATGAGGGCCATGACGCGGCCGAGCGCTGGTGCAACCTTCCCCGTCCTCCGCCTCTACTACCTCCAGGCAGTGCGCTCCCTAGTGGACTACAGTGCACCGGTCCTTGTAGCGCTGCCCCGGCAGCAGCAACAGCGCCTGGAGGTAATACAAAACACCGCCATGAGGACCATGTTAGGGGCACCCAGGTGGTGCAGTGCCTGTGTCATGCAGAGTGAGGCCAACCTGGTGCCCCTCACAGCCAGGGTGGATTGCATGGTGGCCTGTCGGGTGGCCAGAGTGCTCCAGCGCGACGTGGAAGGTGTTGCGCAGAGGAGACTCAGAATGGCCGTGGTGCAGGGCATCGAGTGCCTGCGTAACAACAGGTGGCTCGTAAACGTCAGCCTAGCAACCAGCTCCCTCAACCGGGCAGGGAACTGGCTGTGGCGCGACCCCGATACCCCCAACCCCGCCTACGTTCCACCACCACCATGGGACCCCCCCGCCGCACACTTCACCGCCACACAGTTGCCCGACAGCAAAGCGAACTGCCTCACCGAGGAGCTGCGCCAGCACGCCCTCATGGCCATGTCTGAGGTCACGGAGCCAGGCAGCGCAGTGTACTTCACCGACGGCTCCGTCGACCCCGAAAGCGGGAGGTCCGGCGCCGCCTTCGTCACGAGCGGCTTGACGCAAGCGTGGAGGACATCAGACCACTGCTCCACCCTCCAGACGGAGCTGGTAGCAATCCTGCACGCCCTCCAGCACGCTCTGCTCCGCCGGGAGGCCACTGTGGTGATACACACTGACTCTCGGTCGGGACTACAGGCGCTGCAGCACGCCCACGCCCACACCCGGGACAACATTCACCTCACCACCACCATCCTGTGCACCCTGCAGGACCTGGCAGCTCAGGGCAGGCGTGTCCGGCTCCACTGGATTCCCAGCCACGTTGGCGTGCGCGGCAACGATGCTGCCGACGAGGCTGCCAAGCGAGCCGCCCACGGCCCCATCATCACCTGGACCGTGCGCCCCAGCCTGCAGCAGCTCAAGGTGCAGGTTAAACGCAGGGCCGCCCACAACGCCCACCAGCAGCACCAAGAATGGGAAGCAATCAAGAGGCAAGCGGCGTGGTATGCTGCAGCCACAGCCTATCGCCCACTGAACCCATCCTTCCAGCAGCCCAGAGCGAACGGCGTGCTGCTACAGCGTGTGAGGCTGGGCTACTCCACGCGGGAAGAGCTACACGCCGACTTTGTGGCAGGGAGGTGTGAACACTGCGGCGGCCGCTCCCGGCGCCCACTGGTGCACTACCTCCTCTCCTGCCCAGCCACCGCCCGCCTCAGGCCAGAGCGAGCGCCAGCCCCTCCCCCTGTAAGAGGCGCCCTACTCAGGGCGCGAGAGGCAAGAGCCGCCCAGGTGGTCCTCTACACCCCAACTAACGAGCTGCTGGAGGTGCTGAGAACAACACCCCCTCCGCGCTGATCGCTGCTCGCGCCCAGCCGGGCGACAGGTGATGAAGACCGACGCCACCCACTTGCAGCAGATAAGAAACGCGTGGGACGCTCCACCACGTCTTACTGCACGCCAAACACTGACGGGCTGCCCGTTTTGTGCAATGTGTGCATTTATACATGTATTTATACTATTGTATCATATTATTACTGTATTTGTCTTTTTGTTTTTTTGTTTGTTTTTATTTTATTATTATTTGTATTATGATTATGTATAAATGTACGCTATTGCACAATAAACCTATACAATCAAAACAAAGGCGATGCTGAAAGCTTTGGGGAAGAGTTCGCTCTAGTCCCTGAGGGTAATTTCCGGCCAGTACCACAAGGGGACACGCAACCGTCACTGTGTAAGTTGGAAGCAGCATCGATAACCAAACCCCAGACGGGGCGGCACCCCCGGGTGGTGGTAGTTGATTCAATCACCACCCATCATTAAGTCCGCCACATATCATCCGTCTGAGGGGCCTCCCCGGGTACATTCATCCACCATTCATCCACTCCATCACACAGTTCATGTTCGCTGATGTTCTCTTGCAATGGGGGCAGGGGGCTGCCCGCAATAAACAAATCCAATCAGAAAATCGACAAATTCGCCAAGAATAAGGATCATAATAGAAGACTCTAAGGAATATCAAAAAAGAACAGATAACAAGAGGAAAAGCGGCCCAGCCCCCCCCCCCCGAGGGGAAAATGGAGCCTAATGGGACAACTAAAATCCCGCTACGCATCATTAGTGGTAGCGTTAGGCCAACACGGGAGAAGGTATTTGAGGTGGTCTTCGGGAAACTGAAGATCGCCATGCTTCGCCTACTCGAAGTCCCCACAGGTTATGTGGCGGTCTGCGAGAAAGAGAAGGACGTGGAGGGAATTACGAAGGAGGAGGCAGTGGAAACACTGCGTGAAATAGGCCTTCAACCTGCAATTCCTCCACAAATACAAACCTACAAGAGCGTGGTGTGTAGGAAGCTGGACCCGTGGATTGGCCAGCATTCCAAAGAAGAAATTAAAGAGGAGATAGCCAGAAACCAACCATGGGCTAAGGTTTCAGAGATCATTAAATTCTGGAACAAAAAAGATAATGTGGAATACACACATGTATTCAAAATTATCTTCACCGACACTGCAATGGCCCAAAAAGCAAAGGAGAACGGGCTTCTGCTCTTCAACGCAAAAAATCAGCGGAGAGCAGATAGAAAGGGAAGAATTTACTCCCGTTCAGTTCTGCTTCCGTTGTTATAAGATGGAGAACCACGCCACAAAAGACTGTCCAGAACCACAAGAACTATGTTCGAGGTGCAGCGAGGCGGGGCACCACTGGAAAAGTTGCAGTAGCCTGAGGGAAAAGTGTGCCAATTGCGGCCTGGGACATCGTTCCATGGCTATGGCCTGCCCTCTTAAAAAGGAAATCATCAAGAACAAGGTACAGAAAAAGAAAGAAGAACAAAACAGGAGGCAGAACATTACGTATGCTCAGGCAGCGAAGGCAGTCCTCACTGAAACTGAGGCGAGAAAGACATACCTTAGACTGGAAAATGAGAATTCGACAAAAATACTGACATGCATACTATATGCGCATGTCAGAAACCTGACTAATCCCGGGACTTTTGCCAAAGAATTAAATCAGATGCTGGCGAAAAATGGCATGAGTGAGATGTGGTTCCCCGAGAACCCACCATCGGGAGACGTTCTCCAGCTACAAATGGTCCCAAAAGAGTCAGACAACAGGAAAGAAGAGACAGTGAAACGGAGCAACAAAGAGGCAAGAAGGCCAGATCCCAGGATCGAGGCCAAGAAAGAGAGAGTGGCTGCCACCAAGACAGTCCAGTCAAAGGCACAAAGCGCAGAGAACCAGAAAGAGGAGGAGACACCCGACACCACGGACTCCTCGGACTCAGAGGGTTCTGTCTGCGAAGCTAAAGCCACAAAAACAAAAAAAGGCAAAGAACAAGAAGATAGATGCGGATAGGATTAACCTATATCTATACGCCTCGGAGCAATTCCCATTCCCGAAGGATGGGGATTCAAATAAAATCAATGTAGGAATTAAGAAGAAGTTCTACAAATGGGACTATGATGCTCAATGCGAAGAAGAAACGGTGGAAGAAGCCTTACATAGTCAATGTATTGCCTTCCATCGCGAAACCTTCGTTGAATTATCCCAGGCAGAATTCAAGAAAAAGAGAAACGGGAAAAGGAAAGCAACCACCCGTAAACACTAAAGACATCCACACAAGCCAGAACAGAGAATGGAAAACCAAAACAACAGGTTAAAGATATTAACGCTCAACAGTAATGGATGGGAGGGGAAAGCCACGACGTACGGCAACATATTCCGTGTGCTAGATCCTGACATCATACTGATTACTGAGCATGGTATCGATACGATCAGTAAGCAGTTGAAGATACCAGGCTACAGAGTGATATCTAAGAACCATTCTCAAGAGAGGTATGACGGTGTTGTCATTGCCGTCAGAAGGAACCTGTCGTTCAAACGTCTTCCAGACATGGACGAATCCTTCGTGGCGGTAGAGCTGCATACATTAGTAGGCAAGCTCATAATAGCGGCGGCATACCAACCACCTCGACGCAGATACCTTCCTCTGACGAACTTCTACACCCTGTTTGGCCACGGCAGAATGGTTTTCCTTGGGGGAGACCTCAACGCCAGATGCCGAACGGCTGGCTACGGGAACACAAACAAAAGAGGCCACAACTTGGAAATGATTATGAGAAGGAAAAACATTCAGCGTATAGGACCGGATTTTCCGACCTATTTCACCGTAAGGTCCGCTACGAAACCTGACATAATCATGACAAGTGATGGCTTCCCTTTCAATTACCGTAGTGAGCCGGGCCCGACAGTACCCAGCGATCACATACCGATCTTGACGACCATTTCTCTTGCACCAATTCAGCTCCCAATACCGCTTTGGAAAAGCTATGCTTCGGCCAACTGGGAACGCTACAAGGAAACCCTTGCCAGCTATGTACCAGTGGGCCTCAACGGGGCGAGTCTGGAGAGGATCGACGAGGAGTTGGAAGTGATTACTGCCCGCATCATCGAAGCAGATCGCGAGAGTGTACCGATGAAAAGGTACAAAACTCTCCCCCAACCCAGATGGTCCGAGGAAATGAGAGAGATCGCTAGAGTGCACAGGGAGGTGTATGAGGAAACGAGGAGAGAGGGTGTTAATCGGGAAAGAACAACGCTGCTAAGACGCCTGAGTGAAGAGCTTAAGCAGGCTATCAACCAACAACAGGCTGAAGTCTGGGACAGTCTGATTGAAAAAGTTGACAGCGAGGTTCGACCCGATGTGTTCTGGCGGCTTGTAAACAAGCTGAAAGGTCTTACAAGTAGAGAAAAGACCCGCATTAAGGAGGGTGATGACTACTTGGAAGACCCGGCGGATTTGGAGGAAAGATTCCGCATCTTCTGGCAAAATATCTTCAGGATAACACCAGAGGAAAATGCGGAATTCGACCAGGAATTCGAAGGCCAACTGATGGAAGAACTGAATCAGAATGTGCATTGAACACTACCACATGCCTATGTCGATGAAGGGAGGAATTTGGTAGACCATGGCCGGCCAACTACACCGGAAGATGTCATGGCAGCCATTAAAACCTTCAAACAGAAGGCACCAGGCTGGACGGGCATCACCAGAAATAATTTGGTACACGCCCCCCGGCAGATCATTCAGGGAATCACCAACATCTTCAATGCTTCCCTGAATACGGGCTACTTCCCAGACGGGCTAAAGATAGCTAAAATCATCTTTATACCCAAAGGGAGGAAGCCTGATCAACTGGTGGACTACAGGCCAATATCCCTCCTGGAGATTATAGGTAAAGTCTACGAAAAGCTTCTGGCTAACAGGTTACAAGATCAACTAACCGAGCTAGAAGCCCACAGCTCTCAGCAACACGGGTTTCGCAAGAGAAGGGGGACGGATACTGCCCTTGCCCTTCTCACTGAAAAGCTTGCCCGATGTAAAGCTGAGAAGAAATACGTAGACGTGGTGATGCGAGATGTGCAAAAGGCCTTCGATAAGGTTTGGCTTCGAGGCTTACAATACAAGATCCTAAGCCTCCAGCTGAACCCTACCCTGGAAAGGGTCCTCTGCGACTACATCATGCGTAGAAAAGCCCGAATTTCGATCGAGGGCTACAGAGGACCCGAGTTTCAACTTGAGGCGGGTGTTCCACAGGGTGGCTGTCTGAGTCCGCTGCTGTACCTTCTGTACACACTGGACTTACCTGATCCGGTAGCGGAGGAAGTGATGTACCTGCAGTTTGCAGATGACATCACGCAAATCGTCCCCAGCTATTACAAGCACGCCGGATACCAAGCAAGGCAGACAGCCATCGAAATCGACAACATCAATCGATATGAACGAAAGTGGAAGATCAAGACCAACCGCCAAAAGTTCCAAATCCTACCAGTTAACCGCCGCAAACATGTGGATGTCAGAGTGAATGGTGATGTTTACCCATATGGTAACAGAGGAAAAGTCCTGGGTCTACAATTTACCTCCAAAGGGTATAAAGGTCACATTACTGACAGAATCTCCCTAGCCAAAATACAGCTTGGCAAACTGTATAGGTTTAAAAACCTCAGCTCCAAGAACCTTAAAAAGCTATACACTGCTCTGGTGCGCTCAACATTAGTGTACCCGGCAGTGGTCATGCAGGCTGTGAGTTTCACCTCTCTCAGGCAGATGCAGAGAGTGCAGAACAAAGCAGCCCTGCTTATAGCTGGAGCAAAAAGGTCGGACTACATTCAGCAGACGGTACTGCACGCAAGAGCAGGGCTAACCCCTCTGAATGTAGAACTTCAAAGGCTAGGGAGAAATACCTGGGACAAAATCGAAGAAGAAATACTCCCGAATATAAACCAAAACCTGGACATACCCAGAGCATTCAGAGATCGCGTGAAAAGAAGATCCCTCTTCCCAAGTGGAAGAAACTGCTCCCGAGATCAACAAGTTGGTCTCTATACCTAACCGTATGATATTAAAACATCATAAATCACAAGAACAAGAGAAGAAAGCGAAGAGTAAAAGAGGCGTAGTGCCCATAGAACCCAACCATGACTACCTACTATACAAATCAAATAACCCCGGCAAGACATTTATTAAACCTAAAATTACATTATATAACAAGAAATCAAAAGCAAACAATAAACTTGAAAGGCTTGAAAGCCACGACGGAGAAATAGAAAAAATATTTATTTATTTACCTAGTTATAGTTATAAAAAAAAACCCCAAAGAACAACCAATAAAAAATACAAAATAAAAATAAATAAATGAAAAAGAATAAATATAATAAAAACAAATATATATAATTAAATATATAAAATGATAAAGACAAATAATAGCAACAAATAAAGAGAAGAAATAAATTGTAAAAGAATAGACAAACCTGTGAGGAGCCCTCTACACCAGGGCAATTCTCAAACCTCTTTTTATCTTTATATACCTACTACACATTTCATTCTTCTTACATCAACTTCAACTTCAAGACATGGGATAAAATAGACCGAGTGATATTCCCAACTATGAACTTTAACCTGAATATACGTGCAAACCGAAGACGCGCATTAGGTAGAACGGCTTTGTTTCCTAGCAGTAGAACCTGCGCGAGAGAAGTGGTACTTCCTATGTACACGTAGTAGAAGTACACTACTCTGATTTAATAATGACAGCAAAAATTCAATAATTATAAACAAATAAAAAAGAGGCGAAGTGCCCACACTAAAGAACCCCCCCAAATATAAATATAGTATAAATTAAAAACTTCAAATATAAAAGAGGCGAAGTGCCCAATTCCCAATTGAAAATAAAATCATAACAACTAAAAAACGATAAAAAGAGGCGAAGTGCCCAAATAAAAGAAACAGACTAAGACTCAAAACTTATGAGATTCAATATAAGAGATACCTTTGAAAGGTTCGAATGCTTCGACGGAAAATACAACTAATCAAATATATATATATATATATATATATATATATTATAATGGAGGAAACAGGCTGTCAACGACAGTCAGCAACTTTAATGACGGAGGAAATTTTTAATATTAAAACATCTAAATAAGAAGAATGCTAGTGATGCCCTAACACCAGGGCAAGCTAGAAATCATTTTCACACCTTTATATACCTACCACACAATTTCATCACTTTAACCTAATTTGTAATTTGTTTAAATTTATTGAACTACTTGCTTCGCTTCATCTATTAATATCCGCTTTGATTACATACCCGCTGATCTAACGTATTTTGGATTGTTCACCCTGCCCTCTTAATTCGTTCTTGCGTAGTTTATAGTGAATTTCTTGTATTCCGCTTAAGAATTCGCTGATGATGGTCATCGTTAATGGCCGAAACGTCCGGAAAATGAAATGTTCGTAACCATCGCATATGTCTTCATATTCCTGCTATATAAATATATATATATATATATATATATATATATATATATATATATATATATATATATATATATATATATATATATATATATATATATATATATTAGAGTGAAGGATAGAATTCCCACGCCGTTGAGTTCATGTATGTTATATGGATTTTCTTGCCCCAGCTGTAAGAAGAGAACCTATATAGAAAGCACAGGCGCGATTCTGATCTCATATGGGCATTAGCTATAGTAATAAAAAGTATTCTGTAATCAGGAAACATGCAATATATTCTAAAACAGACGTGCCCTTAAATTATTTTTGTTTCCTAGAAGTTGCTAAATCTATATCCACTCGCCACATTACAAAAATCTCCTCGTATTAAATACAACCACCCGAATTTAAATAATGGCACGTAATAATTTCCATTGTTTATAACTTAAGAACCAACGAAACTGTATTTAACAGAGCTGGGCGCAACTGCGACTTTATTTTTGCACCCCCAACCCCTCCAGTGCGACTCTGCTAAATTACAAAGTAAACTTTAGCGCGATAAGAAAAACATGCATTTATAAGGTAGAAAAACATATATAAAACAACCGGGACAATTTCTTTTAAAAGAGTAGTCTTTGTTCCTGTTCAAAGTCACGAAAGATTGACGGTGCGACTTTGCTTAGTCCGACTTTCTCAAAACGTTTGCGACTTTCGACTTCGAAATTCATAGTGCGACAAAGTCGCAACTCGTTGCCGCAAGGCCCAGCTCTGCTATTAAATCTTAAAATTCTTTCCCGTTTTCACTCGTCGTTGTGATCCAACCATGGAAAGTAATGTTGTCTTATTATTTTGTTCACGTTTCCAATTCTCTAGCCCCCCCTCCCCCTCCATTTCAAATGTTAAGTTCATACTGTTACATTTCTTTTGTTTTCGTTTGATTAATATAATGTATTGCAAATAGTTTTTGCTGTACTTACCTCACTAGATTCTGCTTTAGTTTTTCATTAACAAAGTTCATTTTAATATTTTACCGCCATTTGTTATTTTCTCAGATTTATAGCATTGCGCTATTGAACTTGTTCTGTAATATAGATTTTAGCTTTAGATTACCGATTTCGAATTTGATTATGGCTCCCGAAGATGGGTTTTGCAATAACCTGAAACGTTGAAATTAGAGATGGGAGCCGCCTTCTTCGTTTTGTCCTTCTTATAATATCAATATATATATATATATATATATATATATATATATATATATATATATATATATATATATATATATATATATATATATATATATATATATATATATATATATATATATATGCAGATTTTGTTAAAGACCACTGTATATTTGGCCTTGATTAATTTTCTTTGGAAACTTTTTCTATTTTTCTTATCGTCTTCTTTTGTCCATCCAAAGAAAATTAATCAAGGTGAAATATACAATGGTTGATTAACAAAATCTGCATTGCACTCTCTCTCTCTCTCTCTCTCTCTCTCTCTCTCTCTATATATATATATATATATATATATATATATATATATATATATATATATATATATATATGTGTGTGTGTGTGTGTGTGTGTGTGTACTAGGTGTGCAGGTGATAGGAGTGTTTCCCCGTTTTATTTAACTATGCCATAGTTACTCCTTCTACTATTAAACATTGTATGAAAGTTCGACTGCCTGATTTGTCTAAAGAAGATACTACTCGGCGCTGGGAGCAACTTAGAAGCTTAATTCATTGGAACTTGCCAACTTGCTGAAAGAAATCCTTCCTGGGTTGAGGGCGGAGATGTGTACGCAATTTTTAATATGTTAGTTGCAATATTGTTATCCACCAGGCTTAGTATTTTAACATTTTCAGGAGAGTTGCAAGCCAAGTCGGTCCCGGTTGGCGAAAGTAGGCTCCTCTTGAGATCTCTTCCACCAATTTCGCTTCTCAGTTTGCAAAAATAAAAAAAAACTCGTCATAGCGTCATTTTGACTTACCCCAAATTAACCACTTAGCAGCCCATTTTGGCATGCCCTCATTAGTTGTTACTTCTTAGAAAACAATGAAATTAGGCCCCGTAAAATTATGGGCGGGGGGGGGGGGGGGGGCTTTCTTATATCTTTTATTTTTATTTATCAATATCATTCATCTAGTTGATTCTATATTCGAATCTATTTACTTCTTGAGATGAAGATGCCCCTTCAAACATTGACTCCATTTATCTGAGCTCCATATTCTAGTTGTTTTTTTTTTATTTTTTTTATTTAAGGGGCTATCTGGCGACTGCCGACTTAGGCATAAGTCGCCGTAAATAAAACAGCCTAGTCCTAGGCTACTTCAAAAAATGGAACAGGGAACAACAAAAAAGAAATAACAATAACAAAACAATAACAAAAAACAACAACAAAAATTAAGCCTGGTTAAAAAAAAGGGAGAAGGCTGGCCTCCCCCAAAAAGTTAGCAAGTCCACCAGTCAAAGTGCACGCACTCGTCTCGAGTACAAGGGACAGGCGGTAGCGACCCCGCCCATCCCGGTACCGGGACAGGTGTCGTGCGCGAAGATCACCAAGACTGGGACATTCGACAAGAATGTGCCGAACAGTCTGGGGGACGACGCAGTCGTTGCAAAAGGGTGCAGGCGAGCGCTCCACCAGATAGCGATGCGTCACACGAGTGTGTCCGATTCGGAGACGACAGAAAGCAACCTGAAGCCGCCGCGGCATTGGGGGATAGGTCCATGGGAACAGTCGCGGCGCAATGGCACGCAACTTTAAGTTCCCTTCGACCGTCTCCCATCTTCTTTGCCAATCAGTCCGAAGAGCTGCCCGTATTCCTGCCATGTAGTCGGTGTGAGGAAGAGCGAAACGCTGGTCCGGTCGCAGAGTCCTCGCGGACTCTTTGGCGCCCTCATTCCCCGCAATTCCCACATGTCCAGGAACCCAGCAGAAGATAATCTCGACATCTGCCCGGCTCGCCAAAACCGTGGCGTCACAGATATCGCGAACCAGGGGATGCGGAGATTCCAATGCCCCGAGAGCACTCAGGGCGCTTTGTGAGTCGCTATAGATCACAATCCGGTCTCCGAACTGGGCACATCGTAGAATCTCCCCTACCGAGTAGTGTATTGCCACCAGCTCAGCCGTGAAGAAAGAGGCAGCGCCTGGTAGAGCCCCGCTGACTTCAAACAGAGGGGATACGGCGTGGAAGCCGACCCCCTCTTGGGACTTGGAGCCATCCGTATACACTGGCACGGTTCCAGCGTGACACAATGTGTGCTCCAAAAAGGTCGAACGCAATACTCCCGGCGCAGTACAAGCTTTGGGAGCAGAGGCGTGGCGACAAATAGCCAAATGTGGTACCCTCCAACGTGGCGTCCTGGGCAGAACCAGGGGCGCCACCGGCCCGAGAGCTATATCTACCTCTCGAAGGAGTTTCCTGGCCCTAAACCCAACGGGCTTAGGGTATGACTGGCGTCTCTCGGCGGCATAGGCACCATCGAGATCAGCTGCGGATGCAGTGAGAGCTGTTGGCGACTGAGGGAGGCACCGGGCTCGCGCGTACAGGCGAGTGATGCACTGCACGCGGCGCAGAGCGAGTGGCATCTCCCCAGCATCGACCAACAGGCTCTCAATGGGGGAAGTGCGGAAGGCACCGGTCGCAAGGCGAAGGCCGGTGTGGTGGATCGAATCCACCTTCCGCAATAAACGCTCGGCTGCGGATGTATAAAACTCGCATCCGTAGTCGAGCTTCGAACGAACAAAGGATCGATAAAAAAGTAAGGCGGTAGCCCTATCAGCGCCCCAAGCGCTGAACGTCACGGAACGGAGAATGTCCATGGCGCGGGTACAAGAGACCCTAAGGCTGCGAATATGAGCCTCCCAGGTGAGGCGTCGGTCGAATACAAGACCAAGGAAACGGTGCGACTCAACCACATCCAGGCGCACCCCATTAAGAAACAAATCTGGGTCGGGGTGAAGCCGTGGATGGCGGCACAAGTGCACCACCTTAGTCTTGGCCCAAGAAAACCGAAACCTGTGCGCTTCGGCATAGCGAGAGACGCGGTTCAATGCCTGTTGGAGTCGACGCTCCAGAGTTGGCATCTGGGCCGCGCCAAAAGAGATCGAAAGGTCGTCCACGTAGAGCGTAGCGAGAACATCTTCCGGCAGCACCGAGGTGATGCCGTTGATGCTCAGGGCAAAGAGTGTGACACTGAGGACACTTCCCTGTGGGACACCCTCTTCCTGCTCCTTTGGGCCGAAGAGAGCTCCCCCCACCCGTACGCGGAATCGACGATCTCGCAAAAATTCAGATATAATCATTGGGAGGCGTCCCCTCGCCCCCATCGTGTGGAGAGTCTCCATGATACCGTATCGCCATGCGGTATCATAGGCCTTCTCCAGATCGAAAAACACCGTGGCGTAGTGCTGTCTACGAAGGAAAGCCTCGCAGACGGCATTTTCCAGTCGGAGCAGAGCATCCGACGTGGAGTGGAACTTGCGGAAGCCGCACTGTGCGGAAGACAGATGGCCTCCGCTGTCCAGGAAAAAGGTTAATCTAACGTTTACCAATTTCTCCATCAACTTGCACACGCAAGAGGTTAGAGAGATTGGGCGGAAACCGGTCGGAGTAGAGTGATCTCTCCCCGGTTTGCGAAAGGCGAGCACAGTAGCGATTCGCCAGGAGTCTGGGAGAAGACCTTCCACCCAGATCCTGTTGAACAGATCTAACAGAAAGGCCATGCCTCGCTCACCCAGGTGTCGAAGCATGGCGTACGGGACATCGTCCGGACCATGGGCGGTGTCCGCGCACGAAGCGAGAGCGGAACGCAACTCACTCACAGTAAACTTGTCGTTGAAGGGTTCTCCGCCACTGGAGGTAAAGTCCAGCCGGCGGCCTTCCGCGACATCACGACGCGCATTGAATGCTGGCGGAGCAGCATCACGGCTAGAGAATGCGGAAAAAGCGGTCGCTAAGGATTCCGCCACGGACGCGGGGTCTGAGATTGCGGTCCCATTCTCCTGGAGAACGGGAGGGGGGTCCTGCGAAAACTTGCCCCGAATCCTTTTGACTCGCTTCCACACCTCAGCTAAAGGGGTCTTCCCGTTAAGTGAAGACACGTATGCCCGCCAAGAAGAGCGGCGGGCGTGCTTCGAAATATACCGGAACCTAGCCCTAGCCCGACGAAATTCAGCGACAGTGAAATCGTTCGGGCGGCGCTTATAGCGCATGTAGGCATAACGCTTCTGTTTGAGGGCCGTCTCACACTCGGCCGACCACCATGGGAGTGGTCGGCGTGCAAAACGGCCAGACGTCCTAGGAATAGTAGTCAGGCCCACGGCGATGAGGTTGCCGGAGAAGAACTCAACGGCCTCATCTACCGACCTAAACTCCTCGACTGAGATAGAGAATTCAGTCATTTCCTGAAATGCAGGCCACCGCGCCCGCGCCAAGCACCACCGAGGTGATCTCTCAGGCGGCAGTTGCCCTGAAAATGATATTTGAATGGGAAAGTGATCACTACCATGGAGGTCATCGACCACCCCCCAATCAAAATCAGGCTGTGCATCCGAAAAGCACAAAGATAGGTCAAGGCAAGAAAATGAAGCGGTTCTCGGACAGTGATGCGTAAACTCATCCACGTTTAGGACACCCATCTCAAGCTCTTCGATCAGATCGGCAAGGACTTGTCCCCTGGGATTTATGGAGTAATCTCCCCAGAGAGGATGCCTGCCGTTCAGATCTCCAAGCAAGAAATAGGGCCTCGGCAACCGTGCAACGACGCGGCGGAAGTCCCCCGCGTCGAAGTCAGCTGACGGTGGAATGTACGCAGAAATGATAGTATACCTCCTATCCAGGTGCAGCTGCACAGCCACTGCCTGAAAGGAGGTATCTAAAGAGAAAGGAAGAACGGAGACATCATGCCGGGTGTAAACTGCGCATCCCCCAGCCCGGCCATCCCGCGGTGGTGGGGTCGCAAGACCCTTATACCCCGGGAGGGCAGGGAGGGGGCACGCACCTAGCATGGTCTCCTGCAAAAAAATAGCTAACGGGGAACGGGACGAGACGATCCTCCGCAGCTCCTCCCAGTTGGCCCGGAGTCCACGGCAATTCCATTGAAGGAATATGCCCTCCAGGCCTAGCTCGGAGGAGATGCGGGGGCCCTCCTCGAATTGAAGACCCTCACGGGAATGGCCGTACGCTTCCCGGGGGCAGAACCCCGGGCGCTGTTGGCCGGACAAAGCGCTGAAGGCGCTGTCGCCTTCCGAGGACTTATTGGGGGAGGTTGGGCTCGCCATGCGAGTCTTTTCCTCCCTCCGCCTCGAAACCTTAGGCGGGCGTTGCGGCTTCGGAGGCGGGGGGCCCTCTTTTCGAGGAACCACCATCTCCGAGCCACTCGCTCCACCTCGGGGTGTGGCGAAGGAGTTGAAGCTCCTTTGTTGCTGTCCTCCTTTCGGGGGGCAGCTTTAGGAACCCCGGAAGATGGCCTAGCGACCATCTTCAGGGGTGTTGCCTCCTGTGAGTCTAACGACTCGGTGGAGGCGCGTGGCCGTTTCGCCTTACAGGAAACGGTCACGCTGGGGGAAGAGGGGGGAGCCCTGGTTTTAGCCGGGGCAGGGTATGAGCCCTTTTTGCCGCCAGCTTTACCAGGGAAGCGCCCGGGTTGGGTAGAGCCCGCAGAAGGGCTCCGAATGGGCGCGGAAACAACCGTGCTCGTTGGCCTGGATGGGCCGGGAGCAGAGGGTGCCTTCCTAACTATTGAGGCATATGACGTCCCAGGCAGAGCCGGGCGCGCCAGGACCAAGTCCTTTGCCTCGCGGAATGAGAGTCGATCCTGGGCCTGAACGGCCAGGATTTCTTTCTCAAGGAGATATGCACCACATTGCTTCGAAGAAGCAGGGTGCGGCTCTCCGCAATTGACACACTTGGCCACACACGATTTGGACTTATCGTGTGCGACCTTGGAGCAATTTACACAGACTTCGGGTGACCCCGATTTTGCACATCTACATGATCGATTCGTATGGCCGAAGCGGTGACAGTAATAGCACCGCCGCGGCAGTGGTACGAATGCCTTCACGCGGTAGCGGTACCAACCGGCACGCACCGACTCAGGGAGCTTGTCACAGTCGAACGTGACGAAGAGTGTAGGGGTGGGTCTCGAGGCCCCTCTCTGTTTTCTCATCAC
Source organism: Ceratothoa steindachneri (assembly GCA_963969495.1). Taxonomy (NCBI): domain Eukaryota; kingdom Metazoa; phylum Arthropoda; class Malacostraca; order Isopoda; family Cymothoidae; genus Ceratothoa; species Ceratothoa steindachneri. Next base: position 128,560,940 of record OZ018330.1, on the reverse strand, counting down.
ACGTTCGACCTTGACCGCCCCATGGTCAGCCAGCTCTAAGGTGATGTCCTCAATGGAGTAGTCAACGAGTTCCCTCGCATAAACTACTCCTTTCACAAAGTTCATGGTAGAGTGCGGCGTCACACTCACCGGGGTGCCATGAAGTGTCCGAAGAGCACTTAACTTGGCCGCCTCGGCGGGATTCGCCAGAAGGCTCCCGTCCGAGAAACGGTTTACCTTCGGCTCTCTACCAATTGCACTAGCTAATCCTCTCCTCTGATGGATCATGTTGCCCTTGGACAACATGGTGCCATCAGTGGAGCGAATAACGAGGAAGCGTTTGAAGCCAGCGGGCTCGAAAACGCCAGGTAACCTCTGAATGAGGGGCCCCGATGTCATCGAGGCTCCGCCCTGTGCACTCTTGGTATTAGTCTTCTTTGTCAGGGGCTCCGCAACCGGGGGGCAGAGGTGGCGGATGTGCCGATCTTGGCTTGGTCGCTTGCCAGAGTGGCAGCAGACCTATCCGTCCCCGCAGCCCCCGCGGATGGAGAGGAGCCCCGAGTCTTTTTCTTTTTCGGAGAGGAGGGCGGGGAATGAACCCGCTTTTCACCTCCGCCGGCAGAAGTCCCCAGGCCAGATGGACCAGCCTCAGCCAGGTCCCTCTCCGAAATGGAGAAGGTCCTGGTTGTCGTAGGGGCACCTGTCGGAGGAGATCCCTCCCCTCCTTTTACTGCCTCGGAGCCCTCAGCCATTTGAGGAGGACCTTGCATAGGGGCGGATTCGGGTTCGGTGCTTGGCACCAGCCCGAATTCCCCCCCATGGAAGGCCCTACCGTCTGAGGCTGGGTCTCCTCAAGGACCATGTCTATCACAGGAGGGGCCTCCAGTTGGCCATCCCCTCCCAGGACATCGCAGGTCCCCTTGGCAGTATTGTCACTAGTCAGGTGGTGTGGGGAGGCACAGGCCTTGACCCCAGCAAGGTTTAAAATTCTTGCCAGCAGGTCTTTTGAGGGAAGCGACCGAAGGGGCCTGGCTTCCCTCTCCCCCCTAAGGGGGTTTGCCCTACCGAGCCGCTTGCACGAGGGGCGGTCGGCAATGGGCTGCCTGCTGGCTTTCTTGGCAGTCCCCTTAGAAAGCAAAGGAGGGACTGCCGCTGGAGATAGGGAGGTGCCCGAAAGCACCTCCAGAGAAGGGGGTGAGGGGGTCCCCTACACCCGTAGGCGTAGGAGAGGAGTAAGCCTCCTCTCCGGTTAAAGAATTATGGAGGGTCTCTTGCGCAAGCACAAGTGGGGGAACCTCCATTTTCTCGGTGGAGCTGCCCGAGGGCGGCTCCGTTGATTTTCTTGGGGAAGTTGGGGGTTGGGTTTTTTGGTGTTTTTTTTCATTCATGGGCATGGTGACCCTCTTTTTATTACGGGACGCAATAGCTCATCACCTCTCGCAGTTGCCCGCACTGCGAGAGGTGCTTACAAGCCCGGCAGAGCCAGGCGCCGCCATTCGGGACCACCCCTCCCGCCTGGTGGCCTGGCAGTCCTTCGGCATGGCAGCTCCACCTTGAACACGGCGTAAAAAATATAGGTTGTGAAGAGGAGAGGAAAAGGGATGTGAGGAAGGTATGGGTGGGGATGAAGCAGGTTGTTAAAAAACCCCCATCCCGAACCGGAGCTGAGGGGTTAGGGAACAATGTCCCCTCCCCCCTCAGCCCCGATCCGGGGTGGTTGGCTTGAGAAGGTCAGCATTCTACCCTGTGAAATTAGAGGCTGACCAGAGAAAGTTGTGGGAGAGGTTGTATGAAAAGCGACGAGGTAGGGGAGAAATCGGGCTATCTGAAGGAAGGAAGAGAGGCTAAGCTGGGGCCGGACGGAGCGCTGGATCCCGTCAGCACGGCGGCCAGGATGGCAAATCACCGCGCCCCTTACGGGGTATTCTAGTTGGCTGAGTTAATTCTTGATCTTCTTTTTCTTGATGTATCTTCAATTTAACTTGCATTTATCTTAATGTGTCTTCCTTTTTTTTAACGACGATGTGATGATTCTTTCCAATTCTGCTTCATGATGACATGTGATTTCTTGAAACGAGTTAGCCCTTGAAGTCGTTTTCTTTGACATTGGTTTTCTCTTGAGTCGTCCATAAAGCGTTTTCCGTTTTCTTCTGGGATTTTCTCCTGAAAAATTATGGACTTTGGGGATCGATCGCGGTTCTTTTGAATCCAGAGGCTAGCCCTCTACCGTTACGATACGGCGCAGTCCGTCCTGACTTAGTAATTTAAAGGGCTATTTATATTCTCGCTTTTGGAAGGAAGTTTTACTCTTATACATCTTCGCACCCCTAGAAAATAAGCAAAGTATATTCCTACAATCTCCTCCTGATAAACATTGATTGGTCGAAATTACTTGCATAAAAGAACACACCGCCTTCTTTTTACATCGTTACCAGAAGTGACATTACATGTATTTCATAGGAAAAGTGTAACCGAAAGAGTGGTGCTGACGTACATATTAATGTACCTACATAGGTATAGATTAAAATTATTGGGTGTTTCGGCAGAGGCATTGCCATTCACCACCATAAGATCAGAAATTGAAAAAATAATTAATTTTTGACACAAAAATTTATATTCTCTTTTAAATTGAGCCATGATTTTGGCCCTAAATTGTAATTTGTAATGAGCTAACTAATTGCCTATAGTTTTATCCAGAGTTTGTCATATAGTGGAGTTAACTTATTGAGGTAATTATTATAATAGCACCAATTTCACTGCTAAATAATCTCTTTCAGTTAACTCGTTCTATGGTGGTTTCTGAGGGTGGAAATGGCTCACATATATCAAGCGTTAGAACATCAAAGGTAAGTAAAAAAAAAGTGCTCAGAATATAGTTAACCTTAAATGAGAAATCAATAAAAATACATTTTTAATCATACAAGATAAAGAAAGATTTAAACAGTGGCAAGTTTATTTAGATGGTGTTCCGAATTTTGGGGGGGGGGATGATTTTGGGAACTAGTACTGTCGATGAATTTCGAGACAAATATTTTTTTCCTTATATGATACAGACCACTAGCTTCTGAAGGAAATGTATATAGTCACCTCTTTATGGGAGGCCTTGGGTAGTACTTTATAGGGGGAACTAGTCACCTCTTTGGAGGGCTCAGTCACCCACTTTATGGCCGGTGGTTAAAGGTAGGAGGTAACCCGGTTTTATGGGCGAGGATTAGGAGCCCTAGGAGAGGAAGGACGTCAATAGTGTGAAAGGTTAAAAATGACGCAGATATTTTGGAGAGGTCCCTCACGTCCTACGAGTGAGGTGAAGGGTGGCGTAAATCTCGTATTTGACTACAAAAGATACTAAAATAATATACCGGCTTGGCTGGGCTCACCGAGAAAGGACCGAGAGGAATCACGTAAAAAAAAAAAAATAAATAAACGTTTAATTTTAAACAAAACAAGAGTGAGACTCGCGCTTCAGTCATGGAAAATTTCACCATCAAACAGGAAAGCGTGTTAGCAGAACACGACTTAGGCAGTTATAACGAGGGCTTCGCTACGCTAAGCAACCGTAATTAGTTCTTTACATTCGATCGTCTATGTGACTTAACTGTCTACCCAAGAGTAAATGAATTTCCTTCTCTCCAATTCTTTTTTTTTCTATAAATAGTATAGGAGGCATGGTCTCTTTTCGTCACCAGGACAACAATGCTATTACGAGTATCTCCGCCTACTTGGCAGGACTTTGCTAATCCCAGTCCAGAAGGTGATCGGCTCATGGTGCCTACAAATTCACGCTTTCTCGATATAAATTCTATCATGACTGAGCCGCCGCCAGCCGTCCGGATTAACTCCATTTCCAGACAAATGTTCCTTTTATTACTCTGTGACCAAATTTTTATTGATATCTAAATTCACTGCTTCCCGTTTTAATTCCCGACCAGTTAACAAATAAGTAGTTATAAATCATGATACGGTTTCCGAGGCATGCATTATCTCACGTACCTCCCCATATATTGACACCATCTCGGTTGTGAAGCCACTCGGCTCTTGGTAGAGCCACACTGACTTCAAACAGGAGCGGAGGGTGTTGAAGTAAACCACCTCCTGGGATTTAGTGATATGAGTGTACCATGGCACAGGTCCATCGTGAAAAGTTATTCTCTCCAAAAAGGTCGAACATAATCCCTAAATCACTTCTAACTTTGGAAGCAGAAGCATTGCAACAAATAGTCAAAGCTGGTACCGTGCAAGGCAGAATCAGAGGCGCCACCAGCTCGAGAGATATACAAACCTTTCAGGGGGTTTCCTAAACCATAAACCCAAAGACGTTAGAGTATGACTGGCGTTTCTCGGCGGCATAAACACTGTCGAGATCGGCTATGGAAGCAGAAAGAGCCGTTAGTTACTGGGGGAGATGCTGGCCTTCGCTTATACGGCACAGAGAAAATGGCATCACTCCGACATAAACAAGTAGGCTCTGAATAGGGAAGGGGCGGAGGGCACTGGTGTGGATCAGGTCAAACTTCTGCATTTTTTTTTTTGGGGGGGGGGCTCATCTGGAGACTGCCTAGTTGCGCATAAGTCACCGTATTAAAAACTGCATAGTACTAGGCTACTTTAAAATAAGATTAAAAAAAACAAAACGCAACACTAAAAATAAAAAAAGGAAAAGACAATGAGCGGGAAGCAAGCTCCTGCGTCGGGGGGAGGTCCCCGCTGCGCAGGAACGTGCGACCTATAAATAAAACAAAAAAACTAGTTAAATAAAAGGAAGGCCGGCCTCCTCCCAAAAGTCTACAAGTCCTACAGACAATGTGGACGCAATCGTCCCGAGTAAAAGGGACAGGCAGTAACGTGAGCGAAGATCGCCCAGACTGGTGGACAACGCAGTCTTCACAGTAGGGCGTTGGCGAGCGCTCCATCAAATGGCGATGCGTTCGGCGAGTGTGCCCAATTCAGAGACGACAGAAAGCAACCTGAAGCCTGCGCGGTATTGGGCGTAGATTCATGGGAACAGGCGTGGCGCAGCCAAACTGTTCCCATGAAGAGCTGCCCGTATTCCTGCCATGTAGTCGGTGCCAGGAAAAACGAAACGCTGGTCCGGTCGCAGTGTCCTCGCGGACTCTTTGGCGCACTCATTCACCGAAATTCCTACATGTCCAGGAACCCAACAGAAGATAATCTCGACATCAACCCGGCTCGCCAAAACCGTGGCGTCACGGAAATCGCAAACCAGCGGATGCGGTAACTCCAATGCCCCGAGAGCACTCAGGGGCTGTCTGAGTCGCTATAGATCACAATCCGGTCTCCGAACCGGGCACGTCGCATAATCTCCCGTACCGAGTGGTGTATTGCCACCAGCTCGACCGTGAAGACAGACCCAGCGCCTGGGAGAGCCCCGCTGACTTCAAACAGAGTGGATACGGCGTGAAAGCCGACCCCTTCTTCGGACTTGGAGCCATCCTTATACGCTGGCACGGTTCCAACGTGGCACGAGGTGTGCTCCAAAAAGGTCAAACGCAATATTCCCGGCACTGTACAAGCTTTGGGAGCAAAGGCGTGGTGACAAAAAGCCAAATGTGGTACCCTCCAGGGTAGCGCCCTGGGCAGAAACAGGGGCAGCACCGGCCCGAGAGCTATACCTAGCTCTCGAAGGAGTTTCCTGGGCCTAAACACAAAGGGTTTAGGGTATGACTGGCGTCTCTCGGCGGAAAAGGAATCGTTGAAATCAGCTGCGAATGCAGTGAGAGCTGTTGGCGAATGAAGGAGGCGCCAGGCTCGCGCGTACACGGCGTAGAGCGAGTGGCATCTCGCCAAAATCGACTAGTAGGCTCTAAATAGGGTTAAGTGCGGAAGGCACCGGTGGCCAGGCGAAGGCCGGTGTGGTGGAGAGTCTACCTTCCGCAATACGCACTAGGCTGCGGATGCATAAAACTCGCATCCGGAGTAGAGCTTCGAATTAACAAAGGATCGATAAAAAAAATAAGGCAGTAGCCCTACCAGCGCTGAACGTCACGTAGCGAAGAATATTCATGGCGCGGGTACAAGAAACCTAAGGCTGCGAATAAAAGCCTCCCAGGTGAGGCGTCGGTCAAATACAAGACCAAGGAAACGGTAGGATTAAACCACTTCCAGGCGTACCCCATTAAGAAACAGGTCTAGGTCAGGGTGGAGCCGTGAATGACGGCAGAAGTGCGCCACCTTAGTCTTAGCCAAGGAAAACCAAAACCTGTGCGCTTCGGCATAGCGAGACGCGGGTTAATGCCTGTTGGAGTCGATGCTCCAGAGTTGGGATCTGGGCCGCGCCAAAAGAGATCGAAAAGTCGTCCACGTAGAGCGTAGCGAGAACATCTTCCGGCAGCATAGAAGTGATGCCGTTGATGCTCAGGGCAAAGAGTGCGACAGTGAGGAAACTTCCCTGCTCCATTGGTCGGAGAAGGCTCCCCCCACCCGTAAGCGGAAAAGGCGATCTCGCAAAAATTCAGATATAAACATTAGGAGGCGTCCCCTCGCACCCATCGTGTGGAGAGTCTACATTATACCGAATCGCCATGCAGTATTATAGGCCTTCTCCATATCGAAAAACACCGTGGCGTACTGCTGTCTACGAAGGAAGGCCTCGCAAACGGCATTTTCCAATCGGAGCACAGCATCCGACGTGGAGTGGAACTTGCGGATCCGCACTGTGCAGAAGACAGATGGCCTTCGCTGTCCAGGAAGAAGGCTAATCTAACATTTACCAATTTCTCCATCAACTTGCACACGCAAGAGGTTAGAGAGATTGGGCGGAAACCGGCCGGAGTAGAGTGATCTCTCCTCGGTTTGCGAAAGGCGAGCACAGTAGCGATTCGCCAGGAATCTGGGAGGAGACCCTCCACCCAGATCATGATGAACAAATCTAGCATAAAGGCCATGCTTCGCTCACCCAGGTGTTGAAGCATGGCGTACAGGACATCGCGCGGACCATGGGCGGTGTCCGCGCACGAAGCAAAAGCGGAACGCAACTCACTCACAGTAAACCTTTCGTTGAAGGGTTCTCCGCCTCTGGAAGTAAAGTCCAGCCGGCGGCCTTCCGCGACATCACGACGTGCATTGAATGCTGGCGGAGCCGCATCCCGGCTAGAGAATGCGGAGAAAGCGGTCGCGAAGGATTCCGCCACGGACGCGGGGTCCTACGAGAACTTGCCCCGAATCCTTTTGACTCGCTTCCACACCTCTGACAGAGGGGTCTTCCCGTAAAGTGAAGACACGTATGCCCGCCAAGAAATGTGAGGAAATGTGGGGATGAAGCAGGTTGTTAAAAACCCACCACCCGAACCGGAGCTCAGGGGTTAGGGAACATTGTCCCCTCCTCCCTCAGCCCCGATCCAGGACGGTTGGCTGAGAAAAAGGTCAGCATCTACCCTGTGAAATTAGAGGCTGACTAGAGAAAATTGTGGGAGAGGTTGTATGAAAACGACGAAGGGAGAAATACAGGCTGTCTGAAAGAAGGAGAAGAGTCTCCCTCTCCCCCCTAAGGTGGGTTTGCCCTACCGAGCCGCTTCAATGGGGAGTCGTCAGCTATTAGCTGCCTGCTGACTTTCTTGGCAGTCCCCTTGGAAAGAAAAGGGGGGACTGCATCTGGGAACAGGAAGGTGCCCAAAAGCACCTCCAGAGAAGGGGGTGAGGGAGAGTATCCTACACCTGTAGGCAAAGGAGAGGAGTAAGCCTCCTCTTCGGTTAGAGAAATTTGGAGGGTCCCCTGCACAAGCACAGCGGGGGGGGGGGGACCTCCATTTTTTCTGTGCTGCTGCCAGAGAGAGGCTCCGCCGATGAATTAGGGAAAATTGTTGATTTTTTCATCATTGGGCATGGTGACCCTCTTTTTCTTACAAGATGCAATAGCTCATCACCCATCGCAGTAGCCCGCTCTGCAAAGAGTGCCTACAGGCCTGGCAGAGCCAGGTCCCGCCATTTAAGGCCACCCCTCCCACCTGGTGACCTGGTAGCTCTTCAGCATGGCATGAAATTGATAGTGTGTGAAGAGAAAAGGAAAAGGGATGTGAGGAAGGTATGGGTGGGTTTGAAGCAGGTTGTTAAAAAACCACCATCCCAAACTGAAGCTCAGGGGTTAGGGAACAGTGTCCCCTTCCCCCTCAGCCCCGATCCGGGACGGTTGGCTAAGAAGGAGGTCAGAATCTATCCTGTGAAATTAGAAGCTGACCAGAGAAAGTTGTGGGAGAGGTTGTATGAAAAGTGAGGAAACTGGGGGGAAAGACAAGTGTTTTGAAGGAAGGAGAAGAGGCTAAGCTGGGGTCGGACGGGGTGCTGAAATCCCGTCAGCACGGCGGCCAGGATGGCAAATCGCCGCACCCCTTACGGGGGCAGAGACTCAAAACTGGAACTCAGCACCAGAAAATGTGGATAATTCAAATCAGGATCTATCTCTTCTGTGAAGGGATCTAACAAACGCAGGGAAGAGGACTTACTGACAGGCATAGCATGAGAATCACTGGAGAAATTTTGTATTAATACCCATATAAAGTAAAGTATAAAAGGGGGTGCAAACTCGCACAGTGCAGTCACTGTCTACCGTCGTGACACCTACTAAGAGCACCAGCCCAACCAGGAGGGTAGGTCCTGACTCAACAATCGTTTTAAAAATGGTTGACCAGCCTCGAAAATTTACTAGTTTGGAAAGCAAAGACCCCCCCCCCCCCAAGAGCGCCACTCAGGCTCAGGCACCCACCAACCAACACAGGCAGGACCCAGCCATGGGGTCATGCCCCCTGATGGGCAGCTCTGATACACTGAGATAACCAAACAAACAAAAACTTAACATAGAAAAGAGGAAAGATAGGACATAAAAGGGGGGATGGAAGGACGATGCAGGGTGAAAGAGAATTTGTACAGAAGATGAGGTAGGGGTTAGCGGAAGAAGAAAAAGCATTCCAACCTGGAGCTGGATGGGGTGCTGAGCCTTGTCAGCACGGCAGCCAGGAGAGCAAATCGCTGTGCCCCTTACAGGGTTTTCCATGATTAATATGATTAGATTATACTGTATTGAATCAAACAAATTAATATAGTCCCTGCTTATCATGGTTTAATTACATTAAATAATTTACTTGAAATAATAATTTAAGTAGGTACAAACAATTTAATGAGAATAGGAAGCATATTCACACAAAGAGACCATGACAAGAACTTAATACCATATCTTGATGCAAAGGGTAGCATAACCTGAATGTGATATTATTATTAAAATTGAAGCTTCTATCAAAATTAAAATTACTCCCTGTTCAGTCCATAACCAAGAAACAATCAACTTGTATAAATGATTAATTATAATAAATATTCTAATTTCACATCCAAGCATAATTTTCTACACTTGGCATAACCTTCTTCTTGACATTTATAGCAAATGTGGATTAATATGGATGATGAACATGCAAGATTATATCACTTGAGTCAACGGATCGCTCTTACAACTGGGCTTAAAGTAAATTCAACAAAAAATGAAGCAGAAATGTATCAAGTTGCAAACTATGGTATTGGGGGCCAGTATGAACCCCACCTGGATGTTTTGTGGAAATACAGCAAAGAGGTAAAAAAAAAAAATGTACTTAAAAAAATTGTATAGACTAATTGCTTCAACTGAGAGCATCTCTATAATAAAATATTTGAAAAAGTGGTCACCCCTAGTCCTATTACTACCTTCCAAAACAAATAATTTGCTAAAATCCAACTTATCCATCCCAGAACAGATTTTAAAAAGCTCAATTATAGCTCCCCTCACACACTTTCTTTCAAATGAGAACATATTCAGTAGCCTCAGTCTATCTTCACATTCAAGGGGCTTCAGGAGGGAGGATTATTTTTGTTGCCCTCCTTTGTACTGACTCTAGCAGGTTGATATCATGTTTAAAATGTGGTGACCATGCTTGTATAGTGTACTCTAAATGCAGGGTTGACAGAAAAAACACAAATTTTGAAAAAGCACAATAAAACCCGGTTTTATTCTGGGTTTTTCAAACCTCAGGTTTTTTAAAAAAACAAACTACAAGCATTAGAATAACATAGAAAATGAATAGCTATCTCTTTTTTATAATAATAATTAATTATTTAATAATTATATGAGGGGCGGTCAATAAGTCTTGTAATTCGGATATAAGGAAACGTGTTTTATTATTTTTCAATTCCCGACAACCAGAATTCTCCCGACTGCTGTTCAATCCACTAATGGACGGCGAGCTGGACATATTCATCGTCCTCAAACTGGCATCCACGCAGTGCAGCCTTGAGCTGGCGGAATAAAAAGTAGTCGCTAGGGGCGAGATCTGGACTGTAGGAGGGATGGTTGAGCTCCTCGAATCCGCACTTGCGCAGGGCAGCTTGTGCAACTCTGGCCTTGTGGACAGGGGCATTGTCGTGGAGGAGCAGGACACCGCATGTCAACTTGCCGCACCGCTTCTGACGGATGCATTTCTTCAACCCAGCCAGTTCCTCGGCGTAATATTGGCCTGTGATGGTCCTTCCACAAGGCGCATAGTCCACCATCAACACTCCCTCAGAATCCCAGAAGATGGTGGCCATGATCTTCCCAGCTGAGGTTTGGGTCCGGAACATTTATGGTGGTCAGATAGCCCCTGTGCTTCCAGGCCATGCTTTCAAGCTTGGTCTCGGGATCCCAGTTATGGACCCATGTTTCATCACCTGTCACTATGCGTGATTCGAATCCCGCCAGGTCTTGGTTGTACACGAGCAGCAGCTCCTCCGAACTTTGATGACGTTCAAGTCGATCATGGGGCGTGAGGTTTCTAGGGACCCAACGGGCAGAGACATTGGTCATGGCCAAATTGTCGTGGATGATGTTCATAACACTTCCATGTGATATTCCAAGTTCTTGCTCGACTTATTCGACTTCACTGTCGATTTTCGAGAATCATCCTCTCCACACGGGCCACATTGTCATCGTTGGTCATGTCTGATGGGCATCCTGGACAGGGGTCATCTTCAAGGGACTCACGCTCATGGCAGAACTCCCTATTCCAGCAAACAATAGTTGCATAAGAAGAGGCGGTGTCGGTGTACACTGCAACTATGCGTTCATGGATCTCTTTTGCATTCTTGCCTTCCTTGGTCAAAAATTTGATCACTGCACGGTGCTCAACCTTCTCCATTGTTGAAAAATTTGTGACTGATGATCTACGATCAGCTACTACTTCTTAAATATATGAGGCAGGAGCATTTGGCTGCAGGTCCTGCTTGTCATAACTTGTCCTAACACCCCCACAAACAGCCATTCCCCTTCCTCTGTTTTGCCCTACCGATTCACAAAACTTATTGACCGCCCCTTGTATTATAGTAAAAACAGATCACTGATTGAGAATTATGGGTACCCATGATAACCATACCCTGTAGAAGGAGAGATGAATTATGAGTCAGTATCAGAGAAATAATCTTAATTTGATATTCTTGAAATTAGAAACATAAATATGCATTTATATTTGCTCTATTTTTTGCCTCAATACACTGCTTAGAACACTTCAGTGACCTATCTACTACTACGTCTAAGTCCTTCTTATCCACTACTCCACTTGAGTGGATTCCATGAATGGAAAATTACCTTAAAAAAAGAGAGAGATGAATGATAGCAGAGTTTGTGATTAGCTATAGAAGAACCACATTAATATACATAAGACTCAACTACAATCCCACTCAAGCCTATTTGAGCTAGAAATACTGTATATATATAATTCAAGTTATTTTCCTCTACTAACTTCCTCAATTTGAGTTTTTTTTTAAACTTTGGGCCAAGATGCTTTAATCTATTTTTGTTTCTCCCACCATAATTTCTTTATAAAGTAAAAAAGTTTTGTTCTGGTAGTTTTTCTAAAATATTTTCCCACTAAATAAACTGCTAGTAGAATCATTAAAATATAGACATTCCTTTCTTTAACAAAATCTTATTAAGTTTTTATTAATTAAATATTACTGTTTGGCAGCTAATTGAAAGTCTATCTGATTATGAAAAATTGGCTGGAGAGCGGCTTGCTACATTTATGATTTATGTAAGTATGAATACCACTAATTTTTATTATAAACTGTAATTATATCAAATTATGCACAAACATAAATTATTGGTGGTAAAATCCCATACCAGCTTCTTTTTTATATACAGTGGGTGCAATAAATATCCAATACATGGTCAAAGTATAGTTACCATAGTTACACAACAGCAAAGTAATCGAAAATTGAGCATCTTATATATTTTGTACATTGAATACAAATTCAGTATTAGAATACACAAATAGTAAAATATTGAAGTTATATTGACAAATGTGTTAGATTATCGCCTCAAAAGGTATCCAAATATTCCAGAGTGGTTTATGTGACAGGAATGCTGTAGAACTTTCTAGAAAAATAATCTACTTCATCCCTGTCAAATAGCAGACCTCAGTCAGTGTCTGAAAGCTGCATGAGAAGGTCATCGTTCAACACTCTAATTCTAATATGGCAGAGAACTAATTGTTAAATTACATAAAAGTGGTTTGGGCTATAGGAAAATTTCATCTATGCTAAAAATACCATTTTTTTTTTAAGAGCTCATCTGGCGACTGCCTACATGGGCATTAGTCGCCGTATTAAAACTTGCCTAGTTCTAGGCTACATTAAAATAAAATTAAAGAAACGAAAAAAACACCCCAAATGGGGGAAAGGAAGCAAGCTCCTGCGTCAGGGGGAGGTCCCCACGGCGCAGGAGTGTGCAACCTAAAGGGAAAAAACAAAAAAACAAACCCCCGTTAAATAATAGGGAGAAGGCCGGCCTCCCACAAAATTCAACAAGTCTACCAGTCAATGTGCACGCACTCATCCCGAGTACAAGGGACAGGCGGTAGCGACCTCGTCCATCCTGGTACCGGGACAGGTGTCGTGCGCGAAGATCACCCAGACTGGGACATTCAACAAGAATGTGCCGAACAGTCTGGGGAATGACGAAGTCGTTGCAATAGGGCGCAGGCGAGCGCTCCATCAAATAGCGATGCGTCACACGAGTGTGCACGATTCGGAGACGACAGAAAGCAACCTGAAGCCGCCGCGGCATTGGGGGATAGGTCCATGGGAACAGTCGCGGCTCAATGGCACGCAACTTTAAGTTCCCTTCGACCGTCTCCCATCTTCTTTGCCAAGCAGTCCGAAGAGCTGCCCGTATTCCTGCCATGTAGTCGGGGTGAGGAAGAGCGAAACGCTGATCTAGTCGCAGAGTCCTCGCGGACTCTTTGGCGCCCTCATCGGCGCGCTTATTCCCCGCAATTCCTACATGTCCAGGAACCCAGCAGAAGATAATCTCAACATCTGCCGGGCTCGCCAAAACCGTGGCGTCACGGATATCGCAAACCAGCGGATGCAGAGATTCCAATGCCCAGAGAGCACTCAGGGCGCTTTGTGAGTCGCTATATATCACAATCCAGTCTCCGAACCGGGCACGTCGCGTAATCTCCCGTACCGAGTGGTGTATTGCCACCAGCTCGGCCGTGAAGACAGACGCAGCGCCTGGAAGAGCCCCGCTGACTTCCAACAGAGTGGATACGGCGTGGAAGCCGACCCCCTCTTGGGACTTGGAGCCATCCATATACACTGGCACGGTTCCAGCGTGACACGAAGTTTGCTCCAAAAAGGTCGAACGCAATACTCCCGGCACAGTACAAGCTTTGGGAGCAGAGGCGTGGCGACAAATAGCCAAATGTGGTACCCTCCAGGGTGGCGTCCTGGCAGAACCAGGGGCGCCACCGGCCCGAGAGCTATATCTACCTCTCGAAGGAGTTTCCTGGCCCTAAACCCTAAGGGCTTAGGGTATGACTAGCGTCTCTCGGCAGCATAGGCACCATCGAGATCAGCTGCGGATGCAGTGGGAGCTGTTGGCGACTGAGGGAGACGCCGGGCTCGCGCGTATAAGCAAGTGATGCACTGCACGCGGCACAGAGCGAGTGGCATCTCCCCAGCATAGACCAACAGGCTCTCAATGGGGGAAGTGCGGAAGGCACCGGTCGCAAGACGAAGGCCGGTGTGGTGGATCGAATCCACCTTCCGCAATAAACGCTCGGCTGCGGATGCATAAAACTCGCATCCATAGTCGAGCTTCGAGCGAACAAAGGATCGATAAAAAAGTAAGCAGTAGCCCTATCAGCGCACCAAGCGCTGAACGTCACGGAATGGAGAATGTCCATGGCGCGGGTACAAGAGACCCTAAGGCTACGAATATGAGCCTCCCAGGTGAGGCGTCGGTCGAATACAGGACCAAGGAAACGGTGCGACTCAACCACATCCAGGCGAACCCCATTAAGAAACAAATCTGGGTCGGGGTGAAGCCGTGGATGGAGGCAGAAGTGCACCACCTTAGTTTTGGCCAAAGAAAAATGAAACCTGTGCGCTTCAGCATAGCGAGAGACGCGGTTCAGTGCCTGTTGGAGTCGACGCTCTAGAGTTGGCATCTGGGCAGCACCAAAAGAGATCGAAAGGTCGTCCACGTAGAGCGTAGCGAGAACATCTTCCGGCAGCACCGAGATGATGCCGTTGATGCTCAGGGCAAAGAGTGCGACACTGAGGACACTTCCCTGCGGGACACCCTCTTCCTGCTCCTTTGGGCCGGAGAGGGCTCCCCCCACCCGTACGCGGAATCGACGATCTCGCAAAAATTCAGATATAATCATTGGGAGGCGTCCCCTCGCCCCCATCGTGTGGAGAGTCTCCATGATACCGTATCGCCATGCGGTAACATAGGCCTTCTCCAGATCAAAAAACACCGTGGCGTAGTGCTGTCTACGAAGCAAAGCCTCGCAGACAGCATTTTCCAGTAGGAGCAGAGCATCCGACGTGGAGTGGAACTTACAGAAGCCGCACTGTGCGTTAGACAGATGGCCTTCACTGTCCAGGAAAAAGGCTAATCTAAAATTTACCAATTTCTCCATCAACTTGCACACGCAAGAGGTTAGAGAGATTGGGCGGAAACCGGTCGGAGTAGAGTGATCTCTCCTCGGTTTGCGAAAGGCGAGCACAGTAGCGATTCACCAGGAGTCTGGGAGAAGACCTTCCACCCAGATCCTGTTGAACAAATATAACAGAAAGGCCATGCCTCGCTCACCCAGGTGTCAAAGCATGGCGTACGGGACATCGTCCGGACCATGGGCGGTGTCCGCGCACGAAGCGAGAGCGGAACGCAACTCACTCACAGTAAACTTGTCGTTGAATGGTTCTCCGCATCTTGAGGTAAAGTCCAGCCGGCGGCCTTCCGCGACATCACGACGTGCATTGAATGCTGGCGGAGCAGCATCACGGCTAGAGAATGCGGAAAAAGCGGTCGCTAAGGATTCCGCCACGGACGCGGGGTCCAAGATTGCGATCCCATTCTCCTGGAGAACGGGAGCAGGATCCTGCGAGAACTTGCCCCGAATCCTTTTGACTCGCTTCCACACCTCAGCTAAAGGGGTCTTCCCGTTAAGTGAAGACACGTATGCCCGCCAAGAAGAGCGGCGGGCGTGCTTCGAAATATACCGGAACCTAGCCCTAGCCCGACGAAATTCAGCGACAGTGAAATCGTTTGGGCGGTGCTTATAGCGCATGTAGGCATAACGCTTGTGTTCAGGGCCGTCTCACACTCGGCTGACCACCATGGGAGTGGTCGGCGTGATAAACGGCCAGACGTCCTAGGAATAGTAGTCAGGCCCACGGCGATGAGGTTGCCGGAGAAGAACACAACGGCCTCATCTACCGACCTCGACTGAGATAGAGAATTCAGTCATTTCCTGAAATGCAGGCCACCGCGCCCGCACCAAGCACCACCGAGGTGGTCTCTCAGGCGGCAGTTGCCCAGAAAAGGATATTTGAATGGGAAAGTGATCACTACCATGGAGGTCATCGACCACCCCTCAATCAAAATCAGGCTGTGCATCCGAAGAGCACAAAGATGGGTCAAGCCAAGAAAATGAAGCGGTTCTCGGACAGTGATGTGTAAACTCATCAACGTTTAGGACACCAATCTCAAGCTCTTCGATCATATCGGCAAGGACTTGTCCCCGGGGATTTATGGAGTAATCTCCCCAGAGAGGATGCCTGCCGTTCAGATCTCCAAGCAAGAGATAGGGCCTCGGCAACCGTGCCACGACGCGGCGGAAGTCTCCCGCGTCGAAGTCAGCTGACGGTGGAATGTACGCAGAAATCAGAGTATACCTCCTATCCAGGTGCAGCTGCACAGCCACTGCCTGAAAGGAGGTATCTAAAGAGAAAGGGAAAACGGAGACATCATGCCGGGTGTAAACCGCGCATCCCTCAGCCCGGCCATCCCGCGGTGGTGGGCGGGCAGGGGGCACGCGCCTAGCATGGTCTCCTGCAAAACGATAGCTAACGGGGAACGGGATGAGACGAGCCTCCGCAGCTCCTCCCAGTTGGCCCGGAGTCCACGGCAATTCCATTGAAGGGATATGCCCTCCAGGCCTAGCTCGGAGGAGACGCGGGGGCCCTCCTCGAACTGAAGACCCTCACGGGAATGGCCGTACGCTTTCCGGGGGCAGAACCCCGGGGGCTGTTGGCCGGACAAAGCGCTGTCGCCTTCGAGGACTTATTGGGGGAGGTTGGGCTCGCCATGCGAGTTTTTTCCTCCCTCCGCCTCGAAACCTTAGGCGGGCGTTGCGGCATCGGAGGCGGGGGGCCCTCTTTTCGAGGAACCACCGTCTCCGAGCCACTCGCTCCAACTCGGGGCGTGGGCGAAGGAGCCGAAGCTCGTTTGTTGCTGTCCTCCTTTCGGGCAACAGCTTTGGGAACCCCGGAAGATTTCCTAGCGACCATCTTCAGGGGTGTTGCCTCCTGTGAGTCTAACGACTCGGTGGAGGCGCGTGGTCGTTTCGCCTTACGGGAAACAGTCACGCTGGGGGAAGAGGGGGGGAGCCCTGGTTTTAGCCGCAGCAGAGTATGAACCCTTTTTGCCACCAGCTTTACCAGGGGAGCGCCCGGGTTGGGTAGAGCCCGCAGAAGGGCTCTGAATGGGCGCGGAAACAACCGTGCTCGTTGGCCTGGATGGGCCAGGAGCAGAGGGTGCCTTTCTAACTATTGAGGCATATGACGTCCCAGGCAGAGCCGGGTGCGCCAGGACCAAGTCCTTTGCCTCGTGGAATGAGTCGATCCTGGGCCTGAACGGCCAGGATTTCTTTCTCAAGGAGATATGCACCACATTGCTTCGAAGAAGCAGGGTGCGGCTCTCCGCAATTGACACACTTGGCCACACACGATTTGGACTTATCGTGTGCGACCTTGGAGCAATTTACACAGACTTCGGGTGACCCCGACTTTGCACGTCTACATGAGCGATTCGTATGGCCGAAGCGGTGACAGTAATAGCACCACCGCGGCAGTGGCACGAATGCCTTCACGCGGTAGCGGTACCAGCTGGCACGCACCGACTCAGGGAGCTTGTCACAGTCGAACATGACGAAGAGTGTAGGGGTGGGTCTCGAGGCCCCTCCCTGTTTTCTCATCACACGTTCGACCTTGACCGCCCCATAGTCGGCCAGCTCTAGGGGGATGTCCTCAATGGAGTAGTCAACGAGTTCCCTCGCATAAACTACTCCTTTCACAGAGTTCATGGTAGAGTACGGCGTCACACTCACCGGGGTGCCATCAAGTGTCCGAAGAGCACTTATCTTGGCTGCCTCGGCAGGATTCGCCGCATTCGCCAGAAGGCTCCCGTCCGAGAAACGGGTCACCTTCGGCTCTCTACCAATTGCACTAGCTAATCCTCTCCTCTGATGGTTCATGTTGCCCTTGGACAACATGGTGCCATCAGTGGAGCGAATAACGAGGAAGCGTTTGAAGCCAGCGGGCTCGAAAATGCCAGGTAACCTCTGAATGAGGGGCCCCGATGTCATTGAGGCTCCGCCCTGTGCACTTTTGGTCTTTGTTATGGTCAGGAGCTCCGTACCCGGAGGGGCAGAGGGGCCGGATGTGCCGATCTTGGCTTGGCCGCTTGCCAAAGTGGCAGCAGACCCATCCATCCCCGTAGCCCCCGCAGATGGAGAGGAGCCCCAAGTCTTCTTCGTCCTTTTCTTTTTTGGAGAGCAGGGCGGGGAATGAACCCGCTTCTCACCCCCGCCGGTAGAAGCCCCCAGGCCAGATGGACCAGCATCAGCCAGGTCCTTCTCCGAAATGGAGAAGGTCCTGGTGGCTGCAGGGGCATCATCCGGAGGAGATCCCTCCACTCCTTGTACTGCCTGAGAATCCCCAGCCGTTTGAGGAGGACCTTGCATAGGGGCGGATTCTGGTTCGGTGCTTGGCACCGAGCCCGGATTCCACCCCATGGAAGGCCCTACCGTCTGAGGCTGGTTTTCCTCAAGGACCATGTCTATCACAGGAGGGGCCTCCAGTTGGCCATCCACTCCCAGGACATCGCAGGTCCCCTTGGCAGCGTCATAAGTCTTTAGTGGGGAGGCACAGGCCTTGACCCCGGCAAGGTTTAATATTTTTGCCAGCAGGTCTTTTGAGGGAAGCGACCGAAGGGGCCTGGCTTCCCTCTTCCCCCTAAGGGGGTTTGCCCTACCGAGCCGCTTGCACGAGGGGCGGTCGGCAATGGGCTGCTTGCTGGCTTTCTTGGCAGTCCCCTTAGAAAGCAAAGGAGGGACTGCCGCTGGAGATAGGGAGGTGCCCGAAAGCACCTCCAGAGAAGGGGGTGAGGGGGAGTCCCCTACACCCGTAGGCGTAGGAGAGGAGTAAGCCTCCTCTCCGGTTAAAGAGTTATGGAGGTTCCCCTGAGCAAGCACAGGGGGGGACCTCCATCTTTTCAGTGGAGCTGCACGAGGGCGGCTCCGTTGTTTTAGGGGGAATTAAGGGGAGATGTTTTTGTTTTGCATCATTGGGCATGGTGACCCTCTTTGTTTTATAGGACGCAATCGCTCACCACCTCTTGCAGTAGCCCGCACTGCAAGAGGTGGTTACAGGCCCGGCAGAGCCAGGTGCCGCCATTTGGGACCACCCCTCCCGCCTGGTGGCCTGGCAGTCCATCGGCATGGCGGCTCCACCTTGAACGTGGCATAAAAGGATAGAATGTGAAGAGGAGAGGAAAGGGGATGTGAGGAAGGTATGGGTGGGGATGAAGCAGGTTGTTAAAAAAAAAAACATCCCGAACCGGAGCTCAGGGGTTCGGGAACATTATCCCCTCCCCCCTCAGCCCCGATCCGGCACGGTTGGCTTGAGAAGGTCAGCATCTACCCTGTGAAATTAGAGGCTGACCAGAGAAAGTTGTGGGAGAGGTTGTATGAAAAGAGAGGAAACAAGTGTTTTGAAGGAAGGAGAAGAGGCTAAGCTGGGGTCGGACGGGGTGCTGAGTCCCATCAGCACGGCGGCCAGGATGGCAAATCGCCGCGCCTTTACGGGGGCTAAAAATACCAATCTCAACCATTGGTGACATAATTTGCCGGTTCATGTCATAATTTCCCGCATGTCAAAGCCAGAAGGGCCTATCAAAGGTCATCCACATCTGTCAAAACTCACTCACAAAATGCATCCATAGGATTGTGTCAGAACATGCATTTACAATATACAATTTAAATAATTCATAGGATTGTGTCAGATCATGCATCTACAATATACAATGTAAACAATCCATAGGATTGTGTCAGAACATGCATCTACAATATACAATTTAAACTCCATAGGATTGTGTCAGATCATGCATCTACAATATACAATTAAAACCATACACAAGAATGTGTCAAAAACAAAAAGCATCATCATCAAGACACGTCAAAATCCAAATCAATCATAATATACAATAATTAAAAACTGCATCCACAGAAATGAGTCCTGAATACACCCTAAATTAACCCTCCCTCCCCATATAATCATCTAATCTGCATTTGAATACATTCAAGTTTGGACTGTATACCATCTCAGAAGGCAAACTATTCCAATAATTTACCACTCTATTGGTGAAAAAATATTTTCTAACATCCAACCTGCACCTCTGTTTTTTAATTTTTAAGTGGTGACCCCTAGTCCTATTACTACCTTCCAACACAAAAATAACTTGCTAAAATCCAACTTATCCATCCCAGAACAGATTCTAAAAAGCTCAATCATATCTCCCCTCACACATCTTCTCTCAAATGAGAACATATTTAGTACCCTCAGTCTATCTTCATATTCAAGGTGCTTCAGGAGAGGAATTATTTTTCTTGCCCTCCTTTGTACTGACTCTAGCAGGTTGATGTCATGTCTAAAATGTGGTGTCCATGCTTGTATACTGTACTCTAAATATGGCCTAACATACGAGTTGTAGAGTTTAAGGATAACCTCTTTACTGTTGTAGTTAACATTCCTGTTAATGTATCCTAGCAGCCTATTTGCTCTATTTTTTGCCTCAATACTCTGCTTTGAAAACTTCAGTGACCTATCTACTACTACGCCTAAGTCCTTTTCATCAACTGAATTCAGCCAATGCCCATCCATTTCATAGCTAAATTTCCTATTATCCCTTCCAATGTTATGAACTTTGCATTTTTAAGGTTAAAAGTCATCAGCCACTTTTGAGCCCAAGCTAATAACTTATTTAAGTCACTCTGCAATTTAAAGCTGCCCTCAACTTCTTTGACTACAGTTGCCAATTTAAGTGTCATCAGCAAAAATTGACACTGTTATTTACAGCCTCCCCAAGATCATTCATATAAAGTATGAATAATAAAGGGCCTAGAACGGATCCCTGACATATGCCACTGATAATGTCCCTCCACTGTGACCTCACCCCATTCAGCACAACTCTGTTTCCTGTCTTTCAGCCATTCAGTTATCCAATTCAAAACTTTAACACATATCCCATGCATTTTTAATTTGTGAACTAGTCTCCTATGTGGAACCTCATCAAAAACTTTGCTAAAATCTAAGTAAATTACATCAACATTCTCTCCCCTATCTAATTGTTTAGTAACATAATCCACAAAATCTAGTAAATTTGTTAAACACAATCTACCTCTTCTAAACCAATGCTGAGCATCATTTATTAACCTACCACACTCTAGATGGTCAGAAATCCCCTTCTTAACTATCTTCTTAAGGATTTTACAAACAATAGAAGTTAAGCTTGCCACCCTAAAGTTATTCGGGTCCTCTTTACTTCCCTTTTTAAAAATTGGCACTACATTCACTAATTTCCAATCATTAGGTATTTCTCCAAACTCTAGTGATCTAGTATATAACTTTTCAAGAGCTACTGCAATACTATATACACCTTCTTTGAGTAACCTAGAATGAATATGGTCTGTGCCAGATGACTTACTAGTATTTAACTCCAATATAAGCCCTTTAATTATTTCCCTGTTCACATTAATAGCATTTAAAACAACTTCCCTTGACCTAGAATTATCATTAATTAATCTATATGATTCTCTTGTCTACCACATTCAGGGCCTCCATCTAAAATTTCAAACTGTGCAGCTAAACATATAGTCCATAAAGTAAAGAAGAATCCTTGAGTGACTCGATCTGAACTTCAGAAAGATTTGGAAGCAGCTGGGACAAATGTATGCAAAAATACAATTAGAGCTGTTCTTAGGAATGAAGGATTCCATTCTTGCATACCAAGAAAGACACCTTTGTTGAAACCAATTCATGTCAGAAATCGTCTGGAAGTTTTTGGGACGCTATACTATGGTCTGATGAGACGAAGCTTGAGTTATTTGGGTGGAATAGTGTTAGTCACATTTGGAGGCAGAAAAACTCAGCGAATGATCCTAAAAATACAATCCCAACAGTGAAGTTTGGAGGCAGCATAATGGTATGGGGCTGCTTCTGCTCTGCAGGTCCTGGAAGACTCCATATTATTGAAGGGAAAATGAATGCTCAGATGTATCGCAGGATGCTGGATGATAATCTCATAGTCTGCAGATGAATTAAGTTGCCAATAGGATGGACATTCCAGCAGGACAACGATCCAACACATACAGCCAAAGGCACTGCAGCGTCGTTTCGGCAGAAGAAAATAAAGGTTATGGGATGACCAAGTCAATCGCCAAACATAAATCCTATCGAGATCCTGTGGCAAGAATTAAAACTAAAGATTCAGAAAAGGGACCCAAGAAATTTAACAGATTTAAAAAGAATATGCCAAAAAAATGGGCTAAGATACCTACAAATATTTGTAAGAACCTCATAAGTAAATATCCCAAATGGTTGGAAGCTGTACTAGCGATGAAAGGTCATATCACCAAATACTAACTGGATTTCATAGATGTATCAGATACTTTTTGAAACGTTGTTTGATATTTTTGCCATAATCATAGTAATGTATTACTATTTTTGCAATATGATACCAATTTGTATTCAATGTACAAAATACATAAGATGTTCAATTTCCAATTACTTTCCTGTTGTGTAACTATGGTAAATAAACTTTTGACCATGTATCAGATATTTATTGCACCCACTGAATATTTATTACAAATCAATTTCATTCTTCAGCTTGATGATGTTGCTCGAGGAGGAGCAACAGCATTTCCAAATTTAGGGATAGCTATTCAACCCAAGAGAGGCTCAGCAGTATTTTGGTACAATTTGAAGAAGTCAGGGGAAGTACATAATGGTGCATTGCATGGAGGGTGTCCAGTTGCATTTGGCTCAAAGTGGGGTAGGTTATCCATATATTTTAAAGCATTTATTCCCTCAAAAAATTCTCTTAAAAATAGCGCTATATAAAGCTAAACAGTTTAACAATTAGGATGTAATGAATTTATGGTATGCAAAAAATTAGGAATTAACTCTGGCTTTATCTGGTATAAATGTATTGCCTCTAAAGTTTTAGTTAAGTGCTATTGGTATATACATGGTTTTATTGATAAATCTCATATTCTATACTACCAAAGATAAAAATATTATACCATAACCTTTAGACATTGTTCTACTACCAAGTTTTAAATACACTTCTTTAATATTTTTAATAGCTTTTTACTTAAAAAAATTATTCTAATATAGAAAGTGAATAATTTCATATGGATTTTCATAGAAGATATTGTGTAAGGAAAAAAAATATCAGTAAAAGCTTGCATAGAATTAATTTAATAGCAAATTCTTATGCCAGTTAGTGACTGTGTAAAAAATTTGGATCCATTTTAAGGTATTATATTAACCCTTTCAGTATTCATCACTGGTATTTGGAGGAATAAAAAATATCCTATATGGATGTATCACTGATATTCTAAGTTTTAAGTTTTAGATAAAGAAAGAAGAGAAATAACTGTGAGAGTGGAGTTTTTAAAACAAGATTATAGCAAGGATACAACTTATTTTAATGTTTTGAAAATCGTGCTAAGTGTTCTTGAGGCAGTGGAATCTCCAGAATTGGTTTGCAGTATCTGTGACACCATGGCTACTATGAGTCAGGAGGACAGAGCCTTCTACTGGGCTGATTGCCATGTAAGGGTAGCTACAAATGAGGAGCCAGACTGTGTACCCAGACTGAACAATCGGACTAGTGTTGCACTCTTTCACATGCTGACTAAATGACAGGGATCATATCACTACCATATGATGGAGTACACTACCAAAACATTTTTGTGAATATTATTTAGTCACCCAGACTCTAGGTCACTTTTTTGTTAAATGTCCTATAATCTAGGATGGGGGGGTATTTTAGGAGCCCATTTGGTGACTGCCTAATAGGACAAAAGTTGCCATACTCACACTAGTCTAGGGGGAGCTTCATGCCCAGTACCTATTGCAATAACATGATAGGTCACTACAGCTTGAAAGGAAGGGTTCTGCATACCAGAATATAGTGTGATGATTTGGAGGTGGCTGGCCAAATCCATATTTAATTTTTTTTAATTTGTTGGTAGTTTGCTTATGCCTTGAAGTAGGGAAGGAGCTCCCAGGCATACATTTTGTTTTCCTTTTTGTTGCAATTATTTTGCTTATGGTTTAGTGGTTTGCATTATTTTATTGGTTTTGCTCTATTATTAGACTTATCTTTATAATTTGGGAGAGGGGTGGGGGTGCCTTTATTGTCAGTCACTAGAAGGATTCACGCAATCCTTAAAATTTCTTTTTTAAATTCACTCATCAGGCGACTGCTTTCAAGGGCATAAGTCACCATGATTAAAATTCTAGCCTAGACTCAGCTATGTTAACAAAAACAACAACAAGGACATTCCAGCATCATCAGCAGCACAGGAACATGCAACCTACAGAAAGTAAATAAAATGGAGGATCCAAAAAGTCAGATAGTCCACAAGTCTGTGTATATGAACCAGTCCTGAGTACAAGGACCAAGTGGAAGTGACCCCAATCATCCTGATACTGGGGTAGGTAACTGTTATGATCAACCAGACTGGGACATTCAACAAGAATGTGCATCATCAAATGGTGGTGCACCTCGTGAGTGTGCCAATTTGAAGAAAACAGAAAGTGATCTGAAGCCATTGCGGCATTGGGAGGTAAGTCCATGACAACAGTCACAGCAATGGCACTTAACTTAAGTTCCCATTGACTGGGTTGCCTCATTCCTGCCATGAGGTCTTGTTACCCAGTCCTTGCAAACTCTTTAGCACCCTCATTCCCCACATGTCCAGGAACATAGGACAAGATAATATCAACATCAACCCAACTCAGGGCAACCGTAGCATCACAGTGTAGCGGGCCACAAACCTACACAATAACCCCAATCGTTCCAACCTATTTCCTACACTAATTCAGACATGAGAAATGAAACGGATTGTATATATAGTTCTTTATTTACCAAAACATACAGGGGTAAATATTTACAAGAGATATGGGGTAAATAAATTTGAGATCTTGTTACTAAAAAAACAATCCTATGACCAAACAAACGAAGAGATAATTGAAAAAAACAACAACCCCAAACCACAAATACAATCCTTACAATAGAGGCCAACAAACATACAACTAAACAAATGATACAAAAGAGATCTAATAAGCACAGAATCCAAACAAAAATAAAAGGCCTCACGTGGTACACCAAGGGTGGGGGGGAGAGTCCTGCTAGCTACCAGTCGAGTGTTCATAATTATTGCGTACAACTTTTAAAGGCCTCAGCCTCTGAGCTTGTATAATAATATATTGCGATCCGGTCGCGTATTGAGGCTATATAAAAAGCCCTCTCTGTCCTATCAGGACTCACAATGAATTCAATTGATTTACTGCCAAACTTATCGATCCCAGCCACTCTTTACAAAAGGTAGTACTAATTATCTATTGCAATTTAATAGAGTAGTGGCACAAAATTAAATTAACAAATAATTAACTGAGGAAGAGAAAAAAACATTTTAGACAATTCATGAAATCAAATATATATATATATATACAGTGGCGGCAACAAAAAAAGTGACATGTGACAATTCGGGGAAAATGAAACAGAAAAATGTAACTTACATATTTTATTATGAATATTTCATGAAAGTTAATACTTGGTCATGTTGCCCTTGCACTTGATGACCATCGTAAGTCGATTGGGCATTGATTCAACCAGGTTTGCGAAGTAGGTGGGGTCGATCGTAACCTAGATCTTCTTCAGTGATTCTATCAGGTCCTTGATGCTGCCGGGTGCTGTCTCTTGAACTTTGGTTTTCATGAGATTCCAAGAAATCTCAATAGGATTTAGGTCCGGGGAATTACCAGGCCACTCCAAAACACTAATATTATTATCATTAAAGAACTTTTTTACTAACTGGAACCTGTGAGCAGGGGCACGACCATGCATGAAAAATTCACACTGATGAATTTCCCAAAATGGCAGCATGTGCTGCCTCAAAACTTCGAGATAGTTAGCCCCCCTCATGGCTACATTCTTGGGAAGGAAGTACAGACCTCCTCTACCCTTGTTTCCACTAAAGGCACCCCACACCATCACACTATCAGGGTGCTTCACAGTTTTCACGGTATATTTTGGGTCATACCGAGACACATTGCTGGGACGACGCACGATCTTTGACTCTCCTCTGACCAGTCTAAAGGTGTTCTCATCACTGAACATAACCTTCTTCCAATGGGCAGCTGCCCAATGTTTATAGGTCTTGCAAAAATTGAGCCTTTTCATCTTCATAGCCTTGGTAAGAAGTGGCTTCTTGGCAGCGCGGCGAGCCGGTAGGCCTAAGTCCTTCTGTAAGCGATGACGGATGGTCCTGAGGGCGACGTTCTGGAGGAGGTCTGGGTGTTTTTTCTTGATTGAAGCGGAGGTTACAGAAGGGTCTGACATCACTTCACGCCTTAGGATATTATCAGTCCTTGGAGATGTCTTCCTAGCTGCACCAGTGCCCTCATTCCTCTTTGGTATGGTACCTGGTGGCAATAACTCAGCTGCCCATTTTAGGCGATAAATCGTATTTCTTGAGGTTCCTAAATCTGCTGCTACATCAATAAAAGACTTTCGCTGCTCAAATAGGGTCAAGGCACAGCTTTTCTCTGTCATAGAAAGCTTTTACTGCCCCATTGTATCCATTTACACAGAAGTTATTGCAGGTCAAATGTAGCTACGAATGCAGGAAATCAGCACGCTGGAGCGCCGTACACTAAAACCTCACTGTACGAGCTCAAACGAGACACTTGAGTTGCAATAAAGCGCAGTTCTGTTGTCTTAGCTCAGGAGAGTCGTCTGTTCGCGGCAAAAGCCCCGCCCCTTTTCATTGGCTTGTTGGCAAGTAAAATCGTGAAAGCGATTTTGTGTATCGATTTCTGTTGCCAATTTTCAATGTCACTTTTTTTGTTGCCGCCACTGTATATATATATATATTGTTGTGGTATAGGAAGGACTGAGTGATAGCTGGAGTTCGTACATATGGGTTGTTTACGCACATCAAAACTCTGCCTGGATTACGTTTTATCTCTAAGACTGCTATATATTTGATTATAATTATCTGATTATTACTTCTTTAAACGTGGAGGGTTCCTAGTGCCTTGCTTGGCATTTTGAGGATTGAATAAAAGTTTGTAAAAAAATATTAAAACTTTAATTAAAAAACAAAAAATATGAACCCACTAAATTTGACACTTTAAATGCACAAAAATGAATTCAATAAATTTAAGCGAGTCTTTCAAAAATGACATACTTAAAATTATAGAGATGGTTGACCCACAGCTCCCTTTAATATAAAAAATGCAAACAGACTTTACAGAAATGGATACTGGGGTTTAAATACCTTTGTAGCTTCCTACTAGATTCTGACCTTGAACTCAATGGTTACATCACCTCAAGAATGTTGTTGTCTGGATGCTGTGTGCCGCTTTTCCAGATGTTTTTGTCTGGGCGAAATAGCATGAGGAGAGACTCATGCCTTCGGTAGGAAATGATCTCACCATGGGGCAGTAAAAGAATGTTTCTTTCTTCTCTTCGAATCACTCTGGGAAATAGTTTGCACTGGCTAGTGATGAGCCAATATGGGAATCCTTTGACTCAGGGGAGTGCTGAAGGGAGTTCAATCGGGAGTCTTCCTCAAAGGCAAGGACTATCTCTGTGCTTTGGGATGCACCAGGATAAGAGGGGTTTCTTTGACGAGAGTAAGTTGAACTTGATTCTTAAATCAAGTTAACTTAAAATTTGGTGTGACCACCAGGAACTGGCTCGAGGATGAGCTTCTTCTTAGTTCCAGTATTCCTCAAGGGCAAGGACTATCTTGGTGCTTTGGGATACACCAGGATAAGGGGGTTTCTCTGACATAAGTTGAACTTGATTCTTAAATCAAGTTAACTTAAAGTTTGATGTGACCACCAGGAACTAGCTCGAGGATGAGTTTCTTCTTAGTTCCTTCTGTTGGTAGACTGGGCCTTTTGCCGGGAACTTTGTCGTCTTGATGACTAACGTAATCTACCCCGTTTTTCCAAAGATACTTGCTTTTATACGTCGCCGCCCCCACTGGGGCAGGAGCAGGAGGAAGGGATGCATGGACATGCTGCATGAAGTCTCCTCCTACAACAAGTTTTCTCAGGGCATCATAAAGATGGCCCGGAGTGACCTTCTGGCTTTTCGGTGACACTCCTCTAATTTCACCTCTGAGGTGAAATTGAATATCACCTCTTAGGGAAAATCTTGCTGTTCTTAACCAATGTTTGGGTCTCAGGACCGACCTGAGCTGATTAGCACCTTCTGTGATCTCGGCCAGCCATTCAGCTTTTCATCGGGATGAGGGTCGAGAAGGAAGGAGGTTAAATGGGCGAGCTACGGCATCTATATTGCCAGGATGTTGTGGTTAATGACCAGAGGCTCACTCGTGAAGGGATAAGCGGCATCTATTCCCTTATATATATATATATATATATATATATATATATATATATATATATATATATATATATTAGTGTAGTGTAGTTGGGTAGCAGTATTTCCTGAATGCAAATTTTGTTGAAGACCATTGTGTATTTTGACTTAATTAATTTCCTTTGGAAACTTTCTCTTCTTCTAACTATCTTTTTTATTCCATCTTGTAGATGGTGGATCACTTGACAAGTATTCATCTTTTTAAATGAATATGTTTGGTAAAAAACAAACTAAATTGCTAAGCTTTCGATCTTAGTCGATCATCTTCGGAGTGTTTTGATATGTTCTTGCCTCCTTTACCGATGTAATGAGTGGAGTGAGGATCTGACAGAGTGAAAGAAAATGATTTTTAAGGGGTATTTATTCTGCCTTGGTTAAACGTAACATCAGAGAAAATGGGCCACTCCTATGAGTGGAATTTTAAAATAGTTTTAATATCCGATTCCAGTTTGTCACTTGACTGTTGATGGCGGGCTTATCTTCATTTATTAATATGGCTTCTAAGATGTTCAGCCTCGCTTTATTGACCTCTTTTCTTTTAATAATGGTGTTATCAATGAACATATCTCTCATTAGGTTAATATTATATGCACTCTCCATATGATTCTTAGGCCCTCCACTTTGTAGATGCACGGTTAAACATCTCAAAAGTATAGTGGTTGTCATGCCAATATATTTTGAATTTTATAAAGCTTACAGTCTTTATCAGGGCAAATGAACTCGTAAACTATGTTGGTTGACTTGAGATTCAAGGAGTTTAGGCAGATGTTATTTTTCATCATGAGATTGCTGGCTTTTGTCATTTTATAATAAATGATAAGTTGGATTTTATCCGTTTGATTTTTAACCTTGATGTTATGGTTAATAATCTCAATGTTTTTTTCATCTATTTTATAGGCCGTGGACATCTGATTTCTGTAATACACTTTGATGTTGTTGACTTCTCCATGATTACTTTCAGTTTCATCCACATGTTTGTAATGGTTATTTAAAAATGATTGGAGTTCTTTGTCAATCATGCTGTGTATTTGTTTTACTCATGCAATCTCTTAGTGGAAAAGTTCCCACATAGAGCAGCATTTATAAGCTTAGTGGATGTATGAGCCGATTATGTTTATTTTATACCTTTCAGGACATTCACTCTCAGCATTGAAGCATCTTCTCATTTCTGTACTTTTACTATGTACTTTAGTGATGTAGTTGCCATTGATGTTTTGAACCTAAGATCCAAAAAAGGAGTTTATTGCCCGTGCTTAATTCATAAGTGAATTTTAGCACAGAGTTCTCCTCAAAATGCTGCTTGATGTTAACCAGATGTTCTTCATTTTGGATGTTGATGTAGATGTTATCTACGTATCGGCAATATGTGTGTGGCTTATTTTCCATGATGTCCAATAATCTCTCCTCAAGTTGACCCATGTAATAGTTGCCGAAGGTCAGCCGATACGTAGATAAGATTGACTGCGGGTGCAGTGAGAGCCTTTGGCCAATGCAGGAGGTGCAGGGCTCGCACATACAGGTGCATAACACTAGTCAACAATGATTTTGCTACTTGGGTATTAGTTTGTGATTTATACTAAATCGAGTATGCTGATTCTGAATCTGCAATAAGAATTGTTCTAGCATGTAAGGTTCCTGAGTTACACACATACTCTTTAGTTATACATATGGGCAGTGTTGTTTCGGCTACCATAGTGAGAGGATGTGTTGTGTGTGTTTGGTTCCTGCATTATACTCCCGCTTTATCACATTGTCAAATTTAGCCATTATAGTAGTGGTGTTGAAACGGTATTTACATACAGTGCTTAATTGCATTTTTCTTTCAGATTTATCTCCCAATTAATTTGTAAATGAAGTAAGATTGTACAAAAGTATATAACAGGATATATACAAACTAAGTTGAAAACATGAATCAAGGAGGATGTATAAATAGCCCAGACAACTTTTCTTATATATGTGCAAGATATAAAGTAACCAGCTGAAAGATTTAGCTAAAAGAGTGAAAACTGCATACAATTATTATTTTGGTTATAAAGTTGGTGACCAAGACAAGCACTGGGCACCTCACAAATCTTGTACTGTATGTTATACAGTGCATACAGTGGTTAAGTGGCAAATGGAAGGGTATGCCTTTTGCTGTACCAATGGTGTAGCGTGAGCCAACAAATCATGTTTTTGATTGCTACTTTTGTATGACAAATATTGCAGGATTCTCAAATAAGAACAAGTCAAAAATTGTATATCTCCAGATTGTAAGTCAGCTATAAAACCAGTCCCCCATAATATGGAGATGCCAATCCCAGTTCCTCCATCAGCTAGTGCAGTTAAAGATGATGATTCATCACCTGATGATGATGATAACAATGATGATGAAATGTAGGAGGATGATTCTAAGGAAAAGAAGATCCAATTGATAAATCAAGAAAGATTGAATGATTTGGTGAGGGATTTGTCATTGTCAAAGGAGAATGCAATGGAATCTTCTAGAGGACGGCGCAAAAATATCTACTTTCCATAAATGCCATGAGGCCTTAGCTGCCTTCTATAAAGAAGATGGTGCTTGTTTATGTACTGATGTTAATGGCCTCATGAATCAGCTAGGAAATGAGCATTTACCTGATGAATGGAGACTATTCATCGATGCAAGCAGTGCTAGCCTCAAAGCTGTGTTACTACACAATGGTAACAAAAAACATTAAATTCCTGTTGCACTTATTGTTGGGATGATAGATATATGACTCAATGAAATTTATTTGGGAAGGTGTTCATTACTTGTATCATAAGTGGAATATCTGTTGTGATCTAAAGGTAATTTCTTTACTTCTTGGACTGCAGCTAGGATATATAAAGAATATATGCTTCTTATGCCTATGGAAGAGCCGTAATGACAGGAATCATTATATTGTCAAAAAGTGGCCTGAAAGAGAAGAACACATAGTTGGCTGATACAATGTGAAGCACATGCCTTTGGTACATCCACAGAAGATCTACCTTCCACCACTTCATATCAAACTTGGCCTTATCACAAATTTTGTTAAAGCAATGGCGCAGGATTCTGATGGATTCCAGTATCTGAAAGAGAAATTTGGTGCAAAGAAAACTGATACTAAACTTAAAGCTAGCAATTTTGTAGGGCCGGAGATCAGAGAATTGATACATGACAGGGAGTTCAGAAATAAACTAACTCCACTTGAGTTGGCAGCATGGGATTTTTTTGTCCATATAGTGCAGAACTTTCTTGGTAATCATAGGGCTGAAAACTATGAAGAACTAGTGAACAACATGCTAAAGGCATATCAATGATTGGGGTAGCGGATGTCTCTTAAGATGCATTTCTTGCATTTGCATCTAGATTTCTTTCCATCTAATATGAGTGATATTAGTGATGAACATGGGGAAAGGTTCCACCAAGATATCGCAATGATGGAAAGCAGGCATCAGGGCCGCTTCAACAAAAACATGGGTGACTATTGCTGGTTCCTACAACGGGAGGACCCTATATCCACGTACAAGCGCAAGAGTAAGAGTCTCAAACATTTTTGAAGAAATTTATAGTTAGGCGAGTACTACATCTTTTATATGTAATACATAGCCTGTGTGGGTCTGCAAAAAGATGTACATAGTGCCAAAAACCTTTGCCCAGAAATGTCTCATTCTTCTCAAACTCGTAATAATTATATCATTAAGTGATCCAAGGTAACAAAGTGAGCCATATAATCTAGTTGCATAACTCAGGAACCTTATGTGAAAGGACAAATCTGAGCACAGATTTGGAATTAGGTAACCAAAATAAGTTAGTTAGAAGAACATTTACTCAAGTAGCATAGACAAAGTTAAAATTTGTTGGCTAGTGTAATGTGCACTGTGCCCAGCACACAATGAGTGATAAATCCACAGAATGGGCAAGTAGGCTCTAAATAAGAGATGTAAGGAAGGCACCAATTACCAGGTTGAGACTGGTATGAGAGATTGAGTCCACCTTCTGCAATAAAGAATCAATACTTGATTTATTTTTTTTGGGGGGGGCATTAGTCGCCGTATTAAAAACTTGCCTAGTACTAGGCTACTTTAAAATCAATTAAAAAAAACACAAAAAAACCCCAATACCAAAAATTAAAAAAAGGGAAAAGCCAACGAGCAGGAACGTTCAATCTATAAGGAAAAAAAATATAAAAAATGTTAAATAAAAGGAAGAAGGCCGGCCTCCTCCAAAAAGTGTAGAAGTCCACCAGCCAAGGTACACGCACTCGTCTTGAGTACAAGGGACAGACAGTAGCAACCCCACCCATCCCGGTACCGAAAAAGGTAATGCAAGCGAAGATCACCCAGACTGGGACATTCGGCAAGAATGTGCTGAACAGTCTGGGGGATGATGCAGTTGAGCGCTCAATCAATTGCTGATGCGTCACACGAGTGTACCCGATTTGAAGATGACAGAAAGTGACCTGAAGCCATCGCGGCATTGGAGGATAGGTCCATGGGAACAGTCGCGGCGCAATGGCACGCAACTTTAAGTTCCTCTCAACCGTCTCCCATCTTTGCCAAGCAGTCCGAAGAGCTGCCCGTATTCCTGCCATGTAGTCGGTGTGAGGAAGAGCGAAACGCTAGGCCGGTTGCCCAGTCCTAGCGGACTCTTTGGCGCGCTCATTCCCAGCGATCAATACTTAAAGAGCAAGGCAGTAGCCTTATCAGCACCCCAGATGGTGAACACCCCAGGACATGGCGCTGGTACACAAGAGCCTAAGGCTGCGAATATGAGCCTCCCAAGTGAGGTGTTGGTCGAAAACAAGACCAAGAAAAAGGTGCAAATCTAACACTTCCAGTCAAACCCCACTTAGGAACAAGTCTAGGTCAGGGCAGAGCAGTTGATGGTGGCAGAAGTGCACTACTTTAGTCTTGATCAAAGGAAACTGAAACCTGTGTGCTTTTTCATAGTGAGAGATGAGCTTCAATACCTATTGGAGTCAATGCTACAGAGTTGGCATCTGAGCCACACCAAAAGTTATCGAAAAAAGGTCATCCATGTAGTGTAGCAAGAACATCTTCTAACAGCACTGAGGTGATACCATTAATGCTCAGTGCAAAGTGATATTGAGGACACTTCCTTTACCCATTTCTCCATTTACTTGCGCATGCAGGAGGTTAAAAAGATTGGGCATAAGCCAGCTGCGTTAAAGTTCTCTCACTCCGGTTTGCAAAAAGCGAATACAGTAGCCAAGAGCCATGAGTCGGAGGATGCTCTCTACCCAGATCCTGTTGAATAAATCTAACAGAAAAGTGATGCCTCGCTCACCCAGGTGTCGAAGCATGGCGTACAAGACATCATCTGGACCAGGGACAGCATCTATAAACCAAGCTAGAGCAGAACTAAACCATTTCAATGAAAACCTGTCATTGAAGGGTTCCATGCCTCTAGGGGTAAAGTCCAGTCAGCAGTCTTCAGCAACATCACAACATGCATTGAATGCTGGCAAAGCAGCATCCTGGCTTGAGAATGTGGAAAATGACCACCTAAAACTCTGCTACAGATGCAGGGTGTGAGATTGTGGTCCTATTCTCTTGGAGGATGGGAGGTGGGTCATGTTAAAACTTGCCAAAAAAGTCTTTTGACTTACTTCCACACCTCTACTTGAGTCATCTTCCCATTCAATGAAGACACTTATATCTGCCAGGAAGATCGGTGGCTCTTCTTTCAAACATATGAGAACCTAGCCCTAGATAACTGAAATTCCACAAAGTGAAATCATTCGGGCATGGCTTATAGTGCATGTAGGGATAACTTCTGTTTGAGGGCAATCTCAAACTCAACTGACCACCATGTAAGGGGTTATTTTGTAAAACAGACACATTCAAGGAATAGTAGTTAGGCTCACATGATGAGGTTGCTGGAGAAGAACTCAATGGCTTCATCCACCGACCTAAACTCCTCAAATGGGACAGCAAAATTAGTCATTTCTTGGAAAAATGTGGAACACTGTGCCTGCATCTACCACCACCAGGGTGGTCTCCCAGGCAGCAGTGATGCAGAAGATACATATTTGAATGGGAAAGTAATCACTACCATGGAGGTCATACACCACCTCTTCAGGCTGTGCATCCAGGAAGCACAGGAAAATGATGCAGTTTTCAGACAGTGATGTGTAAACTCATCCATATTTAGGACACTTATTTCCAACTCATCAAGGATCGAGTAGTTTCCCAAGAAGGGGTCTCTACTGTTCAAATCTCCAAGAGGTAGAAATGGCCTCAGCAACATTGCCACAATCTGGCAGAAGTCCCCCACATCAAAGTCGACTGACAGTGGAATTTATGCATAAATAACAGTATACCTCCTATCCAGGTGCAGCTGCCCTGCTACTGTCTGAAAGGGGTTTGTTTTGTTTTTTTTAAATAGTTTTTATGCACAGTCCTTATTTAGGCTCAGTGAGCTGAAAGAAAGAAAGAGAAGAGGCTAAGCTGAGGCCAGACAGGGCGGCTTTCCATGCTGCTCAATTTCTAGCTGTTTTTATATTCAAACTCATATCTCTGAGGTCCCTCTGTATGACCTCATTACACATCTTCCTCAGTCTCCCTCTTGACAGCTATATTCTTCACCCAATTATTATCCTCCATCCTCTCCACATGACCAAACCACCTCAGTCTGCCTCTTCTCAGTGCCACACTAATGCATTCTATACCTTAATTCACAGTTCGCAAATTAAGTGATGCGTGCATCAGTACGCTTGAGCCTCTGGGTGTCTTCTTCCTTCACAGCCCAAGTTTTGCTGCTGTACAACATTGCATTTCATACGCATGCAGTGTACAGACATCTCTTGATGCACTCAGCATCAAGAGAGGAAGCAGCTCTTTGAACTTTTTCTAACCCTTGCAACGGAACTCTCCCCATGCACTGATCATATCTCTCAGATAATAGAACTCCTCTACACATTCAAGCGACACACCATCAAAGACAATCCTCTCCTTTACACACAGTGCACTGAAACTCTCCATCATTCTGCAGCCTACCCCTGATACCACTACATCTTTTATGCACCCACAAACCACATCCATTACACAGGATAGAGTTATTCCCTACCCCTCTGTGACAGACTGCACATGGCCATATACCTTCAATGATGTCATTACGACCACCCAATCTTGAAATCATCATCTTTGTTTTATCCAAATTCCCTCAGCCCAATGGAATTCATCCCTTCTCTCCACAACCTGAACTTCTCAAGTGCCTTCCTCTCAACAATCAGCACTAGGTCATCAGCGTACAAATGGCAGTCCTGTTCAAAAATTCTGTGACAGCACTTCCAGGAGCCTAATAAAGAGTAAGGGGACTCAAAATGGATCCCTGATGCACACCAACCTTCACAGAGAAGTCATCACTCAATTCTCCATTTACACTAACATC
Organism: Ceratothoa steindachneri; assembly: GCA_963969495.1. Taxonomy (NCBI): domain Eukaryota; kingdom Metazoa; phylum Arthropoda; class Malacostraca; order Isopoda; family Cymothoidae; genus Ceratothoa; species Ceratothoa steindachneri. The sequence continues at coordinate 128,525,295 of OZ018330.1, read as the reverse complement.
TGTAGGCTAACCTTTGTACATAGCCATGACCACCCTAACCAACCACTCCTTGATCCCTAATTTTCTCATTGCTCACCTCACCACATCTCTTGGTACCCTATCAAAAGCCTTTTCCAGGTCAACAAAAATATAATACAATGCTCTTTTCCTAGTGATGTACTTCTCCTGGAGCTGTCTAGCTATAAATATAGCATCCATGGTTCCTTTTCCAGGCATGAACCCAAACTGCATGTAGTCAAAGTTTATCCTTTCCCTAATTATTTCTTCTAGAACACGCTCCATAACTTTCATAACATGATCGAGGAGCTTTATGTCTCTGTAGCTACCCCTTTTTATCACATCACCTAACAGGGAATAGGAGATGAGCCTTTGCAGCTCCTTCCAGTTGGCCCAGAGTCAGCTGCAATTCCATTAAAGGAATATGCACTCTGGGCCTAGCTCAGATGAGATGTAGGGGCCCTCTTTGAAGAGAAGACCCTCATGGGAATGGTGGTTACTTCCCAGAGGTAGAATTCCAGGCACTGTTGGCCAAACAATGTACCAAAGGCACTACTGCTTTCAAGGAATTATTAGGGGAGGTTGGGCTTACTATGCAAGTTGCTTTCCTCCCTCCACCTTAAAAGGTAGGGGTACTTCATTTGTAGGATCCACCATATCTGAGTCACCAATTACAGCCTTGAGTGGGGGTGCAAGAGCCAAAGCTTCTTTGGTGCTGTCCTACATTCAGGCAGTTGCTTTAAGAGCCCTGCAAGAAGGCCTCATGACCTTCTTTAGGAGTCTTACCTCCTGTGAGTCTAATGATTTAGTGGATGCATATGGCCGTTTTGTCTTACAGAAAATGGTCAGGCTGGGGAGGGGATGGGTGCCCTTGTTTTAGCAAAACTGAGAGTGAACTCTTTGTGCCACCATCTCTGCCAAGCAAGTGTCCAGGGTGAGTAGAACCTGCAGAATGGTTCTGAATGGGTATAGAAACAACTGTGCTCAGGGGGCCTTGAGGAGCAAGGAGCAGAGGGTTCCTGTTTTAAAATTGAGTTCTACAACATACCCATGGTGCCTGGTGTACCAGAATCAAGTCCTTACCCTTGCAAAATGCCTGAATTGCCAGGATTTCCTTCTCCAAGAGATATGGACAACATTGCTTCAATGAAGCAGGGTGCGGATCTCCACATGTGACAGACTTGGCCATGATTTACACTTATCATGTGCAGCCTTAGAGGAACTTAAAGACTTTGGGTAACCTGAAATTTGCACATCTACAAGAGCGATTTGTATAGCTGAAGTGGCAGTGTCACAATGCCTTCATGAACTAGGGATACCAACCCCCATGCACTGACAAAGGGAGCCTGTCATGGTCAAACATGAAAAATAGTGTAGGAGTAGATCTCAAGGACCCTCCCTGTTTTCTCATCACACATTCGACCTTGACCACTCCACGGTCGTCCAGCTCTAAAGTGATGTCTTCCAAGGAGTAGTCCAGAGTTCCCTCACATAAACTACTCCTTTCAAGTTCATGGTAGAGTATGGCTTCACACTCACCAGTGTGCCATCACATGTCTGAAGGGCACTAATCATGGCTGCATTGGAGGGATTTAATGCATTCGCCAGAAGGCTACTGTCTGAGAAACGGGTCACCTTTGGCTCTGTACTAATCAAGCTAGCTAAAGCTCTCCTCTGATGGATCATGTTGCCCTTAACCAACATACTGCCATCAGTGGAGAAAATAACGAGGAAGTGTTGGAAGCCAGCGAACTAAAAAATGCCAGGTTGTCTCTCAATGAAGGGTTCCGATCAGCACACTTGTAACTTTGGGTCTTAGTCTGGGAACCCCTACCCAAGGGCCCCTCAGGGCTTGACATGCCAATCTTGTCCTGGTAACTTGCTGAAGCAACAGTGGACCCATCAGTGCCCAGAGCCCCTCAGAGGGGGAGGAACCCTTAATCCTCATTGTCTACCTACTTCTCTCCACCGCTGAAAGGAGCCCCAAGGTCTGATGGACCAGCCTGAGAAAGATCCTTGTCCAACATGGGTCTTGGCTGTCAAAGGGGCACTAGCTGGGCAAAGAGTTTCCTCCTCTCCTTGCAAGTCCTTGTGGCTCCAAAGATGGTAAAGGGAAAACCCCTTTGCCACATACAGAAGGTAAGGGAGCCCCTCCACTGGTCGAAGGGGTGTCTTGTGCTACCTCATATCCCCATGCACAGTTGCAATATTCTTTTCACTTGTCACCATAGTTGAGAAAGAAAGGCAGAACTCGTGGAAAGTAGATACCAATACCTCCCAATAACTTGGAAGGTTAAGAGAAAAGTCTTCCTAGGATCATAAATTCCACAATATCATGATTTACACATAATCTTTCCTGCTATAGCAGTGATGGGCTTTGACAAGCCGGCACACCATTTAGGTAAAATTGTCCTGGAGTTTTGACCATAAAGGATGGTGCCAGCATAGCCACCTTAGATATGTACTGGAGGAAGGTTAGCAGAGTCAACAGTCCAGCACACCCTGTCGCTAAAACTTGCTCTAGCCAGTGGGCTTTCAGGCCCTCACAGCAGATAGGTAGCTCATGGTACCCATAAGAGGATTAAAGTGCAGTGGGCAGCCAGAAACTCTGTGGATAGAAGAGTAAGTGTGGAAAAGGGTAGGAGGGTATGTAATAAAGACAAGTAGAGATAGGTGGGTCCACTAAGGGGTAGGGTGGGTGATCCACTATTATTATCATACCCTGGGGCTAGGTGATCTCAGGATGGCATGCAGTCCACCCAAGCACCATGGCTACAGGACCAAATTCTGTCCAGGTGGAACAGTCCTCCTGGTATAAGGTATGGGTAGAAAAGGTTGAGGGGATAGCCAGAATAATACATAATAAATTATACTACTAATAATAATTATAATATATAATAACAATAATAATACTGATTTATAGTAATACAAAATTATAATAAATAATGATAAGTCACCAGATGAGATAAAAAAAATAATGATAAATAATAATATATCAACGCAGTGAGGCTTTCCTAATTTGTACTCAGGCCAGGATGATGTGCAACTCATGCAGGTACAAAGTGTAATAGGCTCCACAGGGTAACCTCCTGCAGGAAGGGATCTCCAGAAGATTCATATCATCAATCTCCCATCCTTTTTGCGATGCAGCCTAACTGCAGAGGAATCAGTGGGAAAGAGTAAAATGAGGATCCAGTTGCCCTCTCCTTGCAGGCTGTTTGACACCCTAATCAGCAAACTCACTTGACCTTCACTCCACTTATAATAAACAAAGTTACCATGAAATTCATTGCTCTAAAAGCACTAATAAACATTTTGGTCCAACGGGAATCACCAACCACACTATACAAACAATTCATTTGCATTTCCATCAATCACAGCACCTGGATGACACTCAACACTATCCAGAAACTCAAACAGCACAAAATAAGGAATTAAAAATTATTACAGGATGGATAAACAGCCCCCACAAAATTCTAACAAGTGGAGTACATCTAAACAAACATGATAGGAACCCAACACTTCAGCAGAGCACTAAACTACCACCTCAAAACAAAGCCAGTTCCACTCAAACTGAAAAGTACCTCCATTACACTACCCACTCTAGTATAGCTCCCCTCGAGTACAATACTACCTTTTCCAATACAGCTCCCCACCCTAGACAATAACCTCAGACCAAACATCTTAAATAAATCATTTCAAATAGAAAGAACTTTGATAAAAGATTCAAACGTACAAAAAAATAGCCTTAATTTTAGTAATTTTGGAAAATCTCCTCTTTTCCAAATCCTTTTTCTTTAAAAACAACTCCCAAACATTGAATAATTATGTTATTTTGTTTTAATAAAATTACAATAACATACAAAGTCACACTTGAACTAAAAAGATTAATAAAACTATTAAAAAAATTGCCATCTTAAAATATAGTATTAGGGAGGATTAAAACAAATTATCAACAATTTGTGCTTATATGCATTGCTCACACCTGATTTTTTGGATTTATATATTAATACACAGCAAAATGAGAGAGAGAAATCTTTCAGGTTTCCAAAACAAGCAACTTTTTGGAGAGCTGATGCCTGGAACCTGTCACAAAAATTGTTGTTGTGCAATCATTTGATAAATTGTGCATCTGAAGCAATTCAGAAGCCAGCTTTGATAGGCATCCTCTGGATGGAAGGCAAAATTTACTGACTGGGATCACAGAACAATAAAACACACTGAAAAAGCATAAAGCTTTAGTTGGTGTGATTTGAGAGCTAAACCAACACCTTGTCATCTTAGTACCAACCAAGACTTCATTGAGAGCTTCATGTAGCTGGATAACATGGCGGAACTGCAATGCCAAACCTCTACTTTCTGAAATAAATATTAAAAAGCTTAAAAATGGTAGATAATAAAAAATGATCAATGAATGAAGAATCATCACTCTTCAATTTTTCCACCCTCATGAAGTTTACCTATGGGGGCAGTCAAAAGAAGCTTTTAATTGTGACTACCTGACTCTCCCCTGAAGAAAGAGGTGGGACTGTGAAGATTTGAGCAGTTATAGTACAAGTGGTATCTCGGTTTTCGAATTTAATTCATTTCTGAAGACCATTCATGAACCGAAAAGTTAAAAAACTGAAACAATTTTCCCCATAGGAATCAATGTAAAATGGATTAATCCATTCCTGGACCCCAGATGATTGCTTATTCAAACTTTTACAACAGTATTTTGTGTACAAGTTAATACGCAAAACCAATTATTGTCTCCAAAATACTGTCACCTGCCAACTGTTTTTCGTTGATCCAAATCAGTAGCAACTTTTCCACTTCTTCTAATGTCTGAGATCTTTGCTTGGTGATCACAGTCACTCCTTTGGTAACCTTAGCTTCTTTTATTGCTTCCTTGTTCTTAAGGATGGTACAAATCAACAACTTTGCTAAGCCATACTGTAAAGCCAGATCTGAAACACGAACACTATTCTCATGCTTTTGTATAATCTCTTTCTTCACTTGTATTGTTGTTCTCACTATTTTTCTTTCCACCTTTCCACTTTCACTAGCCTTCTTAGGTCCCATGGTGGCTTATGAAATAAAAAAAATACAAGAAATAATGCACAACACAAGAAATATCGGCAAAATCAGACAACAGTTCTTAGAGTGTATACTCTGAGCGCGGGCTGAGGCAAGACTGACACCACACGTTCAGTCACTCAGTAGTCATGTGCGGCCAGCGTGATATTGTTGGCTTCTTTGGCAACTGAGTTATGGTACGACAACTGGGGTAATTTTTAGTTCAAAATTTTGATTGACAACCGATTTGTTTCAAAAGGGAGCCATTCGACAACTGAGGTTCCACTGTATATCTTTTTTTTATGCAAGCTGTAGTGGTACTGTCATAACCATTGAGAGGTTAAGGAAATTCCATACAATATTTTACTTATATTGACTGGAAAGAGAAACAAACAAAACATAAATTACAATAAAGCAAAATGCATAATGCACCCTGCAAAGAGGAAGTCAGATAACAGCGGGTGCTGTATTTTACACATCTAAAATTAAGCAAGTGGCTTAAGGCTTAAATTATGGTACATCAACACTTAGATTTAAGTCTATATAATTTCTGGAATAATAGAGAGAGAGAGAGTTAGTAACAAATCACAGCAGGTACATATGCAGGTATTAAAACTAAGATTTCTCAGTTTTGAGTGCCTGGGTCCATCCTATAGTAAATATTGTTCCCCAATAGTGGTATGATCTTCCAAGATGATAAGCATCAATCCACGCCAATATAAATGTAGAGACTGGGGCCAGAGGGTGTGATAGTGAATTGGAATACAGGGATTGTCCTCCAGATTTGTGAGATCTTAACATATGGTTTGTAGTGGGAAAATAGGTAGAGAACTGCTTTACTCTACCAGCATCACTGAAGGAATTAGGGAACAGGCTTTGCTTCCAGAATGTTCAAAATTCCAGTAACCACTGTCCAAAAAGTATACAAGTCAATTTTTCAATACATTCAAGCAATTAATGCTGCCAAAAGAAGCCCAACTCTTTATTAAACTTGCATTTAACAAGGTTTCCATTATTTTGTCCACCTCCCCACTGTATACCCCTCTTAGACCTATCACAATTTTTTATGTTTCTGCTTTAGAATCTGTAGCACCTAGATGATGATCCTCCATCATCTGATGTTGAGGACCTAACCCTGCCAACATTATTTCACTCCTATTCAAAATCCTTCTGTACAGCTTGGAATAATTGCCTAAATTAATACTTTTTTAGTTCAATTCAAAACATCTTTGAGTTAAGAAACCATCAAAACTACAAATTAGTGTGTCTATAAATTATATGCTATTTATTCTGTCATGGAATATTCCTGTTTCTGATTGGTCTCTAGTTCTTTTCTCTTCTACTCTTCTTACAGCTTAAAACTTCTGATTTTGTTTCTGTTTATCCTAGATCTTTCTTGATCCATTTAGTGTCTTCGTATCACCTTGAACATGCCCACAATGGCGGTGACAAGTTGATACCTCTTATTTGGTCACAGTTCTGGAGTCCCCACATTTGCCCAAAGAAAAGACTAATATTGAATCAAAACTTGAGTGGTAAATAAACTCAATAATTACCAAGTGATAAATATAGAGGAAGTAAAAATGTGTGGAAGAAATAGTCATAGATCCTTCTGCAGGCATTGGAGCCAGGATGGCACAATCCTCCAGATGTCAGCTTCAGTAAAGTTGCCATAACTATAACTAACATCCCCATACATGTGTATTAAAGGATATGGGGAGATTCATATAATTTTCAAATAACATCTAATATGTATCCTAGTAGGTATATTGGATAAAGACCAAAGTAAATTCAATAATATCTACAATGTTTCATCTTCCATCTGTTCAAAAATTAGATGGTGAATCTGAACTCTGAAATGTTCTTGAATGTCAGGATTTTGAGTCATTCGCATAAATACATATTAATAGTATATGCTCAAGGCAATAGCATAATATAATAAATAGTACATTTATATTAAAGGAACAATCACATTATTTTTTTTATATTCTCAGCTCAGAAATGTTTGAAACACTTGCTTGTGCGCTTATGCATCGTGCTGGTCTCCCATTGTAGGAACCAGCAGTAGTCACTACTCATGTTTGGGTAGAACTGGCCTTGATACCTAGAGTCCATCTCAGGTATGTCCTGGTGGAACCTCTTAAAATGGTCAGTGCTAATGACACCTAGATTTGTTGGAAAAAAAATAGAGATGAGAATATAAGAAGTGTATTTTAAGGGACATCCAGCATTTTATTTGTTCTTATGCTGTTAGCATGATATTTATTAAATCAGTATAGTTTTCAGCTCTATGATTTCCAAGAAAATTCAGTACAACTAGCACAAATGACCCATTCTGCCAACTCCAATGAATTTGGTTTATCTGAATTTACTAGATCAGACATCAATTCTCTGAGCTCCGGTCCAATGAAAATGCCTGCTTTCAGTTTTGCATCACTTTTCTCTGCACCAAATTTCAGGTATTGGAAGCCACACAACCATCGTGCACCATTGCTTTTACAAAGTTTTTAATGAAGCAGAGTTTGATGTGAAAGGGTCAAAGGAAAAACTTTTGTGGGTCTACCAGTGGCATATACTGCACATTGTACCAACCATGTACTTATCTCTTTTAGGCCAGTCTTTTACAGCATAATGATTACTGTCATCACAGCTGTTCCATAGACAGAAGAGCATAAAACTTTTGCCTCCTCCTTTGGCAATGCTGTCTCTAACTAAATCATTTAACTCTTCTTGCTTAAACCCATTAGGCTTTTCTTAAAATCAATTACATACTCTCCACCCATAGGAGAATTAGGGTGCTCATTATAAGATGTGACAAGGTCTACAAGTGAATCATGTGATGAGGGAACTGGGGCAGGGTTCTCACAGTCATGTGGGGCCAGTTTTAGAGTTGACTTACAATATGAATACACAATTTTTTATTGTTTTTCTTTGAAAGCCTTTATAATATTAGTCATGCAAAAGTAACAATCATAGCCATGATTGGGCTCGGATGTAATTTTGTGGATGCATTTTATGGGGTGTGTGTTAACTCGGATGACCTCTGATAGACCCTCGTGGCTTTTGTCATCCATTATGTTATACGGCTTTAAACTTGAACTGAGGCGTTACAACCACGATCTGTGTGGAAAGTTTTTCACGTACAGTATCTGCGATAGTTGGAATGTACTTCCATTGGAAGTTGTCAACAGTGAATCTGTTGACCAGTTCAAGTCAAGACTAGACAGGGTCTTGAAAAATGGCTGTGAAAGGACAAAGCATTTGAGCAGAGATGTGCCCGCTCGACTGCTAGTCCATTGAATGGACTGTAAGGTCTTCTAGGGTACCTTCTTTCCTTGTTGTTACCATTGATACAGTAGAAGGCATTCCCTTCTGTTTACCATTCAGCCATTGTGTAACACACAGTGCACCTCTCGTCTTGGTCCCTAACTCTACACCCAAAATAATATTTATAGAGTTTTTAATTTAGTGACAATGTTCTTGCGTTGGTCATGCAGAGCAAATTTTCTACAGATATAAAAGTTGTCTGGGTCATTTACCCAGCCTCTCCTATTCATGATATAACACAGTGAACACAGTTAAAACCGTAATCACAGAGCAAGAGCTAAATCTAACACACTTCACAGCAGCATAAATGAATAAACTGACTAGTTAGTATAGGGGCTTTCACATAATAGCCATCTCTTGCTAAAATAATGAACCTTCTTCTTGTTTGTTATATTCGTGGTGGGTGAAATATATAATTTATAATCTTATTTATAATATAGTTAAAAATTGCACATAATATATATAGTGTATAATCTTGCGCATGCACATAAACACAAAATCCTGACATGCTAGAACAATTCTGAGTTCATATTTGGCATCAGCATACTCAATTTAGTTTAAAGCACATGCTTTTGCCCCAGTAGCAAAATATTTGTTGTCCAGTGTTATTTATATACATTTTTAACTTTTCAGTGAGCATCCGTTGGATCAGGGAAAATAACAACTTCCTAAATAGACCCTGTAGTTTGTCACCAGATGAGTAAGCAAAACATTGGTCTTGGCAGTTTCTAGTATTTACATACCCCCAAAGTATATTGTAGAGGGTAAAAATTTTTAATATTTAAGATATGTAGATTGCCCTTTTTAAATAAATTGCCTACAACCCAGTATGAATAAAATTTTATATATATTTTACATAATAGAACCATTAATTTGCCAAAAACTATAAGTAAACAATTGTTTTAAGTGTTAAAACTTTTAATATATATATATTATATAATATTCAGAAAAATAAATTTATCTTATTTTGGTTTTCTGGAACTTGATTCAAAATGTTACCATTGAATAAACTAAAGAAATTGACTTATGGCATACAAGATAATTAAGAGATAAGGAAATATACATTTGTTTTAGATAAAGAATAGAATTTTATTGTTTTGCAACTATAGGCATTTATTTTTATAATAAGAGTTTTCAATATACTATTACAAGCTATTCTAGAGCCATACCAGGACTAGATTTAAACCATAGAATAGGTCTAATTGTTATAAGTAAAGCAGTTTTAAAAATATAAATTATATATTTGTTGTTTTAATTGTATTGTCCTTACAGTGGGGAACAGATTGCATTTTCCAAAAAATATTAAAGGAAGCAGAGAATAAAAAATAAGGTTGAATAAATGACCATTAAAAGAGAATAAATTTAAAGCAGACTTAATGGTAGCAACATTTCCCAACCTTTTTTTTAAAGTGCTAGAAAATACAAAAGTTAAAGCATACTGTAGTTGCAATTGGTTATTTGAATTCCATCCTGCAGTTTACCGTGATTTTCACTGTTCTAGAGTAACACAAAATTCAAGAAACAAATGTGATATCACAACAATTTGCATTGAATGCTGGCGGAGCAGCATCCATGCTATAGAAAGGGGTCACAAAGGAGTCCGCCATGGATATGGGTCTGAGATTGTGGTCCCATTCTCCAGGAGAATGGAGAATGGGAGGAGATCATGCAAGAACTTGCCCCAAATCTTTATGATTCGCTTCCATACCTCTATAAGAGGGGGGGGGTCTTCTCATTAAGTGAAGACATGTATGGTGTATGCCCACCAGGAAGAGAGCATGCATGCTTTGAAACATACTGGTACCTAGCCCAAGCTTGATGAAATTCACTGGCAGTGAAATTGTACGGGTGGCCTTAGAGTGCATGTAGGTATAATGCTTCGGTGTGAAGTCAGTCTCACACTTGGCTAACCACCATAGAAGCATTAAGCCTGCAAAATGGCCAGTCATTCTAGGAATAGTAGTTAGGGCCATGGTGATTAGGATGCCGGAGAACTCAACTGACTCATCTATCAGCCTAAACTCGACTGGAACAACAAAATCAGTCATTTCCTGAAATGCAGACCACCGCACCTGAAGAAAATGAAGTGTTTAGTATGGCATCAAACTCAAGGTGAGAAAATACCTGATGAAGGTATATAGCAAAGCCAAAAGAAAGACCTCTCAGAAAATGATGAATAAAATGTTGGAAAGTCTGACCACTGTTGCAAAGAAAATACAGCATATAAACCATTTATTTCAAATGATCCAAAGGTTGTGGTGATAGCTGTCTATTGTATGTTATCAAGATGGATGAGGATCTGGTTGAAAGCACGAGTCAGATCCAGATGCAAAAAGATTGACCAACCAAAAAGAGTAGCAGTGAAATCAGATGGAGTAAGGGGTATCGGTCAAGTTTTGTTAGACAGTTTAAAGATGTGTAATCTCCTACTACCCTGAAGTCACCATGTGTAGACTTTGGCACGATATGGTGTGGAGAGGCCCAAGGAGATGAAGAAGGGGGCATATAACAGCATCCACCATAAACTGAAATTCAGAGCACATTGTGGCGAGTCTATTTGATGCTAAAAATCAAGGAAAAAATACAGAACCTACCATCGTCTCAATTCAGTGAACCACACAGTTTTTAATTAGTCTGTCCTTCAAAGGACGAAGGGTAAAATGAGGAAACTCCTACAGAAGGCGCTGGAAGAGAGGTTCATCCAAAGGGAAAAAGACAGACAGGAGAGAACTTTGTAAAGACAAAAAAACACAGAAGACGAGATTAGTGGTGCAGTCAATAAGCTTGCGAGTCTGAGAATCACTCAAGAGATCATTGGCAGAAAGAAATTCTAGACCCGAAATAGGACAACCTACCTAGGCAATGTCGATGGTCCATCGATAAACTTGATGGAGGCCGAGGGAAACATGAAGGTTGAGCCTTCCATAAGTTTTAGTAATGGTCAAATTAGCAGCTTTAAGAACTAAATCAGATGTGGAAAAAAGTTTGTTAGCAGAAGAGAAGGGATTGAGGCTGTGCTCAACACATGTGTCCACCATGTACATAAAGTTCAAAAGTAGGTTGAAAATGTGAAAAGGGAGACCAACCTGAAAGAGTGAAGAGGCAACAGAGGTGATCGATCACTTAATCACTTCCACTTCTAGTTTAAATGGATAGAAAGTGAAGAGACTGTAGAAGATAAAGATTGAGTAGGGCCTGATTAAGATAATAATGGAAGGGAATTACTGGAGTGAAAAAACAGGCAAGGCTGTTTACATTTTACAGCATTCCTACTGAATTTATTATGGTACCAGCACAGTTCTGATGATAAGTGAGAATAGGAGGGAGAGTGTCAGCAAAAAACTAAAAAGTTTACCTAGGATTAGAATTACATTTGAAATGGGAATTCTTGTGGATGCAGTTAGAAAATGGAATATCTCACTCCAGAGTTTTTGCTGTTCTGCAACTATATTTTACCTTTTGCAACTGGTAGGTTGAGAGTGAAGACTTGAACATCACTAGGTAGATTGAAGATCAACCAAAGTCATTGATTGTAAAGTTTAACTTAGTTTTTTTGACAAAAATAACAACTGGCATCTTTGACTCTGTCTCAGCATGGCAGGAGGAGCTAAGGGAGGACACAATTTTGGATAAACCGAAGGACGTATGTGGTCACTGTAATGAAAAGTGTAATTCAAAGGGAAAGGGAAACAATGGTATTCTGTGTGATTATTGTGGGTTTTGGGTGCATGCTAGATGTCACTACAGTGGGTGCAAAGGAAATGTTAACATTAAGAATTTGGGGATAATTAAGCACAAAAGTACATTTCAAGTTTGTTTTATTGGGTCCTTTTACTAACATTTCTTTACATTTAGTACTTTGTCTCGTTCCCACGGGTCTTCAACACCTCATGGATCTTCTTGGCATGGATGTTGCAAGATTCTCAAAGTAGGAGCCGTCCATTGCCACCCACAGCTTAATGAGTGTCTTCTTCAGGGCGGGAATCGAGGTGGGCCGGGACTTAGCAACTTCATTTTTCATTTGGTTCGGTGCTGGGAGTTAGTGTGGTGGCTGCTTTTTTTAGCTTAAAGTGACACACGGCTCACATTCAGATCGGCAGCTACACGCTTTACTGGCACTTCCTGCTTCATTTAGGGTTAGGACACGGGTCTTCTCCTCCATTGTCAGCTTGCTACGCCCCATTGCGATGGTATGGTGATGTCTGGTAGGACATCAAAGTCAGCAGAAAGGTGAAAAAGATGTGGTCTGTGGGGCAGCGTAACACAGATGTACACTGTCTGAGCTCTGCGAGCACACTTAAACTGGCGGGAAGTTGCAAGGGAGCCCTGGCTGCAGGTACATGCGTCATACCAAGCTCCTCCCACTACCTATATGGCGGGAATGCGGTAAAAAAGTTAACCGCAAAATTTGAGTTAACATTTCCTTTGCGCCCACTGTATGTCTATGGAGTCATATAAAATGTTTACTAAACTGTCAGGAGATGTTCACAATCTACAATATTTTTGTTCCCTTAACCATTGTGATAAAGTGTCCAAAGAAATCTTAAAGCAATTAGGTCCTATTAGGCAAAAGTTGAAGAAAATTCGCAAAGAATCTTAGTCCTTGAGGACAAGGTGAGGAAAAATTCAGAAGAGTTGGAAGTCAAAGTGGAAGAGGAAATACATAACAATGTTACATAAACCATTGAAGAAAAGGTTAAAAATGCTTGGGAAATTGAGAAGGATAGGTCACTTAGAGCTAAGAATGTGCTATTATCAAATGTTCCTGAATCTGTGTACACATACGATGAGGTTATATTGAGTTTGCTTACTGATACCATGAAAATAGATGCTAATGATATTACTGGCATACTTGTTTTAATTAGTAGGCTAGGAAAAAAGGAGAGTGACAGGATAGACAAAGGCCCTAGGTTAACAAAGGTAATATTAGACCAGGAGAGTACTGCAATAAGGGTACTGAGAGCTGCCCCCAAATTGGGGAAACATGATAACAAAGAAGTAAGAAAAATTAAGATTTTTAGAGATATGAATCAGGTTGATAGAGATAGAAGGAAAGTCCTAATCGATGATATGAAACAAAAGAATGAGGAACTAAAACAACAGAATATTATGGACAGTAGGTGGATTATAAGGGGTGAAAAGATAGGTAAAGTAAAAGTTAATCCAAACAAGACAAATGCCAGACCAGGAAGAAATTTTTAGACAATCACACCACTCTCAAATGTATATATACTAATGTTGATGGAGTATTCAATAGAACAAGTGAACTGCAGGTGTTGCTTGATGAACTTAAACCAGACAATGTGTTTAACCGAGACCAAATTGAGTGAACATCTTAATCCGGAAGTTTTTGATTTAGAAAACTATGCTGTATTTAGAAAGGAGAAAGAGATTCAGGCAGGACCTGGACGTGGTGTGGTGGTGTTAGTGATTAAGAATTTAGTATCTTCAAATAGTAATGTTAATTTTCTAAATAACCATGCTTATGGTGAGCCAGTTTGGTGTGTAATTATTATTCAAAATAAAAGTGTGTTAATTGGAACAATTTATAGACCCCCAGCTTCAGTAAGAAAGAAAAATGATCTTCTTTGCGACCTTATAAGGTTAAATGGTGATTATAATAAATCTTGGGTGCTTATTTGTGGCGACTTTAACTTTTTGTTGTGGATGCAAGAAATTTTCTTGATGGGGTTAATGATGTTTTCTTACAGCAGCATGTTTTGGAAGACACCCATAATTTAGATGAAAATAATCCATCAAAGCTTGATCTCATTTTTACCAGGGATTCTTATGATATTATGGGTCTAGAATTACTTCCACAATTAGGAAAAAGTCACCATGTTGTGATTACATTTAATCTCCTACTGGACACTGAGAATGAAGAGGTAAATAGTGCCCAGCAATTTAGATATAACTTTCATAAAGCTAACTATGTTGAAATGATAAGAGAATTAGCAGAAATTAACTGGATTGAACCCTTTAGAGACAAGGAGGTAGATGAAATGTATCAAATACTAGTCAGGATATTGGGTGATCTTATAGATAAGTATGTGCCAAAGATAGCGTGTAGTGTTGGGAGAAGAAAAGCTAAGTGGATGACAAGGGAAGTGAAAAACCATATAAAAAAAAAAGGCGTGGAAATGCCTTAAAGCTAGGATGAGACCAAGGAGAGCAGAAAAATATAGAAGGGTGAGAAACTTAACTACAAGTGTAATTAGACAGGCAAAAAAGGTATTCATAAAGAATTTAAGTAAGGACATAAAATTAAACCCTAAGCACTTTTGGAATTTTGTGAGGAGTCTAACATTTCTAAAAGAAAAGGTACTTAAAGTGAGGAATCAATATGGTGAAACAACCAAGACTGACTTAGAAAGTGATAACAAAATGAACTGAGCTTTCCAAAGTGTGTTTATACAGGAAGATAAACATAACATACCAGTTTGATGTTGGTTACCATGGAGCAGTAATTGAAGACATTAATGTAGATATGAATGAGATTAGGGAATTATTGAAAAACACTAATGGAAATAAATCAAAGGGACCAGATAGAATTCACCCAAAGCTTTTGAGTGAATGTCACAATGAAGTGGCCTTGACAGTATCAATCATAATCAGAAAATCACTTAATTCAGGGCTAGTACCAGCCCTCTGGAATCTTGGATCTTTGTGCCCAATTTACAAAAAGGAGATATTTTTGACCCATTAAATTACAGACCAGTTTCCCTAACCTGTGTAAATTATGTGAGAAATTGGTAAGGAAAGTTGTAGTCAAACATCTAGAAGATAATGAACTGATTTATGATGGCCAGCATGGGTTTAGAGTGAAGAAAAGCACACTTACAAATTTACTGACATCCATGGAGACATTGATAGCAGCAGTAGATAATCAAATACCAGTTGATGTAAATTATCTTAAAGTACCAAACGTGAGATTACTAAGTAAACTGGAGGCATACGAGATAAGAGGTAAAATTCTGCAATGGCTTAAAGCATTTTTAAATGGAAGGGAACAGTTCGTGGAAATAAGAGGGACCAAGTCTGACAAATTCAGAGTAACTTCAGATGTACCACAGTGATCTATTATGGGTCCTGTACTCTTTCTTATTTACATAAATGACTTGGTGAGTGAATTGGAATGTCCAGTCTTGCTTTTTGCTGATGATTCAAAAATCTTCAAAGAAATTAAATCACAAGAAGACATTGAAGCAATGCAAAGAGACTTAAAGAGGCTAGAAACTTGGAACGAAAAGTGGTTGTTGGATTTAAATGCAGATAAATGTGTTACCATGCATTTTGGAAACAGAAATTGACATACCAACTATGACCTCAATAGCAAGCAACTCAAGGAATCTAATGGAGAGAAGGACCTAGGAGTTTATGTGTCGCAGACCTAAAACGTTCACATCATGTAAACGTGGCAGCAGAAAAGGTAATCGGATGGTGGGACTGATTGAGAGAAATTTTCCTGAAAATGACCTAGATACTCATATCTTATATTGTGCACTAGTCAGACCGCACCTCAAATACACTGTCCAGATCTGGTCACCTTATTACAAAAAGGATATTGTTGAACTTGAGAAAGTCCAGAGACGTATGACTAAGCTTGTCCCAGAACTGAAAGATCTTGAATATAAAGTAAGATATGAGCAGTTGGGTTTCATGACAGTTGAAAAGAGGAGACAAAGAGAAGATTTGATAGAAACTTATAAAATCTTAAATGGATTTAAGGACATAGATTATAAGATCTTCTTTGAGTACAGTGACACCAGCACACATCCAAACACTTTTAAGCTAAAGAAGAGAAGTCATTGGAGAACCTTAGCTAGAACTAATTCCTTCAGTGTCAGAGTAGTAAACAGCTGGAATGCTAAGTAACCATTTAAAATTATTGAAGATACTTAGAGGCAAGGAGTGGTTTATGAGGACTGTCTTCTGATGTTTGTTCATGGCATGCACCTCTATTAATATTTTGGCTGAGTCCAACCATGCTATAGACTGTGATTGATCAAACGAAGGCAGTCAGACAGAAGACCAGCTGCCCAGGAGTTATCTGACTGACATAATCCTATGGATGCATTTTGTGGGCGGGTTTTGACATGCAGATGACTTTTGATAGACCATCGTGGCTTTTTTCATTCAGGAAATTATGTTATGTTATGGAGGAGTGGCGAGACCACTCTTCTTGTTCTTTTTATAAAATTGACAAAAGGAAGGGGGTATTCTGGACTCATTCCTTTGGATGCAGTTTTTTAATATTGTATAATATGAGTTATTGGATGGTTTAAATTGTATATTGTAGATGCATTATCTGACTGACACAATCGTATAGATGCATTTTGTGGGCGGTTTTGACATGCGGATGACTTTTGATAAACCATTATGGCTTTTTTTCATACAGGAAATTATGTTATGTTATGGAGGAGTGGCGAGACCGCTCCTCTTGTTCTTTTTATAAAATTGACAAAAGGAGAGGCTTGCAGTAGGAACTTGCACTTCAGAGGCAGACTCTCGGTCTGTGGCCTACAGCCTATTCGGCTCTGGCAACAGACTTTTAGTAAAAAAGAAAAAAATTAAAGATTCCAGTCCATATCTCCTAATAATTTATTCTTGCTCTATTTTTTTCACATCAATGGGTATTTTCTAGGAATAAAGGCCGGAAAAAACAAACCTATCAGAATTCTTTTTAAGGAAACAGGTTGTTAAGCCACCCGTTGTATCATGATATGGTATTTATTTTCTGTGGAGAAGAAATATTAATTAGCCTTATTCATTTCTATTCTTCCACCCACACTGCAAAAACTTCTTTGTTGCCCTTACTATTATTCCTAATCTCTTGAAATCTATATCTTTTTTTCCACACTCAGTCCATAATCCTCCCTTTTCTCCCAATTCTTCTTTCAGTTTCTCCCTCTCAAGACTGGCACACAGATTCCAACACAAATGTTCTATATTCTCTCTGTTTCAATAGGCACCACTCACAACTGTCCTCTCCACCGTTTATCCCTTCCCTCCAAGGATCCAGTCTGTGCCTTGCGAAACTCCTATTGTACATATCCTCACTGCAAAGCTTCCTTTTGCCTCTGTATAAATTCAGACTCCTATTGCCATTTATTCCCCGTCTCCAGAATCTCTCTCCTACCTCTAATATTTTCTGCTTCAATTTTCTTTTTGCATTGTCCTATATAGAGATTGCTTCCAATTGATACTTTGTATCCACTCGCATTATCTCCTTATGCCACTCAGTCCTATCATACATCTTGCAACAAAAATAATACCATCCCTGAAGCACCTTGAATATGAAGATAGGCTGAGTGTATTAAATATGTTTTCATTTGAAAGAAGGTGTGTGAGGGGAGATATGATTGAGCTTTTTAAAATCTTTTCTGGGATGGATGATTTGGATTTCAGCAAGTTATTTGAGTTAGAAAGTAGTAATAGAACTAGAGGCCACCGCTTAAAGATTAAAAAACAGAGGTGCAGACTGGATGTTAGAAAATATTTTTTCACTAACAGAGTGGTGGATTATTGGAATAGTTTGCCACCTGAGACTGTAGACAGCCCAAATTTGAATGTTTTCAAGCGCAGATTGGATGATTATATGGGGATGGAGGGTTAATTTCTTACTTTTTGGTATGTGGATATGTTTCTTGACTCATTCCTGTGGATGCATTTTCTTTTTATTGTATATTTTGGGGGACTTTGATTTTTTTTTTTGACAGACTCCTATGGAGGCTTTAAATTATATATTGTAGATGCATGGTTGGACATTCCTATATATTGTTAAATTGTATATTGTAGATGCATGATCTGACAAAATCCTATGGATGCATTATTTGGGTGGGATTTGACGGATGCGGATGACCTTTGATAGGCCCTTGTGGCTTTTGTCATCCGTGAAATTATGTTATGTTACACATAACCTGCCCAGGTCTCTACTCACATCCCTTGCAGCCTCAATTTATAATTTGCTTTCATCTTTGTGACTCTCTCTTTATACCTACTCCAGCCCAATTCTCCTCCCAGTGCCTCTACTACTACATAGGAATTGGCTCCTAGTGCTATCCTTGCTACTTTGTATTGGATTTTTTCTATTCTCTCCAATTCTACCTTTATCACTTTACAGACTTCATAACCATACAGGCTTCTTGGGACTGCTATCCCTTTCCACAGTTCCATAATCATTTTAAACTTATTTGCTTGCTTGGTCGCCATGTTTCTCAGCATACCAGCCATTCTTAGCATATTCATCTCATTCTGTCTCTTGTGCTTCTCAAATATATCCTTCTGGTTGCAGACTGTCATACCCAGGTATCTATACTCATTTACCACTTCCTGGATGTCATTTCCTAAAACCCATTCTTCATTTCTTCCTTCCCCAAATATCATTATTTTGCACTTTCCTCTAATAAACTTTACTCTCCATTTGGTAATGCGTCAGTTTCGGGGTGCACGGTAGATGGCGCTGTTTATACGCTACAATTTGGGGTTACAATATATATCTTATGACATCAGAGGGAAGCGTCAGATATGAACAATTACGGCGTTATGTTTTTTTGTATATGAGTATATACTAGGGGGCTGTGCCCCCCATCCCAATTGATTGAAACTCAGGATCATCGCAGGGTGGTCCCCCTGCAGTGATATCTCCCCCACGAGGAGTCCCCTTAAATTTACTGTTTCTCCCCCCCCCCAACAGCTTTTTACTGGCAAAAAACCTAACCTAATGACAAACCATACTTACTTTTATAGGTTTCTTGATTAGTTTATAAACCTCTAAATAATCTAAAGGTTTTTTGCGGCCATGCAAACTAAACCCGAATTCGAATAACGATGAAGAAGCACAACTAGAACACGAAAAAGCCATAACAAAACAGAAAAAAATGCTAAGCGGGTTCTATTTATAGCTACAATGTTGCCAGTAAGAAGCTGTAATCATTCACTGTGAAACAAAAAATATGAAAACAATAAGACATCAAGAAACCTTAACATAATTTAACGGATGACAAAAGCCACAAGGGCCTATCAAAGGTCATCCGTATCCATCAAATCCCACCCATATAATGCATCCATAGGATTTTGTCAGATCATGCAGCTACAATATACAATTTAACAATCCATAGGAATGTCCAACCATGCATCTACAATATATAATTTAAAGCCTCCATAGGAGTCTGTCAAAAACAAAATCAAAATCCCCCAAAATATACAATAAAAAGAAACTGCATCCACAGGAATGAGTCAAGAAACATATCCACATACTAAAAAGTAAGAAATTAACCCTCCATCCCCATATAATCATCCAATCTGCGCTTGAAAACATTCAAGTTTGGGCTGTCTACAGTCTCAGGTGGCAAACTATTCCAATAATCCACCACTCTGTTAGTGAAAAAATATTTTCTAACATCCAGTCTGCACCTCTGTTTTTTAATCTTTAAGTGGTGGCCTCTAGTTCTATTACTACCTTCTAACTCAAATAACTTGCTGAAATCTAATTTATCCATCCCAGAAAAGATTTTAAAAAGCTCAATCATATCTCCCCTCACACACCTTCTTTCAAATGAAAACATATTTAATACCCTCAGTCTATCTTCATATTCAAGGTGCTTCAGGGATGGTATTATTTTTGTTGCCCTCCTTTGTACTGACTCTAATAAGTTTATATCATGTCTAAAATGTGGTGACCATGCCTGTATACAGTACTCTAAATGTGGCCTGACATAAGAGTTGTATAGTTTAAGGATGACCTCCTTACTCTTGTAGCTAACATTTCTTTTAATGTAACCTAGCACCCTATTTGCTCTATTTTTTGCCTCAATACACTGCTTTGAAAATTTCAGTGACCTATCTACTACCACTCCTAAGTCTTTCTCATCTTCAACTGAATTAAGCCAATATCCATCCATCTCATAGCTAAATTCCCTATTATCTCTCCCCATGTTAATAACTTTGCATTTATTAAGGTTAAAAGTCATCTGCCACTTCTGAGCCCAAGCTAACAGCTTATCTAAGTCACCCTGCACTTTAAAGCTACCCTCAACCTCTTTGACTACAGCTGCCAATTTAGTGTCATCAGCAAAAATTGACACTTTGCTATTTACACCTTGCCCAAGATCATTTACATAGATTATAAATAATAAAGGGCCTAAAACTGATCCCTGAGGTACGCCACTAATAACATTCCTCCACTCTGACCTCACTCCATTCAGTACAACTCTCTGTTTCCTATTTTTCAGCCATTCAGTTATCCAATTTAAAACGTTCCCACATATCCCATGCAGCTTTAATTTATGAACTAGTCTTCTATGTGGAACCTTATCAAAAGCTTTGCTGAAATCTAAGTAGATCACATCAACTTTCTCACCCCTATCTAATTCTTTAGTTACATAATCCATAAAATCCAGTAAATTAGTTAAACACGATCTATCTTTTCTAAAACCATGCTGAGCATCATTAATTAACCTGCTACTCTCTAGATGATCAGAAATTCCCTTCTTAACCATCTTCTCAAGAATTTTACAGACTTAGAAAAAACTATAAACAAGCAGAGGCGCAGATATTTAGTAAATAATACAGATTAAAAGTTACAAATCCCCAAACAACAAAAAATATAACGCCGTGATTAGTCACATCTGAAGCTACCGTCTGACATCATGATATATTGTAGCCTACTAACAGCGCCACCTAACGTGCGCCCCAAATCTGAAGTATTACCCTCCATTCTTTCCAATACTGGTGCACCACATTAAAAAGTCTCTGCAGACCTTCTGCAGTCTCACTAACCAGAATTATATCATCTGCAAATCCCAAGGTTGTCAATAGGCGCTCCCGAACCATGGCTCTTTAATTTTCACTCTCCCCAAAAGTTGAACAGGCTAGGAGAGATGGTACACCCTTTTCTAACCCTGATAATTTGGTAATTTGGTAAATTGAGGGCCAGAGAGTGCGTGGGTCAGCACTATGGGCCCTGGAGAAGGTCAATGCCATTTATATTTCTCTGTACTTTGGCTTAGGAAAGATTTAGCGGACTTTGCTTGCTGGGCTGACTTAGCAATCTAACAGGAGATAAGCCATGTTAGTACAGGAGGGAGGGGATGATCTATGATTTATATTCTATGTAACTGTCCAGTTTTAGTCAGAAAGAACTGGAGATAATTGGAAATTGCTTGGCGGATAGGGATGGGGTAACCGATTCCGTTGAGGATGACTGGGATTGTGAGTTGCATTACTCCAATTTCTCTGAGTTTTTCACGGAGTAGTACTCGATGGGAGTGATGGTGCAGGCATTCTAGTAGGAAGTGCTGGATGGTTTCTGGTTGATTGGGGCACCAGGGGCAGTCTGGAGAGGGAGAGAGACCCAGGCGGAAGAGATGAGCAGACAGACCAGAATGTCCAATTCTCAATCGGACGAGGGCAGAGTCAAGACGACGATTGATTGACCTTGACCAAAGTATAGGGCCAGAGTCCTCATAAAGGATGGATCTGAAGGATCCATGGAGCTGTTGGCGGAGGTCTTCTTCCCATGTAGCTCTGTTGTGTGCCTTCCAGAGGGAGGTTCGTGTGGCTGGAGAGATGGGAAGTGTTCCCAAAATGGGAGTGGAGTGAGCTTGGTTTGCTGCTCTGTCCGCTTTTTCATTGCCGATGATACCAGAGTGGGCTGGGATCCATTGCAGCTTCACATGCCATAGAGGGTGGATGAGGAAGTCAAGTAGCAATGCCTGAATTTCATAGCAGAGTTGTGGGTGGGTGAGGGGTGCGGAGGAGAGGAGAAGCTGAAGCGAGGACATTGAGTCAGTGTAGATGATTATTTTCCTGGAGGGGACTAGTGTCCGGGCTATTTTAAGAGCATGGAACAAGGCATACAGTTCAGCCACCACGATATTGTGCAGGGGATCTAAATGCCATGTGAATTCAAATGGGCATTCTAGGCAGATGACTGCTGCTGTAGTTGAGGGGGGATCCGTATGGTGGGAGCCGTCTGTGAATATGGCTAAGTAGTCTTTGTAAGTGGCATTTTCTAGGCTGCAGAAGATTGCTCTCAATTTGTGGGGTGGGTCATATTTTGTCCATTGACATGGGAGGGAGGGTGATATCACTGCGGATAGTGATATCCAAGGTGGAATGGGAGGCGTTGCTGGAAGTGGAGCCTGCCGTGGGAGAGGAAAAGCAAATTGAGCAAAAGTCTGGGCTGCACGGACTGCTACTGGGCGATGTGAAGAAGTTGGCCAGGGTTGAAGATATGCGTGGGAGGCTATGATTGTTGCAAGAGGGTGGTCTTCTGGTAGGTATGTAGTCCGATAGAGCCATTTTCCAAGGAGGTTCTTTCTTCTGTATTCTAAGGGAAGGATGCCACTTTCTGCATGAAGTGCTGAAATGGGGGATGATCTGAAGGCTCCTAGGGCAATTCTCATTGCACTGTGCTGAATAGGGTTTAGTTTTGCCAGCTGGGTCTTATTTGCCGCAGAGTAGACAATCGAACCATAGTCTAGTTTGCTTTGGATGTAGGCTGTGTAGAATTGAAGGAGTGTTTCCCGGGAGGCACCCCATTTCACACCAGCAATGCGGCGCATCAAGGCGAGACAGTTGAAACATTTCTCTCGCAGTTGGTTGATTTGGGTGTTCCAACTTAGAGTTGGGCTATCTAACCATAGTCCAAGAAACTTATGGGCGGACACCCGTTCAATAGGTGTGCCAGAAATGAGCAAGGGTGGTGGTGGTCCTAGATGGCGACGAGTGAACCAGAGAGATTTGGACTTGGTCTTGTTTAGGTGCAGGTTCCAGCTTTGAGCCCATGCTGTGAGGTCGTTTACCGCGTTTTGGAGTCTGTCATGGACCAGTTGGGGAGTTTGGGCGGTGCAGAAGATGGATATGTCATCTGCATATAATAGAGATGTTGTATGCACACTGTCCGGTATGTCTGCTATGTATATTGTGAATAGAAGAGGGCTCAGAGGGGATCCTTGTGGGACTCCTTGGTTGATCTTGCGGGGAGAAGCTTGGGTTGACCCTATCAGCACTGTGTAGAGACGGTTAGAGAGGAAGTCTTTGATCCATGAGAGGGGGGGGCCGTGCATTCCCAGGTTCAATAGTTTGTGCAGCAAGGCCTCATGGTTAACTGTGTCAAAAGCATTTGACAGATCAAAGGAGACGGCCTCTGCCACTAGATGTTCCTTGAAGGTGGATTGCACCAGGTGGTCTAGATGTATGAGTGCGTCCGTCGTGCTGCGGCCTGGTCGGAAGCCATATTGATTAGGGTGGTGATGGTGGTGGGATTCCAGCCACCAGGCTAGACGCTTTTGGACCATTTTTTCCAGGAGTTTGCTGGTGCAGGAAAGGAGGCTAATTGGTCTGTATGATGCCGGGTCACTAGGGTCTTTTCCTTTTTTGGGGATGGGGAGGATGAGGGCAAGTTTCCATGGGGAGGGGAATTGGCCTTGGGTCCAGCTGTCGTTGAATAGCTCCAGTAAGAAGCTTAGGTGAACTTCAGACAAGTGACTTAGGAAGTCAGAGAGGATCATGTCGGAGCCAGGGGCCTTGCCTTTTTTCATGGAAGAAAGTGCCCCATGCAATTCTTTGAGTTGGAAAGGGGATGCAAGTGGGTCATCTGTGGTGTTGGAAATACTCTCTGTGAGAAGCCTGGCTTGAGGTCTGGTTAAGAGAGAGTCTGCTTTGCTGCTGTATAGTCGGCTGTATTCTGTGGCAAAGGCTTCAGCCTTGTCTTTTTCATTTGTTAGTGGGAAGCCACCTGAGCAGAGGGGATAGGAATTGGGCTTTGAAGGTGAGGTCATGTGTCTGAAGAAAGTCCAGACTTTAGTGGAGGGGGTGGAAAAGGAAAGCGAGCTACAGAATTTATGCCAGGAGTTTCTTTTTGCCTGAAGTAAGATCCTTTTGCACTTGGCGTCCTGTCTGTTAAATCCAATTTTGTTAGTTTGGGAGGGCTGACGTCTCCATCTTGCAAATGCTAGTCGTCTGAGGCGGATGGCTGATGCACACTCTTCTGTCCACCAAGGACAGCGGGGGCGGCCATTGAAACGACTGGTGGTTAGGAGAAAAGTGTGTTCCCCAGCTGCCTTGAGGGATTCTGAAAACCAGTTGGCTTTTTCTTCAACTGAGAGGAGATTTGGGGGGGGAGGTTCGAGTGAGGCTTGGAATTTTGTCCATTTTCCTGGGTTTGTTTTCCAATGAGGGCGGATTGACCTAGGGGGAGGGTTTGTGAGGCCATTTGAGGAGATGATCACTGGTAGATGGTCGCTTCCCATATATTGGCCGGTAGAAACTACTGAGGAGGTGAAGGACCCACTGCCAATACACAGATCCAGGGTTGAAGGCACGGCTTTTGCTGGGTCCACCCTGGTGGGGTGAGAAGGGAGAGGTGGGTCGAGAAGAGGAGGGCTTGAAAGAGGGCAGAGCCTGGGCGGCTTGTGATGGCTGATGGATCCCAGTGGGGGTGGGGGGGCATTGAAATCTCCCATGATGAGGCTTGTAGGGGAGAGTTGGTCAAAATAGTGGTTAAATTCTCGCTCAGTGACTGGGAGGCATGGGTTGTAGCAGATGAGAATTTCACACCAGGTTCCGCCGATGGCTATCTGCACTGCCAGCAGTTCTAGAAGGCCTTGGGGGTATGGTATGAGTGTGTGGAGACGGTGGGTCAATCCATGTTTAATGAGAAGGAGGAGGCCACCACCTGCCCGATTTGACCTGTCTCTGCGGAGTGCAGTGTAACCTTGGAATGAGGGTGAGATTTCAGGCTGGAACCAGGTCTCACATATGCCAACTATATTGGGTGATAGAGAGTTGATGAGTAGAGAGAGGTCTCTCATCTTGTGACGAAGGGAGCGGGCATTCCAGAAAACTATAGGGCTGTGCATTGAAGCCATTATGAGAGGAATGAAGTGAACAGATTGATTACACTAGGGAGGAGAGTGATAAGGGCTTGTTGGACAGGAGAGCCAGATTGGAGCAGGGTGACGAATTCTTTTAGGAGATTTGTGATCTTCACTATGAGTGGCTGAGCTGAGGGTGCTCCTTTGCGGTGGTGAAGAGGCACATTCTGGATGACTGGGGAAAGTGGGTATGGAGGAGGAATTGGAGAAGGGCTCTTGGGGTGATAGTATTGGCTGGGGCAGGGCCTCTTGGGAGTGGTCTCTCTGTTGGCTCTGTGTGAAGAGGAGGAGGTTACAGGTGGATTTGGTTTACCGAGGTTCCTTGGTGGGATGGGAGCAGCAGCCATCTCTGCATAGGAGGGGGTCTGGAGGGGCTTTCTTGGGGGAGTTTTAGGAGAAGAGCGGATATCCTGGGAGGATAGTGAGGGCGTAGTTTTGGAGGCAGTGGAAGTTGTCCTGGAGTTTTTTGGGGCTGAGTAGATGGAGTGGAGCTGGGCATGGATGGTATAGGTAGGGATACTATCATCCACTGATTTGCGTTGGATCTGCCTTGCCTTTTCTGAGAATGGACAGTTGTTGGAGGAGGGGCGATGGTTGTCGTCGCAGAAGTAGCAGTAGGGGGGATTTGAGCATTCTTGGCCTGCATGAAAACCACTGCATCTGCTGCATCTTTGTGTGGATCTGCAGGTCAGTGATCCATGGCCAAAACGCTGGCATGTGAAACACCTCAGAGGGGGGGAAATGTATGAGAGAACTGAGTAGGAGGTGAAGCCCAGAGCCATTCTTTCTGGTAGTCCTCCTGCAAATTTGAGATGCACTGAGTAGGTGGAAGCCTCAGGATGGGAAGGTAGTCTAGAAATCTCCATAAGACTGGACAGGCTGTTAGAGTCAAGGATCCGCAGGTTGTTTCTGAGGTCTTCTTGCTGTAGGGAGACTGGAAGGCCAGAGATCCTTCCATATTTGTATTTGCCTAATGAGGCATCTTCCGGGCGCCAGCACTTGACTGGCCATTCCCCCAGGGTGGAGACATCTTCGAGATCTACCTCTAGTTTATTAATATTAGAGAGTTCAATTCTTAGGGCTGTACCTTTTCCCAAGATTCGGCAGGATCCCTCTTTTATGAGTTTATGGAATGGTGATGAGTTTAGGGCAGTTGTAACTTTTAATGGGTGGGAAAATATGGCCTTGTCTTCAGACGATCTGATGAGAACAACATTCTGAGACTCAGAGTTGTCATTTGGAGCCAGGGTTGAGTTGGAGGCATGGTGAGATCGAGGAATATTAGGTCTTGGAGCGTCTTGGTTGAAGCGAGGACGTGAAGTCGGACGAGGGTCCGCTTCGGCGGAAGGGCTGGGGCCACGTTTGCCCTTGGGGGTTAGGGAAACTTCCATTGGGGGACCGTTCACCTGGGCCTGGCGGCCTAGGTCTCCCAGAGCTAAGCTAGGGATACTCCAAGAGGTTATAGGGGCCGAAAGCCTTTAGAAGACTGTAGTTGCGGGCGAC
Source organism: Ceratothoa steindachneri (assembly GCA_963969495.1). Taxonomy (NCBI): domain Eukaryota; kingdom Metazoa; phylum Arthropoda; class Malacostraca; order Isopoda; family Cymothoidae; genus Ceratothoa; species Ceratothoa steindachneri. Next base: position 128,498,530 of record OZ018330.1, on the reverse strand, counting down.
CGTGAGTGAGCAGGTGATGTAAAGTTCGACGACGAAGTGAGAGCGATCAAAAACGTCCGATTCCTTCAGAAGATCAGTCTTAACCCTGATAACATTTACCATCAATCGTGGTCTATATCTTTCAGATTGAGTTTGACTTTAGTATTTACATATAGTTTTTGTATCACACTTAGAATATTCTCATCCATCTCCAAGTCTTGTAGTCTAGCAAACAATTTTGTTCTCTCAATTCGATCAAAGGATTTCTCTATATCGAGAAAGCTGACATATAACACACACCCTTGCTTCCTTACCCTCTCTATTACATTCCTGAGAATATACAGACAAAATCCAGCCATAAATTCATTTTGCTCATCACCAAGTATCCTTTCACATTTATCCCACTGATTCAGCTTCTTTTTCATGATGCTGCCAAACATCTTTCCTATCACACTCATTTTAGCTACTGGTCTGTAGCTGTCTACCAGTTTTTTGGCTTTATTACCACCTTTTTGCAACAAATTGATCTAATAATTTTATTTTGCTCTACTCGTTTTTAGGGTACAGTAGCTATTTCATCCTCAAAAATATTAAACTTGAAAATCTATGTTAGAAATTACTTGGCTATAACTTTTGAATATACAGTAAACCCTCAATATAACGAACTATATGGAGCGGGGGGTCATTCATTAAAGCCGAAAGTTCATTAAACCAATGGCCGTTAAAAGCAATGGAAATAACGAACCAAGTTTGTTATGGATATGTAATACATATGTAATTACTAATAAAGTTAAGTGGACTACACAACATAGTATTGATACGAACCTTGCACTATAGGAGACATGTGACACACCAACACTCACTCAGGCTGGTCGTAACGCTTCCCTGTTAAACCCGATGGAGTTCGGCCAGCAAATTTGGTTCGTTATATCCCAAATTCATTATATTGAGGTTCGTTATATCGAGAGTTTACTGTAAATGAAAAAAATAGCTATAAATTTTCTGAACTTCAACATTTGTAATTCCTTTTGTTTAAAAAAAATACAAAATATTTGATGCTCAAATATATTTCTGAATGTCACCATTTTGTTTTTTCAAACTATAAAAGAACTCTTAGAATGAACTTGGATAAAAACTTAAAATATACCTAGGTCATAATCAAACTAACCCCAAAAATGACCATTGGTGATAGACTAATAGTCTGATAAACTTATAGTATAATATTTTCAATTATTCAACCTGTGTTCCTCATTCATTAATTTGCTGAGTCTTCATTTTGCTGTGAAGATGGACTCTTCTACAATTTGCTCTTATGGGATGGATCACTGATGTGGTGGTATGGTAGGCAACTTATCACTGAATTGCCTCCTTTATATTACATAGTTCTTTCCTTCCATGTTTGGCGATGAGGTTTAGCTTGTTCATGTCTAACCAAAATTATTAAATTAATCTTAACATTTTGTTCATACAAACATTGATTTTATTTACTCAACATTAAAGATCAATGATTACTTCTCTCGAAGTCTTGGAAGATTTCGTGGAAAGCATAGGTTTGATAAAATTGTTGGAATATTGGACAGGATCAACAAGGATCATGGTATATCTTATAACATAAATTGCATACAGAATCACTGACAAAATCACTCGAAAATTGTGAAATGCTTTAAATAATTCGGCATTCATGTCCAGAATTGTACTGACCACATTGATGTAAATGATGATGAAAAAAATTTAGATGAAGAGGTTATCATCAGCATTTTTTATGAACAGTCAGGAAAGCATGGAGAGGAGTCAGTGAAATTATCAATCTATATTCAATGTGCCTCTGACATAATGACTTGGTAGCAAAAATTTATAAAAATAAAGGACTAAATTTACCTGGACAAACGAAGATTAAGCATTCTGCAATGGAAAATTTTTGGTGCTGTAGAATGTTGCGGGTAAACCCAAGTCAGCAGGAAAAATACCTAGAACTAAACTCATAAGAAAATTATTGAGGACAAGAACAGATAGTGAGAGTAAAACTATTGAGCATAAAGTGGAGGAAATTTTACTTAGAGTGAAAGTCTCATATGAACAAGAGAGAGAGATAGAGAGTATAAAGAAAACAGAGCACTGTCAGTGATCAAAGGAAACCTTACGTATTTCTACAGTTATGCTCAATAGAAATTGAAATCCCGAACGAGTGTCGGTCCTCTGCTAAACAAAAAGAGGGAGCTAGTAAATAATCTAACCTCGGTGGCAAACATCCTGGAAGAGCAGTACAAGTGTGTACCCAGTGCCAGAGAAAGTAATACTCATCATCATCATCATGGTACGGGCTCATGAGGTAATCCTGTAGTCGCCCAATCATTGTTGTGAAAATTTCTATGATGCTGGCTACCGTGTAGCTATACCAGTTGGCATCCCAGTGTTTATCCAACTTGTTCTTAAAAGACTGGAGACTTGTGGCTGTGATCACTTGATCTGGCAGAGAATTCCAGTCATTGACAATCCTCTGGCCAAATACATTTTTCCTCACCATCTTCTGGCTATGGCAGTTAAATAGTTTATTCGAATGACCTCGCGTTGCTGAATATTCCTGAGGTATGAAGAACAGGCCAGGGTCGATTCTCTCCAATCGATTTAGAAGCTTGTAAACTTGAATCATATCACCTCTACGGCGTCTATATTTCATAGAAAAGAGTCCAAGCTGACGCAGTCTTTCGCTAAATTCTCACTCAATTCCGGAACCAATTTTGTAACTCTTCTTTGTACGGATTCCACCTTCATATCATTGGCGATGAATCGTGGGTACCACCGATGTTGCCATATTCCAAATGGGGACGAACTAATGCATTTATTAACAGTGGCAAGGTATCTCTGGTAAATGTTACAAATGTACCTTTCACAATTCCCAACATCTGGTTGGCCCTTTTAACTGCAGCGGACACTTGTGCATGGAATTTCAATTCAGAGTCAATGATTACCCCTAGATCTTTCTCTTCTTTAACTTGATCCAGTATTTCACCATCCATGGTATATACATAGTCTTGATTGTGGAATCCAAAATGCATCACTTTACATTTTTTTCGTTAAACCTCAACTGCCATAGATTATACCATTCACCTAGCTTCCTTAAATCTCCCTGCGAGTCCCGATGATCTTGTGATGTGTTTACTTCCTTGTAAATCTTCGTGTCGTCAGCAAATATTTTAACTGTACTTGATACAGCATCAGGTATATCATTGATAAACAACACAAACAAAATTGGTCCCAGAACACTTTCCTGTGGTATACCGCTTTTCACTACTGTCCAGTCATCTGTCTTCATTCATGACTACCCGTTGTCTTCGGCCTGTCAAGAAGCTTTCTATCCAATAATAAGTTTTCCTTCTATCCCGTAAGCTTTCAGTTTACTTAAAAGTCTTGTATGAGGAACTGAGTTAAAAGCATTCTGGAAGTCCAAATACACAACATCAAAGCTCTTTCCATGCTCCACAAACAGTGACTATTCCTTTAAACATAAGAGTAGCTGAGTCGTACATGATCTATCCGGGACAAAATCATGTTGCTGATCAGCAAACAGACCATTATTAATCATATGTTTGACAATATCGTCTCTTACTATTGTCTCCATAATTTTACGCACGACTGCTGTTAGACTTATTGGTCTATAATTCCCAGGCTGCCGTCGACTTTCTTTTTTATGGATTTGGGTGATATTGGCATCTTTCCAGCCTTGTGGAATTTCACCAGTTTCTTGAGATTTATTGTAAATAATATTTAATGGTAGGCTAATACTAAGCATTTTGGGGTGAAAACCATCTGGTCCAGCTGATTGTTTTTTTATTAGTTTCTTTCTCACTTTTTCTTCACTAATTACCACATGATCTAATGGGTTACTGCCAACATATTTGTTTTATAACTGTGGAATATTTCTTTGATCCTCCTCAGTGAAAACACTAACAAAAAAGTCAGTTAATGTTGCCGCTTTATCAATATCATTTCTTGCTGTGTTACCATTGCCATAGTCCAAGTCACCAATCCTAGATCTTGTCCGGAGTTTACTATTAGCATATTTCCAAAATGCTTTGGAGTTATGCTTAATCTCACTAACCAGTTTCTTTTCAAAGTCTTTTCTTAAATTTCTTATTAAGTTTCTGAGTGCATTCACTTCAGCCTTATATAACCTTTCATCTTCACTATAATGTGTGAGTCTAAAACGCTTCCATTTAGTGGACTTACGTTTTCTTATTTTCTCCACCCTGTGATTTATGTAAGATATACCATGTTTCTTGGCCTTCACTACAGAAATGTTCTCATCCATCTGCTCCTTCAAGTGATTGCTGAAAAAGCTCCATGTCTCATGCTAATCCATTTTCATCATACAATTTGTCCAGTCTATTTTCCCAAGCTTCCATGCCATTTGTTCGTAGTTACCTTTAAAATAGTTGTATCTTTTCATTTCACTTTTCTGCATATTAGTATAAAGATTCATATCATATATTAAACATATTAAACTCCACTGACTTTTTAAAATGGAAAGGGGAAACGAGGACACAATTAATGACATAACTTTTAGTCACAATGATATCGTAGAGGTCATAAAGAAATCAAAATCAAACTCAGCAGCTGGACCTGATAACATATCAGCGGCATAACTGAAAAACTGCAAGCAAACCCTAGCTGTTCCTATTAACATTATGTTGATGTGATCCCTTCTGGCTTTGTAACTATGGATATGGCGCCAATGACCCTCAGTCGGTAGATGGGGGATGCAGTCAAGGAGATCAGGCAGTCAGTGCAACGGAATCTTTCTTTCTGCTTTGTGAGAAAGGACTGCCTGGTAGTTTGGTATGCAGTGCAATCTGACGTTGAATAATTTTTCTTGCAGGGGGTTCGGTCATAGTAGAAGGGTGTGTGACTCTAACTGGTCAAAGCAACTTGGCGTAATGCTTCGTGTGGCCCTGAGTGGTGACAAAACTTGGAGTGTTTTCTTGCCCATCTGTGATGAAGATCTGGTACGATGCAGTGACGGAGAGCAAAGAAGCTGCATGACTTTAGCTTTATTTAAAATAAAAGATTTGTTCAGACTATCTTCTGACCTAAAGTTTACAAGAGCTTAATATAAGGTTTATATGAGGGGGTAGGGCTCATCTTCAAAGGGGTTTACCAATAGGATACTACTTAGGAAGAGCTATTGACTACTTTAATGGAAGTCTCCCAATCCTATATTACGTGGGAGGAGTTTTCACAGGTTCTTTTAAGTGGGTCTCCCAATACTAGTCCTAAGAAGGGCAGGTCACTTTCCAACACTGCCTGTTTATTTGCTGCTTTTACAACCAGTAGGTGGGCATACACCCACCTAGCCTATCCTTTTTTAAAGCAATGTTTTGGTTTTGGTTACTTACATGCGCGATATCTATTCTTATATCATGAAGGGTGGAAAAATCAATTTCAAAATTTAGTCAACATATGAGAGAATTGGATATAAAGAACAGCTGAGCTTTAGGGGAACTCACTCATGAAGCCTGTTTTATTTCTCATGTCTGCCCCATCCTTGATTTTGGATCTGTGGCTGGGTTCACAGGTTATTATGGTGATATCAAATTATTAGAAGGTGTACAGAGACAACGGACAAAGAGAATTGCAGGAATTCGAGATTTGACCTATAGTGAGCGTCTTGATCATTTAAGTTGGTATTCTATTAAAGGCAGAGTGATTAAAGCTGACCTGATTATGGTCAGCTCTGAATATGTTGTGTCCGCTGAATCTGTTGCCACCTTTAAACGCCACCTTAACTCAGCTCTCGGTCAGTTTTGACAGATTCGGATGACCTTTGATAGGCCCTTGTGGCTTTTGTCATTCGTGAAATTATGTTATGTTATTGTACTGTTCATAATTGCCCCTGCCGCCTGCCAAGTCAAATACTATTGACATGTGCGAGGAATTTGATGGTAGTTCTTCATCTCACCTTGGTGATGCCACATTAGCCAACCACTGTATTATACCAAGGACATCTCTCTGAAAGTCATGGTTGGAGGCATCTACAGTTTCTAGATGGGGATTAAACCACATCTAGGCAAGTCTCTTTTAAAAATCTCCAGACCAAAGAAACCTGGTGGTGTACCATGGAGGAAGATTTACAGGCAATCAATGGTACCAGGGAGCAAGCATTGGATAGACAAGTGGAACTCCATCATCAAACGTCTAACGTAGACGACATCTACATCAACGTCCAAAACGAAGAACAACTGATAAACATCAAACAGCAATTTGAGGAGAAATCCATGTTAAAATTCACTTATGAATTGAGCACGGGCAATAAACTCCCTTTTTTGGACGTTGAGGTACAAAACATCAATGGTATTTATATCACAAGAGTATATAAAAAAGTACGGGCATTCGAAGATGCCTCAATGCAGATAGTGAATGCCCTGAAATGTACAAAATAAATGTAATCGGCTCATGCATCCGCCGAGCATATAAAGGCTGCTCCACGTGGGAAATTTTCCATCAAGTGATCTCACGCGGAAAACAAACACTCGTGAACAACGGTTTCTCGAACAATATGATTAAAAAACAATTCCAATCATTTTTAAATAATAATTTCAAAGATACGGACAAACGAAAAGTAATCAGGGAGCAGTAAACAACATCAAACTATATTACAGAAATCAGATGTCCACGGCGTATAAAATAGATGAAAAAACGGTAATACTTCAGATTTGGGTCGTACGGTAGGTGGCGCTGTTAGTAGGCTACAATTTTGGGCTACAATATATCTCTTATGACGTCACACGGTAGTTTCAAATGTGACCAATCACGGCGTTATATTTTTTTGTTGTTTGGGGGGATTTGTAACTTTTAGTCTGTATTTTTTACTAAATACCTGCGCCTCTGCTCAGTTATAGTTTTTTTCTAAGTTAGGTAAGATTGTTTTGTTTTCTTATTTTTTGTTTCGCAGTTAACGATAACAGCTTCTTACTGGCAACGTCGTATCTATAAATAGAACCCGCTTAGCATTTGTTTCTCTTTCGTTATTGCTTTTTCGTGCTCTAGTTGTGCTTCTTCGTTATTCGAATCCGGGTCTATTTTGCATGACCGCGAAAAACTTTTAGATTATTTAGAGGCGCATAAACTAAGCAAGAAACTTACAAAAGTAAGTATTATTTGTCATTAGGTTAGGTTTTTCTGCCAGTAAAAGGCTGTTGGGGGTAAAAAAAAGGAAATTCAAGGGAACTGCTCGTGGGGGAGATATCACTGCGGGGCACCACCTTGCGATGATCCGTAGTTTCAATCAATTGGGGAGGTATGGGGGGCGCAGCCCCCCAGTCTATACTCATATACAAAAAAATCTAATGCCGTAATTATTCACATCTGACGCTACCATCTGACGTCATAAAACATATATTGTAGCACAAAATTGTACCCTATGAACAGCGCCACCTACCGTGCACCCCGAAACTGAAGTGTTACCGAAAAAAACATCAAGGAGATTATATACCGTAACATCAAGGTTAAGAATCAAATGGACAAAATTCAACTTATTATATACATGTACTATAAAACGAGAAAAGCCAACAATCTCATGATGAAAAACAACAGCTGCCAAAACTCCTCGAATCTAAAGTCAACTAACATAGTTTACGAGTTCATCTGCCCCAATAAAGACTGAAAGCTTTATAATAACTCAAAATATTTTGGCATGACAACTACCAACCTTTCGAGACGTTTAACCATGCATCTGCAAAGCGCAGGGCCTAAAAATCATATAGAGAGCGCGAACAACATCAACCTAACGAGAGATATTCTAGTTGACAACAACGTAATTAAAAGAAAAAAGGGAAATAAAGCTAGGTTAAACATTTAGAATCCATCCCAATAAACGAAGAAAAGCCGGCCAACAATAGTCAGGCGTTGAGCTGTAATCGAACATTAAAAGTTGTTTTAAAATTCTACTCACTGGATTGGCTCGTTTCCTAAAACGCTGCGCTTAAGCCAGGCGGAATTAATATCCCCTAAAACCCCCCGAGGGGGGGGGGATTCAGTCCGATTCTGACTTCACACATTTCATGGGTAAAGGAGGAAAGATTATATAAAGAAGCTCCGAACATGATCGAATAAGATCGAAAGCTCAGCAATTCAGTTTGTTTTTTTACCAAACCCATTCATTTAAAAGAGAGATGAATATACAGGACAAGTGATCTACCATCTGATCTACAAGATAGAATAAAAAAAGACAGAATAATAGAAAGTTGCCAAAAGAAAATGGTTAAGGCGAAATACACCATGGTCTTCAACAAAATATATATATGTATATATATATATATATATATATATATATATATATATATATATATATATATATATATATATATATATATATATATATATATATATATATATATATATATATATATATAGGATCGATTTATTTGTGAAATCAGGTTTCGACGAAAACATCCGTCATTTTTAATCGCTGGTAAAATAATGAATATAGAGAGATGCTTAACCTAAAGGCACACAATTTTAGAAGTCGAAATGTAATTAGGGGGGACGGTATGGAACCGTGGCATTTTTTAGCAGTAGAAGGAAGAATTTTCTGCTTATAAAGGGATTAATGTTGAATTGCACATCGGAGGTATTAAAGTTTGGAATTTTCTTTATAAGAGCTGATTCTATTATACGCCTATTTATAGAATTATGAGAATTCTATTTTTATTTTTTTTACTTATCAATGTCAATTGAATGGTTGCCATTTGACATGTCTAGGAACAAACTAGATGAAAGGCTTCCACGGCCCATGTCGCATTTGTGTTCCTTCATTCTTTTTGGAGAATCTGCCGCATGGACTATAATAAAGCCCCTGTTCTTAATCTTTATATTGATTTTTAGAGACTATTTAGGATCGTTTTTCGTATTGAAAGGCAACATTTATGTTGTTGGCCAGTGCCAACTCTTTAAAATTAATTAATTGGGGCGAGTATGGGAATCTAATAAAATTATTATTACATACTTTTCCTTCGGATTAGCTGGTAAGTAGTTAAGGGACTACGCCTTCGCGTAGTCCCTAAACTACGCGACGCTTTGCAGACGCCATTCAATAGGCCTTTAGTAATTGCCGAACCAGCAGCGCGGAGGAGAGATAGGACAACATCCGTAACTCCACATACAAGCATGCTTGTTCACACTCCTGCAAAGAATCGGATGTCCACCCAAGCTCCTGAGAATGAGTATTTCCTTTCTCGAAGACATGAAAGACAGCGTCCATTGTGGTGGCTCCTCCCCCATCAAGAGCGGAGTCAAACAGGGTTGTGTGCTCGCGCCGACACTTTACGGCATTCTGTTCTCCCTGTTGCTGCGTGACGCCTTCAGTCAATATGAAGAGGGTGTCTACCTTTAATCCAGAAGCGATGGCAGCCTGTTCAACCTTGCAGACTTACGTGCAAAGACAAAGGTGCGAAAAGTCATCGTTCGCGAGATGCTATTTGCTAACGATGCCGCCCTGACAGCATGCACCGAGGCTGCCCTCCGAGAGCTCATCAGATGTTTCGCTCTTGCCCGCAAAGAGTTTAGCCTCGCGATCAGCATCAAATAACCAACATTTTGATTCAAGATGTTAGCTCAGCCCCCTGCATTTTCATCGGTGACTGATCCCTCGATATGGTGGAAGATTTCACATACCTTAGCTCAACCACCTCCAGAAGTCTAAATCTGGACAACGAGCTGAATTCAAGAATTGGCAAGGCAGCTGCAACAATGGCCCGCCTTTCAAAGAGGGTGTAGAAAAACTCCATGCTCACCATCAAGATAGAGATACAAGTGTATCTACCCTGCCTATTGAGTACACTGTTCTACACTGCTCTGTACTCCCGCAAAGAACGCAGGCTCAAAACCTTTCACCTACGCTGACTCAGAAGGATTCTAGGCACTTCATGGCAGGACCACGTCCCTAACAAGGAGGTTCTGGCAAGAGCATGTCTTCTCTGCTCACCAATAGACTAGTGAGCTGGCTTGGCCATGTTAGTTGCATGCAGGATGGCAGACTAGCCGAAGACATTTTGTATGGTGAGCTTGCCACCGCTTCAGATCCGCATGAAGGCCTATACTCCGCTACAAAGACATGTGCAAGCGGGACCTCAAGGCGGGTGGCATTTCCCCAGCAAGCTTTGATGCGGTGGCTGCAGACCGCAGAAGCTTGCAACTTGCCACCAAGTTGATCATCAAGACAACAGAGCTGAGGAGGGAGAATATGTGGGAAGAAGGAAGAGCACGCAGGCGACACATAGCAGATTCAGCGCCCTCGGACGACACCGTCTTTACATACAATGAATGCAAGAGGACATGCCGTTCAAGAATCGTGCTGTACAGTCACAGCCGGCGCTGCAGTTCCACCACAGACTGACTTCCATGGTGTAATCTCCATTGTCTTCCGAGACAATATGATATCAATAATAATTATATATTGCTCCTCCAGCCGGAGGAGTAATTCCAGCAGGATTTCAAAGCTCGCTGAAAGAGACCGACGAGTGTTTAAACGCATTCTGATGAAAAAGCCCCAGAGAACTGCCTCTAAACTGACTGAAGATTTGAATCAACATCCCACTAGCCCAGTTTCAACCAAAATTGTTCGCCGTGAGCTCAATAAAGCAGGATATCATGGAAGAGCCGCCATCAAGAAACTTCTGCTTTGTCATCAAAACATTCAGAAAAGGCTGAACTGGTGTAGAGATCTCAAAGACTGTACGACAGTCCAATGGAAGCAAGTCATATTCTCCGACGAGTCCAATTTTTCTCTTTTCCTCACTGCAGGGCGAATTTATGTGTGGGGCAGCCCGGGGAAGCTTTTAAGACTTATGACTACAGCGAAGCACGGCGGAGGGTCATTGATGGTTTGGGCAGTCATATCTTGGAATTCTCTTGGTCCAATCGTTACCCTGCATGGTAAGATCAACAGCAACGAATAACAGAATATTTTACAAAGATCAAACCATCCCATGATCAGACATTATTTCCTGATGGTGAGTGTTTGTTCCAAGATGACAATACCACAATGCACACCGTTCATGTGGTTAATAATTGTTATGAAGAACATAGGAGTGAGCTATGACACATGGAATGGTCCCTGCAATCTACAGATCTTAATATTATTGAGCATTTGTAGTGCGTCTTGGATCGATAAGTTAGAAGTCGTTACCCTCCACCGTCGTGTCTGAAAAAAGCTGGAGCAGATATTTAAAGAAGAATGGCGCAAAATTCCTCTTAATGAAGTCATGAAGCTGTATGTTCAGAAAGCAAATTTAACACATGTTCCAATTATTTTGTCCAACCCTTGTATATATATATATATATATATATATGATAAATAAGCAGGTTAAATTTAGGAAGTTCATTACTATATTATAAATTCTTGGTACCGACGTTTCGGGTAGGAACCCATTCTCAAGGATGTGAGATTATAAATATATACAAACATATCACCCTTATTTATCCTAAAAATACGTATACGCCTGGCAACGCGCAACCCCTCTGCTCTCTTAAGATATATATATATATATATATATATATATATATATATATATATATATATATATATATATATATATATATATATATATATATATATATATTATATATCAATCATCATCACTAACTCTATAATTTAAGAATGGGCTTTTTTTGAGTATTTGAATAATGATTTCATCTTAGTTTTGTTATGACTTATGTTTTTTCATCAAAGGTATTTCTAATAATACTTTTATAATATCGGAAGACAAAGTGGTGAAGTTCCGAAATAAATATAAGTATCGAAGTTCTGTGAATTATTTAAAACCAAAGAATTACAAATGGTGAAGTGCAGATACTTTATTTTTATATATCTTCTTCTTCTATAACTATATTTTAGCAACGTGATACTTTGAAAGGGAAGAAATTTAGTTTAGAGTTCCTTTTTAAAATTATTATAATTGGCGAAGTTCAGAAAATTTATAAAAATTTAACCATGGATGCTTTTTTTTAGATTTTAAGTTTTAATCTTAGTAGTGAAGCGCAAGCCATTGCCTGGTATATCTTAACGTGAATTTACCCATCCCTTTCCTACTTCCTCATTGGTGATTTCTTGTTTTAGAAGCGGTTTGTCGTAGAATGACTCCCGACGATACCATATATATCACTATTCGTTGAGGGAACTTCCTTAATTATCTTTAGAGTGCGTTACTGTCTGGCGGCCGATATTATGTATCTTCGAAATGCTTAAGAAGTGGAACTGAGCTCAATGATAATAATATTGCTATCATTAATAAAATAGAGTTTTATTAATAATAACTATCAACAAACACAAGACGGAAAATATTGACATAAACAGAATGGAAAGGGTCGTGGAGACTTGGGCTAATCCGAGGATTTAAGGGATTAAAAAAAAGGTAAAACAAATATAGAGTTAAAGAGATGGGATGGTTCGATAAACCATTTAAAGCACAGGATAGAATTGACAAAAGGGTTAAGTACTCAAAGGTGACGTTTGGCTAACGTAACTTTTGCACTAGTGGTGCAGTGGAAGGTGGCGCGAAGGAGTTTCGGTCCGCTGGCGAGTTCCAGCCGAAGGGATGGGGATAAAAGGATCCTGACGTGGCGTCTTGGGAAGGAGAACCGTTTCTCGACGAACGGCTTGAAGAACAATGGCTGTTCTAGGTTGTTCTCTTCTGAACAAAGAGGGGATGAGAACCGTCTCTTGTCTACGGGCTCAAGAACAATGGCTGTTCTAATGTTGTTCTCCTCTGAACAACAAGGGGGGGGGGTGATGAGAACCGTTTCTTGGCGAAGGGCTCAAAACGAACAATGGCTGTTCTAATGCTGTTCTCCTCTGAACAACAGGGGGGGGGGGTGAGAACCGTTTCTTGGCGAAGGGCTCAAAACGAACAATGGCTGTTCTAATGCTGTTCTGCTTTGAACAACAGGGGGGGATGAGAACCGTTTCTTGTCGAAGGGCTCAAAACAAACAATGGCTGTTCTAATGCTGTTCTCCTTTGAACAACAGGGGGGGAAGCCTTGGGGACTTGGTGTCACGAAAGGCTCGAACCTTTGGCACTCAAGGAATATTGTCCTCCTTCTGGACAAGTGATGGTGAATCTCGAGGTCGAGGTCACTTGGCGCACAAAGGGAGAGAGGGTCGTGGTGATGTTTCGCGACGAAAATCTGGATCTCCAATCTGATCTTGGTGGTAAAGTTTCCATATAAATAGCCAGGACATCTCCTTGGCGTGGGGGGACAATAGAGTGGGAGCTTCGAGGGAATGCACAGCCGGGCCGGAGAACAATGCCTTATCTGCCCATAAGCCTAACTCAATCTGGCGAGGTCGGCGTATGGGGGCGAACGGGGGGACGATAACCTCCTTGTTTAAACATTGACATCCGGTAGCTGCGATAAGGCTCCAAGCTTCGAATCGAAGATGCACGTGGGCAGCATCGTGGTTTTAAATAATATGGGATAGGAGTTGAAATTAACGCAGCTTCAACTCGTTCTATCACACGGTTCTTTATCTTTTACTAGTCTATATATACCCTTATTATATTATTTTCTCTTGTAGTGGTTATCCTTGAGAATGAACTGAATAAAATTCGAAAGTACTTGGAAGCACCTTTTCATTTTACCTGCGGGACATTGCATTCATTGCAAAAATCACGTGCTACTTTGTGAGTTAGTTATTTCACACACACACACACACACGCACATATATATATATATATATATATATATATATATATATATATATATATATATATATATATATATATATATATATATATATATATATATATATATATATTGGATAATATCAATTATTCATATATCACCTCACCTCCTTCTTCCTCTTCAGTCATTCCTTTTTTATACTCTCTCATTTCTTCCAAATACTATATCGAGAGTGAAGAAACGAAGAAGACCGAAGAACGATGCTCCGACCTTACTAGGAGTACAGGCGACACGCTCAAGTTAGTATTAGCTCGAGCACTGACTAAGAAGGCTGACTACCGATTACCAATTTACTACAGATTGATTGATACTTTCGTCTCATAGATTTTAACAAGAGGAAAGTTTCGAAGGCAGCCTCTTATCAAAGGAACTACTATATCCTTCTTGGAGGTGAGAGTTCTCATGTGTTTTCAATTATGTTGGTTAAAGATCCAATTATATATATATAGCAGGAATATGAAGACATATGCGATAGTTACGAACATTTAATTTTTCGGAAGTTTCGGACATTAACGACGACCATCATCAGCGAATTCTTAAGCGGAATACAAGAAATTAACTATAAACCACACCAAAAAAGAATTATAAGGGCAGTGCGAACAATCCAAAATAAGTTAGATCAGAGGGTATGTAATCAAAGCGGATTTTAATAGATGGAGCGAAGCAATTAATTCAATAAAGTTAAACTTTAAGCGATTGAACGTTAAATGAATACGAGTAGACTAAGGCACGAAAGTTTAAATATTAAATAATCAATAATGGAGGGGCCAAAGAGGACGACTAAAACATTATATTAAGGAAAAGTCAATCATAAACTAAATCATTTAGATATAAATGGGACAAACTAAAATAAAAATTTCTCTGCACGAGTACTAACCTTATTTCGGTGTAGTTGGGAGTATCTGTAGGGGTGCGAAGATGTATAAGAGAAAAACTTCCTTCCAAAGCAAGAATATAAATAGCCCGTTAAATTACCAAGTCAAGACGGACTTCGCCGTAGCGTAACGGTAGAGTGCTACCTCTGGATTCAAAAGACCCGCGATCGATCCCCAAAGTCCACAATTTTTACGAAGAAAATTCTTGAAGAAAACGGAGACCACGAAAAACGCTTTAAGGACAACTCAAGAAAAGTGACCCAAGAGCAAACCGCTGTCAAGGAATACGGAAAGAAAACGACTTCAAGGGCTAACTCGTCTCAAATCAACTCATCTCAACTCATCAAGTAACAAGAAGAACTCGTCCCACATCAAGAACCATCGCATCAAGATAAATGCAAGTTAATATGAAGATACATCAAGAACTAACCCAGCTAGCTCATCAAAAGAAGGAATCTCAGCCAACTAGAATATGGAGTCAAGATAACTGGAAGACCAATATTTCAAGGAGCAACTTCAGTCAAGAAGAAATAAATAGATTTCGATATAGAAAATCAAGATGAAGAATAAGATAGATAAATAAAAATAAAAAGAGAATGCCCCCCCCCCCTCATAACTGTCCCACATCAAGAACCATCACATCGAGATAAATGCAAGTTAATATGAAGATACATCAAGAACTAACCCAGCTAGCTCATCAAAAGAAGGAATCTCAGCCAACTAGAATATGGAGTCAAGATAACTGGAAGACCAATATTTCAAGGAGCAACTTCAGTCAAGAAGAAATAAATAGATTTCGATATAGAAAATCAAGATGAAGAATAAGATAGATAAATAAAAATAAAAAGAGAATGCCCCCCCCCCCCCTCATAACTGTCCCACATCAAGAACCATCACATCGAGATAAATGCAAGTTAATATGAAGATACATCAAGAACTAACCCAGCTAGCTCATCAAAAGAAGGAATCTCAGCCAACTAGAATATGGAGTCAAGATAACTGAAAGACCAATATTTCAAGGAGCAACTTCAGTCAAGAAGAAATAAATAGATTTCGATATAGAAAATCAAGATGAAGAATAACATAGATAAATAAAAATAAAAAGAGAATGCCCCCCCCCCCCATAACTGTCCCACATCAAGAACCATCACATCGAGATAAATGCAAGTTAATATGAAGATACATCAAGAACTAACCCAGCTAGCTCATCAAAAGAAGGAATCTCAGCCAACTAAAATATGGAGTCAAGATAACTGGAAGACCAATATTTCAAGGAGCAACTTCAGTCAAGAAGAAATAAATAGATTTCGATATAGAAAATCAAGATGAAGAATAACATAGATAAATAAAAATAAAAAGAGAATGCCCCCCCCCCCATAACTGTCCCACATCAAGATAAATGCAAGTTAATATGAAGATACATCAAGAACTAACCCAGCTAGCTCATCAAAAGAACCTCCTGCGCCTTTTCCCTTTTTTAACTTTTTGTGTTGTATTTGGGTTGTTTTTTGTTTTTTTATATTATTGCATTCGATTTTAAAGTAGCCTAGTACTAGGCAGTTTTTAATACGGCAACCAATGCCCAGGTATGCAGTTGCCAGTTGAGCTCTTAAAAAAAAAATATCCCACTTTTTCTGGTCAGCTTTAATTTCGCAGGTTAGGCATTGGTCAACTTCCCCATTTCATCCCCATACTTGGGTGAGGGTTGAGAAAGCTTCAATGCCCCTTCGCTCTTATCTCTGGTAAGGGTTGGTGGATTTTCAAAACCTGTTTCAGCTCCCCCATCTATCACCCTTCAACTACTTCTCCTTTTAGGCATGATTTCCGGATTGCTCCTCAGAGACTCACTGCTTCAACTGCGGCACTTCGCATTACGCTCATCACAAGAAGTGTCCCCACAATATATACTACCAGGAGATCCTAGTCCGCTCTCTACGCTGCACTATATCTCTGCTCTAGGAAAAAAAAATAGATATGTGTGAAGGCATTACATATAACAAACACTTTTGCCTATGTGACGAGGAAGTGCTCCAAGCTTTCATGGCACTGTGCTCTCGTCTAAATCATCGGCGACCGGAATCAACGATCCAACACCACCAGCCTCTATTCTTACACTTGCCCCTCCATTGAAACAACGCCCAAAGAAACCTTTGAAAACGCATCGAGGCCCCACGTCTTTCCCACAGAAATACCCAATTGAGGATTCATTACCCTGCCCAGATCTCAGCAAGACACAATTCATCCTCGCCGTTAAGTTCTACTATCGCCCGAAGTGCTTATTATTCAACCTTCAGAATGCAAATCTCCCCTAATTGCCTTGACAATCGTGGGAAAGCCGAGACCGAACGAAGTTATCTTCTCTTCTCTACTTATGACAAATTATGAACCTACC
Organism: Ceratothoa steindachneri; assembly: GCA_963969495.1. Taxonomy (NCBI): domain Eukaryota; kingdom Metazoa; phylum Arthropoda; class Malacostraca; order Isopoda; family Cymothoidae; genus Ceratothoa; species Ceratothoa steindachneri. The sequence goes on along the minus strand of OZ018330.1, from coordinate 128,481,547 downwards.
AGCGAACTACCTACAGATAATTCCTCAAAAACATTGCACAGTGCTGAACTTATAGAGAATCCATCTATCCCAATATTTGCCTCAATTTCCCTAGCCGCAGGTCATCACTGTCAAATGTCACCATTGACAATGAGCCTTACAAATGCACATATGCCGATTGTGAATCAGGAAGAGCTTGTAAACGCTCGCTACCTCCCCTCTCATATTTAACACCCTTGAGCATCCGCAATGACAAGAATACTTGATTTGAAGACAATTCTCCATTCTCGCTTCGGTCAATGACCTCTTTAGAAGAAACATTGCTTTATGACATCAAATCGTACTACTCATATAGTTTAAAACCTAAAGGATTGTATGTACCGATTCATTTTATTCAATGAAATTGCAATTGGCCTCAACCACGACCTCCAGGCAGCGTGGGAACATACTGCAGGCCTCTTCAAATGTCCACCTGTTTAACTGGGTGAAAACTGTTATGATTCTGAACCTAAGCTCCACCTTGGTGGTGCAGGGGGACTTGTTGGTTTCTCTCTTAACCTTGCCCAACACATAATAGTCCAGAGAGTTGCAGTCTTCGAAGTTGAGAAGCCAAATGTTCAGAGTGATGTGGTTAAAAATATTGTCTGAGAGCCAAGGCTGGGTCCTCCTACTTATGTAGTATGGTGCAGAGTCCTGCTGCAAATATGTATGGTCTTACAGAGTCCACATCCCAGATCAAGGACAACACCAACTCCTCCCGGCACTTAATGTAACCCTCGGTATTGAGTCTGAGGCCCTCCAGCAAGATAAACGGGGGGTATATTGTGGCCCTCGCTACTGACTAGCCCAAACACCATCAAGCAGGCAAGGAACTTGGTTTTCATGACTCTCGGTACATCTTTCGGAGAAACAGCAAACCAGCGGTTGTTTTGCGAGTTCATCGTCTGGTCCTGATAGAAATTCTTCTCGTATGAAAATAACCAAAGCATGTCAGGTTTGATGGGATGGTTGAGTTTGTTTATAAGATACGAAACACATTTCTTAATCTTGTGCTTCATATTCTGGGACAGAAGCTGTCCCTTTCTTATCTTGTATGAATAGTAGCGGATATCCTCATTCACTAACTGCATGATGAGAGACTGATATTCCCTTGTTTTCTGCTATGGACCTCCTTGACTTGTTGGGATCGCTGTCAATTGTGGACTGGATATCTGAAACAAATTCGGGAGTTCTTTTGCTATCAAAACGCTTAGAGTGAGGTATCGGAGCCGCCGTGCCCGGCAAATCACAGCATGACTCATCGAACTCTTTCTTGATCATCTGCACTGTAGCAGGATGCCCCTTTTTATCGATCACTCCACACTTTGACACCACTTTTGTCGCGGTATGCTTTGTGGTACGTGATGTACTTCTTTGATGAAGTAGGCTTTGATCTAAGAGTGCTAATTCGGTTGTTTTGTTCTTAAGGAAGAGCTAATTCAACACGTAAGGAAAAGAGGAAACGCAGGATTTATACCAAAATAAACAGAGAATTTAAACGAAACACTTAACTATGACAAATAAACAGTTAACACATTTCTATCCTTGTCTCAATGCTAAACTCGACTATACCTGTTGGCATCTAGGTCTATCGAACGGATGCGATGACAAAAATAAACAGATAGGCTACACGTAAACACACCAATTGCCGATTATTATTTTTATCGCGACTCATTTGATTAGCGTTAAACATTAAATTAACGTACTCTCGTCTACAAACAAATATGACCGAGGTTCACGAACAATGGTTTCTACCTCCCTTAAAAATGTGAGACGCACTAAACTTCTACTATCGCAATATGAATATAAATGTTCTTTCTAACTTACATGACAGGCGGTATTAGGGATTGCCAGATGTCGCTGGAGGGTTTATCTATGACTTTGGAGTGTTGTCTTGGCCGATCCTTGAATCTCGTAGAGGTAGTATGGCGGGATAGAGATAAGACGATGTAACTTCTAATTAAAATACGGGAGCTCGTTGGGGCTGGGTTCTTCTCCTCTCACTCTTACGGAGTGTGAGCGGGTTTACTTTTCTTCAGTCAGACTTTTCTCCAGTCTGTAAAGGATTCTTCGGTATGGCACCGATATCAAGATTGACTATTTATGTTAATTCGGCCCGGGAAGGAGGGATCAATTTTCACAATCTGATCCTATCGTTTCTTATGGAAATAGTCTTGTATGACTGAAGGATCGATCTTCACGAACTTAACCTTCTTCTCTCTTATCGAATTTTAATCTTCTTGTCTGGCTGAAGGATCGATCTTCACGAACTGATGCTTCTACTTCCGTATCGAATTTTAATCTTCTTGTCTGGCTGAAGGATCGATCCTCACGAACTGATTCTTCTTCTTTCGTATCGAATTCTAATCTTCTTGTCTGGCTGAAGGATCGATCTTCACGAACTGGTTCTTCTTCTTTCGTATCGAATTCTAATCTTTTTGTCGGGCTGAAGGATTGATCTTCACGAACTGATTCATAGGCAAAATATTAAATGACTCTTTCCATCCAAAGGTTGCAAAGATAGATGTCCCTAAGGACTTGCGATATTTTCTCCTACCTGATCTCGGTGCTCTGAAACAAGAGGCTTCAAGACGGTACCGAAAAGTTCTTCAGAGGTTTTTTCCGCAAATACATTTACGAATAACCTTCATTAACAATTTAAAAATAGGTCATTTCTTCCGCACCAAGGATTTAATCCCGGATTATTTGCGCAATAGTATTGTATACAAATTTTCTTGCCCTCGATGTTCCCATGGAACATATATTGGTAGTAATATTCTCTCGTTACACTCGAGGGTTTGCGCATACCTTGGCATTAGTCCGAACAGGAAAGTCTCTCGCCAGTAAGGAAGTCTCGCCAATCAGAGATCACATTATAAAGTTTAAGGTTGATGCAAACATCAATAATTTTGAGATTCTGGGCTCTAATCATAACATCACCCAGCTCAGAATTCTGGAATCTCTCTTCATAAAAACACATTCGCCCATGTTAAATTCAGACTTGACCTTCCACCCACAATCGGTATTAGCCACAACCAACCAGCTTCAGACCTGTTAATATTCTACCGACAACAAACTACCCATAATCGTGTCCGGTTTTGATAAATTCCTTAGTCATTCCCCTGACTCGCTGACAGCAGATATGAATTTGTTCCTCTCTTTTGCTTTGAACTTATCTGTATATGTACTTGTAATTATTAATACTTTTAATTTTATAGGTATAATATCTTAATTATTTGCTTTTGATTTGTATTTAGTTTAAGTTAACATTTGTTTGCATCACGAATTGTGTTTACCCCTTTAGCCTGATGATAGATTAGGTAATCCGAAACGTTGCTTAGAATAAATAACAATGTCACTGGTGGTCGTATCTTTCCTACTACAATTAAAATTACGCTTTCTTAGAAGCAACCTTGTTGAATATATATATATATATATATATATATATATATATATATATATATATATATATATATATATATATATATATATATATATATATATATATATTATAGGTTTTAATCAATATTGCAGCAATATCCTAGATAGCTCTCATCACAATAAACATAAAAACCTATATTTCGTTTTTCAAGGGAATGAAGTTAAATGCTAATGCGAAATCTAAATTTTTGCAGACGAACTTTTTTTAGGCCTAAATTTGAGGGAGGTTGGGAAAACGTGTATTAAAAACAAAGAGTTAAGGAAAATATATATTATTGAATGTGATACAACGAGTTGAAGCTGCGTTAATTTCAACTCCTATCCCATATTATTTAAAACCACGATGCTGCCCACGTGCATCTTCGATTCGAAGCTTGGAGTCTTATCACAGCTACCGGATGTCAATGTTTAAACAAGGAGGTTATCGTTCCCCCGTTCGCCCCCATACGCCGACCTCGCCAGATTGAGTTAGGCTTATGGGCAGATAAGGCATTGTTCTCCGGCCCGGCTGTGCATTCCCTCGAAGCTCCCACTCTATTGTCCCCCCCACGCCAAGGAGATGTCCTGGCTATTTATATGGAAACTTTACCACTAAGATCAGATTGGAGATCCAGATTTTCGTCGCGAAACATCACCACGACCCTCTCTCCCTTTGTGCGCCAAGGGACCTCGACCTCGAGATTCACTATCACTTGTCCAGAAGGAGGACAATATCCCTTGAGTGCCAAAGTTCGAGCCTTTGCGACGCCGAGTCCAAAAGGCTTCCCCCCCTGTTGTTCAGAGGAGAACAGCATTAGAACAGCCATTGTTCGCTCGAGTCCCGTAGACAAGAGACGGTTCTCATCCCCCCTTTGTTCAGAAGAGAACAACCTAGAACAGCCATTGTTCTTCAAGCCGTTCGTCGAAAAACGGTTCTCCTTCCCAAGACTCCCCGTCAGGATCCTTTTATCCCCCCCCCCTTCAGCTGGAACTCGCCAGCGGACCGAAACTCCTTCGCGCCACCTTCCACTGCACCACTAGTGTAAAAGTTACGTAAGCCAAACGTCACCTTTGAGTACTTAACCCTTTTGTCAATTCTATCCTGTGCTTTAAATGGTTTATCGATCCCTCCCATCTCTTTAACTCTATATTTGTTTTACCTTTTTTTTAATCCCTTAAATCCTCGGATTAGCCCAAGTCTCCACGACCCTTTCCATTCTGTTTATGTCAATATTTTCCGTCTTGTGTTTGTTGATAGTTATTATTAATAAAACTCTATTTTATTAATGATAGCAATATTATTATCCTTGAGCTCAGTTCCATTTCTTAAGCATATCGAAGATACATAATATCGGCCGCCAGACATTAACGCACTCTAAAGATAATTAAGGAAGTTCCCTCAACGAATAGTGATATATATGGTATCGTCGGGAGTCATTCTACGATATATATATATATATATATATATATATATATATATATATATATATATATATATATATACTATTTAAATTTGGTATCAGGTGTGTAAGGTTTAACGCTATATCTTTGCAAACACTGGTCTCAGTCGAGTAAAGCATAGTGTTATTCGTTATAATAATTGAATATAGTAGTTCCCTTTTGTTTTAACGATTCCTATCCCCTTTTTTTTAACTTGAGAAGCTGGAGTAGCTCAAGGAACTGTGATAATAATTTGTTTGTGTTTTTTTGTGATTTTAGTCAGTGGTTATTTAGAGTAAGAAACCAAGTACGAATAGGTCAGTGCCCATATTTAGATAGGCTAATTCTATAGAGGCATAATTCTTGTTGCAAGGAATTTTAGTTGGTTGACTAGTGCGCCCCCAAGTGGAAAGATGACTCAGTTTGAAATCTTTAAAGCGCAAGGAGAATCCTTGGGACTCTCCGGAAAAGAACTAATTGAGTACATTCAAGAGGAGCAAAGAAAAGAGGAAGAACGAGAAGAAAAAGAAAGAGAAAGAAAGGAACGGATAAAACAAGCTGAGCTTCACCATCAGATTGAATTAGCTCGGATTGAAGCAGAATTTCAAAGAAAAAAGGTAGAAAAAGAAAGGGAAAGAGTAATCCGACAAGAGGAACGAGAAAGAGAAATACAACGAGAAGAACGAGAAAGAAAAATACAACGAGAAGAACGAGAAAAAGAAATCCAACGAGAAGAAAGAAGGAAGGATTCGCGCTCCTTCCCAGGAAAGCTGACAAAGTTTCCGAGCCCCGTAAAACCCCAAAACTTCTTTCCCCAAAACCAACAACGGGACTCCAAACCTCCCGTTAAGATTTCTCCTCCATCTCTCTTCCCGAAGCGACCAATAATATGCTTCACCTGTGGTGTAGAAAACCACATGAGCTGGAACTGCCCCCAAAATTCTAGACTTAAAAGCGGACCAGCCCACCAAGTTCACCAGATTAATGCAACCCCGGCTCCCCCGGTGGTGCAGACCCAAGCAGAAACTTCTTCCCCTCCGTCAGGCCACCAGGTAAATTTTGTTTTTGATAAAAGTTCATCGGGAACTTTGAAATATGAGGAGGGCAGCGTGGACAGCTGCCGAGTATCGACTCTCGTCAGGGACACTGGATGTACGTGTTTCATCGTGTCCGACGAACTCCTCCCAGTGGCCTCTAACCACGAAAAATTTGCGGTGGTACATGACCACCTTGGGCGGGCGAACCGATTCCCCGTCGTTAGATGTTACCTGCAGTGTCAATATTATAATGGCTGGGCTGAAGTCATTGTAGCACCCATACAATTCTGTTCCGTACTTATAGGACAGAGCCCCCAAGTAAGTTTCGACCCTGTGTTTCAGGCTGCCCTTCCTCGAGGCCGAGATAAGAAAGAAGCCCTGGAGCCCGTCCCCATCAGAACCCCGATACCGTCCGATTTCTCGGAAACCTTTAACCAGGACTTTAGGACGGCACAAAAGGAGTGTGAATCACTAACACCCTTAGGTGATAAGGCCCCAGACAAGGACACGGAGACTGTCCCTGGACCCCAAGAAAAAAAGAACCCCCAACGCGCCCATGGAGATACCTTCGTAGAACTGGACGAAGCATCGGCGCTTGAAGAGGATTGCCCCGCGGAGTCCCTTAATGTAATCCAGACAGTGTGCATCCAACCTAATGCCGATTACCCTCCTCCTTCCCTACCAGGCGAGTCTTTGGAACCCTCTGACCTGGATAGTGACGCGCAGCTGACACCACGTCAGAAGAGTCAGCTACAAGAACTAATTAAACGGAGTCACCATTTACCCGCCCTATTAGCTCTTTTCGAGCGACTGCGTGAAAATGGCCTCACCATTGGCCCCAGCAAATGCCATTTTGCCCACGAAACCATCAAATATTTGGGTTTCAAAATAGGACAAAGCAAGTTAGGTCCCCATGAGAACAAGATTAAGGCAATCGCCGACATGCCCCTCCCGATTACAAAGAAGCCATTAAGATCGTTCCTAGGATCAGCTTCTCCCTATCAGCGATTTGTTCCGAATTTCGTTGCAATTTCGGCCCCCCTATGCCCCCTTCAAAAAAAGAATTTTCCCGATCGTGTACGTTGGAATGATGTCGCTGTTTCCCATTTTAATCAGCTCAAGAGTAAGTTCATTTCTGCCCCCATTTTAAAGTTGCCCAACCCGGAAAAATCCTTTGGGGTTAAGACCGACGTGAGCAACGAAGGCATTGGAGGTGTACTCCTTCAATACGTGGATGATGGAACGAGTCATCCAGTTGCATATGCTAGTCATCAATTATTACCACGCGAAGAGAGATATGCCACTAGAGAAAAGGAAGCTCTATCAATTATCTGGGTCATAGACAAATTCAAGATGTACTTGATAGGTAAAGAATTTCAAATAGGAACCGACCACCGTCCGTTAGCCTATATTAGGAATGTGCGACACTCAAACGGCCGCATCATGCGCTGGAGTTTACTCTTGCAAGAGTATCAGTTTAAAATAAATTAGATAAAAGGTTCCGATAACCAGGTCGCTGACGCACTCAGTAGGAATGCGTTACCGAATAGCGTAGAGTAAGTGTATTCATAGGATTAGTATCTCCCTGTAGGTATATACCGTCTTGTACGACTTAAATTAAGATTGTCTTATAATATAATTAATTAATGTATATGTCTGACTTTTGTAACGCTCAATGTCTAATTTTTTGTATGTATATATACTTGTACCCATTAATTTACGTATAAATTATTTTGTCCCGTATGTACTAATTTTATATCATTTCATTGTTCCATGCCCCTTTTTTTTATTAAGTTGTATTAAAGGTTATTTTCCCCTGTAATCTAAAGATCAAAATAATCATATGTATTGAGGTAATACTATTTAGGTGCAGGAAGGTACGGTTGGTACAAGAAAACGAGTTCCCTACAACGGAGCTCTATCGTTGTCCCTTCTCTCTCTTTTTTTCGAAGTGACAACTTCCCCTGGAATGGAGGGGTGTGATAGAACGAGTTGAAGCTGCGTTAATTTTAACTCCTATCCCATATTATTTAAAACCATGATGCTGCCCACGTGCATCTTCGATTCGAAGCTTGGAGTCTTATCACAGCTACCGGATGTCAATGTTTAAACAAGGAGGTTATCGTCCCCCCGTTCGCCCCCATACGCCGACCTCGCCAGATTGAGTTAGGCTTATGGGCAGATAAGGCATTGTTCTCCGGCCCGGCTGTGCATTCCCTCGAAGCTCCCACTCTATTGTCCCCCCCACGCCAAGGAGATGTCCTGGCTATTTATATGGAAACTTTACCACTAAGATCAGATTGGAGATCCAGATTTTCGTCGCGAAACATCACCACGACCCTCTCTCCCTTTGTGCGCCAAGGGACCTCGACCTCGAGATTCACTATCACTTGTCCAGAAGGAGGACAATATCCCTTGAGTGCCAAAGTTCGAGCCTTTGCGACGCCGAGTCCAAAAGGCTTCCCCCTTGTTGTTCAGAGGAGAACAGCATTAGAACAGCCATTGTTCGCTCGAGTCCCGTAGACAAGAGACGGTTCTCACCCTCCCCCCTTGTTGTTCAGAGGAGAACAACATTAGAACAGCCATTGTTCTTGAGCCCGTAGACAAGAGACGGTTCTCACCCTTCCCCCTTGTTGTTCAGAGGAGAACAACATTAGAACAGCCATTGTTCTTGAGCCCGTAGACAAGAGACGGTTCTCATCCCCCCTTTGTTCAGAAGAGAACAACCTAGAACAGCCATTGTTCTTCAAGCCGTTCGTCGAGAAACGGTTCTCCTTCCCAAGACGCCCCGTCAGGATCCTTTTATCCCCCCCCCCTTCGGCTGGAACTCGCCAGTGGACTGAAACTCCTTCGCGCCACCTTCCACTGCACCACTAGTGTAAAAGTTACGTAAGCCAAACGTCACCTTTGAGTACTTAACCCTTTTGTCAATTCTATCCTGTGCTTTAAATGGTTTATCGATCCATCCCATCTCTTTAACTCTATATTTGTTTTACCTTTTTAAATCCTCAGATTAGCCGAGCCCCCACGACCCTTTCAATTCTCTGTTTATGTCAATATTTTCCGTCTTGTGTTTGTTGATAGTTATTATTAATAAAACTCTATTTTATTAATGATAGCAATATTATTATCCTTGAGCTCAGTTCCACTTCTTAAGCATATCGAAGATACATAATATCGGCCGCCAGACATTAACGCACTCTAAAGATAATTAAGGAAGTTCCCTCATCGAATAGTGATATATATGGTATCGTCGGGAGTCATTCTACGACATTGAATAAACAGTTATTATTGAAAGGTGAATTTATACAGTAACAGTTTATGATTGGATTGAATTCCGCGTGTTAATTAAATTTGCATGAGTTAACGAGAATGGATTTACAATTGATAAATATGTTTTGGAAATTAGAGTACAACATATGATGATTGATAATTAGAATGTAATTGGTAATTGGATAAGGTTTGAATAGATTGTATTATAAGTAATTTGTAAATTGAGTATAACAATTGATGATTGATAATTAGATTGAGCAGTGTTAAATGGTTTGATAATTTAATTGTTAAATGGGAATTATAATAAATGGGAATTTATTTGCAATTAGTAATTGATTTATAGTTGATAAATAGTAGTTGGTAAATATTGGTAATTTGATTGGTAATTGTTAAATGGTTTGATAATTTAATTGTTAAATGCGAATTATAATAAATGGGTAATTGATTTGCAATTAGTAATTGATTTATAGTTGATAAATAGTAGTTGGTAAATATTGGTAATTTGATTGGTAATTATTAATTGGTAAATTGTTTGATAAATAGTAATTGGTAAATATTTTGATAAATATTAAATATAAATTGGAGTCTAGTTAAATGGGAAATTAGATTATAAATTGTATGATAAATGTTAAATAGATTATAACGGAGTTGAATGGGTCTGCAAATGAGAAAAGAATCACGCATTAATTCGGGATTCTTTGGGAAATTTTTAGCTAAACAATTACAATTCATATATTTACAGACCTGATACACTGATCTGAGGACAGCAATGCGAATGAACCTCATATGGTAACTTTTAAGACGCTTGGGAGAGCGGGTGTACCAAACTTTCGATTCAAGACATGGTTACCAATCCTTTTTAAAAACTGCCCCACCGAGGGAAAAGCTCGCACAACACATTGTATTTACATAAATTTTAGTCTATATACCGGCGAGACCTCCTTACAATGCGTCCAGAACGGGTTATGGTGGCAATTGACTGACTCAGATTGCGGATCAGGTGGCGATTAGTAGTGCCACTCGATTGAGGCGGGAGATTGTCGCGAGCGAGGACCGGAGCGTCGGGTGACGATTGTTCTGGACCTCTCAAAAAGGCGACTGTCGAGAGTTGCGCGTTGGTCGTTTGGTGTTCCCCTGTTGCTGTCGAGTGGTCTTGCAACAAAAAGGGAGGCGGGAGCAGATGGGAAGAAGAATTGGGGGTCTAAAGATGGTTTGCGGAGGGTTCGCGAGTAGAGAGGTGGGAGGAAAAGTTGCAGTTTGATTTGAAAGAGCCGAAGAAGGGTTCGGAAGTGGAGTTAGTTGGTTGGGAAATGTTGAAGGAATAGTTGGGTGCGGAAGGTAGGCTGGGATGATCACTAGACCTATATTAGTGGAAGAGAAAGGTAGTGGCTGTTCCAGATGAACGGCCTCTATGAAAGCGGGCTTAAGCCGATCTATGGAAACCGTATCCTGCTTGGTGCCAAGCTGCAGTACAAAGAATTTCGGCTTCCTGGAGATGACGAGAAAGGGTCTTTCATAGACTAGTTGCAAAGAGGAGCGAGTGGAATCGCGACGGACAAAAACGTGAGAGCAAGTTGCCATCTCCTTTGGCACGAAAGGTTTCTGATTAGCAGGCACTCTTGTGGCGGTAGACTTTACCTCAGACATCGCCAGTACTAAATTGTATACGTATGCAGCAAAATGTTTTTCGGAAGGAAGAGGACAGGAGGGTGCGACCTATGAGGGACCCCCCCCCCCAAAACCCCCCTTCGTTTGCGAAAGGCGAGCACAGTAGCGATTCGCCAGGAATCTGGGAGGAGACACTCCACCCAGATCCTGTTGAACAAATCTAACAGAGAGGCCATGCCTCGCTCACCCAGGTGTCAAAGCATGGCGTACGGGACATCGTCCGGGCCATGGGCGGTGTCCACGCACGAAGCAAGAGCGGAGCGCAACTCACTCAAAGTAAACCTGTCGTTGAAGGGTTCTCCGCCTCTGGAGGTAAAGTCCAGCCGGCAGCCTTCCGCGACATCACGACGTGCATTGAATGCTGGCAGAGCAGCATCCCGGCTAGAGAATGCGGAGAAAGCGGTCGCGAAGGATTCCGCCACGGATGCGGGGTCCGAGATTGCGGTCCCATTCTCCTGGAGAACGGGAGGGGAGTCCTGCGAGAACTTGCCCCAAATCTTTTTTACTCGCTTCCACACCTCTGCCAGAGGGGTCTTCCCATTAAGTTTTGACACGTATGATGCCCGCCAATTACGGCGTCGGGCGTGCTTCGAAATATACCGGAACCTAGCCCTAGTTCGACGAAATTCAGCGACAGTGAAATCGTTCGGGCGGCGCTTATAACGCATGTATGCATAACGCTTCTGTTTGAGGGCCGTCTCACACTCGGCCGACCACCATGGGAGTGTTCGGCGTGCAAAACGGCCAGATGTTCTGGGAATAGTAGTCAGGCAAGCGGCGATGAGGTTGCCGGAGAAGAACTCAACGGCCTCATCTACCGACCTAAACTCCTCGACTGAGATAGAGAATTCAGTCATTTCCTGAAATGCAGGCCACCGCGCCCGCGCCAAGCACCACCAAGGTGCGCTCTCAGGCCCTGAAAATGATATTTGAATGGGAAAGTGATCACTACCATAGGGGTCATCGACCACCCTCCAATCAAAATCAGGCTGTGCATCCGAAGAGCACAAAGATAGATCAAGGCAAGAAAATGAAGAAGTTCTTGGGCACTGATGAGTAAACTCATCCACATTTAGGACACGTATCTCAAGCTCTTCGATCGGATCGGCAAGGACTTGTCCCTTGGGATTTATTGAGTAATCTCCCCAGAGAGGATGCCTGCCGTTCAGATCTCCAAGCAAGAGAAAGGGCTTCGGCAACTGTACCACGACGCGGCGGAAGTCCCCCGCGTCGAAGTCAGCTGACGGTGGAATGTACCTAGAAATGATAGTATACCTTCTAACCAGGCGAAGCTGCACAGCCACTGCCTGAAAAGAGGTATCTAAAGTGAAAGGAAGAACAGAGACATCATGCCGGGTGTAAACTGTGCATCCCCCAGCCCGGCCATCCCGTGGGAGTGGGGTCGCAATTCCCGTATACCCCGGGGGGGTGGACAGAAGGCACGCGCCTAGCATGGTCTCCTGCAGAAAAATAGCTAGCGGGGAATGGAACGAGACGAGCCTCCGCAGCTCCTCCCAGTTGACCCGGAGTCCACGGCAATTCCAATGAGGGAATATGCCTTCCAGGCCTAGCTCGGTGGGGAGGCGGGGGCCCTCTTCGAACAGAATTCCCTCACGGGGATGGCCGTACGCTTCCCGAAGGGAGAACCCCGGGCGTTGTTAGCCGGGCAAAGTGCTGTAGGCGCCTTCAAGGACTTATTGGAGGGGACAGCTTTAGGAACTTCGGAAGATGGCCTGACGACTAATTTCAGGGGTGTTGCCTCCTGTGAGTCCTATACTCTGTGGAGAAGCGTGGCCGTTTCGCCTTACTGGAAACGGTCACGCTGGGGGAAGGGGGATGGGAGCCCTGGTTTTAGCCGGGGCTGGATGTGAACACTTTTTGTCTCCAGCTTTACCAGGTGAGCGTCTGGGTTGAGTAGAACCCGCAGAAGGGCCCTGGATGGGCGCGGAAACAACCCTGCTCTTTGGCCTAGATGTGCCAGGAGTAGAGGGTGCTTTTCTAACTATTGAGGCATAAGACGTCCCAGGCATGGCCGGGCGTTCCAGGACCAAGTCCTTAGACTCGCGAAATGAGAGTCGATCCTGGGCTTGAACGGCCAGGATTTCTTTCTCAAGGAGATATGCACCACATTGCTTCGAAGAAGCGGGGTGCGGCTCTCCGCAATTGGCACACTTGGCCACACACGATTTAGACTTATCGTGTGCGGTCTTGGAGCAATTTACACAGACTTCGGGTGACCATGACTTTGTACTTCAAAAAGAACGATTCGTATGGCCGAAACGGTGACAGTAATAGCACCGCCGTGGCAGTGGCACGAATGCCTTTACGCGTTAGCGGTACCAACCGACACGCACCGACTCAGGGAGCTTGTCACAGTTGAACGTGACGAAGAGTGTTGGGGTGGATCGCCCTATAGTCGGCCAGCTCTAAGGTGATGTCCTCTATGGAGTAGTCAACGAGTTCCCTCGCATAAACTACTCCTTTCACAAAGTTCATGGTAGAGTACGGCGTCACACTCACCGGGGTTATATCAAGTGTTCGAAGAACACTTATCTTGGCCGCCTCGGAGCAATCCGCCGCATTCGTCAGAAGTCTCCCATCCGAGAAACGGGTCACCTTCGGCTCTCTACCAATTACACTAGCTAATGCTCTCTACTGATGGAGCATGTTGCCCTTGGCCAACATGGTGCCATCAGTGGAGCGAATAACGAGGAAGCGTTTTAAGCCAGTGGGCTCGAAAACGCCAGGTAACCTCTGAATGAGGGGTCTCAATGTTATAGAGGCTCCGCCCTGCGTACTTTTAGTCTTAGTTAGGGGCTCCGCACCCGGGGGGTAGAGAGGTCGGATGTGCCGATCCTTTCAATTCCAGGTAGGATGGTAAAGTATTGAATGACTCGTTGGAACCACTTTCTTGTGCAAAAATGATTTTATTTCGGCAGACATGAAAGAAGTACCTCGATCTGAATGCACGTACCATGGTAACCCGAAAAGAGAAAACAACGTAGTAAGCCACTGTATAACAGACTTATTCGACTAAAGGTGCGCATTGCACGGATAAGCTATTGCCTCTCTAGGCTATAATATCGAGGTTTTAACATTTGACACGTTTTGCACCCTGACACCACTCGATTAACGTCATCTACAGAATAAGGCAAGTTTCGTACTCGATCGAAATGGTGAAATCGTGTAATCCCTGGATAACAGAGAGCTTTATGAAGCTTGACAAGATTATTGTGGGTCATGCTTGCGCAGAAACTGCGGGATAGGGCGTCAGCAGCTCTGTTGAGCGAACCAGGACGATGTATATCTTCGTAGCAAAAGGCCATCAATTCTAAACGCCATCTAGCAATCTTTTCGTTCTTTATTTTACTCTTATGACGTGAATCAAACATAAAGGATACAGATTTTTGATCTTTAATTAAGGTAAACTTACGACTGAGAAGAAAATGATGCCACCTTTTGATCGCCTCAACAATAGCATAGGCCTCTTTTTCGACAGAACAGTGATTTCTCTTGGAGGAATTTAAGGATCTCGAAAAAAAAGGCAACGGGTTGTCCATTCTGGTTCAGAGTGGCCCCAATGGCGCTATTTGAGGCATCAGTTTCTAATGTAAACGGTAAATTTTCATCTATTTTTGCCCTAACAGCGTTAATAATAGCTGATTTTAATTCCTCGATTACATTTGTAGCTTCTTCAGAAAGTGGAAACTGGCAAGTTATTAGAGGACTAATTCGCTGAGGAAATCTTGGAATCCTCCGTGACTAATATGTAAGCAATCCGACTAATCGAGATAGTGATTCTTGGCTGGTCAGTACGGGCATTTCCTTGAGAGCAGCAAGGCGTGAAGGATCTGGGTGAAGTTCATTCTGGAAATCCTGATAACCTAGAATATATATATATATATATATATATATATATATATATATATATATATATATATATATATATATATATATATATATATATATATATATATATATATATATAGTATTAGTTCAAAAAGTGCATTTGTTTTTATTTAAGGCCATTTTATGTTTCTCAGCAGCTTCGAGAAACTTAGTTAGGTTTTTATAATGTTCCGCTAGCGTGAGGCCGCAAATAGTAACATCGTCTTGATAAGCAAACGAATGAAATAGTCCATAATTCTCTGGAAGTTGGCAACACCGTTGGTTAGACCAAAACTTAAGCGTTTAAATTAAAAAAGCTTCCCATCCGCCTCAAAAGCAGTGTAAATTTTATCCTCAGGGTGAAGGGGAACACAATGATAAGCACTTCTTAGGTCGATGGTGCTAAATATCATATGAGTCGATATCTTATTAACCAAGTCTTCAACATTGGGTTATAGATACGCATCCAAGTAAGTAAATTTGTTAATCGTCCGAGAATAGTCAGGTACTAAACTTTTCTTTGATTTATTCGACACAATATGAACTTGAGCTCACCAAGAAGAGGTGCTCGGTTCAATGATGTCTTCCTTGAGCATGCGTGCTACTGCAGAACGAATAAATTCAGAGTCAGACGTTATAAATTTTCTTGACTTCGTAATGACTGGTCTGCATTCAGATGTTAAGTTGGTGAAAACTCTTTAAGGATCCGTAATCATAGAAATCAGGGAACACACTTCGAGGTCAAGTTGAGGACCTCCAAAGTTTGGCTTAAAGGAGCAATGTTTATTTAAAAAGGAGATTCCTAAAATAATGTCAGCGCAACATGCAGATAAAACAAGCAAACATACTGTCTGGTACTCACGGCTTTGGACTTTTATACTAACCTCGCAGCATTACATTATAGGAGATGTTAAATTTGTAGAGGCCATAGATATAGTGCCTTCTTAAGGTTTAAGATGGAAATTAAAGGAGTTCGCAACATTTTTTGAAAGGAAGTTCTCGGAAGTGTCGGTACCTAAGAGAGCCGTGAGAACACAGCCATTCACCTCCACTTCTAGAGATGACCTTTTTAAAGTTGATGGCACACTAGCGAGAACGAGATTGGAGGTTAATGCTGAGACTTCATTTTTAGATGACTTTCATACCTTCGAAAAACGTCCTTTCTTCTTGCATTAGGGCAAGTAACGTCACTTGTCGGATAGAGAGCACGGTTTTTGTGAGAGGAATTTCCGCAATGATAACATTTTTCACGTTTTCGATGCAGAGGAGCTGCAGCACAATTCGAATCCTCAGCATTAGGATTAGAAAGGCCGACTTCAGCGCCGAGCTTATGCGATTCTACTGAAGCTACAGGACCAGAAGTGAATGATGCATAGGCACTCTAATCCCTTGTGGCAATCTCTAACGCTCGCACTTGATCAACAGCTGAAGATAATGTATGAGTTTTGTTTCCTAGAAGTCTCCTTCGGATTTTTGATGATGAAAGCCCAGTAATAAAGGCATCTCGAATATACTTGTTTCTATACGTTTCGACATTCACAGCCTGGAAATTGCAATCGAAACTAAGTGCCTGAATAGCACGTACATATTCACGAATCATTTCACCATTTGCTTGTTTATGAGTCGCGAGCTTGTGTTTCGCCACGACCTCATTCGCAGGTTGAATAAAGGCGCTTTTGAGAGCAGCAAGAATATCGTCGAAAGTAATACATTCGGAAATTATCTCTAAATTTTCAGAAGAAACTGAATTGGCTAGAATGCCTAACTACGATTCGTTTGTATCTTTAATTGACGCTTTGTACTCGAAAAGACAAACAACCAGTGCAGCTTCTGTGTAGCTTCTGGTACAGTTGGGAGAATATCCAAATGATCGGGACGAAGACCACGTTCCATTCTTCTTAGTGAAATAAATTGAAGTAGCCCAAAGGTTAAGGAAGGTTTCAAAGTTCGGTTTTATTTCACTGAAATAAACAATTGCACAACATAGGTATACAAAGAAAATAAGACATATAATGAACACACTCTCACATAATCACACATAAATAAAGGCACATGCACATTTCACAAACAAAGAATTAATATGATTATAAGTGGCATAATGTTGGTTTCACAAACCTAGGAGTCCAGTACGTAGATGAACTGCAAGATCTTCATACATTATCGAATATTTTCATACATTATCTATTTCACATTTATTTAATATTCAAACCTAAAGAAAGAAAGACAAGTTAGTTAGGAACTTAATTAATTATAAATTAATAAATCGCTATATTTTAGAAGTTATAGATTAGAAGGTCGCGATGGGAAAGGTGTAGAAGAAAATCGTAAAACGATAGTCACCGTTAAGTTCCTTGAAGAACAGATAAATTCTAAATCGGTACCAGGAAGTTCTGAGTGTGTATCAAATCAATAAATTCCTAGAAGAAGTGACAGACCCAACGAGGGCACACTTATTCTCCGTTACAGTGATTAATTTAGTTCTGTTCTTCGTAGTTTTAAGTTCTTGGCTACTTATTTAGGGTTAATCTAAGTTTTTTCAAAGTTAAATTGTTTTGTAGTTTCTCCTTTTCCAAATAGTTAGAATTTTGCTTGAAAAGGGGGGGAGGGTATATATGCAATATGTATAAATTTAAATATACATATTTTCTGTATACAAATATGTAAACGTTATCCTGAGTCAACATTGTAGTCAATGTCGCTGCATACACCAACCGAAACACGTTACTTTGTTCCTATCGTCCCTACCGTTAATATATCTCGATCTGCTAGTTATCCCCAGGCCTGAAACTCTACAAGTCTAAAAATCTAAGGCAGGTCATGAATACATTACTTAATATGCGAATTATTGGCCACACGATCAACGGGATACGAAGAAGTTTGGTGCTCGTGTTCTATAATAAATAAGCTGCTGGCACGAAATTGCAGGATTTAATAGGCCTAGTGAGAAACTCCACAAATGGACGCTCGGTTGATTCAATAAGCTCTAACAAATTGCCTTACATGTAAATAACGGAAATAATATGTCTAATGAGAGAATTAGGAGATGAAAATTTATATGTTAATTTGTATATATTTATTTGTATAGAGAATAAAGAAATTGAAAGATATATGTTAATTTGTATAAATAGAGGTGAGGCAAGCGATCTGTAGAGTCCATGCGGGAACACACTAAATAAGAACGCGGAAAGCAGATATCAGGTCGAACACCTAAGTCAATACGAGGTTTCGCATAAACAAACATTCTCGTCTTGGGAAAGATTTATCAGAAAACGGGAGGCTACAAAGTAGCTGAGCAAATACAGACTTTAACTAAGAGAAATTTTAACACAGATCTGTAACAAGTGATTCTTATAATAAAGATAAAGATAATGGAAATATGTAGGTATATCTTACACATACAGCTGTTCGGTAGCTCCGCCCTAGGGGTGGAAATTAACGAACCAGACCACTGTGGTACGCTACCACGGACAAGTCTATATATATATATATATATATATATATATATATATATATATATATATATATATATATATATATATATATATATATATATATATATATATATATATATATATATATATATATATATATATATATATATATATATATATATATATATATATATAGTCAGACATTTATTATTTCGAGGTTACAGAGAGTCAGAAGGACAACCAGCCAGAGTCAGAGAAAGAGAATCATTATTCGTCAACACCGTTTATTTCCTTGGTAGCGTTACGGAACCCGTTTAATTCGCCTAAGTCCTGTTGCATTTGAACTCAATACTTCGCTTAGAATATAAAGCCTACTTATTGACCACGAAGTACTCGTGGTGTGCCAGTTACCCCTTAAATAGGCTAGTAGAAGAATAAAATTATATTTTTGCTACGTCTTTTTCGAAGTCCTTCTTTATCCCGATTACCGGGAATCCTTCGGTAAGCCCAGCCTAAATCATAACCCTCGTGGAGAATTATTAAGGAGTCAGAAAAAATTCGACGGAGGTATAAAGTAAGCCCAGTTGACAAAGATCCTCACCCCCGTTATGTGCAATAGTAACGAGGACTCTTCAACATACTCGCCATTGTGACTGGCGACCAAGCTCCCACTAACCGGGTAACTTTTACCTCCACTCCCCTATTAGGTAAAACACCTTTTTCCATCCTTTTTCATCATCCATAAACCTATCTCCATCCACGTATAAACAGGACAGCTATAAACCAGGTGACTCACCTATAAACTGGTAACCTTATTACCCTATAGAATAGCATTCTTTATCCGTTGAAAGGCAGAAAGATCACTGCAGTCAGCGCCAGTGTATATTAGGAATAAAAAAAATAGAAAGTGGATCAAATACGCGAAATGGCGTACCAGTCTGAGAGATGAAGAAACGACCGGGGTGATTGACCCATGATCTTTAGTCTTCCTAGTTTAATTGTGATGATTAAGTAGAAGGCGAAGACGAAGACGAAGATGCTTAAGCAGAGGTCGACGATAGTGGAGAATCACCAGATTGAAAATACTGCCATGGCTGCTTACACTCTACATTCTATTACCATATTCATGATTACACCGGCACATATACGGCTAGTTTGATTGAGAATAAGGAGGGTGAAATAGGCAGAGAAGGAAAGTGAAGGTACTGGGCCTTAACTCTCGTGCTGGAATGCCATCGATAGTTCTCCTACTGAAGAAGGACAAACCACTTCTCCCACGATTCCTTGTCTGGTCTTGCCGATGCTCTTGACTCTCTGTCAGGTGCATCTCTATGACACGGAACTTCTATAATGTAGGCCACCTGTTTATGGTAGGTGGAATGAGTGGTATGATTCGGCTTGAGGCTATCGGTTGCTGTTGGTAGAATTCAATCTGACTACAATTGAAAGTCCCAGATGACCGCTCGTTATCCACTTGTAAGCTGGGTTAACGGTAACTGGCTTATTACTTGGCAGAGGTAAGGAAATTGGAAGAGAATGGAGGTTTTGTAGGTTTTAATCTTGGTCTTATAGCCACCTCAGTTCCGGCTTGTGAAATCGCTAAGTTCCTGGTTCGTAGTTTGCTCACATCCTTGTAACTGGCTATCGGTGTTAAAAGACTCAGTATTTCTTGAATTTGTGTTTATTACAATCCTTTTTTATTTTAAAGAAATATTAGGGGCGTGGCTCCGTTTCTCCAATCCGAGAGATGGGCGGAGCTTCTTTGATCAGAAGGTATGTGTGTAGCACACAAATTACAAGGTGGAGTAGAACCAATAAGGAACCGCACAAATGAGCACCCCGTTGGCACTATGAAATCCTGAAATTGGGCAAACGCATTAATTACTAAAATAATATGCCATGCATTAGAGAGAAACACTTATAGTATAAATATACATGAGTTGTGAAAATATGAATGTAAATAATAAATGTATTTTGTTCGAGGAGAGAAGAATGAATTCGAGACGGCAGCAAAACAGATGAACATGCACACAAAAATACAAAAGTGGTCAGCTTTTTAAACAAAGCTTGGGATGCAGGTGGAGAACTGAAAACACGATAGCAGCGGCCATTTTTTGCTAGCAAGGGACTGCGAAACTCAGTCGCGTCTTTGGAATTTTGACCAGAATCAAAATCTCTATCTCCTTAGATACGAATTAACAGGGGGTGAAATAGGCTCCAGCCAAACAACATCAGTGGATGATAATAGGCCACGCCCATTGTCTTCGGTACAAATATATACTAGTAAACTCACAGAGACAAGGCAGTAATAAAGTAAGGGGGGGTGCAAGTGAGAGAGACAGAGATAAAAGAGTCAGTCAGTCCTGCAGTCAGAGAGACGCCATGTAGTAATAGGCCCACTTAACCGCACTACACGCCAGTCTCGAATCCTTCTTGCGCATAAGGTTACCCGAGTTCTATGCCCAAATCAAGAGTCTTAAATTCCTCTGTTTGTGATTTCCGTGCTACAGATAATCCGCATTGATCCTTTAAATCTAGTCTACCAAATCTCAAGCCTTGGTCAAACGAATTCCCTTCTGCGCCAAAGCCTACCACAAAAACAGTCGGTGCCCCTATGGGTGTGAAAAGGGTCTCTCTTTCTCGGTCTGTCTGCCTGTCCGTCTGTCTGTCTGTCTGCCTGTCTGTCTGTCTCTCTCTCTCTCTTGTTGTATGGTAGGATGGGTAGTTAGGTGATAGATGCTTCCTCTATAGGTAAAGGAAATTTATAGCTGGATTCAACTTCTTTATTCGGCGGGAATGTGGAATTGTCTTCGAGTAATGTACAGAAAATAACTGACATGTCGATCTCCTGTCCATCTTCCAATTTTACAAAATGATGCACTATATATAGTTTGCCTGCTAAAAGTTAAGTTATACAAAATTAACCAATTAGCGTTAAGTAGATTTTTAAGGACAAATTTATGTTTAATTTATTCTCTTACACATAGCGTTAACAAAATGACCAATGAGCTTTAAGGGAAATTTTACGTTTTAAACATAGGCGCTACAAAAATGAGCCAATCAGAGTTAAGCATATTTCTAATGAAGAGTTTACGTTCAGTGATTTTTAAATATAGGTATTACTGAAATTCGAATCAAGATTTTATTGACGACCGAGCATTCGACGCATATGCATTTGCTGAGCACATTTCATCTGAAATTCAACCGAATTTCATTTTTGCTTAGTAAAGGACTGCGAGCACCGTTGACAGATTACAGCCGATTTGGAAGTCTAGGTGAATTTTAGTTCACCTTTTAAATAAATAGTTAATACATTTTTTTTGTCATCAGATAAGTCATAACTAAATGAGGGCTTAAGCACCTCACTGCTCCCGTCCATCGTACTGCGTGGGAACCTGCCTCGGATGTCTTGCATTCATTAATTTCATCTTAACTATGTCGGCCACTTGGACTGACATAATTGAGGGCTTATGTGAAAACTGGTTTGAGGACTAGCCCTCAGCAGAAGCATAAGTCAGAAATTTTCTCGTAACTGGGGCTTAGCTGCAAATCCCGGACGGAGGAGAGATCCTCGTCGCCCGGGATATCCGCTAGCATAAAAGAGGAAAGTAACACCCATCTCTATGTAGTTGGAAGAGGTTTTCGTGTAAGTACCCGAGAGGGGGTGGTAAAACTTTAGCGGCTGTTGATTCAACCACTACTGACATCAAGTCCACAGTAAGTCATCCGTCCTGAGGTTCCCAACCAAGATCCACACCATCCATCCACCATTACCAATCATCCTGGCAGCATCTGAGCGAGGGACCAACTGTAAAATGGACGGGAGCGTTCAATCCAATTTTCGAGCCTTTTTTGACCTAACCGTCAACACAACCACCTTGTCGTCGGTGAGAGAGCTTGCGTGATCTGCCTGAGTTAAGCAAGCTAAGCTGGGGGACTTTTAGTCCGGTAGGGTCACCCATGCCAGTAAGGTAGCTGTAGTAGGATCCAGACTAATGGTTGTCAAACTTCTCTACCACTTCTTTGATCCGTCTCCTTGCATCCCCCTACCAACCTCTTCGATTCTGTTCGTACTAAGTCTCACCAACTCTCTTCAACTGCCAAAAAATCAAAACAAAAACCCAATAACAAAAAAAAACCTTCATCTCTATTACACATAAGTTGTTTATTAATAAGGGCCTCACCAGCTCCCTTATGCCGCGTGAGAAGAGGGGCTTTGGAACCTCTTTAAATAACGCCTTGGAGCACTCATAGGTTACAAGAGACTGAGATTGAAGGGATCTTAGGCGTTTGGGGTACGATTAAAGGAGAAACGCTAGGTACCCCTTAGAAGCTTTCTCCTAATGTGTAATGACCCGACCAGCTCCCTGTGACCGCTACTTGGTGAATAAAGGCTCAACTGATCTTTGGAGAGAGAGTTTTTGTGCCTTGCTGGTTGCCAGATCAGCTAAAGATCTCGGATGAAGTCGTGGGCACTTAGCTTTACTATTTGCCTCAAGTCTGGCCGTTTTTAGTTGATTAGTAGGGCTTAGTAGGAAGACAGTTACACCTCAAGCAGCTCTGTCGAAAAATCAGAGAACCAGTTCACTGGGGCTCTCGTGCTGCTCAGTTGGGAGCTGCGGCACGATTGGGGACTTCCGGCCCAGGGGAGACCTTAGGGTTGGTGTGCTTGATCAAAGGGTTTCTGTTCGCCGAACGACCGAAAACCTCCTGGAAATAGGCGGATGTGATTAGTGCGAGAGAAAATCACAACCAAAAACCCCTTTTGTAATGCGTATGGTCCGAGATTTTTGTAAGATGGCGAAGAAGAATGGGCCTCCGTTTCGAAAGCTAACCTGCAAAATATGCAAAGTCTACAGATGGAGTGAAGACTTCGGGGAAAGGAGTTGCACGGAACTCACAGCTGGCGTCAGTGTCTGTGACTTCTGCGAACTCGAGAAGCGCCTGGGCGAGAGCATCGCTCAACTGAGAGAGGAGAACTCCCTCCTTAAAAGGGAAGTTCAACTCTTAAAAACAGAGAGATGCAGATGCTCAGGCGAGAAGGCTCCCGATGTCCAACAGCCGATTTCTTCTGCTGAAGGACTTCCTCAACGAGCCAAAAAGAAGAAAAGAAAGAAGATAAAGTAGAAATAGAAGAAGAGAAAGTAGAAAGAGAAGAAAAGAAATTGGAAACAGAAGAAGAGAAAGTAGAAGCAGAAGAAGAGAAACAGGAAACAAACGAAGAGATAACAAAGGAAGTCAAGAAGAAGAATAAGAGCAAGAATAAGGAGAAGAAAAAAAATTCAGAGATACAAGAGGAAAGCGGCAAGTCGCCTCCGAAAGGAAAGACTAAGTCGTCCGCAGACAAATGTGCAAGAGTCACCCTTATTGGTGATTCTCAAGCACGGGGTCTGAAGCCCCTGCTAGCGGCCCGCCTTCGCACAAGCCTTAAGGTGAGCTGCATCCCAGGCTGTGGCAATAAGCAGGTAAGAGCTGAGGCCGAGAAGTCTCAGATTTCAGAGACTTCAGTCGTTGCCCTTATGGTAAGTGGCAACGACCGCTACCTCAGAGGAGGTAGGTTAGGCCCTACAGGTGAGATTATGAGGACAGTTATGGGCGCTGTCGACGACTGTGGATTGAAAACCCGCAGACGCGTCGTGGTGGGGATGCTCCCGAGGTGGGGTCCAAGCCGGACTGCCCACTTGAGGAACATGTCGCTAAACAGGCGCCTTGCAGACCTCTGTACGGCTGATGGTGTATTTTTTGTGGACCCGTACGCCGTATTCTATGGTAGAAAAGACCTCTACCAAAGGGACGGGGTGCACCTCTCCTTTAAGGGCAATGCGTTCCTAGCCAACCTCATCCAGGATGTCGTGGAGTGCACCCAAAGGAGTGTCCGGCCCATTGGGAAGGCGGACGTACGCCAGTACGCCCGAGTCACTCCCCAAACAACCTTCTCGGAGGTTGTCAAAAATGGTGCCACCGCGACAAACAAGAAGCCGGGAAACGGAAAAGTATAGGGAGTCCTACATCAGGGGACTCCCTGAAAGTTCTTCTGTTCAATGCGAGGTCAATCAGGAACAAGTTTCCTGAGCTCCGTGGCCTCGTAGCGACGGAAGAACCCGAAATGGTAGCCATAACAGAATCGTGGATAAAAACGTCAAACCGAGACTTTGAAGGCGAACTCCCGGTTCCTGGCTACCAACTCTTCCACAAAGATAGGCCAGACAGAGAGGGTGGCGGTGTAATGTTGTATGTCAAGGATACAATCAAATCTACGGACTCCAACGTTATATCCGACCACGAGCTCCTAGGCGTTGACCTAGAGATCAGTCCTGTCAGATACAGGACCCTGCTGCTTTACAGACCCCATTCCCAACCCGTTGAGAAGGACATGGAACTGTACCAGCTGCTGGGTGAGCTGGTTCAAGGCAGAGTGTGCATCGTTATGGGCGATTTCAACAGCCAAGTTGACTGGGAAACCAGAGCAGCCTGTGGCGAGAGCGCGCTACTCCTGGAGTTCGCCAACAACGAGTTCCTCACTCAATGGGTCAAAGATCCGACGAGAGGAGACAATATCCTCGACTTGGTCTTCACCTCTGAGAATGATATCGGTGAGGATATCTCTGTAGGCGAAGAGCTCGGTGGCAGTGATCACCAGCTAGTTAGATTTAGCGTCAAGATCCCCGAGGTAAGGTCTGTTGCCAGTCAATCAAAGAAACTTGACTTGAGAAGAGCAGACTTTGCAAGCCTTCGAGCTGGACTGACTGACGTGAGGCTAGAAGTGTGCGATGCCGTTGACGACTCGTGGAATAGTTTCAAAACCAAATTCATGAGTCTTTAATCGCGTTTCATCCCTCTGAAATGCCCCCGTCTGTCTTCTGTTCAACCTAAGTGGTTTAATCGAGAAATCGGCCAACTGCTTAGGGAGAAGAGAACTATGTACCGGCAATCGAAGATTTCGGGTGACTTTGACGAATACCGGAGGCTAGCCAGGAGAGTGAAGTCCAGCATAAGGGCAGCTAAGCGGTCTGAGGAACTCCAAGTGGCGAGACTCTGTAAAGAGAATCCCAAGGAGTTTTTTTGATATGTAAACAGCCGTAAACCAATCCGTCGAACGATTGGCCCTTTGAGGAACGAGGAGGGGACATTAAAGCATTCAGATGCAGAAAATGCTAACCTCCTCAACGGCTACTTCTCTTCAGTGTTTACTGAAGAATGTGGTCCCATCCCCCCAGCCGACGGATTCCTACTCGGGGGAAAAGCTGGAGGATATGGACTTCACCGAAGTTGAAATCAAATAGAAGATCAGTGACCTAATGACGAATAAGTCACCTTGCCCAGATGGGTTTCTACCTAAAGTGTTGAAAAAAGTGCGCGATCAAGTGTCACGACACCTGAGCGCAATCTTCAACATGTCAATCCGGACTGAATGCGTTCCTAGAGACTGGCGTGAGGCGGGGGTGACTCCAATCTTCAAGAAAGGAGATCGTAACCAACCGTCGAACTACCGACCTATCAGTCTGACTTCGATAGTCGGTAAACTCATGGAAAGCATCATCGTGGACAAATTGACGTCGTATTTAGAGTCAAACCTGCTACTGAGGAGTTCCCAGCACGGCTTCCGAAGGCAACGGTCATGCCTGACGAACCTTGTAGAATTCTTCCACTTCGTTTTCAGTGAGCACGATCGGGACGAGGCGTTGGATGTGGTCTACCTAGACTTTCAGAAAGCCTTTGATAAGGTACCACACCGCCACCTTCTCCGGAAAGTGCGAGCACTTAGGCAGAGACGGAAAGGTAGCCGGCTGGATCGAGAACTGGCTAAGTGGCAGACGGCAACGGGTGGTGGTGAATGGACAGTCTTCTGAGTGGGTGCCCGTTACTAGTGGGGTGCCTCAAGGTTCTGTCCTGGGACCACTACTATTCATCATCTACGTCAACGACATGGACGGTGAAATGGTTGCCAAGATTTCTAAATTTGCCGACGATACCAAGCTTGGTATGAACGTTGCAAAGGATCGAAATACTGCCCGCCTGCAGGAAGATCTTGGGAAGATTGGGGAGTGGTCGGGCACGTGGCAAATGCCTTTTAACGTGGGCAAATGCAAAGTGATGCATATCGGCCACAGAAACCCCCAATCTCAGTATATCCTTAAGGGCACTGCTATTGAATCCACCGACACTGAGAAGGACTTGGGTGTAACAATCACTAGTGACCTCAAGTTCTCGAAACAGTGCAATGAGGCGGAGAAAAAGGCCCAAAGGATGCTAGGCTATATTAAGCGCCAGTTTGGTTATCGGAACCAGGAGATTGTACTGTGCCTGTACAACTCACTTGTCCGACCGCACCTGGAGTATGCCGTACAATTTTGGAGTCCTTTGTTTCGAAAGGACATCGCGAGAAGGGAACGCGTACAAGCCAGGGCAACCAAGCTGATTCCCTCTATCCGACATAAAAGTTATGAGGATAGACTAAGGGAATTAGCTCTGTTCTCGTTGAAAAGCCGTAGACTACGTGGTCAGCTCATCGAAGTTTTCAAAATACTTCGAGGCTTCGACAATGTTGACTACCGGGATATTTTCACACTGAGTGAGAACAGAACGCGCAATCACGGCTTCAAACTTGAACTGAAGCTTTACAACCGCAATCTGTGTGGAAATTTTTTCACTTACAGTATCTGCGGTGTGTGGAGCGCACTTCCAGTGAAAGTTGTCAACAGTGAATCTGTTGACCAGTTCAAGTCAAGACTAGACAAGGTCTTGAAAAGTGGCCGTTTAGGGACGCAAAACAATTGAGCAGCCTTGTGCCCGCTTGATTGCTAGTCCAAAGGTACCCTCTTTGAATGGACCGTAAGGTCTCCTAGGGTACCTTCTTTCCTTGTTGTTACTCCTTGTTGTTACTCATCACTTTATTTTTCCGACCCAAAACACAGTAATTACACTTTTCTCACACAGTATGAGGAGAATAATTCAAAAAAGGAGAAGAGAAGGACACAACAAGACCATGGAGAACCTCACTAAGAGGGTTCCCATTCGGACCACACCTGGAGTGAAGGCACCGGAGAAGAGCAAGCTATGCGAAACACTCTTCGTCAACCGAAAAAGTGGCCCTCGTTAAATTGATTGAAGTCGCATGGGGCTCCATTGCACTCTGCGCGGAAACCAAGGAGGTGGACCGGCTCCTGTCTGAAGAAGGAGCTCAGGTCCTAAAGAAAGTCGGGCTCGAAGCGAAGACCCCCCCCTTCCCCCAACAAGTGGCAGCCAACCTCAGCGTGATCTTCCGTAAAGTATTGGAAAGTTGGGTGGGTGAACATTTACCAGACGCACTCAAGGAAGAAATTCAGAGTAGCAACCAATGGGAAAAAATTCGCGAAATAATCAAGTTTCGCGATCATACTCACGTATTTAAAATCACATTCGCGATCACGGACATAACAAGGAAAGCAACTACGGACGGATTCTTGGTATTCAATATGAAAATTCCAAGAGATAAGATCGAGCAAGAAAAGTTCAATAACATACAAATGTGCTTTATATGCCACGAGCTCGAGGATCATGCCACAGGGACTTGCCCCCCCCCCCCAAGAAAACACTATGGTGCAGTGAATGCGCCACTGAAGGTCATCGATTCGAGAAATGCGAAAGTACGAAGAAGTGACTTAACTGCACGGGGGACCGCAGTACCATGACCCCGAACTGCCCCAAACGCAAATAAATTATCATGACGAAGGAAGAAAAGCAGAAAAGGGCAAAGGAAGCAACCTACGCCAACGCCTCCAAAAAACTCGAACCAACGAAGGCATCCCTGTCACATTTTAGCCTCACGAGTGACCTAAGTACTAAATTCCTTATTTGCACAACGCATGTAAATGTCGCGAATGCAGTGAAACGTGGCTGCTACAACGAAGTGCTAAACGCATTCTTGAATGAGAATAATTTGCATTCAGTGAAAATGCCTGCAAACTCAGAATGTTCGAGGATCTTCAAGGAAACAGTGGTCAGAGGCAACAACCAAGTTGCAAAAGAGGAAGAAGACGAAGAAGAAACGTCTTCGGAGCTACGAAGAGCCGATCTAAAACCCATAGTCGTCCTCTGAAGAGATAAAAGCCTGGGGAATCTAAAGCAGCCCCACAGGTGAAAAAGAAGAATAATAATAATAGAAAACACCGATAATTACACTTTATCAAGCACTTGAATGCAGTGAAAGTACTGGAAATTAACACCACCAGCTGGATGACAAAAAGGACTCTTTACGAAAACGGATTCAGAGAAATTGATGTAGATATCATCTTCCAGGAGTGGATTGAACAGCAGTCGGGAGATTTCTGGTTGACGGGGATTCAAAGCCTCAGGGACAAGTGGCGCAAGTGCATTGAAGTCGAGGTTAGTTATATTGAAAAATAATAAAACACTTTTCCTCATATCTCGTTTCATTATATCCGAATTGCAAAACTTATTGACCACCCCTCATATATATATATATATATATATATATATATATATATATATATATATATATATATATATATATATATATATATATATATATATATATATATATATATATATATATATATATATATATATATATATATATATATATATATATATATATATATATATATATATATATATATATATATATATATATATATAACAATAAAACTTATATAATTTTTCTTAATTATATTTTTTGTAATAAAAAAGTCTTCAAAAACAATTGGTAACATTTACACGCACGTACTAACGCTTACAAATATTCCGCATGAGAGACAAAATTTACACTTGTTCTCTTGCCAGCCACCTGCATCTAGGTCAGTTGAATTCTTTTCTCCATTTCATCCTTAAGTTTTACAAACAAAAACACTGACTAATTCCTTATATTTCCTTTCCAGATGCTCATACACTTTCCCTTTTAACCATCCTGATTTCAATTAGTTACAAATACATTTCAATTAGGTACAATTACATTTAATTAGTTACCTTCATATCATTATCTTGTTACTTATTTACTATTACCTCGTTACCTATTTACCACTACCTCGTTACCTATTTACCATTACCTTGTTATCTACTTACCATTACCTATCTACCTTACACCAAGTTTAGTCACGTCGAAAATTCAGTATTAAACTCATGTTCATTTTGTATAATTAAATTCGAATTCAACCAATATAATTTCAAATATGTTCCATTCTTGTTAATCTATAATAATATATATTTTGTTCTATCCTCGTTGTATTTCATCCATTCCTTAACGATTTCGTGTTCAACCATTAAGCCTAACTTCACTTTAGGCTTAGCTGCTCGAGCCTTTTTACGATTCAATAAAAACTCTGCTCAAAAACTTATAGATATGTTTGTTGTGAAGTATCTATATAGGTTCATACCACGATGGCTCTATATCTATACCTGAAACAACGCCTTTCACTCTACTTTCACTCATCCCTTCAGCTAACCTTTTTACCTCCGTCGTATCTCACATGAATCTACCTTCTTTACATCATTTACTCCTACATGCGTAATCACAACTGCATCCCTCTCACACCTAGACATCAGAATATCATATCTCTCAGTTACATAATTTACACTAGCAACTGGCAAACAAATTCTCACCCCCTTCAATTTGCTAGCACTCAACTTCCTATCTAAATATCTAATATGAGAGTCACCCATCACAAGCAACTCAGTCCTCCTCCTAGTCCTCCTATGCCTAGCTTTACCATCCCTCCTGTTCTCATTCAAACTACCATTTATTCCACTTTCCGCCACAACCACATAGGACAAATGACTTTCAATTTCTTCATCTCTCAGGGAATCGAATCTGTTAGTCAACCTAATTGGTTCCATGTCCCTCTTACTCACACAGCTACATAAAAACATAAGAAAAGAAGGAGACTGCAAAAGACCATTCATGGCCTACACTTGGCAGCTCCTGTTCCATTCAACACACAAAAGATTTCTTACCAGAGAAGAGTCATCAACATTGTCACCCTTTACAGGAGTTCGTCAGATCTAATCTACAATATACATAAAATGCATCCAGAGGATTATGTCCATTCATGCAACCGCAAAATATAATCTCCCCACTCCTTAGAAAAATATATACATATGTACATAAAAAAAGTCAGTCCCATCTAGCAGCTTCATCCATATATTTATCTAATCTATTCTTAAAACTACCCAGAGAGGAGGCTTCTATCACATGTCTAGTGAGCCTATTCCATTCATCTACCACACGATTTGTAAACCAATTCCTCCCAATCTCCTTCCTAAACCTATACTTATCAAGCTTAAACCCATTGCTACGTGTCCTGTCATGTTCACTAAGTATAAGAACCTTACCCAGATCCCCTTTATTATATCCTTTTACCCATTTGAAGACTTCAATCAATTCCCCTCTGACTCTTCTCCTTTCCAATGTATGTAGATTTAGTTTTCTGAGCCTTTTACCATAAGGTAAGTTCCTTAGCCCACCAATCATCTTTGTCATCCTTCTCTGCACATACTCAAGCATATCAATATCCTTCCTATAATATGGTGACCAAAATTGTTCTGCATAGTCTAGATGAGGCCTAACTAGCGCCAGATACAGTTTTAGAATGACTTCAGCACTTATTGCTTACACTCCTCCTAATGAATCCCAATATCCTATTAGCTTTATTCTTAGCATTTAGGCATTGCTTTCTAGGACGAATGTCTGAACTTACCAAAATACCCAAGTCCCTCTCACAATCGGTCCTCCCTAAATTTCTCCCATTTAATTTATAACTATTCAATGGATTATTTCTACCTATACTAAGTACACTACATTTGTCTATGTTAAACTTCATTTGCCATTTCTCGGCCCAATTGGACAGAATGGTAAATTCCTCCTGCATTACAACAGCATCAGAATCAGCCCTAATGGCCCTACCTAGCTTAGTATCATCAGCAAATTTACTCAGGTCACTACTTATACCTATGTCAAGATCATTAATATAAATTAAGAATAGCAAGTGACCCAAAACAGATCCTTGCGGAACTCCACTGCTAACACCCCCCCACTCAGATTTAACTTGTCCTAACCTATCTCTTCTATCTATATTCACCCACCATTCATCTTCACTCACATCAGTCACTTCTTTCACATCAGTCCCTACTCTAGGCCTATCTTCCACGCCCTTGATCACAGCCACATTCTTCATGCGTACACTTGCATCCCTTCTCACTGCATGCACCAACTCACTTAATATATTGCATTCATCCCGCAACCGACTCACCTCCTCTCACAAAGCTACATTTGAACGAGTCACATTACCCAAGTGGCATTTAAATACATTTCCTCTTCTTCCAACCCTGCAAAACCACAAACGACATACACACTGTTTCCATCCAAAGGTATACTCAATTAATCCAAAGCAACAGACATACTGATAAAACATTTTAAAACCCTTTAATTATGCAATCAAGAAAAGTGTAAACAAAAAGGGCGCGAAAATAAGGCCGCTCAGAAACGTGAGTATTTCACCATTTAGTTTAGTTATATAATTAACAATTCATTTAGTATTTTATCTACCAATTCGCCATTGCCATTTCAAATTTCGGTCGATGCTATTTTCAATTGAAAGTATACTTACAGTTGTTACTTTAAAGGTTAATGAAGCGACTGAGAATATCAGAATAAAATTGGAGACGAAAAAATTCAAGGTATCTTTGAGAAATTGTAACATGGAAGCGACAGGGACTTTTGTAATAAGGAAGCACATTTAAAAACTTACGGGAGTGAAGATATTGGAATACTGTAACGCAGATTTAACTAATTAAAGTTAATTACTTACCTTTATTTACAGGTATTTAACTGTTTCTTAATATCCATTTATTATATCTTTACACTAAATTCAAGGTGAAAATATTGTTATGCCGTTCCAAAGGCTGGAGCTCGTATAATTTTCCTCATCGTCCGGTTCAGGCTTCAGCTCACCAATCCGGTTCTATATCTCTTAGATTAATCTCTTCTTATTATCTAAAGGTGATGTATTGTAAAATTTGATACTCTTATTTATATATTCTCCATCGGAATCTAAGTTCTCAAATCGCACTCAGTCACAGGTTAACAAGGAGAACCAGATTCTAGGCACCCTTAAACACACACTTAGATTGATGGACAGAGCAATATTCTGTCCCTTGTTTAAGAGTTTGCTTTGTCCACATTTAGAACACGCTGTGGTTGTATGGTCTCCAAGCCTCAAAAGGATACTGATGCTCAGAACAGGGGTAAATGTGTAGACGAGTGGCCCGGCCAATAAGACGTACGGTAACACTTCAGATTCGCGGCGCACGGTAGATGGCGCTGTTAGTCGGTTACAATTTTGGGCTATAGCATATCTCATGATGTCAGATGTAAACAGGGTCATCGCAGTGTTATCCCCGCAGTGAGCCGTACCCAACAACGAGCCGACGCTCAAAATAATCACATACGGCGATCGTCTACACAATTACCAAGTTACAAATCCCCAAAACAACAAAAAAATATAACGCAGTGATTGTCACATCTGACGCTACCGTCTGACGTCATAAGAGAGATGCTGTAGCCCAAAATTGTAGCCGACTAACAACGCCATCTACCGTGCGCCTCAAATCTGAAGTATTACCCAAAAAACAATAAAAGACATCAAGAAACCTTACCTAACTTAGAAAAAAAAACTATAAATGAGCAGAGCGCAGATATTTAGTAAATAATAGACTAAAAGTTACAAATCCCCAAAACAACAAAATAATTTAATGCAGTGATTGGTCACATTTGGCGCTACCTTCTGACGTCATAAGAGATATGCTGTAGCCCAAAATTGTAGCCAACTAACAGCGCCATCTACCGTGCGTCCCGAATCTGAAGTATTAAGAACATAACATAAGAAAAGAAAGAGACTGCAAAAGACCATTCATGGCCTACACTTGGCAGCTCCTGTTCCAGTCAACACACAAAAGATTTCTTACCAGCGAAAAGTCATCAACATTGTCACCCTTTAGTGGAGTTCGTCAGATCTAATCTATAATATATATAAAATGCATCCAGAGGATTATGTCCATTCATGCAACTGCAAAATATAATCTCCCCACTCCTTAGAAAAATATAAACATATGTACATTAAAAAAGTCAGTCCCATCTAGCAGCTTCATCCATATATTTATCTAATCTATTCTTAAAACTACCCAGAGAGGAGGCTTCTATCACATGTCTAGTGAGCCTATTCCATTCATCTACCACACGATTTGTAAACCAATTCCTCCCAATCTCCTTCCTAAACCTATACTTATCAAGCTTAAACCCATTGCTACGTGTCCTGTCATGTTCACTAAGTATAAGAACCTTACCCAGATCCCCTTTATTATATCCTTTTACCCATTTGAAGACTTCAATCAATTCCCCTCTGACTCTTCTCCTTTTCAATGTATGTAGATTTAGTTTTCTGAACCTTTCACCATAAGGTAAGTTCCTTAGCCCACCAATCATCTTTGTCATCCTTCTCTGCACAGACTCAAGCAAATCAATATCCTTCCTATAATATGGTGACCAAAATTGTACTGCATAGTCTAGATGAGGCCAGATACAGTTTTAGAATGACTTCAGCACTCTTATTGCTTACAGTCCTCCTAATGAATCCCAATATCCTATTAGCTTTATTCTTAGCATTTAGGCATTGCTTTCTAGGACCAAAGTCTGAACTTACCAAAATACCCAAGTCCCTCTCACAATCAGTCCTCCCTAAAATTCTCCCATTTAATTTATAACTATTCAATGGATTATTTCTACCTATACTAAGTACACTACATTTGTCTATGTTAAACTTCATTTGCCATTTCTCGGCTCAATTAGACAGAATGGTCAATTCCTCCTGCATTACAACAGCATCAGAATCAGCCCTAATGGCCCTACCTAGCTTAGTATCATCAGCAAATTTACTCAGGTCACTACTTATACCTATGAGATCATTAATATAAATTAAGAATAGCAAGTGACCCAAAACAGATCCTTGCGGAACTCCACTGCTAACACCCCCCCACTCAGATTTAACTCCATCTATACTAACTCTTTGCTAAATATACTGCCATCAATCCTGTGTGCTTTAACTTTGCTCAGAAGCCGTAAGTGTGGCACTCGATCAAAAGCCTTACTAAAGTCCAAGTATAAAATATCATAGTTTTCATCATTATCTGCTGCTTCATACACCTTACTATAAAAAGACAGCAAATTAGTCAGACAAGATTTACCCTTACTAAAGCCATGCTGTGATTCTTTTATCAACTTATGCTTATCCAAGTGATTTCTAATATTCCTTGCTATAATAGATTCCATCATTTTCCCTACCACTGATGTCAAACTTACTGGTCTGTAATTTGACATATTTGTTTTATCCCCTTTCTTAAATATAGGTATCACATTGGCTTTCTTCCATGCCACTGGCACAATGCCACTCTCCAATGATTTTCTAAAGATGCATGCTAGGGGCTCACTTAACACATCCTTACATTCTTTCAAAATTCTAGGAAAGACCTCATCAGGACCGGATGCTTTACTACTTTTGATTTTATCAATTTCCTTTGTCACTATCTCCTTTGTGATCAAGATATCCTTTAATTTCTCTTCATCATTACCCCGAAAGATCATTGACACCTCAGGTATATTTAGAGTATCCTCCTGTGTAAATACTGAGAGAAAAAAGTCATTTGGCATTCCAGCCATTGAGTCCCTATCACTCACTAATTCTCTATTGGAATCTATAAGTGGGCCTATTTTATCTCAAACCTTAGTTTTGTATAATTGATAAAAACTTTTAGGATCTTCCTTTGCCCTATTTGCCACTTTAATTTCATAATTTCTCCTTGCTACTCTAATTAACTTTTTAACATCTCTTGCTAGTTCATTATATCTGCCTTAAGTGATCCTCTCCATTTTTTATTTTCCTATAAATGCCCTTTTTAATGCCAATATAATGCTTAATTTTATCTATCATCCATTTTGGGTCATTATTTTTAGTCCTAATCTCCTTATATGGAATGTTAATCATCTGACCTGTAATTAATTGCTCAATTATTCTTTCATACTCCTCTTCAATTGTAATTTCTTCCTCCTGGTGATTATTGTCTCCACTAACTGATATCATTGAATCTATTCCTGATTTGATTTCATTGCCTGGTTTCTGTACAACTGCCTCCAGGTAAGTCCTTAGCCCATTATAATTTGCTCTTCTAAAGTCAGGAATTTTAACATTGTTCATGCTACTATCAATACCATTCCATTTCATCTTGAATCTAATTTCACAATGGTCACTATTACCCAAATTTCCTCCAATCTCAGTATCCTTAATAACTTCTTCCCTATTTGTGAGAACTAAATCCACTATATTATTACCTCTAGTGGGTTCGTTAATAATATGCCTCAGAAAATTATCTTGGACAACATTAAAAAATTCCTCAGCCTCCTGATCACCCACAAGAGCTTCCCAGTCTATATTTCTGTAATTAAAATCGCCCATTATACACACATGCTTACTTCTACATGCCCGTTCTATCTCCTGCAGACGATTATGATAAGTTCATAATCTGAATTTGATAGTGAAGAGGCAAGGTATAATTTTAAATTGTCAGCAAAGACACAATGATGGCATGAGTCATGAAACGTGATCGGATGTGTTCACAGTGAGCGCTCTATTCAGTGACGTTTTTTCATTTGGGATTTTTCGGTATAATATATTTAAGTTTGGGAAGATAGTTAACTTTGAGTGTTAGACATAATACTAAAGGAATTTTTAATTATATTTTAAATTAAATCTTGAAATAGTTCTAGGGCACTTTTAAAAATTTAGCCTTGATCAGGCCAAATCTGGTCTACAACACTTGGCATTTGCTGAAAGAAATACACACCTATACATTTCAAATTTCACCTGTGCATGCTTGATAAGTTGGGAAATTTGTTCATAAAAAGCAGTAATTATTACTGAATAAATTATATAACAAAAATTTATATTTACTCTACTAGAATATATTTTGAATAACTGAGTTATTGGCAAAATATAAATTTATACAACTTTCTTATGATGCATATTAATAACTCTCTGTAGCCTAGTGGATCCAGTGTTAGTTTTCTATTGTGGAGGTACTAGGTGTAGTTGTAAGTGAAAGTAGATACAAACACCAGTGCACCTAGAGATCTAGCCATTAATTGGTGGAATTGCAGTGCTCACCCCAGCAGTTATAGGTAGATCTTAAACATGTCACTCATTTGCTTTGGTCGAAGGAATCCTGCAGATGGTAATTATGTCCACACCCCTGACAAATGGTTTCTCTTCCCCCGAGATAGTGAAAAAAAACACTTTTCATTACCCCCACCCCTCATTCATGGCTGTCTCCTGTTAACCTGGGGCTCTAAAGTAATTCTGATCTTTATGTTGCTTTCATTACCTATGACTATAAAAGTGGAATTTTATTTGTTTGCTATATGTGGCCAGGTGTCTGGACTGATTGACCTGAAATTTGGTACCTCACGACCTTGTTCCTCCACTATGAGCCTGAAAACCCCCAGGAAGAATTGCGATTCCAGGTTCCTTGCTAAGTCCAAAGCTGTAGAGCGCCCCTGCAAATGGGGGGACTGAACCAGCTCAAAGCTAACCTGCAAGGCCAATAGTCTAGCTAATGAATGAGTGTAGCAAGCGAATCAGCACTGGTCGAAACAAAGATTGATCTCTATATTTCAAATCTATACTTTTACCTGTGCAACATCTTGTAAGTCACCTATTAAACTATAAAATATTAAAAATATCGCTAAAAATTTAGTTAACTAATAGAAAAACATTTAGAAGAATACTTTTTCTATATTAATTTTGTTATAAATTGCTAAGCAATTTTTACTTTCCATGGGTTTTATATAATTATTGCAATTGTACCAGCTGGATATTTTTATTTTTGTGATGCATATATCTCAGGAAACTTAAAATGAGATAAATCTACCCAGGAGTATTTGTGGGGTTAATACTTATTACATATTTATTTGTAATATTATAAGTACTTGTGACTGCAGTTCCATTCTTTCTAATGAATGTAAGCAATATTGAAATTTTTTTTAGCAAAGAAATATTCTTCAACTCTGGTACTCTTTATTCACATAAATGCTATTCAATATATCCCAGTGAATAAAAACAGCTTCCTTCTTAATATTTAAAATAGAATGTAATCTTATAATACTTTCAGAATGTTGTTTTCTACCATTCTAAAAGAAACTAGAATATGTCAAAGAAATTATGGAATTTCAGCAGTACTCCTTCAAAAAGCAACGGATCCAATCCAGCAACTCTTTGTTGAGAAAGTCCGTGAATATGCCCAGAAAAAAAAGTAAGAAATTAGCTATATTGTTTTGTTAGATTATCTTCATTAAAAAAACAACAAACTAAATACAGATTTCAATTAAACTTTTTGTTAGAAATTAGTAAACAAATCCCTCAGTTATTTACAAGTAACTTCAAACTTTATTCAGTTCATTATCAAGGAATATAGTAATAATATTAACAAGAATCAGTATATATATATATATATATATATATATATATATATATATATATATATATATATATATATATATATATATATATATATATATATATGTGTGTGTGTGTGTGTGTGAAAAATATGCGAAACTTTGCATATAAAAGACAAAATAAAAACACAGAGCCTGGGTAAGGAGACAAAAAATTATCAACAAGAAGGATTAACAGCAGGTATAAGAAGGGTAAAATCATATTAATAAAATATCACTAAAATACTAGAGAGAGAGAGAAATTAAAATGGAAATGTTTAATGAATCTAATAAATTTTCATTTTTCCTGTGGAATTTGTTTGCAATTATTGCTTCAATCACTGGTTACATCGAGTTTCATATATATATATATATATATATATATATGTAGTTGGGTAGCACTCTTTCCTGAATGTAAATTTTGTTGAAGACCATTGTGTATTTTGCTTAATTTCCTTTGGCAACTTTCTCTTCTTCTAACTATCTTTTTTATTCCATCTTGTACATGGTGGATCACTTGTCCAGTATTTATCTCTTTTTATAAATGAATGTGTTTGGTAAAAACCAAACTAAATTGCTAAGCTTTTGATCATATTCGATCATCTTCGGAGCCTTTTGATATGTTCTTGCCTCCTTTACCGATGTAATGGGTGGAGTGAGGATCTGACAGAGTGAAAGAAAACAATTTTTAAGGGGTATTTATTCCGCCTTGCTTGAATGTAAAGTTAGAGGAAATGGGCCACTTCAGTGAGTGGAATTTTAAAATAATTTTAATGTGTGATTCCAGCTTGTCACTTGACTTGATGGCCAGCTTATTTACATTCATTAATATGGCTTCTAAGATGTTCAGCCTCGCTTTGTTGACCTCTTTTATTTTAATAGTGGTGTTATCAACGAAAATATCTCTCGTTAGGTTAATATTATGGACACACTCCATATGATTTTAGGCCCTCTGCTTTGTAGATGCATAGTTAAATGTCTCAAAAGTGTAATGGTTGTCATGCCTATATATTTTGAGTTATTATAAAGCTTACAGTCTTTATCGGGGCAGATGAACTGTAAACTATGTTGGTTGACTTGAGACTCAAGGAGTTTAGGCAGGTGTTATTTTTCATCAGGAGATTGCTTGCTTTTGTTGTTTTATAATAAATGAGGAGTTGGATTTTATCCGTTTGATTTTTAACCTTGATGTTACGGTTAATAATCTCCTTGATGTTTTTTTCATTATTTTATAGGCCGTGGACATCTGGTTTCTGTAATACACTTTGATGTTGTTGACTTCTCCCTGATTACTTTGTTTTATCCGCATGTTTGCAATGGTTATTTAAAAATGATTGGAGTTGTTTGTCAATCATGCTGTTTGAGAAACCATTATTCATGAGTATTTGTTTTACTTGTCTCATGGTGGAAAAGTTCCCACATAGAGCAGCATTTATAAGCTTGCTTATTTTATACCTTGAACATTCTTCTGTCCATGATAAAGACACTGCCTTGCTTTTCTGCTGATCCTTTTGTTTGTTCAAAGCTTGACTACGGATGCTACTTGTATACATCGAAAGGTGAGTGTGTATTGCAAAATATGGAAATGATCCACCACAGTGGTTTCTGTCTGGTGACGAGTGCCTTTCGTATATCGCCCATTGAGAGCCTACTTGTCAATTCCAGGAAAATGCCACTTGCTCTGTGCTGCACACAGTGCATTATACATTTGAGCCAGTGTTGCCAACAGCTCTCACTGCCTCTGAGGCTGATCTTGAGGGTGCCTATGCTGCTGAGAAATGCCAATCATACACTGAGCCATTTGTGTTTAGAACTAGGATGCTCCTCTGAGAGATTGATATTGCTCTCAAACCGGTGGTGCCTCTGGGTCTGCCCTGGAGGGTACCACCTTTGACTATTTGTTGCCACACCTCTGCTTCCACAGTGCCTGGAGTATTACATTTGACCTTTTTTTACTACACTGTGTCACATTGGGTCCATGCCAGTGTACACAGATGGCTCAAAGTCCCAGGAAGGGGTTGTCTTCCTTACTCTATCTCCTCTGTTTGAAGTGAGCATGCCTCTACAAGGCACTGTGTCTGTCTTCACTGCTGAGCTGG
Organism: Ceratothoa steindachneri; assembly: GCA_963969495.1. Classification (NCBI taxonomy): domain Eukaryota; kingdom Metazoa; phylum Arthropoda; class Malacostraca; order Isopoda; family Cymothoidae; genus Ceratothoa; species Ceratothoa steindachneri. The sequence continues at coordinate 128,441,742 of OZ018330.1, read as the reverse complement.
TTGTAATACAACTGTATGGGAGATGCATCATGCCTAGTCTGGAGACTGGATTATGATCTTTAGCAACTTACAAAGCACCTTGACTGCTCTCTGGGCATTGGAATCTTTGCAACCCCTGGTATGTCATGCCATGGTTACCACCAGCCAGGTGGACATTGAGATTATCTTGTGATGGGTTCCTAGATATGTGGGGAATGCATGTGCCAATGAGGGCACCAAAGAGTCTGTGTGGAGTGGGTGACCTGACACTAGTGTTCTGCTCTTCCTCACACTGACTACATGGCAGGAATCATCTCAGCCCTGGTAAAGAAAATGGAAACTTAATGTGTGTCAATGTGCCATGGACATAGCCCTCAATGCCGCAGCTGCTTCAGATTGCTTTCTGTAAGCTTCAAATTGGGCACAGACTCGGGATGCACTGCCACTTGATGGAGTGCTCCCCTGCACCTTATTGTGATGCCTGCTTTGTCACCCAGACTCTTCCGCACATTCTTTTGAATACCTGTCTGGGTGATCTTTGTGCATGTCACTTGTCGTGGTAATATGATGAGTGGGTTGCTACTGTTGTCCCTTGTAATTGAGAGGAGTTTATTATGTTTTTGTCCCTTGGTTGAGAGGAGGTTATTATGTTTTTGGTTTTAATGTAGCCTAGGATTAGAATAAAATTTGAATATGGGGACTCATGCCCTTGTCAGTGGCAGTTGCCTAATGGGCACTTAAAAAAAAAAAAATCTACATTCTCTCACAATCATCTGCCACTTGAGTTGTGCTTGTCACTCCCTTCTTACTCGGCAATTATTGTGAACAATTCACCCCCCATCCCTCCCTCTCCTCCAAACCAACCAGGCATTCTTGTTCGAGGAGCAGATAATTATGTAGCCGTCTGTCCCAGTAACCCATGCTACCAATGTCCTCTAGCTCAGCAATGTTTGGAAGGAGACTTAAGATGTGGCCAATTTTCTCTTATTTTATTTTAATTTCTCCCCAACTACAAAAAATGACAATGAATACAATTCAACACAATATTTCCAGATATATTGCAAAATCAAATAATATATATAAAATTATTTTTTACAAGACATAAATGTAGTCTACAAATTATTAATGCAGATAAAATAAGTGAATTTCCAAACAACCCCATTACTGCACAAAATTGGCTTTCTTTTTCTATATAGCTTTGACAACTTTTAACGCTGGCTGATGTTGTACTGAGGTATAACTACCCATTTTTGTTTTTTTTGTCTGATTGTTTTAATTATTAATGAGTGCATGATTTGAGGTGAGAAGGGGGCAGGGGGTTCACTCACTACCAACTAAACCCAGTATGTGGGTGTTGAAATCCAACTCCTTATCCACCAGTGAGAGCTTGAGATGTTATGTTACTGATGACTGAACGCTCCTTTCTTCAGATCAGCAGGTGGAAAGCTGGTAGATGTTACTCCTGCAGTTGAGAAGCAGATGGTACAAGAGCTTGAGAAAGCTTCCAACCAATTTGGTGGTGGACCTTCAGTTGATATGACGAAATTCCCCACCTATAAATTTCAAGGTAATTCCATTGTGTACAAACTGTTTTAAATATCATTTTGGTACTGTAGAAGAGTACAGTAGCATCATATAGTTTTTTCTTTTATTTCTCACAATTTGTCACCATCAAAACAGTAATGCCTTTAGTTTTCTTTATTACCACCACTACCACTTTGGCCATAGAGTGGGGGTCAGATTGGATTTTTCCATAGGATCCTGCAATGTGGTGCCCTTTGTAGACTTGCATCAGGCATCTAGAGGAGTGGCATGCCCTCCTTGCCCTAGTGTACCCAGGGGTGTCATGAACAGCCATTGTACAGTTAATATTTGGAGAACCTTGTGATCTCCCTGGCCCCTCGGCCATAAGGAAGGTAAAAATGGTGATGGTAACTGTTACCAATGCAGTAACTGCATTAAGAAATGCTCCATCTCACATGCCTTCATTTGCAGCTTTTTATATACCTCCAACTGTTATTTCACTGCTCTTCTCTCTAGTATTAAGGACTTGACCAGTCACCTCATGTTCTCCGAAGAGAGGTTTTGAAATAATGCATGCAGGTTGCAAGAGCCATGCATCCTTCCTGACAGTGCAAATTAGGGAAGCCCCGTCATTTTGTGGATTTAAACTGTCTGACGGAGTTGTGGGAAGTTGTGCTTCCTCCTCGCTCCTTCTCAGCATTCCTTTTTCTCTACAACTATCTTCTCAACCCTCTGTCTAGGCTTAAGGACCTGACCAGCTACCTCATGCTTTGTCAGAAGAGAGGCTTTTGAACCTCCATAAACAACGACTGCAGGTTGCAAGAGACTAGGACTTAAAGGCTCCTGAGCATTGAGGTGCAATTGGTTCTGCCCCATTAACTCCTTCCTTCCCTGCCTGTAATGGGCTGACCACCTCCCTGCGGTCCTTCTGGATGCATATGCATAAGGCTGTACTGTATCTGGTGGGCAGGCTTTACTTCAATTTTGGAGGCCAAGCCAACTCAAAAGTCTTGGGCCTGCCACAACAGATCTTGGCCGTCCTGTCGAGGATTATTACGATCTCTTAAGGAAATAAGCACTGCCTCTCTGGCTGCGACAGGCTTACAGGGTCGACCGGTTGGTTCACTGGATAACTTCTGGTCAGTGTGCGTCATTGCACAGGTGCAAACACCATCATTAATGTATTAGGGTTGACCCCTAAGAAATCTGTAATTTGAGATGGGTTCAGTTGGACGAAAAATAGCCATTGGTCATAAGTTTCGGAAATCTTGTGTGTTTATAAATTTAAAAAAAATTCTGACTATACTCCTATCAGTGAAACCTCACCCAAACTTGGTGTTGAAGTGGATGAGAAATTTGACAGCACCACTGACTGGTGGAGGGCTCTCCTCCTACCATCTTGTGGCCAAGGAGTTTCTTCCTTTGCCATCTTTGGAGCAGCCCTTGGGCATCTCCAGTCCCTAGTTGGGAGGGCACTTGCAGCACCCTCCTGAGGTGGAAGTGGCCCAGATGGCAGGGTCTTTCAAGTGAGCGAACAAAGCCTGAGAGATGACTCCGAGCCAAAGTCCACTTCCTCTACATTTTGAAGAAGGACATGGCTGACGCTGGCCTCTCCTGCCTTGGGGTGGAGAAAAGAGGGCTGGACGGGTTCGCTACCATCTCGGTAGGTGACCATACCATGACTGGCAAGTCCAACCACGAATCGAAAGTCTTCAGTTTCTTGGACGGGACCGTTCTAGTAAATGCGGCGGACGCTCGATGACTCGCCTGTGCAGGTGACACAGCGCACTACCATGAATTTTGTGAAAGGTGTGGTTTATGCCAGGGACCTCATGGATTTCTACTTAGAAGGATGAACGTGTGAGGTGGAAAGGTGGAAAGGTGGGGGGGTGCTCTAGTCCCACCCGTACAGTACATTCTTCGTAATTTTCGATCATGATGGGCTCCCTGAGTGCCTGTCGGTTGGTATCAGTACCTCCTCAATGGTTAACACGCATCGGTGTTACCATTGCCCTCGCTTCGGCGATACTAATCGAACCAGAAGACTTGCTCAAACTGCTCAAAGTTTTTACAGGAAAGGCATGACTTCTATGAGTCGTGGAGTTTAGGTTCGTTGAAGATGCCATTGAGTTCTGGCAACCTCATCACTGTAGATGTGATTATCATGTATAGAACGTCTGGCCGTTTTGCAATCCGCTCGCTTCGTTGGAGTCGGCCGAGAGTGAGACGTCCCTCAGAAAGAAGCGATACGCCTTCATGCTCTATAAGCGCCGCCCAAACGATTTAACGGGTCGTGAATTTCGTCGATCTGGGGCTAGCTTCCGGTATGTTTTTAAGCACATCCGCCGCTGTTCTTGGTTGGTATACATTAGGGTGTCTCAAAGTCATAAGTAAAATCAAACTTGGCGGTATCGATACCAGCACACTTCGCCCTTGCTCGTACATGTGTGGAAATGATTCAGAGAAAGTTTCATCAAAATCGGTCCAGATTTTCTGGTAGCACAAAATGATTATTTCTCTAGGAAAACATCACGAAAGAGAGAAAAAGGCAGAAAACGAAAGATAATTTATTCAAAGACGAGGGTCGGAGACAAATGATAACACAGAACATTAGCTAATAATTCTCGGATCCCGGAAGGGCGGTCTTCAGGAGAAACTGCGTCTGTTCCTCGCTCTTGGTCCGCTGACCGAGGAATCGCTTTACGAGGGCGATGCCACGCTCGTCCACGTCGTTGGTCACACGGAGGGTGGCAACCCGCTTCTGGGTCAGCTGGTACAGAGGGTTGGATGGCCAGGTCGCTACATTTTCGTCGAGGAAGTCTGTTCTCCAGAAGGCCTTTGATGAGGTTCGACGATCAGACCGTTGCCCAGTTGGAAAGTGGCTCCTGCAGGTTAAGATTCTTTCCCTCAAGTCGTCGTGAGCTGTTCTTTAATTCAGGTCGTGTCTTCATGGCCTGGACGATGGCGATCTTCTCTCTCTCGTCCACTCTCTCGTCGAAGAGCGCCAGCCTGATCAGGTCATCCGACAGGTACCACAGGTGTCTGCGCATGGCACGGTCGGCGACAGTGGCTACGCTCCGAAGCCCGTAGTCCGCCATGTTTTAGATGAAGTCCCTGTCGTTCTTCGGGGCGTGGGCGGCTTCGTTCCATACTTGATGTACACCATTACTACGAACAACGACATTTGCATCATTCCCTTTTCTTCCCGATGGGTCAGTTGGAACTGATCGGCCAAGAGCGTGATCTTGATGGCGTAAATCCCTTTCACCATCCACCGGGCCATGTGGTAAGCGCCAGGAACTCTGAAGAACTTTGGCATGTCACCGCCCAGGAACGCGAGACAGAGCTGGATCAGCTCTTGGTAATCTTGGCGTGGATGAGATCCAGCCTCCAAGAGCTGGCGCAGGATGTTGGTCATGGACTGCCGTCGGGTGTCCTGCTTGGCCGACAAGGAGTCGGTGTCCAAGGGCTTGGCCTTGCTCTGGTCAATAAATGGCCATCGTGTCTGCAGCTTCGTGAAGAATATGTTCTCGCTACGCTACGGGTAGACGACATTTCGATCTCCCCCTTTTGTGGACCGTTCCCCTGCACCTTATTGTGATGATGTTTGCGTTCTCCTCCGGACTGTTCGGCATATCATTAAGTGTGGGGCATTTTCGGGCACATTAACTGTCGTAATACAGAGACGAGCAGGGTCGCTACCACCCGTTCCTTGTGCCAGGGACGGGTTCGTGTACATCGGATTGTTTAACTTCTTTGAGGAGGCTGGCCTCCCATTTTATTTGACCAGGACTCGGGGCCCTAGGCCTGTCTCCCTCCTAAACTGGAAATGCCCTCTGCTTCATTTTAGTTCTTTTCGGTTTTTACTTCTTTTTTTTGTACCATAGGCTAAATTGATTACGGCGACTTGTGCCCTAGTCGCCAGATAACCCTTTAAAGATTGAAAATTCTCCCTGGTCACCCTTATTGCTTTTCTTTGTCGTTTAAATATTACCCTCGTTGGTGACCGCCAGACGAGATCTTAAATAGAGAGGGGGGTGGGGCTTATCTTCTATACATTTTGATTTCCTACATCTTCACCCTTTGTTGCTACAGGTGCCCACATATTTTTTATTTTAGTTCATAGTGCTAGGGGCGTTGCTTTCCCCCTCCCCACCTCTTGGAAAATCTGTTTCATTTGAAATATTGAACAACCAGGCAATGGCTTCGCCACTCTCCTCGGGGGGGAGCTTGTGCTTTGCTACTAAGATTAAAATTTAAAATCTTTAAAAAACAGCCATGGATAAATTTATAAATTTTCTGAACTTGGCCAATTATAATAATTTCAAAAAGGAACTCTAAACTAAATTTCCCCCTTTCAAAATATCACTAAAATATAATTTATAGAAGATTTATAAAAATAAATTTTTTGAACTTCTCCATTTGTAATTCTTTGGATTTTAAAATATTCAAAAAATTTCAATACTAATATTTATTTCTGAACTTTGATAAAAAAAAAACAAGTCAAGCAAACTAAGATGAAATTATTTCAAATACTCAAAAAAATCTCCTTCTTAAATTATAGTTAGTGATGAACCCTTTGAGTTATCGGTGCCATTTCTCTTTCAGAACCCACTGTCGACCCACAAGTTTAAGAAGAGATGCAGCCAATTGAACCATTCACATGTATAAAACTATTTACTCTATTATTATATTAAGATATTTAAAATAAAAGAATTTTAATTGGCTGCGTTCATTTGCCGCCAAGAATTTCTCCCAGAAGAGATCATTCAGACGATTCTGAGCCTAGCAAACCTAAGCCACTGCCCGACAACCCCTGGACTGGATGTCATTCAACTTCTGTCTCGCTACACTTACTTAACCATTTCACTATTAATCTGACACTTACAAAATGCCTGACCTTAACACCAAGTCGCCGGCCTGATATGTCAACAAGCATGACATGGAATTCAAGCATTCACCATTATGAACTTTTTATTCCCACTACACAACTGCACCGCCCTCCTGCACTGAAAGTAGAAGCCTGGACGGGAGAAGGAAGCGCTCAATTTCTTTTAACTATATTTACACTTAATTATATATATATATATATATACCCTTTCCAGTGCCTAATTGTCTGAGGACTTAATTACAATCTCACAAATGGACGCTTCCCCAACAATTTGATAACTCCGGGAAAGTCGCCACTAAAAAGGTTTAGAATGGTACCATGACTACTTAGCCGATACTAAAAAGAATTAGCAATAGAATGAAAGGCCTTTCGAGACTTCCCTTCTCATTTCATCATAAAAGGAAAAAGTGCCGGTTGGTTCGTCTAAGCGGAATCCTTGGGTAATTAAAATGTCGCATAAATTTCGACATACCCAACATCTGGAAAGCATGGTACAATCAGCAAAATCTCTTAAACACAACAAAGACCACACAGCCTTCCTTGCACTGTCTCATTACTATATCTGTACCCCAGCTGTAGTGGTCCTAACGTAAATGTACAATAACTAAATTAAAGAAATTATGTAATATGAATAGAAAAAAAGTAAGCTATATAAATGGAAAACATACTGGAAAATAGTGTTGGTTATCTTTCACGTTTTCACCAGGAACGAACCGCACACACGTGAGTTGGTATGAATGCTGTCTGATTTCGGTCTCCCGCCGGTACTGGGTACCTTTTTGTCGCCCTGGGCGCCACACACTCCGCTTCCACATATATCACATGGTTTCAAACGATTACACTCGGTAGGGTAGATAAGGCGCTGTGCCCAATTTAGATACCGGATCGTTATCTATCGCGACTCGAACGTTCAACCACACGGATTCCTACTTTCACCAACACTTCAACCTGTACATGCCTGACACCCGCACACTATACTCCCCAGATAAACCTATCTTTTATGCAGATTACATAACAATTACATGTACACACCAAAATGGAGGCACAGCCACCAAACTTCTTCAAAGCTACTTAAACACACTTTACACATGGTTCACCACAAACAGACTCAAGATAGCCCGGGCCAAATCTATAGCTACTAACTGGATAGCTCAACATAACTACAGACTTAATCTCACCATAAGCAGCACCACATCACAAACATAAAAAACAAGGTCTGCTGACCAAAGTTGCATTCTCTCACTTATTCTGATTTATGACTTTACTACCATCAAAACTTTCAATAATTCCCTGACTAACTTGGGAGGACCTTGCCAATTATATCATTCGAAAGAGAATGTAAACGACATAAGGGTTTCAAATTTGGTTAAAATCGACCGAATAGTTATGTTATTGCCAAATAATTCCCGAGATAACCTTGGGAGAACAAAGAGAGGGACACTGATCCAATTCCAGACTGAACACCTCACTATACTAAACACTAACATACCCTCCCCCCCCCCTCCACACATACACATAGCTCTCTTCCTCCCATCATCATTTTCTGCTCACCAGATGCACTACGATACCAAACTGTCAATATACAAAATACCAAATCCAAGCAGTAAAACCCCAAATAAATAAAATATCCGAACAAACGCTAAACTGGAATAGTTATATGCAAACACTTTGCCAAAAACAAAATTTACAAAACTACTAACAGCATCACACTATTCAACACCAATGGTACACAATCACAAGCTACCAAACACAGTGATCAATCAGTTCTCAAAAATCAGCTACCTACACTCCCATAAAAATGATAGGAAAGTCATCAGACGCAAGAGGCAATTCCTCATTGATCCTGTGTTCCTAAAAAACCCCCACACAGACCAATCGCACAACTCTATACTACATTCAAAAACGCAGAGCAAATTGTAGTTAAACTAATCACACTGTAAATCCCACTAAACACAACATGGTTTCAGACCCCTACACTCCACAAACACCTTTCTGACAGAACTCACACAAACAACATTTGATGGTATGGATTCAAATAGGCCAGCACACAGAACACACTTAGTAACACTAGATATCAATAAAACCTTTGGTGCCATCCCCGGCGCAACACAAAAAGATGGCTGGCCAACTACTTATTTAGCAGGCATGAACACGTAACATTTGCTGGCTAATCATCAAATACCAGAAACTTCACAAATGGAGTACCCCAAGGTTCCGTTTAACTCCCCCACCTTAATCTATACATGCATGAAATACACCCCCCACAAATACACATAGCCTCTTACGCAGATGACATAAGACACATGCAAGCACCAAAATATAAACACAGACACTCAATTCCTGGAGCCATACCTAGACACCCTCCACGACTGGTTTACTAATAACAGTCACAATAGTACCAACCAAATCTACAGTCACCCAACTTACTAGCCATAATGTAGAACACCTCACTATAAATCGCTCAAATCCATCTTCCCCTCCACACACAACAGGTCAATGTCATTCAACCATCGTACATTAAACTAAAAAAAAAAACTAACACCAAGATAACGGATTAAAACACTTGCGCCTTAAAAAACACAACCCCTGTATAGAAACAATACATAGCGTCTGTGGTAGAGCATCCAAGTCCCACATGGGCTCACACCCTACAGAACAAAGCCCTTAAAATAATCACTTGATGCACAGGTAGGACACCCCCCATAACATGTACACCAGGAAACAAAAGTCAATGATCACCTTGACACGAGAGGCGCACAATTCATTGGTGAGGCTTTCAGAAACCAACATCATCATCTACACTACATTGCAGCACAACCACACACACCAAGAAACATCACTCAAACGGTGTTAACTATCCTCCCCCAAGCAAGCCAACATTCAAAATGACACACACTGAAATAACTCGCCAACAACTACACACTCGCCTCCGACACACATCTGAAGGCCAGAATGAAAAGTGGACACCACCCAACACTCCTGAGCTACTAGAAAAGACTGGATGACTCCATCAAGGATGTCTGCCCATGTTGTATCAGATTCAACCATCTACGCAGACAATACAACATAAACTCACTGGAAAGTTTGTGGCAGTGCCCAATGCCGGTCGTAGTCTTCCTCAGGAGCCTAAGGCTAAGCAACAGCAACGCTCGCAGAACAAAACTTTCGAGTTAGTGACGTCCCATGCCAGTGACCCAGATCTGGGCTGTCGCTTTTTACGACACGTTAAATTAACGGTCGCCAATGAGAAATCAAAGTAGCCTTAAATGAGTGCAGATCACTTGCAAAAGTCCGATCAATTTATTTTTCTATTATGGCAGATTTTAAAAGTGTTCTGGGAAGGTCAAATCTGCATCTTCTTAAGCCTGTCATTCCATAAGATAGATGTCATGGTAGTAATATAATGGACAAAAGACGTATGACAATGTGATAGAATAACAAAAAAAGGGAGATAAGAAATAATTTGGTAGGGATTTTACAATCAATTTGCTCAATTGAGATGCCCTTTATTTCACAGGGGGGACCTACAGTTCAAGGGGGAATCGGAATTACGCGTGCAATTACAGCATGAAGTCGACCGGCATAAGGAATTCATCTGGTGACTAAGCAAAGTTGATGTTGCCAAACTTTACTCTAATCGGAAGAGTTGGCAATCTCGCTACCCAATCTAAAATCAAGTGATTATTATGGAAAGGACGGATTCCCACCAAAAGTCTCACCAACCATTTTAGTTTGAATGAGGTTACAATCACCTTTTACACAGACACAGATTGGGGGAAAAAAACAACCAACAAACAAACACTAATATTTTTACTTAATGTAGAAGTTGGAGGTCCTAAAATATATTTACAAGGCTTCAAAGATAATATCTGCCATTCATTTATTGGCCATGACGAACAGGGGACCATTCCTCAAGTACATCCTTGTATTTGACCCGTTCTGTCAAAAGAAAACAATTGGATAATAAAACTAACAAAGATCAGTATGGCAATTTGAAAAATAGCAACCGATGAGGGTAGAGTCGCCGAGAAAATAAGAATACAAAACTTTTAAAAAATAAAAATCTATAAATAAACCAACAAATAATTTCAATTAAATTGAAAAAGAGTACTGCGTGACAGCTCTCAATCTGAAGGATTGTTACTGGCATTTTTTTTTCTGCCACCTGGCGACTACCTACTTGTCATAAGTCGCCTTAATTCTTTCAAAGCCTACTGTTGGCTAGATTAAAAATAAACGCGCAAAAGTTAAAAAAAAAGAGCAACGAAAGAAACAAAAACAAAAAAAGACGAATGAAGCACGCTCCGGCGTCGGGAGAAACCACCATTTTCTGGGACTTGGATATATTCATATACACTAGCACGGATCCTGCGTTACAAGAAAAGGGCTTCAAAAAGACCGAACGCAATACTGCCCGTGCTATAGAATCTTTAAGATCACGGCGTGGCGACAAATAGTGAAAGGTGGTATACATTAGAAGGTGGCGTCCTGGGCAGAACCAGGGGCGCCACCGGCCCAAGGGCTCTCGAAGGAGTTTCCTGGCCCTAAACCTAAAGGGCTTAAGGTATGACTGCTGTCTCTAGGCGGCATAGGCACCGTCGAGATCAGCTGCAGATGCAGTGAGAGCTGTTGGCGACTGAGAGAAGCGCGGAAGCCACACTGTGCACAAGACAGATGGCCTCCGTTGTCCAGAAAAAAAGGTTAATCTAACATTCTCTCCATCAACTTGCACACGCAGGAGGTTAGAGAGATTGGGCAGAAACCGGACGGGGTAGAGTGATTTCTTCCCGGTTTGCGAATAGCGAGCACAGTAGCGATTCGCCAGGAGTCTGGGAGCATACCCTCTATCCAGATCCTGTTGAACAATTCTAACAGAAAGGCCATGCCTCGCTCACCAAGGTGTCGAAGCATGGCGTACGGGAAATCGTCCGGACCAGGGGTGGTGTCCGCGCACGAAGCGAGAGCGGAGCGCAACTCATTTAAAATAAACTACTCGTTGAAGGATTCTCCCCCTCTGGAGGTAAAGTCCGGTCGGCGGCCTTCCGCGACATCACGACGCGCATTGAATGATGACGGAGCAGCATCCCTGCTAGAGAGTGCGGAGAAAGCGGTCGCGAAGGATTCCGCCACTGACGCGGGTGCTGCGAGAACTTGCCCCGAATCCTTTTGAATCTCTTCCACATCTCTGCTAGAGGGGTCTTCCCGTTAAGTAAGGACACGTAAGCCCGCCAAGAAGAGCGGCAGGCGTGCTTCGAAACATACCGGAACCTAGCCCTAGCTTGACGAAATTCAATGACAGTAAAGTCGTTCGGGCAGCACTTATAGCGCATGCCGCCTCACACTCGCCTAACTACCTATGGAAGAGTCTGCGTGCAAAACGGCCAGACGTTCTAGGAATGGTAGTTAGGCCCACGGCGATGGGGTTGCCGGAGAAGAACTCAACGGTCTCATCCATCGACCTAAACTCCTCAACAGAGAGGGAAAAGTCAAACATTTCCTGAAATGCGGAACACCGCCCAATCACCACCGGGGTGGGCTCTCAGGTGTTATGTATACTACTAGTTAAAAGGTTTCATTATGTAAATTTATGTAATTGTGTATCTATTTGTAAGGTTTATTTGTAATGTAATATATATTTATTTGTAATGTATAAATTTATGTAATATCGAAACAACAATCTCCAACTCCTTTAGTGATTACCCATAATACAACCAACTAACCTCTTCCCACACAACCAACACTTATTTAAGTTTAAATTTCCCCAATTTTAGGCAGTTCACCTCCAACCACTTTACGCGCTCCTACTGGAATTGATTTGCTCTAGATTTTTTGTAATTAGTCAATTAATGTGCTCTCTTTTTTGTGTGATTATTCAGTGCACTACTACTGCAATGTAAGTCTCTTATAGTTGTCAAATTTGGCGCATATGTACCTTAGACCTCTCTCTCAATGTGTGATAAGTATTATCAAGATTTTTTTATTTGTATGTATTGTATAAACTGTATATTTGTAAATATGATATATGAGGTTTGGAGAAACATGAATATTTATTTATAACTTTAATTAAGTAAAGGAAAACTGCCAAATTACAAGCTTTGACTTACTATTTAAACTGCTCTCATAGTTGCTGATAATAATAACTTTAATATATTAATTTTCTATATTTTCTTTGTTTTGCCTTTACAAATACTAGGCTATGCTATATATGAAGGAAAACTCTAGGATTATGAATAATCTTATAAGATTGATTAGCATAATTTTAACTCTGATTTAAGCAATTAATGTAACTTATCATTGTTACTTGACTGTTTGTACACATTTGGGGTTTCTTAAGACTGGCATAGAGTCCAGCTTAGCCTATAATTGGCGTTCTGTAACCTCGTGTTCATAACCAGGTTCTTATTATTACCTTTAATGTTGTGGGACTTAACCATGCCCGTAACAAGAGCGACAGCGGCCCTGAAAATGATATTTGAATGGAAAAACTGATCACTACCATAGAGGTCATTGACTGCCCCTCACCCAAAATCAGACTGTGCATCCGGAGAGCACAAAGATAGATCGAGACAGGAAAATGAAACGGACTCGGGCAGTGATGCCTAAACTCATCCACATTTAGGACACCTATCTCTAACTCGTTGATCAGGTAAGCAAGGACCTGACCCCTGGGATTGATCGAGTAGTCTCCCCAAAGGGGGTGCAAGTCCCCCGCGTCGAAGTCGGCTGACGGTGGAATGTACGCAGAAATAACAGTATACCTCCTATCAAAGTGCAGTTGCAAAAGCTAATGCCTGAAAGGTGTCTAAAGCGAAGAGAAGAACAGACATCATGCTGGGTGTAAATGGAGCAGCCCTCCTGCCCGGCCCCACGTCCCTTGCTGGTGGGGTCGCAAAACCCTTATACCCCGGGAGGGTGGGCAGGGGGCACGCGTCCAGAATGGTCTGCAAAAAAAGAGCTAGGGGAAAACGGGACGAGATGAGCCTCCGCAGCTCCTCCTAGTTGGCCTGGAGTCCGTGGCAATTCCATTGCAGGAATATGCCCTCCAGGCCTAGCTCTTCGAAGAGAAGACCCTCACGGGAATAGCCCTACGCTTCTCGGAGGTGCTGTTGGCCGGACAATGCGTTGACGGCGTTGTCGCCTTCGAGGACTGATCGGGGAAGGTTGGGCTCGGCATTCGTCTTTACCTCCCTCTGCCTCAAAACCTTATGAAGGTGGTGGTCCCTCCTTTGGAGGATCTACCGCCTTCGAGTCACCCAGCCTAGCACTCTCTGTAGGCGTAGGAGCTGAAGCTCCTTTAGTGTTGTCCTCCTTTCGGGAAGCAGCTTTAGAAACCCCGGAAGATGGCCTCACGACCAACTTCAGGGGTGTTGCGTCCAGTGAGTCTAACGACTCGGTGGAGGCGCGCGACCATTTTGCCTTACGGGAAATGCCATGGCTGGGTGTGAACCCAATATGCCACCAGCTCTACCAGGGAAGCGCTCGGGGTGGGTAGGTGTCTTTCTTAACATTGAGGCATAAGACGTCCTAGGCAGCGCCGGGCGCGCCAGGACCAAGTCTTTAGCCTCGCGAAATGAGAGAGGATCCCGGGCCTGAACGGCCAGGATTTAGACTTATCGTGTGCAGCCTTGGAGCAACTTAGACAGACTTCGGGTAACACGTGTACATGAGCGATTCGTATGGCCGAAGTGGTGGTAGTATTAGCACCTTCGCAGCAGTGGCACGAATGCCTTCACGCGGTAGCGATAACAACCGGCATGCACTGACTCAGGGAGCTTGTCACAGTCGAACGTGACGAAGAGTGGAGGGGTGGACCTCGATTGAAATGCCATCCACATAGAGTGTGGCGAGAACATCTTCCAGCAGCACCGAGGTGATACCGTTGATGCTCAGGGCGAGGATTTTTTAAATTAAATTCACCCATTTGGCGACTGCCTTTAACGGTATAAGTCACCGTAATTAAAATTTTAGCTTAGTATTAGGCTATTCTAAATTCACAAAAAATAAAACCAAAATGAAAAACAAGCAAGGAAGCACATTATGGCATTGGGAAAAGGCGGTCCCCCCCGCCCCCACTGGTCCAGGAATATGTGACCTACAACAGTCAACCTCCATTTTATTTCAGGACAAAGAGCGTAACACTGAGAAGACTTCCCTATGGGACACCTTATTCCTGCTCCGTTGGGTGGGAGAGGAAAGTTAAAGTCCAGTAGCTGAGATGTGACAATACAGTTGAGTTTGGTGAGGGGCTGAGTATGCCGGAGAACAACCCTTGTAAATTAAGGATCTTCTTCACATGTGGAAGATTGTTAAAAGGTAATGGGAGTAGGCATATTGGAATGGAGGGTGACTGGGGAGCTTGAACAGTTTCTCCATTGCCAGGCACACCAATGAGGACAGCCAGCAGAAGGAACAATTTTAATGAGAGACCAAAAGTTTGTGTAAGAGCTATCGCATGTCATGGACCAAAAGGCGAGGGTAAGTAGGTAGGTGATATGTAGAGCCTCCTGGATGTGGTACAACTCTGCTGAGTATGAAGAACAGCTAAAGGAAGAGAAGTAACCAGGCACCATCTCAACCAAGATGACGGTGGATGATCTGTGGAAGGAGCGGAAGCTGACTGTAAAGATGGCTGTGCTCTGAGCGTGAGAGCTTGTATAGCTAAGGAACTCTAACCTGAGAAGCCTAGCCAACTTTAGGTAGCTGGTAGCACTCTTGCAGAAAAAAAAACAAGCAAAAATAATAAGACAAAACAAAAGCAAGAAAAAGGAAGAAGTAAATGTGAAGATAAATGATTTGAGGGTGTAGACTATTTAATATAATAGGGTGTAGAACCACTAAGTATGCAAGAGTTTGTTAGTGCTATGAGGTCTGATAAATGGGAAAGCAGCTGGAGTAGATGTTATATTAACCAAAATGTAAAAAAAAGAGGGCAGTAATTCAGGTTCATGACAGGGGTGGGTAAACCTCCATCCCCCCTGCTCAAACTAAATTCTATTCAGGCAAAAAATATGAGCAATAGGTGTCAATTTAAGATTTATGTCATTTGCCTAGCAAAATGTCCCCAATTAATTTTGACTTCATACTTTTTTTCTTAACTTTTTCATAATTTGAGATTACTGGCGGCACTCGAGCTAGGATAGTGTGTCAGTCTTCCACATACCAAGTGGAATAGTTTACACATGGCACCCCCATGTTGGGTAGTGCCTTCCCTGCATTCAAACTGTTGAATTTACTGAAATACTATTGATCATTATTTTCATCTTTGAAATGTTAATTTTCACTCCAAATTCAGGACTGGCTTGTGATAATTCTGCCCTACTGTATATGCATTGAACCTCACAAGATGACTGTATATAGGCCACATAACATAAATTTGAGGGGGGGTGAGGGGCACATCACATGAAAATAGCTTCAAAATTACATTAATTTTTAAAAAAATCAAGGGGGGGGGGCTTACAGCCCCCTACGCTTTCCATACCTGTGAGGGTTTGTTTTGCTGACTGTTGTGCCTGCTAAATTAACCAAATTGAGCTCCCCCCCTATAGGAAAATTCTGGATACACCCCTGGCAATTGGGTAATGAGATGCATTGTGGGATCATGCCATAAGACTGAGGAGTGGAATCACTCATGCACTTCAATTGAGTGATGAAGGATTTGCTCATTTGGGCTTAACCTCAGGTGCATGAAGAAGTGATGCAATTAAGTCTGGAGCAGCATTTGTAGAATAAGAATGTATTCTGTGTGGCTTCTTCCTTCAACAACCTTGCTCCTGCTCACAGACAATGCTGAAAGGCCCACCCTTGTCCACTGCAAGTTAGTCAGGGTGAGATAATTTCCCCTTTTTCACTGCTATGGATCCACCCACTCACCTATTGGTGGAAAATCTTCAGGATGAGTTTTAATGTAATGATAAATTGATGCATCTCTTGCCATGTTCTTCTTTTGAAATTGATTCTCAATTAGGAAGCCTACAGGTACTCCAGCAGCAGCACCAATTGCATACAGGGGTAATGCTGAAACAAACACAAAGATTCAGGTAGGAATGATACCAATTTCTTATGGCTAATTTAGATCAGCAATAGTATACTTTAAAAATAAATAATATTCATCTAGCGGCATCCAATGAGGGCACAGCTACTCCAAAAATAGAAATGAATGTTTAGAAATACACTAATTAACAATAGACTTATAAATAAGTTACATTAAAAGGAAAAGGAATTAATGACAGGCTTAGATGTAAGAGAGAAGGCCAGCCTACTTCAGGGCCCCAAGCACGCATTTAACAATGCACAAAAATAAAATATTATGGATGAGGAGAACATCCTCCAAATACTCAGACACAAAAATCACAAATAAGCCTAGCTTTAGGCAAAGTAAAAAAAAAAAAATTATAAAACAAAGCAAAACTCAAAATAAAATGACAAAAAATAAGAAGGAAAAAAGCACACTTGATGTCAGGGGGAGACCAAACTCTTTCATGGGCCTGGGCATGTGGCCACAAAAAAATGGTGGGAAGAGGATTGGAAAGTGGTGAAAAAGAATGGAAAGAATAACACACTGATAAAGAAGATTGAGATGGTTTGTACATGTGAAAAGGGCAGAGGAGGGGTGTTGGGTGAGGTGGAGGGGTTGAGGGGCAACAGCCAGTGGAAAGGCCAAGGAAAAGTGGAGAAGGTGTGTGAGAGAGGATGTGGATATGTTGGGAATAGAGGATTATATGGCACAAGATTGACAAATGTAGAGGATAGTCATCACCTGTCCAACCCTATAAATGAGAAAACATGGAAAGTGATGTGGGCAATGGGGCAGGAAAGGTATACTGTTCCTCCAATTTTACCTAGGGTACCACCATCTTCAAGGGTCATACACCAATCAACAGGCTGAATGTATAACTACAATTTTCTATAAACATTTCATTTATATTAATACTCAAATTAATACGCCAAGGTTAAAATTTAGTAACAATGAAATTACAGTTTAAAATCTTCATTTTTATTATTCAATTAAAAATTAAATTTGAAAATTAAGTAACACCATACTTAAGTTAACCCACACTTAAGGTCCTTCCCCTAGACAGCTGCCTTGATGAAAGTTAATCATAGAACCTGCACTAAGTTTAAGTTATGGGAGTGCTGATAATGTGAATGTGCTGAACCATGTCTGGGTTCTGAGAGCAATAGATGCAGATATGTCAGCCAAGCTAGTGGTGCGTGTGTGTGTGTGTGTGTGTGTTAGTATTGGATTACAACTGCAACTGTCTTGCAATGGAGATCTGTGTAAGAGGCAGGATAGCTGTTACTTCTGGGGTCAATGTCTGGTATAAGATCATTTAATTCAGACTCAGCTATAGTATGGCTTGCTAAAAAATTGCACTTTGCACAGGAGTGCTTCCAACAGATCTTATAATGTGTTGTAAACCTGTATATTACTTCAGATATGTTTATGTTGTTAGAATATGTATGTAAAACTTTTTTTTTCTCTAGTATTGATGCTTGAGCCAATGAGTTTTCTTTTGTAAATTATTATGAATATATATAACTCAATGTAGCACAAGAAATTAGCAATGAAAGAAATATCTCTCAGAAAAAATGGAGTTTCTCTTTTCAAACTTTATTCAGTTCATTCTGAAGTAAAACTATGAGAAAAATAAGGCAAGTTTTGCTTACTTTGTTACACTGTGGTGAATGAATATGGGGGAGCCATTATCCCCATTTTTATTCAATGGATTTTCCTTAGTCTCATCTTTTTACCCTCCAATGTGACATCCTAGGTAGAGCCAGAAGGATCACCAGCCCAAGAGATACACTACCATCCAAAAATATCAGAATGTCTGTACTTCCATCATCTTCCATAATTTCTACCAGAGAAAATCCAAGGTTTCTAAAATTGGTTTATGATAACCTACAGGTTTAAACTGTTTAGGTAATGTTTAGGCAAATTTAAAAGAATAAAATGAAAGTTATCAGCTGGGAAGCAATTTACTATAAAAATTTAAGTGTCCAAAATGATCTGAGTTATGCTTAAGTTTCTTGTAGAGAGCACTCACATTGTTTGCATAGCAACTAAATTCAGTTCAATCTCAAACATGATACGAGGGGCGGTCAATAAGTTTTGCAATTCGGATATAAGGCAACGAGATACGAGGAAAAGTGTTTTATTATTTTTCAATATAACTACCCTCGACTTCAATGGACTTGCGCAACTTGTCCCTGAGGCTTCAAATTCCCGACAACCAGAAATCTGCCGACTGCTGTTCAATCCACTCCTGAACGGCGAGCTGGACATCTTCATCATCTCCAAACCGGCGTCCACGCAGTGCAGCCTTGAGCTGGCGGAATAAAAGGTAGTCGCTAGGGGCCAGATCTGGACTGTAGGGAGGGATGGTTGAGCTCCTCGGATCTGCACTTATGCAGGGCAGCTTGTTCAACTCTGGCCTTGTGGACTTTGACGACGTTGAAGTCGATCATGGGGCGTCAGGTTTCTAGGGACCCAATGGGCAGAGAGCTTGGTCATGGCCAAATTGTCGTGGATGATGTTGATAACACTTACATGTGATATTCCAAGTTCTCGCTCGACTTCTTCGACCTTCACCGATTTGCAAAACTTATTGACCGCCCCTAGTAAGTCATCATGATCTTTTCAGATGTTTTTCAAGTAACATGTTTAAGAAACCTGTCACGCCTCTGTCTGCAAGCTGATCAAAAGTTGGATCACCAACATGGTCTTTCAATTGTAACCATTGCAGACTGTCAAGCACTCCAAAAGTGTTAAGCTATAATATTCTGTCAACCTATGACAAAAAGAGGCTTATGTATGGTTTATGAATCAACTGGTAGGACAAGGAAGACCTCAAAAAGAAGGAAAGGTTGAGCCATTCATTATCTAAGTTGTGAAGGACTGCTCCAAGATGGCTGCAGCAGTTTGTTAAGATATTAGTGAGATTTGGGCCATCAATATCTCCCAACACACTGTCAGACCAGCTGGAGGAAGACAATCTTCATGCTTGCATATCGGTGGTCAAGCCATTAATCCGTCTAAAAAAGAAGAATCGTCTTACATTCATCACAGAGCACATTGCATGAACGGATGATCAAGGGAGCATAGTCTTCTTTTGTGACAAATATATGTCAATTTGTTTGGATCCAATGGAAGCACGGACCCCTGGGGCACTCCGCTTGTTACATAACATAACATAATTACACGGATGACAAAAGCCACAAGGGCCTATCAAAGGTCATCCGCCTCCGTCAAAACCCACCCACAAAAAGCACCATCACCAGGGGAAGACAAAATCAAAGTCCCCCACAATATAATATAACGGATGACAAAAGCCACAAGGGCTCATCATAGGTCATCCGAGTCAAGCGGCCTCTTTTTCAAGGCACCCATCTTGATTGGTGGTGGAAACTTCAATTCTTTTCACCAATCCCATGAGTGGCAATCTTCTTAAGTAGACGCTTGTGGGGGACATATTGAAAGCTATTTGAAAATGTGAGTAGATTACATCTGCTGCTCTATTTGTGTCATACTCTTTGATGATGGTTGGAAAAGATTTTAGTAGATTTGTTAAACATGATTTTTTTTTGGTAAAACCATGCAGTGATTCGCGAATGATACCCAATTTGTCTAAATGTTTTACTATTTTCTTTTATAATAGATTCAAGCAATTTTCTGTCAGGCTTATGGCCTGTACTTGCTTGAGCTTTGTCGGTCACCCCTTTTAAAGATCGGAGTAATGTTTGCACTTTTAAAGTCTTCTGAAACAACACCTTCTTAGAGTGATTTGTTCAACTCTTTCAGGTGGTGAGGATGGATCAAATCCGAACCTGGCGATCTGCTTAGCTTTAAATTTTTGATATGTTTGATTACATCTTCTTCTGTTACTTGAATACTAGTCATAAATGACTCTTCTTCGATAACTATTGGTGCATCAATGTTTGTGGAATGGTGTTGATGTTTTCCATTGTAAAAACTGATGCAGAAAAATAATTTAAAATCTCAGCAATGGCACCTGGGTCATATATTAAGTCTCCATTTTTGTTTTTAAGCGGGCCAATTGAGTCCTTTGCCGTGTTTCTGTTGTTTACATACTGGTAGAACATCTTTGGATTTTCTTTTCCATTTCTAGCTAGCTCAATTTTGTAATTCTTCTTTAATTTTCTAATTAGCTTTTTGACACTGCATCTTAGTTCTATGTATTTGTCTGGATGTGCCTTGTGAGTATCTCTACAATGTTTATATGCCTGATTTCTCCTTTTGATTAGATCCTTGATCTAGTTGTTCCACCACTTTGGTTTTACCGTAGATTTTTGCTTATGATGTTTCTGAATTTTGTTATGAAATCATTCCACATTGTAGTGACAGTGTTATTATTAGTCCTAGAACTAAGGGCATTCATTCTTCAACACACGCCCAAAGTCTTTAAAATCTGCTTTGTTAAAGTTAGGTACCAGCATACAATTTGAGTCTGTGTTTGAACCTGTAGCAATTTTAAATCTGAGAGAACTGTGATCGCTGTCTCCGAGCAGTTCGCCGATTTCAACATTTTTCACAAAGTTTTCATTTGTTGTTAAAATAATATTCAGGATATTGTTTCCTCATGTAGGTCGATCAACTCATTGCATAAGGAAGTTATCATCTATGAAGTGAAGTAGTTGTGATCTAACTCTGTCAGCAGTAGCAACCGCAAAGTTTACATTTGGAAAAAGGTCACTGATTATTATTGTTTTTTTTGTTTGTTATTTTTTTAGAGCTCATCTGGGATGATTATTATTGTAAGTGTGGATCCAATAAGTTCATGGAGCAAGCGGAACATAAGCTGATCTGACATTTCCATCTGGGATGGAGCTCTATAGATGACAGTGCTGAATACTATGTTTCCATTTAATGATTTTGCACATACAATATCTGCATCGCTATGATTCTCCACTGCAACCTCGATGGGATTTAAATTTTCTTTGCAGTACAACATCAAGCTGCCCCCTCTTCTACCAACCCTCCCCTTGAAAAAGAGATTGTAACCTGAGATTTTAAATACACCGACAAAGTCTCGGCTATCAGCTGTTCAAATGTATTACTCTGCCAACAAGGAGAAAGAATATATACAGTATTACGCAACAGACCCATTATTATATTGACTGGAATTAAGCATATAATTTATATCACCTGAAAAGAATAAATAAGTTAAAATAAATTCACTTTGCAGACGACTATTCTGTGATACAACATGGGGCTGACAAGATGGCCGTAGTACTCCGCCAAAAAGGAGAAGAATATATATGGTGTTATGTAACAGAGACCTAGTTATTGTATTGACTGGAGATAAGCGTGAAAATTTATACCGACTGAAAAGAATAAATAAGTTAATATAAATGTAGATGTGCAGACGACTATTCTGTGACGCAACCTTATGCTGAAAAAGATGGCCCCCCTGCTTGCTTATAAAGCAAGAAGAATGGGACTTTTATAACTCTGCCCACAAGGAGAAAGGAATGTGTATTTTAATACAAATGCCTACACACAACACACTATATTTGCACTTTTTCGAAACTAGAAAAAAAAAAATAATCAGACACTACACACACACATTCTTTTAATTGCAGTTATTGGGAGCAAACAAAAAAAGCGTGCGCACTTAACCACTGTTAGTCACAGACTGACAGTGGTTGAGTCCTGCAGAAGCAGGACTGTGATGAAGACAGATGGCTTCCATTGTCCCCCCAAAAAGGCTAATCTAACATTTACCAATTTCTCCATCAACTTGTACATGTGTGGTGGATGGGGGGTTTAGAGTTCATCGTGGAGACATAAGCTCTCCATGATTTCCGGCAGGTTTGTTTAAATATGTATCTCTATTTGGCTCTTTTTATTAAATTCCATTTTACTCATCGGATTTGGCCATCATTTGTATGTTAGGTGGGCTTTCCTATGTCCTTTCAGTGCAGCTGAGCATTCTGGGCTCCACCATAGGATAGATTTCTGACTGGGTTGTCCTGAGCTGGTTGCAATGGATGCTTTACCGGCTTGGTATAGGATGGATGTAAAGATTTCCAGTGCTTCCTCTGTCTCTGGGATGTCATAGACTTGGATATCTGTGAGTTTGTTGAATTTTCACCAGTTTGGTGGGTCCAGTCTCCAGCGTGATATACCCGAGGTGGGTAATCCCTTGTCTGAGGAAAGGATGATTGGATAATGGTTGCTTCCTTTTAGGTCATCCAAGATTTTCCATTCAAAGTCTGCCATGATGTCTGGTGAGCAGAGGGCCAGGTCTAACACTGATAGGGTACCTGTTTGTATGTTAAATCTAGTACCTTCTTCCTGCTTCATGATTCCAAGTTGGTGGTTTTCTATTAGCTTTGATAGCTCATTTCCTCTGGTATTGCATATACTGTTGCCCCATTGGGTATGATGACTGTTAGACTGTTAAAGACCCCCATTCAAATGAATGGAGTTGGTAGTGATGAGATCAAGTCTTGTAAGGCAGTGATTGGAAGGGGCCCTGTGGGTGGGAGGTAGATGTTTGCAATTATGTACCGTATCTTGATGTCTATGGTCATGATTGTTTCCAGAGGTAAATTTGTATGATAGGTAATGTGGGAACATCTTGATGGGTGTAGATGGCACAGCTGCCAAATGTGCTGCCATCATTTGGTATTGGGGTGGTTATGCAACTGTAACTTGGTCATTTTTGTGGTGAGTGTATCACCAACTTGGTTTCCTTGAGACAGATGCAGGTGGGGCTATTGTCCACTACAAGAAGCCTTAATTCTTCCCAGTTGGCTCTGATTCCGCGGATATTCCACTGGATTAGCTTCATTATTCTTTTGGTTTGGTTCAGGAAGTCAGCGATTTGGTTTTTGTGGAGGTCATGGCCCCTATTGATTTATTAGGGGCCTGTGGCTACTGAAGTCTGCTGTGGATTGGTCTTTGAGGTTTTGGTTTTTCTTTGTCACTGTTTTTCTTGTTTGTGTCTTGGGTATCTACTGTTGGGGGGATGTTCGTGCTACGTCAATAATAGGAAGACGGATTATCTTTTTTGCTGCTTCTGTTGGTGGGTGAGTAAAGTGGCTCATCAGTGGTATGATTCGAGCTTCAATATGTTTGGTGGGGATGAGGTCTGTTCCATGTGAGTCTTGGGTGTCTTTCTCATTTTTCTACCTTTTCTTTGTAGGTGATGTCAGTGGTAGGTGTTTTGGTTGGGGATGGTTGAGGCAAAACACTGTGAGGGGGTGACCGAGATTGTGGGTGGACGATCTCTGGTATATCCTGAGTGTCTATCTGTTCGGGGTGGGGGTCGATGTGCTTAGGGATTTGCTGTCATTTTGATTTTAGATTTACCTCTCTGCTAGGGATGGAGTTTAGCATCGAGGTATCGGGTGCAGGTGTGGCAACTGCTTTAGGAGGGGGAGGAAGATGGCCGATTGTTGACCATATGCATGGGGTAGGGGAGTTCAATATTCGGGGCCTGTGGTGCAGGCTCCTCGGAAAGGAGCGGTTGAGTTTTTGCTTTAACCCTGTGGTATGGGGGTCTGGTCACTCTGCTCATTTCAACTACAGAGGCATAAGAGTTTCCTCTGATTCCTATGGAGATCTGTGCCTTTTCTCTGGCATCTTTAAAGTTTAGTCATTCTTTTTCACATATGGATGCTACTTCTTCAAATTTGTAGACATTACATTTTTTGATTGATGATGGGTGGGGCCCTCCACAGTTTACCCATTTTGTTAGGCGCAAAGCCCTGATTCCTACGATGACAGGTGTTTGTAGAGTGCCAAAAGGTTTTGCAGTAGTAGCATCTTCTGGGGGTAGGTTTGAATTCTTTAACTGTGAAGCGGCACCATCCTAGATATATATATTTTGGTAGGATGTCTAGGTCAAATGATATGAATAAGTGTTTGTTGGTATCTTGCTGTTAATCATTTTATGTATTTTGTGTACTTGAGTGACACAGTACTCGCTTAATTCAATTAATTCTGCTTCTCAGTATTGGGCGAAGTCCGGTTCTATTATTATGCCTTTACACATATTAAAGGAGGGATGTGTTGTTACTATTACTTTATCTCCTGCCAATTCTTTTAATGTTAAAGGTTTTTCCGCTTCTCTTTTGTTTTTACTTTGACTAGTATACTACCATATGGTTGTGAGAGAGGTGGAAATTGTGATCTGGGTAGTTGAAATAGTTTGGGAAAATCTTTACTCTGTTTGACCATGCATGTCTTCATTAGGTTTGTTTGTTGGCTTTCTGGTTTTATCAGGTAAAATCTTCTGAAAGATCGATCAACAAATTGTTCTGGGAGTACCTGCAGTTAGAGCAGTTCAGGTAGCGTTTTGGTGGATCGTGCTGGACCTGCTGCTTGATGTGAGTTTGAAACTTCCCATGGACTTCGTACTGACTTTGGTCATTTTTGCGGTGGTAAGTTTTGATTTCCTGAGACCTTGCTTGTTTCTATGGAATTTTCTTCTAATGTCCAGTTGTTTTGGGGGGCAATATTGTGGTTACAGTTCTCCCACGTCTTCCATTCTTCTCTTTCCTCGAATTAGTGGATTTGTATCCATTTTCTTCCACGAGCTGGGAAGTAAGGGGCTGGGGAGAGGGAAGGGGATGCTGGTTTCATTGTGTTTTTAAGAGGGATTTGTTAAAGAATTTGTTCGAACATAAACAGGAATCTACCGCCTGTGAAAGTACCATCATGCTAGATCCAATAGACGAGTGGACCCAAGAGAGAGGCCAATGGCTTAGGGCCACTTACAGAGGGACCCATGGACTTCACCACCACTGGCAGACCATGCAGGAAACACCTGGTGACTTTAACCCTTTTCCCATCCCCCCCAGCAATGGCCCAGTCTAGTGAACCGAACGCCGACTGAGAAGTTTTACCCCTTCTTGGTGGCCAAAAAAAGAGGGGTGGGAGGGAGATGGTTCGGTAGCCACCAATATTCCACAGGTGTTGAGGGGGGAGGTGGTCAAGCCAGGACAGACTCCCGAGAATCAGACCTCTTGACGACTGAAACTAGCACAGGCCCGAAGTCGAGTAGAGAAGTCCAATCCCATTGAAACAAATGCTTTGAAGAGGGAGTAGTAGGGTTGGGAAAGAAAGCGGAAGGGGGAGAAGAGGCTAGGCTGGGGCCAGACAGGGCGCTGAATCCCTTTAGCACGGCAGTCAGAGAGGCAAATCATCGCCCCCCCCTTATGGGGGAGAATGGGAGGGGAGACGTGTCCTGCGAGAACTTGCCCTGAATCCTTTTACTCACTGCCACACTTGGCTTGGTCACTTACCAAAGTGTCAGCAGACCCATCCATCCCCACAGCCCCCGCGGATGGGAAGGAGCTCCGAGCCTTTTTCTTATTTTTTTTATTTTTGGAGATGAGGGCAGGAAATGAACCTGCTTCTCCCCTCTGCCAACAAGAGCCCCCAGGCTGGATGGGCCGGCAAGGTCCCGGCGGTCTCAGGGGCAATGGTCGGAGGAGGAGATCCTTCCCCTCCTTGTACTGCTTTGGAGACCCGAGCCGTTTGAGGAGGACCTTGCATAGGCTGGGTTGCCTAAAGGACCATGTCTATGTCAGGAGGGGGGGCTCTAGTTGGCCATTCCAGGTCCCATTGGCAATGGTGTGTCGAGTCTGGGGAGGCACAGGCCTTGACCTCCACTAGGCCCGTCTTCCCTCTCCCTCCCCCTCAGGGGGGGAAGATATCCATTTTTTTCTGTGGAGCTGCACGAGGGCAGTTCCGATGGTGGATGAGGCAAAATTGAATGAGATTTTTAATTTTCTCATCATTGGGCATGGTGACCCTAATTTTTTTATGGGATGCAGATGCTAATCACCCCTTGCAGTAGCCCACTCTGCAAGGGGTGTGTATTGGGATGGCAGAGCCAGGTGCCATCATTTAAGGCCACCCCTCCCGCCTGGTCTGGTGACCTGGAAGCCCTTCAGCATGGCGGCTCCACCTTGGACACGGTGCAAAATTGATAAAGTGTGAAGTGAGAAGGAAGGGGATGAAGCAAGTTGTTAAAAACCCACCATCCGAAACCGGAGCTCAGGGGTTAGGGAACATCCTCTGCCCCCTCAGCCCCGATCCGGGATAGTTAGCTGAGAAGAAGGTCAGCATTTACCCAGTGAAAATAGAGGCCGACCAGAGAAAGTTGCGGGAAAGGTTGTAGAGGAAGTGAGGAAGTAGTGGAGAAATACAGGCTGTCTGAAAGAAGAGGCTAAGCTGGGGGCGAATGGGGCGCTGAGTCCCATCAGCACGGCGGCCAAGAAGGGGGCATTCTACGTGAAGTGTACATACCCTCCTGACACCTTAGTCACAGAATCGCATGAAATTTACATCATTTGTTGGTTATGATGAATAAAGTTTACATATTAAGTATGAGGCCTATCTGGTCATTGTTGTCATATTTATGGCCAGATCAATTTTTGGTCAAACTGATTGACCCAAAACCTTTGAGGTCATAACTTTGGCCAGAATTAACCAATCTGAAGATTTTAGTATGAAAATGTTCAGGAGAAAGAGATCTTTCAAATGAGTGGAAGAACGTCATTTCTATGACAATTTTTGACATGATGACCTTTTTTTGTGAATTCTTTGGCCAAAATGCCACTCAGATCATTGCAAATATTTTTCTAAGGTTACCTCTCTTTATTCTCTATAGCTCCAGAAAAAATAAAAATGGGATCTCCATGGGCAATTATGTGACACTGGGTATACCTACTAAAAGTATTATTTACCCAGAAATTATGGTGATATCACATACCTATGTAAGTCCTAACCATGGCATGATATATACCTTATATAATCTTTTTGAATCAATAAATAATACATCACTGCCTATATACACCTTATATACCTAGGTACCTACCTTATATAAATAATCTTGCCAAATCAATGTAACATGAAAAGCAGTCTTTAACTGCCTTTCATTAATCCTTAACTAATTAATGTATGTTTTTCAGATACCAATGTCATTTATGTCTTCAATATATGAATTAAGATAATTTAAGATATCTTCTAAACTACCTACTTAATATTAATTGTGAGATTATCTGCAGATCCTAAAATAGTTTCCAGGTATATAATTTTGTTATTTAATTTTGATAATTTTGAAATACCAATGATTTTTATACAGCTACCTACCTACCAAATTATTATATTATGAAAAAGAGGAGAATGATTTATTACTTATTAGGCATCTAAAATGAACACTCATAAATTAATTGTGACTTTTGATTGATCACATATTTTTACTAGGCCAAGCTATTTCAAATGAGAGAAGGCAATTTTCACCAAATCCTTTAATTTGATCAAAACTGAATGTACCTACAGAATATAGGTAGCTATACCCTCCAAAAATAGGTATGGAAGAAAGATTAAGCTAAGAGTGAAATAAACCTATTCTCAGCAAATGCATTATGATGTAGCCATTAGCTAACTTAATAGCTATTAGGGTTGAAGCACTGGACTGAGAAAACATGAAAATAATTAAAAATAATGTTGATCATTGAATAGGTATCTACTCTTTTCTTGTATTTTGTCCACTTCTCTGCGAATTTAAGAAGAATCAAATCTTAAAAAGCGCTAATAGAAATGTTTGTTAGTTATAAACCAGTCTACCAACCTACAGCCCTTTGCACCTAAACTTTGACCTATTTCTACTAAGATATAACACTTGATGATTATTATGCACTTCTTTCTTTGCCTACTAATTTTCTAGGACAATGCAATGATTGAAGCAGCTATATTGATATTGTATATTGGCAATTTTAAATATAATTGCTTCAATCATTTATGTGTTTATTTTAATTAATTTATAATATATTGTTTATAAACAGTAATTTACTATTTGGATCTTTTTCAGGCTTTGTTTCATTAAGATGGTGAATCGAAAGTACCTCAGTGATCTGCTGAAGATCCATAAATCCTTGCAAAAGAAAGACCAAAGAAATGTTTCTGCAAAGATGATAAGCTTTGTTCTGTTTGTAGTAAGAAGCTTTCACAGTTACCAATGGAGCAAAATACGCCAGAGGAGTCCGGAACTTCAGCATCTGAACAAGAGTTCAATGAGATGCCTAGCCAAAAAGAGGATTCAGATGTTGTGGAAGTTGACTTACTGAACCAATCATTGTCTTTCATTGGTGAGAGCCCCTTTGATAAAAGGAAAGCTGAAAGGCATCCGACTTATGTACCTGAAAAAAGGTTAAAAGTTGAAGAATCTGTTAGGAGAAAGTTGGATTTGGTCGTGGGTAGTAGTTCACGAAAACAAGATGTGCTGCAAAGATGTAACATGAACTGTATGCCAGAAGTCATCCAGTCTCTAAAGGAAAAATATTGGCAATCAAGCAGTATGGATCAAATCAGAATTCTAACCATATTTGCAACCAGTATGTCCATTAGAAAACTCATGAACGAGTTTGATTGCTCTCAGAGAATGGCCGTACAAGCTCACCATATACTAAAAGAGAAAGGAATGTTAGCTTCACCTAACCTTAAGCTCAGCAGAGTGCTTTCTGAGGAACTAAAATCTTTAGTCCTTGAATATTATCGTAGTGATAAGATGAGTCAGGTTTTACCAGCAAAGAAGGATTGTCTAGTAGTGCAAATTGAAGGGAAAAAGCAGAGGTTACAGAAATGACTCATTTTCAGCAATTTGAAGGAACTTCGTAGCAGTTTTAAGGTGAAGTACCCTGAGGTAAAAGTATCATTCTCAAAGTTTGCTATGCTACGACCATGTGAGTGTGTTCTTGTGGGAGGCAGTGAAACTCACTTAGTATGTGTATGTACAATACATCAAAATGTAAAACTCATGATGGTTGGATCCAAGATGTCTGATATCACTGATCTACTCTCTTACCATCACCTAGTTGCCTCTGTCTTATGTAATCCAGCCCGACAAGCATGCTACATGAGATCATGCGAGTACTGTCCACCTGTGGATCAACTAAAAGTAAAACTATTTGGATTTTATGAACAGGAGAATGTGGATAATATTGAATTCAAACAGTGGACATCAACTGATAGATCTGAGCTGGTAACCATGGTATTATCGCTTGATGATTTCATGGATAGATTTTGTGATTGTATCAAAACTTTTGTGCGACATGATTTTGTTGCAAAATCAGAAGCACAGTACTTGGAAACTGAAAAACAATATTGCAGAATTTGTAGTAATTGGTGATTTTTCAGAAAACTATTCATTTGTAATACAAGACACAGCCCAGGGATATTAGTGGAATTGCACACTGGCAACAATACATCCTTGGGTGTTTTATCACATTAAAGATGACTCATAAATCATAATTTCAGAGTGTAACATCCACAATAATGTATCAGTGCATCTATTTCAGCTAATGTTGATAGAGTATCTGAAATCAGTATTCAAAACGGTGAAGAAAATTTACTACTTTTCAGACAGATCTGCGGCACAGTATAAAAACTGTAAATTTTTCCAGAATTTTTGCCACTAGCCATGGAAAAGGCCCATCAGACGGCATAGGTGGCACCATCAAAAGGGAAGCTACTAAAGAGAGCTTGCTAGAGAAGAACCTATGACAAACAGATTGTAACACCAAGAGATTTGTTTGTATTCGCTGAAACTCTTGGAAATATGGTTTGGATATGGAACTCAAAAGGAATATGAATAGGAGGAAGAACTTTTGAAAACCAGACCTGCGACCAAAACTATTCCAGGCACACAAAAACTTCATTTGTTTATTCCAATATCAAACAAAGGAGGCTCTCCAAGTTTGCCCATTTAGTCTCTGTGAGACTTTTAGATTAGAATCAGTCACAAAAAATATTTCATGTCCAGTGTTCAATGGAAAACTTGCAGACTATGTCACTGTGTCACTGTGATTTAGGAAGGACATTGGTGGCTTGCTTACATAATCAAAGCTTTTTCAGAGTCATGAGAAGTGACTGTGAAATTTCTTCACCCCATGGACCCTCTCGCAGTTTTTGCTTCCTTGAAATTGAAGATTCTTGTACTATGGACATCTCTGACATTTTGGTGTCAGTAGAACCAAAAACTGCAACAGGAAGAAGCTACACGATTAGCAAGAAGGAGTCTGATGCAACAAAGTGACGGCTCCGCTCAAATGAGTACCTAGGTATTTATTAAATAATTTTTCTCTAAAAGTTTTTGTTTACATTTTTGTCTAATGTTTTGTATTAAATAACATTTTGTATAGGTAATAAAAATTGTAAATTTGTAATATTTGAAAGGTATTATGTTGTTTGTCTCACATTTCTGAAATGATAAATAATAATCTCTTGTTTTATTGAATCTAAGACTGAAAAAAGGCAGGGCAGCCTAAGAAGGAAGAGGTTGTGTTTGGAAAGACTGAAATATGATGACTGTGTCAAGATACATCAAATTTTCTCAAAATCACTATTTACTAACACTGTCTGATCTCATAAACAGCCCCAGTAGTGACATGACTGAAAATACCACCCACCTGATGGTACATAAATGCCCATGGATTCAAACCCATGGAGATCCCATTTTTATTTTTCCTGGAGCTATGGAGGATAAATAGAGCTAACTTTAGAAAATTTGGGGGATGGATCGAAGTTGTACTTTGACCCAGAGGCATAAAAATTGGTATGTTATGTTATCTCACCAGACCCAACTTGCATGCAAAAAATCATCAAAATCCATGACCTAGTGTTGAGATTTTGCCAAAAAGTGTGTACACTTCACGTAGAATGTAGCTCTATATACATACCAAATAAAAATGAGCAAAAAATGTTTGTAAAAACACAAGTGATTGCATTGTAGACTACTCATTTTGACTTTAGTAAAAAAGGCATGTAGGAACACTATGCAAGGATTATTATTTTTTGCGCAACATCTTACAAATACTGATATGGTTTTCTGGTATACCTACAAATAACCCCTTTGTTTTTATCACTTAACTTTGATTACTTCTTCCCAATCAGTTCAACCGGCTAAAATAATTAGAGAAAATATTCAGTATATTAGGCTAAAAAGTGAGAATCGTATAATCCTCAGAGAATAACTACAAAACTTCAAAGCCCAATCTACAAAATTCTTATAGAGAAAATAAAACTTTTATAGAATACATACCACTTATAATAGGTGCTCTTTTAAATAGTCTTGATAAAGCAACTGATGAAACAGCCAAAATTGGAACTAGAACTGGGTAGAAATATTGACTAACTAATGTTCTTCGTGGAACGTAGGCATTTGGATCAAAATAGTCAGCAGGATCTATATGAGTTTGATCACCGCAAACCATATTTACTATTTTATTTTTTTCTGAAACCAATAGTTGTAAATGTATTAATCATTTTCTTATCTTATAGATGGCAAGGTAGTCTCCCATAATGATTATTTATTTATTTACCAATGGAGAAGTCCTACATAGAATGGATGAGACTATATACATATGAGAAGCTCAGAACTACAAAAACGTAAGTGACACAGTTGCCAATTTTAGTTTTATCATTGGAAATTATAGAGGCATCTTGTATTTCTGCACTCAGTGTCATGGCAGAGGAAAATTGAACTTATAACATGGGTAAAATAAGGTTCAAATTAGTGTATATCTTCATTCTAAAAGTGGTATATTAACTCTCTGTTATAGAACCACAGTAACATAAGCGACGCTTAGCATTTGACCAATCACAACTCAACTCCTTGAGAAACCCAAATTTTCAACAAATCAAGATGGACCTTTTTGTTCGTTTACATTCAGTTTTCATGCACTCAGTTATCAGACAGTTTTAGGATCCTTAAATGCTGAATTTATTGTTATTTCTTTATTTAATTTTATTATTAGCTCTTCATAATGAGTAACAGTGAAAAAGGAATTGATGAACATACAAGGGCAGTCAATAAGTTTTGCAAATCGGTAGGGCAAAACAGAGGAAGGGGAATGGCTGTTTGTGGGGGTGTTAGAACAAGTTATGACAAGCCAGGACCTGCCTCGTCTATTTAAGAAGCAGTAGCTGATTGCAGGTCGTCAGTCACAAATTTTTCAACAATGGAGAAGGTTGAGCACCGTGCAGTGATCAAATTTTTGACCAAGGAAGGCAAGAATACAAAAGAGATCCATGAATGCATGGTTGCAGTGTACGTCGACAATGCCTCTTCCTATGCAACCATTGCTTGCTGGAATAGGGAGTTCCGCCATGGTTGTGAGTCCCTTGAAGATGACCCCACTCCAGGATGCCCTCAGATATGACTAATAAGGACAATATAGCCTGTGTGAAGAGGATGATCCTCGAAAATCGATGGGTGAAGGTCGAAAAAATCGAGCGAGAACTTGGAATATCACATGGAAGTATTATCAACATCATCCACGACAATTTGGCCATGACCAAGGTCTCTGCCCGTTGGGTCCTTAGAAACCTCACGCCCCATGATCGACTTCAACGTCGTCAAAGTCCACAAGGCCAGAGTTGCACAAGCTGCCCTGCGCGAGTGCGGATTCGAGGAGCTCAACCATCCCCCTTACAGTCCAGATCTGGCCCCTAGCGACTACTTTTTATTTCGCCAGCTGAAGGCTGCACTGCGTGGATGCCGGTTTGGGGGCGATGAAGATGTCCAGCTCGCCGTCCAGGAGTGGATTGAACAGCAGTTGGGAGATTTCTGGTTGTCGGGAATTCGAAGCCTCAGGGACAAGTGGCGCAAGTGCATTGAAGTCTGGGGTACTTATATTGAAAAATAATAAAACACTTTTCCTCATATCTCACTTCCTTATACCCGAATTTCAAAACTTATTGACCGCCCCCCGTATATTAATGCATTCAAGAAAGCGTATGAAAAAAAACAGCTCTAAAAAAGCCAGGTTTTGTGGGTCTTTTTCAAGTGAAATTTGAAAAAACCCCGGTTTGGTTTTTTTTTTTCAAAATTACATTTTTGTTCAAGAAATAAATGCTACTTATTATTTTATTCAAAATTCATATTTATGTTTATAATTTCAACAAATATGTATCAAATTAAGGTTATTTCTCTGATACTGACTCATAATAATTAATATCTCCTTCTATAGGTTATGGCTATCATGGGTACCCACAATGATCTGTTCTTACTATAGTATAATTATTAAACTATTTAATTATTATTATAAAAATAGAGATAGCTATTCTTTTTCTATGCTATTCTACTAATGCTTGTAGCATTTGTTTTTCTTTTAAAACCTGAGATTTGAAAAACCCCAGAATAAAACCCCTTTTTTTTAATTCAAAATTCATATTTATGTTTATAATTTCAACAAATATGTATCAAATTAAGGTTATTTCTCTGTTACTGACTCATAATTCATCTCTCCTTCTAAAGGTTATGGCTATCATGGGTATCCACAATTCATGATCACTAATCTGTTCTTACTATAATATAATTATTAAACTAATTAATTATTAATATTATATAAAAATAGATATAGCTATTCTTTTTCTATGTTATTCTATGCTTGTAGCATTTGTTTTTTGAAAAAACACAAGATTTGAAAAAACCTAGGTTTTTTTTTTTTTTAAATTACACTTTTCTTTTCAAGAAATGAATGCTACTTATCATTATTTTATTCAAAATTCATATTTATGTTTATTTATAATTTCAACAAATATGTATCAAATTAAGGTTATTTCTCTGATACTGACTCATAATTCTCAGAGGTGGCGTGTGGTGGACGTGCTGCTTGTGCTCTCTTGAATTCATACCTTTGAGGTTGTTTGCTGCTATACAGTATCATCTTTAGACACCACAAGCTTGCTTGAGATATATTTGAACACAAGGTATACTTTAAATTTGCATTTATATTGGTGATCTAGCGAAATATGGCGAGTAAACAGATGGACTCTGGTGGAGGAAGACGAAAAGTAAGTAGAACAACAACAGAAGCGTCTTCAAAGGAAACAGAAAATGCAGGTGATTGCTGTGGGAGATGCAGTGGACTGGTAAGAGATAATGATATGGCACTCTTATGTGATATCTGTGTAACTTGGTATCATGCCAAATGCGAGAGGATACCTGAAGATGTTTATAAATTTATGGTGGAAGAACAGGCAGGATCCCAGTTTACTTGGCACTGTCTCTCCTGTAAGAAAGGATGTGCAAAATTAAAATCTCATATTGAGAAACTGGAGAAGATACAAGCAGACTTAATTGAGAAACAAGATGTATTGCAGGAAGAGGTTAAGGAGATACGAGAGAGAGTCAAAATGGATAAAGAAGATTTTAACAACATTACTGCTAGAGTAGCAGTACTGGAGGCTAGATCAGTGGATACTAATGAACATATGAATGGGGACAGGGAGACTGTACAAGAATTGAGTTCACGGATGGAGAGAGCTGAAATCAATATACTTGAAATAAAGAAATCAAGTACAGATGAAGTAAATGTAGTACATGGGGCGATTGGAGGACATCAGGCATCTTAGAAAAAACAGGAGGTAATGGATATGACTACAGTTTTGGAAGAACTAAATGATAAGAAGAAGAGAGAAAACAACATTGTGGTGTACAATGTCCCTGAAAGCAATTCAAACATGTTCCAGGAAAGAATTAATTATGACAGACAGATTGTTAAGAAAATTCTGAATACATGTGAGGTTCATGAGGATAATATGATGAGAGAGATAAGGCTTGGGAAAAAGGTAGAAGGCTGAGATCGCCCAATACTGGCTGCACTCACTGACTCAGAAGTAAGAAATGATATATTCAGAAAAATAAAAGAATTGGGCAAGGATGAAAACTTGAAAATTTTTAGAGTGGCCTATGATTTAACCAAGAGAGAAAGAAATGGACAAAGAACTGTTAAAGAAGGCAAAAAACTTAACAGATATGGGAGAGGGGAAGCATGTAGTCAGAGGTCCACCCTGGAACCGAAGGGTCATCAAGGTGGAGGATCAAAGACCACAGCCACAGTAGAAATTGACTCAAGTACATCATGTGCTGAGAATGTAAATAATGTAAATAGAAAGTTTAGCATTAATTATATTTACAAATGTGGATGTATATACTTTTGATAAGTTTTTAGAATTAAGGTCGTTACTTGATACGTTAAACCTAAGCACTTTAGATATCTAAGAGAACTTGAAGAATACAACATCGAAGGGTATGAGATGGAAGAAAGTAATATTTTGGGTAATGAAGGTAGAGGTCTCTTGATATACGTGAAAAGTGGCATTAAGTATAGTAAGGGGGATTTGGTTTCATGTTTCTGTGAGTATTGCTGTCTGGAAATTATGCTTCAAGGAAAGAAACTTAACCTAACTCTAGTATATTGGAGTCCAAACAGCCAGGAGGAAAATGACCAACTGTTGCTGGATTTATTGCAAGAGGTAACTGAGATGAAGGCTACATTTAAGATTTTGATGGGAGACGTTAATTTGCCACAAATAAATTGGAAAAATTGCACTACTAACACTGGAATGAATGATTTTGGAACAAAATTTGTGGAAAAGGTGCGTGATTGCTTTTTGACCCAGCATGTGGAGGAAATTACAAGAATAAGGGATGAAAATGTGGGTAATACACTAGATTTATTTTTCACAAATGAAGAATCAATAGTTGAAGAGGTCATGATTGGAAATCGACTGGGGAGAAGTGATCATGCTGTGATACAAGTTACATGTAATATGGAGGAGATCGTGGCTCATGATAGAAAAACTATGTATTTGTATGAAAAAGCAGATTATGAGTTGCTGAGAAGGTAACTTAATATTAATATTGACTGGGTGAAATACCTATCCAAGGCTACCAATATTGAGGAAATGTGGAGCAGATTCAAGTAAAAATTGTATGTTGCAATAGATAAGAGTGTACCCACAAGAAAGATGGGGAATTTAAATCAATCCAGGAAAAGGACGAATAGCAATCTACCAATGAATAAGAAATTATGGTCTAAGATAAAGAAGAAACACAGGTTGTGGATGAGAATGAAATCCTTGAAGAGCAATTTGAATGTATCTACTAAGAACGAATATTTAGAGACTGAGATGGAGTACAGAAAACTGAATAATCAAATTAAAAAAAGAAACCCGAAATGCTGTAAAGCTAAAAGAAAGGGAGATTGCCTAAAATGTGAAGGATAATCCTAAAATATTTTGGAAATATGTGCAAACTAAGACAAAAAGAAAACCAAGGATTCCTGACTTATACAAAGGGCACTGCTAAAGATGGAAAAACTGAAAGTGATCTGGAAAAAGTTGAAGTTTTAGCAAAGCAATTTTCGAAGGTGTTTGTCATGGAGCCAGAAGATGAGGTACCATACTGTGTGATGAAAAATGTACCAACACTGAATCACCTGGAAATTAATAAGGAAAAAATTAAGAAGATCATTAAAAATCTAAAGAGGCATAAATCCCCAGGACCTGACGGAATCCACTCTAGGATTATAAAAGAAGCTATGGAACAATTATTAGTGCCTTTAGAAATACTTTATCAGTACTCCTTTAAACATAAGGAACTCCTCAAGATTGGCTAATTGCTCATATTACTCCTATATTTAAAAAGGGTTCCAAGTATGATCCAGAGAATTATAGGCCAAGTATAATCTGTAAGATATTTGAGACAATGATAAGGGAGGAGATAATGGCACACATGAGAACCAATAGTTTATTTAGTGACAAGCAATATGGCTTTATCTCGGGACGATCAATGGTGCTACAGCTCATAAATGTTCTGGACAGATGGACTGAAATTATTGATGATGGACATGCAGTGGACGTAATATATTGTGATTTTATGAAGTCTTTTGATAGAGTTGCACATAGAAGATTATTCAGTAAAATTAGTAGTTATGGAATTGGAAAGGAGTACCAAGAGTGGATTGCAGCATTCCTAACACAAGGACAACAAAGAGTGGTGGTGAAGGGGGAAATGTCAAGATGGAAGCCAGTGACAAGTGGAGTGCCGCAGGGCACTGTTCTTGGACCATTGTTGTTTGTTTTGTTTATCAATTACCTCCCCGATAGTATAGTAAATGACAGCGAAGTATACCTGTATGCAGACGACACAAAGATATTTAGATGCATAAAAGATCAAGAGGATTGTCAAAAGCTGCAGCAGGATGTGCAGGAGATATACTCATGGAGTGAAAAATGGTTGTTGAGTTTTCATCCGGATAAGTGTAGTTATATGAGAATAGGAAGAACGACTATTGAAGATCAAAGCTACCAAATGGAGAAGCAGCTGAAAAAGATTACTTCTGAGAAGGATGTGGGAGTAATAATCAATAATAAATTGAGTTGTGTAGATCACCTGGCAGAGAAAGTAAATAAAGCCAACAAATTAGTGGGAATAATCAGAAGGACCTTTGTTACATGGGATGTAGTGATATTTAAAACTTTGTTTGTAGCATTGGTGAGACTACATATAGAGTATGCTAATCAGTTATGGAGTCCTCGCCTGGTTAAAGACATTGAGATGGCGGAGAATGTGCAACGAAGGGCTACAAGGATGGTGCTGAAACTTAAAGGCCTTAATTATGAAGAGAGACTAAGGAAGCTGAACTTACCAACACTGGCATACAGAAGAGCACAGGGAGACTTAATAGAGACCTACAAGATACTCACTGGAAAATATGATGGGGAATGTAGTCAAGGCATATTGAAACTTCGAGAAGAAAACATCAGCAGGGAAAATTCCCTGAAGCTTTTTAAGACAAGGTCACGGCTGGATATAAGGAAGTATGCTTTCCTGTGTAGGGTGATAAATAACTGGAATCAGTTGCCTGAGTCGGTGATTGCAGCAGCATCAATCAACCAGTTTGAGGCCAGACTTGATAAATTTTGGTTTAATCAAGAATTAAAATACAATTACAGGGCAAAGATAATCCACCACACGCTGCCACAAGTTGATAATATAGATCTGGAGTCACAAGCGTAAGCCTCTTCCATGAAGTCTTCTGTAAGTATCTGTAAGTATAATTCATTTCTCCTTCTACAGGTTATGGCTATCATATGGGAGGAGTATGATCGTGTTATTAGGTCTTTGCAGGCGGGAAACTAGATACTAATAGTGGTCAGGGAATTATGAGAGGACATTATAGTACTGAAAGTGGAATGGATTTGGCAGATAACAGAAATAGGTTCCAAGGCGATAGAGGTGAGGTCATTCGGGTTTCAAGAGGTGCTTCAGGAATAGAGGGGTTAAATTGTTTCTATACAAATGCTCGTAGTCTTAGAAACAAGAAGGATGAGCTATTTAGTTATATTAGCAATGAGGATATAGATATATTATGTGTTAGTGAATCATGGGTTAATGAAATAGAATTTAGTGACACTATAAGTAAATTTGATTTACAGGGCTATAATATGTACATTAGTCAAAGGACAGGTAGGATTGGTGGAGGAATAATTATCTATATAAAAAACAACATTGTTTCAAGTTTAAATACTTCAATAATGCAGGATGGAGTTGAGTCACTTTGGATAGATATTAGGTTCAGTAAAAATAGAATGGTGCATTTGGGAGCTTTTTACAGGCCACCTGGGCAGACTGAACCTAATAGGTCACTGGAATATGGAGAAATACCCGATGATTGTAAGAGAGCAAATGTAGTCCCCATTTTCAAAAAGGGTAGTAAAGAGGATCCAAATAACTTTAGACCGGTTAGCCTCACTCCTTTAGTCTGTAAAATTCTTGAGAAAATAGTTAAAAAAGGGACTTGCCAACATCTAGAGATGGAGGGGTTAATCAGTGATGCTCAGCATGGGTTTAGATCAGGTAGATCATGTTTGACTAATTTACTAGACTTTCTGGAGTTCGTAACAAATCAAGTAGATAAGGGAGAGAATGTAGATGTAATTTACTTGGATTTTAGTAAAGCATTTGATAAGGTACCACATAAGAGACTAGTTCATAAATTAAAAATGATTGGGATATGTGGGGGTGTTTCAAATTGCATAGCTGAGTGGCTGAAAGATAGGAAGCAAAGGTAGTGCTAAATGGTGTAAAGTCAGAGTGGAGGGATGTTATCAGTGGGGTTCCTCAGGGATCAGTTCTCGGTCCATTATTATTTGTCATCTATATAAACGATCTTGGGGAGGCAGTTAATAATAAAGTGTCAATTTTTGCGGATGATACCAAATTAGCAGCAGTAGTTAAAGATATTTATGATAATTTTAAAGTGCAGGGGGATTTAAATAAATTGTTATCCTGGGCACATAAGTGGCAAATGACTTTCAACCTTGATAAGTGCAAAGTTATTAACATGGGAAAAGATAATAGAGAATTTAACTATGAAATGGATGGGCATTGGCTGAGCTCAGTAGAGGATGAGAAAGATCTAGGAGTAGTAATAGATAAGTCATTAAGGTTTTCTAAGCAGTGTATTGAAGCAAGAAATAGGGCAAATAGAGTGCTGGGTTTTATTAAGAGAAATGTCAGTTACAAAAGTAAGGAGGTTATTCTTAAACTCTATAACTCTTATGTTAGGCCACATCTAGAGTACTGTATACAGGCATGGTCTCCACATTTTAGACACGATATTAAACTTCTTGAGTCAGTGCAACGGAGGGCAACAAAGATTATTCCTTCCCTGAGGTACCTTGAATATATAGATAGACTGAGGGTATTAAATATGTTCTCATTCGAAAGGAGGTGTGTGAGAGGGGATTCATAGATAAATTGGATGTTAGCAAGTTTTGAGTTAGATGATGAAAATCGGACTAGAGGTCACCACTTGAAAATTAAAAAGCAAGGGTGTAGGTTGGATTTAAGAAAATATTTTTTTCACCAATAGAGTGGTAGACTTCTGGAACAAATTGCCGTGGAGGGTAGTAGGTAGTCCAAATTTAAATGTATTTAACAGTAGGTTGGATGAGTTTATTGGGAGGGAAGGTTGTGATGGTTCCTAAGTTTTGTATATATTAATATTGTTTGTATATATCTATAGCTGCATGATTTAGTTCTTGACAAGCCTTGATTGGTGATACCCTTGTTTCTGGAAGCAATCCTTTGGATGTAGTATTCCTGGGAGTTTGGGTGCCTTAAAAAAGAGGCCGCTTGACTCGGATGACCTATGATGAGCCCTTGTGGCTTTTGTCATCTGTTATATTATATTGTGGGGGACTTTGATTTTGTCTTTCCCTGGTGATGGTGCTTTTTTGAGGGTGGGTTTTGACGGATGTGGATGACCTTTGATAGGCCCTTGTGGCTTTTGTCATCTGTAAAATTATGTTATGTTATGGGACATGGGTACTCCAAATTCTCGATCAGTGATCTGTTATTGTGATCTATTCTTACTATAATATAATTATTAAACTAAGTAATTATTAATATTAATAAAAAGAGATATAGCTATTCTTGTTCTATGTTATTATAGTGCTTGTAGCATTTGATTTTGGAAAAAACCCACAATAAAACCAAGGTTTTATTCGCCTTTTTAAATATTTTTTTTGCCAACCCTGAGAATGTGTGTTAATGAAATTAACAAGTGGAAAAAACTTCACCTGGTAACACTTCAGATTCGTGGCGCACGGTAGATGGCGCTGTTAGTCGGCTACAATTTTGGGCTACAGCATATCTCTTATGATATCAGACGGTAGCGTCAGATGTGAACAATATCGGCGTAATATTTTTGGGTATATGAGTATATACTGGGGGGCTGCGCCCCCCAGACCCCCCCCAATTGATTGAAACTCGGGGTCATCGTAGGGTGGTCTCCCTGCAGTGCTTACTCCCCCACGAGCAGCTTTTTACTGGCAGAAAAAACGTAACCTAAAGACAAACAATACTAACTTTAAGCGGGCGGGTATAATTCTGCTATGGCTAGCAGAAATTCGTGGAATCGCTCTTTGATACTGGAAAATTTCTTCACGAAAAGAGCGGTTGCGAGATAGCCAGCAAAATGTTTACCGTTTTCGTTTAAATAGAACTTATCACAACGAAACAGTAAATTTTCCGAAAAATGTAAATTTGCACTGCATTTTGGGCATTTTATAGTTTTCTTAATTAATTTATGAGCCTCTAGATAATCTAAAAGTTTTTCGCAGTTATGCAAAATAAAGCCAAATTCGAATAATGACGAAGCACAAGTAGAGCACGCAGACGACATAACTACAAAATTTTTTGGCCAAAACGGGTCATAGTTATAAGCTACAATGTTGCCAGTAAGAAGCTGTTATCGTTCGTAACAATACAAAATATACGAAAACAAAAAAAAACAACAATAAAAGACATCAAGAAACCTTACCTAACTTAGAAAAAACTATAAACAAGCAGAGGCACAGATATTTAGTAAATAATACAAACTAAAAGTTACTAATCCCCAAAACAACAAAACAAAATAACGCCGTGATTGGTCATATCTGAGGCTACCGTCTGACGTCATAAGAGATATGCTGTAGCCCAAAATTGTAGCCGACTAACAGCACCATCTACCGTGCGCCACGAATCTGAAGTATTACCCTTCACCTTTCAATAATCCACACACAGACTCAATCTTCCATCTGGCTTACATACAAGCACAATCAAACTATTCCTCAATCTCATCAGCAACCAGATGCAGGAAATGTTTCAGCAGCTGTTAGATTGGTGCGTTCTCGTTCAGGATCATCTTGAATTCTGGAAACTTCGCACCCTCCATAGCAATCACTTCAATACCGCTAAACACACTCCTCAAAACATTACCATCTTCCCCTACATACAAACTAAAGCCAAATTTGAATAACGAAGGGTAAATATGTAGATTATCGGCGCAAACGATGGGATGTACTATTTTGTCCGTATTCCAAAATGTTTCACGTTTTTGGAGTACATTTAAGTTGACAGCTCGTGTGGGGGGTAAACACAATGGGAGAACTACACTATGATGATCCTGAGTTTCATTAAATTAAACAATCCTAATTGTTTATAGAATAAACACTTGCCATCTATAAGATAAGAAAATGATTAATACATTTACAACTATTGGTTTTTTTTCCAGCCAGGCCGCTAATCTATATATTTACCTAACGAAGAAGCACAACTAAAGCACGAAAAATTCACAATAAAACAGAAACAAATGCTAAGCAGGTTCTATTTATAGGCTACGACGTTGCCAATAAGAAGCGTTTATCGTTCAGGGCAAACAAAAAATATGAAAACAAAACAAAAAACAATAAAAGATATCAAGAAACCTTACCTAACTTAGAAAAAACTATAAACTAGCAGAGGCACAGATATTTAGTAAATAATACAGACTAAAAGTTACAAATCCCCAAAAGAACAAAAAATAGGTAAATATGTAGATTATCTGTGCGAACGATGGGACGTACTATTTCGTCAGTGTTCCAAAATGTTTCACGTTTTTGGAGTACATTTAAGTTGACGGCTCATGTGGGGGTAAACACAATGGGGGGACTACACTACGAGGATCCTGAGTTTCATTAAATTGGGGGGGGTCTGGGAGGCACAGCCCCCCAGTATATAATCCTAATTGTTTATAGAATAATAATTCGAAAAGGACTCAAACGCGCATGAATATTCTAACATGAGTGAATGCTAATATTTACATAACATAACATAACATAATTACACGGATGACAAAAGCCACAAGGGCCTATCAAAGGTCATCCGCCTCCGTCAAAACCCACCCACAAAAAGCACCATCACCAGGGGAAGACAAAATCAAAGTCCCCCACAATATAATATAACGGATGACAAAAGCCACAAGGGCTCATCATAGGTCATCCAAGTCAAACGGCCTCTTTTTTAAGGCACCCAGAAGCCCAGGAAAACTACATCCAGAAACAAGGGTATCACCAATCAAGGCTTGTCAAGAACTAAATCATGCAGCTATAGATATATACAAACAATATTAATATATACAAAACTTAGGAACCATCACAACCTTCCCTTCCCATAAACTCATCCAACCTACTCTTAAATACATTTAAATTTGGACTACCTATTACCCTCGGTGGCAATTTGTTCCAGAAGTCTACCACTCTTTTGGTGAAAAAATATTTTCTTAAATCCAACCTACATCCTTGCTTTTTAATTTTCAAGTGGTGACCTCTAGTCCGATTTCCATCA
The DNA here is from genome assembly GCA_963969495.1 of Ceratothoa steindachneri. Taxonomy (NCBI): domain Eukaryota; kingdom Metazoa; phylum Arthropoda; class Malacostraca; order Isopoda; family Cymothoidae; genus Ceratothoa; species Ceratothoa steindachneri. Next base: position 128,398,368 of record OZ018330.1, on the reverse strand, counting down.
TCTAACTCAAAAAACTTGCTAACATCCAATTTATCTATGAATCCCCTCTCACACACCTCCTTTCGAATGAGAACATATTTAATACCCTCAGTCTATCTATATATTCAAGGTGCCTCAGGGAAGGAATAATCTTTGTTGCCCTCCGTTGCACTGACTCAAGAAGGTTAATATTGTGTCTAAAATGTGGGGACCATGCCTGTATACAGTACTCTCGATGTGGCCTAACATAAGAGTTATAGAGTTTAAGAATAACCTCGTTACTTTTGTAACTGACATTTCTCTTAATAAAACCCAGCACTCTATTTTTTCCGACCGGGCCGGTAATCTACATATTTACCATTAAATATAACGCTGTGATTGGTTACATCTGAAGCTACCGTCTGACGTCATAAGAAACATATTGTAGCCCAAAATTGTAGCCGACTAACAGCGCCACCTATATATATATATATATATATATATATATATATATATATATATATATATATATATATATATATATATATATATATATATATATATATATATATATATATATTATATATATATATTATATATATATATATATATATAAATATATACAGTGGGGGCTATGCCCCTCAGACCTCCCCCTAATTGATTGAAACGCAGGATCATAGTAGGAGGAGGGGGCACCCGCAGTGATAACCCCCCACGAGCAGTCCCCTTGAATTTACTCCAAAAAGGTGAAACATATTGGAACTGGGAAGAAATATTTTGCGTCCCATCGTTCGCGCAGCCGATCTTCATGTTTACGAAAAACCGTCCGATATAAAATGCAAACTAAAAAATAAAAGGAATAATATAAGAAAAATTAAAATCAAAGAGAGATAGATATAAAACCAAAGACAAAAACTCCGGCTCAGTCACAAAGAAAAAATAAATAAATATAAGATAGAGTAGATGTTGCACTTTTCACAAACTTTGCATTCTAACTGGTTGATATGGCAACGCTCAACAAGCGTAGAGAGCCGAATTCACATGTAAATTAAGGACAAAAGAAATGCCGATGCAAAGGCAATACTTCAAAACTGAAATGAAGAGAACAAAAAGATTTTGTCCCATACCGCTTCGCGATAGACTGAGGGTATTAAATATGTTCTCATTCGAAAGGAGGTCTGTGAGAGGGGATATGATTGAGCTCTTTAAATTTTTTTCTGGGGTAGATAAATAGGATGTTAGCAAGTTTTTTGAGTTAGATGATGGAAATCGGACTAGAGGTCACCACTTGAAAATTAAAAAGCAAAGGTGTTGGTTGGATTTAAGAAAATATTTTTTCACCAATAGAGTGGTAGACTTCTGGAACAAATTGCCACCGAGGGTAATAGGTAGTCCAAATTTAAATGTATTTAAGAGTAGGTTGGATGAGTTTATGGAAAGGGAAGGTTGTGATGGTTCCTAAGTTTTGTATATATTAATATTGTTTGTATATATCTATAGCTGCATGTTTTAGTTCTTGACAAGCCTTGATTGGTGATACCCTTGTTTCTGGACGCAATCCTCTGGATGAAGTTTTCTTGGGAGTTTGGGTGCCTTAAAAAAGAGGCCGTTTGACTTGGATGACCTATGATGGGCCCTTGTCATCTCTTATATTATATTTTGTGGGGGGCATTGATTTTGTCTTTCCTTGGCGATTATTGATATAGTCCTATGTGGGTGGGTTTTAGCGGATGCGGATGACTTTGATAGGCCCTTGTGGCTTTTGTTATCCGTGAAATTATGCTATGTTATGATCTTTCAATATGATCATTGGTTAAATTTCGGCAAATGCCCGCCATTATTTCCAGAGTTTTAGAGCCTTCTAATAAAAAAAGTTATAGAAGAAATGTATTCAGATTATAAAATTACATAAGAATATATATTTTTATGCAATTATGAAGAATTTTATTTTCTCAAAGCTTTAGAGAGCTCTCTACAAGTGTAGCCCATAAATGGTCTTTTGCAGTCTCCTTCTTTTCTTATGTTCTTATGTTAACTTATGCTTATCCAAGTGATCTCTAATATTCCTTGTTATAATAGATTCCATCATTTTCCCTACCACTGATGTCAAACTTACTGGTCTGTAATTAAATATATTTGTTTTATCCCCTTTCTTAAATAGTTTTATACCCTATGTATATTGTAGATTAGATCTAACGAACTCCTGTAAAGGGTGACAATGTTGATGACTTTTCTCTGGTAAGAAATCTTTTGTGTGTTGGCTGGAACAGGAGCTGCCAAGTGTAGGCCATGAATGGTCTTTTGCAGTCTCCTTCTTTTCTTATGTTCTTATGTATTCGCAATATGTCTTACTTCCACCTCCGTCCGACAGAGCCCCACCCACGCATGCCCCACCTGGCAGAGACCCACCAACGCATGCGTGACCCAGCAATGCATCATTTTTTACCAATCACAAGGCAGATAGGCTTAGACCCACAATGTATTTTCTGATGGTGATTGTTAATTTTATTCCACCTCATTTGTTCAAAATGACCTGTGAATGAAAGCGCGATCTCAATCTCATACGCTTATTTACCAAAGTTTTGTGCAATCGCAAGTATACAGTGGCATTTATAGTTTGGCAGAAGAGAAAAAATCTTTTAGATATATCTAGCTCTTTATTTCTTCTGCCGAGTTTTCTTGACTAAAGGATAGGCTTCACCATTTTTGGAATGCGGCTGCCAGGGTGTATTCGCCGCCTGAAACATTGTAAGGTACGAAACGGAACTGTCGTTTCCCTGTTGGTTGGTTATATTTTGAATAGTTGGTTGGTTACATTGTGAATAGTTTAATTACTCCCCCTCAATTAAACTATTCACAATATAACCAATCCACACTTCAATAGATTAACTAACCAACCGAACAAATTTCGTTAATAGTTTTATATCTTTAGTTAGTTGATTTCTCAACTCCTACGATAAAGGTTAGTCTCTTTATTCATTCTGATTTGATTTTAGTTGTTTTTTGTTTTTTTTTACAATTTAATATAATAGGTTATTTTTTGTTTACTCCAGTAACTGTTAATATGTGATATTTAAGTCAGTTTATGTTATAATATCACTTTCTATTCTTTTTTAAATCACACTGGGTAGTTTTATTTAATTCTGTATATATTGTTTAGTGTTTTTTATTTAATGTTAATAATTGTAAATTTTATTAATTTAACTTGCTTTCATCCCCTTTTTTAGCCATTATTTAATGCATCTTTTAACAATTATCAATAAATGTACTTTCTCCTGTAGGGGTGGGAAGATGTATAAGAGAAAAACTTCCTTACAAAGCGAAAATATAAATAGCCCATTAAATTACCAACTCAGAACCGACTACGCGGTGGCGTATTGGTAGAGTACTTGACTCGGGATTCGAAAGACTCACGATCGAGCCCCCAAAAGTCCACATTTTTTACAAAAAAAATTCTCGAAGAAAACGGAGAATCCTTCAAGGACTAACTAATCCAGAATACCGCGCTCAAGGAAATTGGCTTTCAAGGGCTAACTCATCTCATCCCATCTAACTCGTCTCAAGAATCATCACGTCATCAAGAATTTGGAAGGAATGATCACATCAAGATAATACGCGTCGTTAAAATGGAAGATTCATCAAAGAAGAAAGAATATGGAGCCAGATAAATAAAATGAATTCAAGACAATGTTTCGAGGGGCATTTTCAGTCGGCCATAGTCGCTCAAGATAGTCCTAGTAAAGGTCCGAAACGTCCGGCCAATAAATGATGAGTGTAACCCCTCGGGTCTTCATATTCCTGCTACATATCAGATTTCCAAGGAACAAATCAATTACAAGTGTAAAGAAATAAAAAAATGAAAGAAGAGCACCCCCCCATACCCCTTCTTATTAGTCCTTATAATCGCTCGAGACATCCTAGTAAAGGTCTGAAACGTCCGGCCAATAAATGATTAGTGTAATCCCCTCGGTCTTCATATTCCTGCTACATATCAGGAATATGAAGACCCAGGGGATTACACTCATCATTTATTGGCCGGACGTTTCAGACCTTTACTAGGACTATCTTGAGCGATTATGGCGACTAATGAGAAGGGGTATGGGGGCGGGGGGTGCTCTTCTTTCATTTTTTTCTGTTGTAATCTATTTATATAATCGTGCCTGTTTTTCAAATTCAATGACATTATCTCACATTAACGTAAATACTAGTTTATAACCTTTTTAATATTTATCAACCCCATATTTTTCTCGGAATTTCACGATAAACACATCTCATACTAGTTAAGAATCACGATGGTTTCATCAACAGCTTTGTTGACAACTCACGCCATTACGACTTCGCAGGCTGGCCTTACTGCCTCCACCAATAAGAGTATCTCTAATTTTACTTCCGCAAGCATCCTACATCATTCGTCCTCCACGCAAGAAGATCGAGCTCGATTCCTTCCTTCCTCGATTGTCCTCCCAAAATATGATTCGGGCAACCCCATTGCCTGGTTAGAAATGACAGAGATTATAATGATGCATCACGCCATCTCTGAACAAAACCGGATTTTCTGCATCAATCAAAATTTACCATTAAGTATGTTTTCACTTTTTAAAAACATCTTGCTAGAAAGTGTTAGAATTAGGGCTTGGGACAAATTAAAAGAGGCTTTTAGAGAGGAGTTTGGTATATCGCAAGTCGAAGATCTAAGGATGCTGTTAAATGCTCAGGAGATGGGTGCGCGGCGTCCCACGCGATGTCTGCAGCATCTAAAAGACTTAATTCGAACTAAAGGAGCTTAGTTATAATTTTTCCACTACCTACTCATAGAAATATTTATGCGGGGGATTCCTGAAAATATTAGGCCACTCATCCTAATGACATCATCCACTAATGTGGAGCAAATGGCAAAGGCAGCCGATGAGTTGTTCAATAATCCATAAGTAAGCTGGGGAACTATTTCAATCTATCAAGAACCGTGTCAAATATGTCTATTTCACAGGTTCGTTTACCGAGGGAGTCTTCAGACAACCGACCAGAACTCGCACGTAAGTAATCCCCCCCCCCCGGCACAGGATCTTGCGGCTGTGTTGGAGAGGATAGAGATCGATCTTCGTGCTCTAAAGGTGCGACAAGGGGTGTAGCAAGAGCACAGTCGTGAGCAGGGTAGAGGTGGAAGCCGATGCCGTTCTTCCTCCCGAAAAAGAAACCAAGAAGGGGACTCCAGCTCAAGAGGTGAGGCATGGCAGAATCATTTTCATTCCCTACCCAATTCTGCCTATCCTGACAATAATTCTCAGGGTCTCTACTGGTATCAGTCTAATTATGGTAAAAACACAGTACGTTGTGCACAGCCTTGTAGCTTCTACTGCGCATTTAATCCTGGTTCTTCACCTAATTCTTATTCGCAAAATTTTCACCCTCCGACAAATCATGTTGCTCAAGTTTCTTTTCCCCAACTTTCAAATTAGTGCTGGTACCATTTCAGGTTTGGTGCAAAGGCAGAAAAAAAAGCTTGCACCCATGCTTACACCAACATCATGTGAGTTTTTCAATTCCAACTTCTTCACTAACCTCAATCGCGCAAAATCAACAAAACTCTACGGGTTCCCTTACCTACATTTCAAGTTCATCAGCACAGCATAATTCTTTAAACAAAAAAAACAACAAGTGCTTCGTTGGACTATCACCCCTGCAAGCTCAGTTTTTCATCAGGTCGATCATCTTTTTAGTATTGACGACCCACTTTCTGGTTTTTCATTTTTGGTTGACAACGGTGCTCAATGCAGTTATAGTGTATGGTTATCAATGTGATTTATCTTCGTTTAATAAATCAGCCTAGATAGCGTTTCGAAAACCATAACCATAAATTTTGTTTGATCGAAGATGTCTGCCGTTAGCTTTAGGTCTAAAGGCTACAGCGAAATAAATTTTGGAATAATGACTTGGGCGTTAAAAAAGACAATTACACAAACATAAATATATTCATAAAATCATCGAATGTACAATGAGATAAGTAGGTTAGGTAAATATGGTGAATAATATAGTGAAACAATAAGGTGAATAATATAGAGTATCTTTGAGTAAATAATATTGAGCAACTATGAGTAAATAATGTAGTAATTTAGTATTTTAGAGTATCTATAATGGACTGAATTGGGACTTTATACGAAGAAAGCAGCGAGTCGAATGGGCAGGATAGCGTGCTGTTTTGATCGAGCTGGAAACGTGTGTTTGTGTGTGAAATTTAAGAGATGTTGTTTGGAACAGTATACGTTAATTGAATTGACAAGAAAATAAATAAATTAATTAATTATTAAATTTAACATAAATGATTTGATTTATAAAAGTTGAAGTAAATTAATTGAAATATTAAATTGACAAAGTTAGAGCTGAATAAATGAATGATTAAATTAACAAAGTTAAAGGAATGCATGAATTATTTAAATGACAAAATAATTGAATTTTATACATAATAAATGATGATATTATATATTTAAGTTCCCAGGAGGTTTTTATTATAGGAATGCCCAGAGGCATTGCTATACAGTGTCATTTCAACCTCTCCGGACGACAAAGCTTGCCTGTCTGACCTTGTCCTTAAAGCCGCTAACTATTCGGATAAAAGGACATATGGAAGGCGTAACCTCAAGCTATCTCTTGGTTACGTCGTGTTTTTCCATGGACATTCATCGTCGCCGAGGTTGACATTCTAATTTTGCTCTTCGATTTTCTTTCGGCTCACGACCTTTTGGTTGATTCTCGCAATCGCAAGCTTGTCAACAGAACCACTACTCTGACCGTTTCCGGTTCATTTTTTCCTTCTCAGAGTTCTCTCCTGTCTGTTCGTCTCCCTACAACTGCCCAACACTTCTAACAACTCCTGCAGGAATTTCCTGATCTTAGTCTGCCACCTTCAAAGGACAAGCCTATCAAGCACGATTTGGTTCACATGATAAAGACGACAGGAGGGCCTATATTCTCACCTCCCCGTCGACTGGCCCCGGATAGACTTGCTCTAATGAAGCAGAGGTTCAAGTTTATGGTCAAGGCCGGAATAGCTTTTCATCTACCTCTCTCTGGGCTTCACCGCTTCACGTAGTGCCAAAGTCTACGCCGGGTGAGTTCAGGGCTGTGGGTGATTACAGGCGACTCATTTCTTGTAGCATTCCTGATAGACATCCCCTTCCTTACCTGTCTGATTTGAATTCTGCTCTTTTCGGTTGTTCAATTTTTTCTCTACTCGATTTGGTTCGTGCTTTCAACCAAATCCCTCTTCACCCATATAACATCTCTAAGGGCAGCTCAGCCTAGCCACATGATTCATCATATTTTTCGACATGGTTCGCTCGCGCGCCCACCTCGAGGCCATAATCTGCGAGCAACCTACGGCTGACTCAACTTGGAAATGTCAGTTCTTGCGAAAAGTACGCGCACGCGCGCCAAATAACCTACTAGTCTACTATCGGAAAATAGTGTATCTAGTCCCCGACTGCGTGACCAACGTCACGAACGTTCCTCAGGCGAGCTCGTATAAATAGGGGCCGCCCCCCTTCTCTACTCGGGAGAGAACCGTTCTGGGCATCGTTCAGCGAGGACCTTCTGCCATTATACCCTGCCAGCTTTGACGCTGATTCCTTTTGCTCCTGCAAAGATTTTTGCTGTCTCCAGACTCGTAATGCATTCGTTCTTCGTTGGGAAGCCGATTACCGTGGGCTAGTTAAGGCTATCCCTCGTCACTCTACCATCTCCGTCCTTGGGTACTCTGCCATCTCGACCACCTTCACCCTTGGATACTTGGCCATCGAGTCTTCAGTCACCCTTGGATCCGTCGTCATCTAGACCTGATTCACCCGTGTGTCATTCACCCTTTAGATCGCGCCTCCAGTGGATCCTGCGTCATTTCGATCATCGACTCCACCCGTTGGTCCCTGGTCATCTCAATCGTCACCACCCGTGTGTTCTTCGTCCCTTGGATTTCCGTCACCTGGGTGTCGCGCCACTGCTTTCGTATCAGGTATTTGAAATATTTATTTCGTCTTACGCACTTTAATTTCTTAAGGTCTCGTGTTGAGACTCTGCTTTTGTGTGAAGGATGAAGGACGGGGGGAGGGGGGTATTCTTTTTATACCTCTTACCTAAGTAGTGTAGTTAATTATTTTTAACGACGCGTGGTGTAAAGTGCTTATTTTTATAATATCCCTAATTATACGCTGATGGTATTTAATAACGACGTGTTGTCGTTAGGTGGCTTCGAAGTTTGTGACTTTTATTATTTATGGTACCCACTTGTACTCCATTGACAGGTCATTTTTCTTTTTTGTAAATAATACGGTTGAATTTTCCTGTGTATTTATTTTACCCTTGCGGATATTTGAGCACCGTTCTGGTAACCTTTTTGGTAACCTTTCCCCTGAGTGTATTTTTGGGCCGAGAGAACCGAGTTCTTCGTTTGCCCTCACAACATCTCAAAGACAGCCATCACCACGCCATTCGGTCCATTCGCCATGAAGCGAATGCCTTACGGTCTTCGCAACAGTGGTCAGACCTTCCAACGTTTTAAGCTTGGCAAATAAGATGGGAGAAGGTCGAAGGGAACTTAAAGTTGCGTGCCATTGCTCCGCGACTGTTCCCATGGACCTATCCCCCAATGCCGCGACGGCTTCAGGTCGCTTTCTGTCATCTCCGAATCGGGCACATTCGTGTGACGCATCGCTATTTGATAGAGTGCTCGCCAGCGCCATATTGTGATGACTGCGTCGTTCCCCAGACTGTTCAGCACATTCTTGTCGAATGACCCAGTCTGGATGATCTTCGCGCACGGTACCTGTCCCGGTACCGGGATGGGCGGGGTTGCTACCGCCTGTCCATTGTACTTTGGAATGGATTCGTGCACACCGACCTGTTGACTTTTAGACTTTTTGGGTGAGGCCGGCCATCTCCCTATTATTTAAAATTCAACCATGAAGTGTCTTTTTGGTGTCACCCAACTCTCTTTTTTGAGACACCACATTTTCCCTGGCGGAATTCGTCCTCTCAGGGATAAAGTGTCAATTATTCAGGATTTTCCCCAACCTTCGTAGATTTTGTGGTATGGTAAACTTTTACCACATATTCATTACCAACATTTCTAACAGCATGCAACCTCTCTACGATCTGTTTTCAAAATCCAAGAATAACCTTTCTCTATCCTGGTCTTCCGAAGCGTGCGAGGCTTTCTCTCGCACGAAAGAGGCTATGGCTTCCGCTGTTTCCCTGGCCCATCCTTGCTCAGGAGCTTCCATAAGCGTTACTTCGGACGCGTCCGCTACCCATGTTGGTGCAACGTTGCAGCAGAAGGTTGGTGACTCTTGGCAACCGCTCGCTTTCGTTTCCAAAGCACTTATTCCTTCTAAACAGAGGTACAGTACGTTTTCCCGCGAACTCCTAAGTCTTTACCTCGCCCTCCGCCCCCTTCTGCCAATACTTGGAAGGGCGTGAATTTACTGTTTTTACCGACCATATGCCATTGGTTGGTGCGCTTGCCGCTAGTAGCACCTCTGTTGTGCACTCTGCCGTTGATTCTCTTCATCTTGACTTTATCCTGCAGATGACAAACGATATTCGCTACGTTCCTGGTTTATTAAACGTTGTTCCGGACGCTCTCTCTCGCATTTCATCGATTTCTGGCACGCAAGTCTCCCACACTGCGCCCATCGAACAAGATGAAGACACACAAACACTGCGTCACTCGTCTCAACTCGTCGTTCGCGAAATCGACTTCCGGACAGTCCTCCCAGGCGCATCCTGGTTGACTATTCATTGCCTGGCTACCCTCGTCCACTCATTCCTCTCTCTTACCGTCGACACATTTTTTAACAAACTCACAGTCTCTCCCATCCTGGCATTCGAGTAACTCGCAAGCTCATTACACAACGTTTTGTGTGGCCAGGTCTGAACGCCGACGTGGCCAAATGGATCCGCGCAAAGGTTCAACACTACACAAAGACTCTTCTGGCTGCCTTTCCTCTGCCCTTTTCGAGAGGTTGCACTTATCTTATCACCATGATCGACCGTTTTACTCATTGGCCAGAGGCAGTTCCTATCTCGAACATCAGAGCTTCCACTGTAACTAGTTTTTTCGTCTCAGCATGGGTTGCTCGTTTTGGTGTTCCCTCAACGATCATGACTGATCGTGGTAGCCAATTTGAATCCCACCAATGGTATGCACTAATGTCACGGCTTGGCGCTTTTCGTTTTCGTACCACTAGCTATTCCCAAAGCAACGCCAAGGTCGATCGGTTGCAAGCTTACACTCCACTGATCCCAACATCACTTGGGTGGAAGAGCTACCCTTGATTCTCCTGGGTATTTGTGCATCATTGAAAGAGGATTTGGTTTGTTCTGCGGCGGAACTTGTCTATGCTACTCAACTTCGTCTTCCGGGTCATTTTTTTCTTCTTCTGACTGTCCTTGACCATCTTATGTTCATCCTGCTGCATATGTACGTAATTTAGTACGGGCGATGTCTTAAGTTAAGCCGACCGTCCCTAGAGTGCCTGCTCATCAGAAACCTTTTGTTCCAAAGTTGATGGCACCCTGTTCTCGTTTTTGTCCGTTGCGACTCAACTCGCTCTTCCTTGCAACTAGTCTACAATGGACCCTATCTCGTCATCTCCGGTAAGCCAAAATTCTTTGTATTACAGTTTTGCACCAAGCAAGATACTGTCTCCATCGATCACCTGAAACCCGCCTTTATAGAGACCATTCACATTGAACAGCCCAGTGGTTTCTCATACTTTTCTTCAAAACCCTCCTACAAACCATTCTCCAACACCCAATTCTCCTTTCTGATTGCTGCTGCCTCTCCTTTTGTTGCAGGAGCCCTCATCAGCAGCGGAGAGCCAATCTTGCAATGACCAGCCCCCATCAGACCCCAACTTTTGGGGGAGCAGAATGGATGTCCTTCACCCCGCCTGCCCTCGCGCGTGACAGTGTTTCGCCGCAAATGATTGGCACTACCAGCCAATTATGTCCCGATAATCGAAATCAGCTGCATGGCACCGTGACACGTTCTGGCCGCGTTGTTAGGAGACCTCGTCGGTATCTGAATTAAAGAGATGGGTCCCAAACTTAACACCCAATGCACCAGTTCTGAGCGATTACTTTACCTTTTCTGATAAAGGAACAAGGAACAGTGGATCTTCCTCAACAGATCTTTTTTAATATCCAGCCAGATAAAAAAACAAAAAACATACCCTGTTCAGTCGTATACCGGGATTCCAATTGTTACAAAAGTCTATAAATAGCGTACAGATTAAAAAAAGAAGAAAAAACCCATTAATCAGGGGTTGCGAGTCTAAGATCCCAAGCACTCAGCTGGGCCTATGGCTGCAGCTCTGTTCGTCCATCTGCAACACTCCAGCTACCATCATCACCTCCAAGTATACACTGACGGTTCTTGCTCTCAATACCCCCCTTCCACTGCAGCTGCCATTTACATCCCCCGCTCCACCATCTGCCAAACCTGGCGGCTGCCTCCAGACATAGACATAGTGACCGCGAAGCTATTTTCAATTTGGCAAGCCCTAAGCCACCTCAACACAAACCACTCCCCAACCAGAACAGTCATTTTCACAGATTCCCGGTCCCTGCAACTCCTACTCTCCCGACGCCCACGGTCATCCACCACCCTCGTTCATACCCTGCAGAACCTACTACTGTCCCTCAGATCGGCCAGATAGGCGATCACCCTCCAGTGGGTGCCATCCCACTCAAACATCAGAGTGAACAATATAGCGGATGCTGCCAAGATGGGCCTGACTCAGGGGGACATAACTCCCCTTTCGCTCCCATACTCTACTGCCAAAAACACACACTCCACCTCCTGCCATTCAGCATGGGATGCCAGCCTCCACAACTTCCTCTGCAACACCTCCATGTGCAGCTACCATGCAGACTCCTCACCACAATCCTGGATCAGACACAGTCACGGATCCTGGACGTCGCCCTCACCCGGTTACGGCTGGGTCATACATCCCTCAACACCCACCTCCACCGGATGAATCTCTACCCTGACTGATTCTGTTCCTTGTGCCGGAACATAGAGGAAACAGTAGAGCACTTCCTACTCCGCTGCCCCCGCTTCTACTCCCATCACCAAACCCTGGTGCATAGACTCTGTGCCCTGAACGTCCCCACCTTTGACCTACCCACACTATTGGCTGCTGACCTTCCCTTTCTCTCCTCACATCCACTCCACCATCATCCGCCTCACCTGCGAATTCCTGAGGAAATCCCAACAACTCCGGCAACTATAAAGCGGGACTCAAGCAACAGGTCACATACACCACAAGGCATCAAAGCCCTCAAAAACAACAACAAGATTGTTGACTAAGCTATTTATGATGACTTTTACAGGAATGAGGGCTGCATTTCAATTGCCCATCTAACATTAAAATTGGCAATTTCTCCTATTAATATAGGCAACTGGACTTTACCTCCAGAGGCGGAGAACCCTTACTCTGAGTGAGTTGCGTTCTGCTCTTGCTCCATGCGCGTACAGTGCCCATGGTCTGGATGATGTCCCATACGCCATGCTTCAACAGCTGGGTGAGCGAGGCATGGCCTCTTTGTTAGATTTGTTCAACAGGATCTGGGTGGAGGGTCTCCTCCCAGATTCCTGGCGAATTGCTACTGTACTCACCTTTTGCAAACTGGGGAGAGATCACTCTACCCCGGCTGGTTTCTGCCCAATCTCTCTAACCTCTTGCATGTGCAAGTTGGAGAAATTGGTAAATGTTAGATTATCCTTTTTCCTGGACAGCGGATTCCATCTGTCTTCTGCACAGTGCAGCTTTCACAAGTTCCATTCCACGCCGGATGCTCTGCTCTGACTGGAAAATGCCGTCTGCGAGGCCTTCCTTCCTAGACAGCACTACGTTATAGTGTTTTTCAATCTGGAGAAGGCCTATGATACCGCATGGCGATATGGTATCATGAAGAATCTGCACATTGTAGCGGGCTGAAAATCTAGACTAACCCCAATCGATCCATCCCGCCTCCTACACTAATTCAGATGTGAGAAATCGAAGGAGAATGAAATGGATTGTATGTACAGTTCCTTTACTTACAAAAAAACAATAATATTTACAAAATATGGGGTAATTATACACAAAACAAAAAATTTATATATATATATATATATATATATATATATATATATATATATATATATATATATATATATATATATATATATATATATATATATATATATATATATATATATATATATATAGCTATTTTCCTATATACACAAAATTGTCTGATGAATATCAATAAAAATTTATATAAAAAACATTTAATTACACTATATATGCAAAAGAGATAGCTTAAGTCTAGCAACAACAAAATATATGCCAGGGTAATATCCACCAACTGATCAGACAGTACACAAGAAGTCACTAACAGGAGGCCCTAAGTAAACAAGTTGCCTAAGCAGACAAGAGGACCAAAAAGAGAAAAGGGCTCACATGTTACCCAGGTGGGTATTGGGATCTCCTGGCTTGTAATTGTAGTAATTTGGTTACTTCTTGTGGCTATCAAAGCCCTTTCTGTCCTGCCGGGACTTACAATCTCTCCTTGGGTATCTGAACTCTACAATCTCCGCCACTCCTTACAAATAGTGGCGATTAAGTCTACTGGAGTGGATTTTTATTTTGACAAACTCTTTATCATTTAGTTTGTTAGCTATATAATGATATATCAAACTAAGTCTTATAATGGCCTGGCAAATTACAATATCAAATTTAAATACCTTGGGGAGAGAAAAAAGATTTTATAGAAAACATGTAAATCAATGTATGTCTACAAAAAGAAAATATAAAAAAAAACTCATTCCCACTCTCACACACATTCTTACAGAAGGAGGCAGAGGGTATTGAAAAAAATGGGTGGGAGAATGGCACTTCACACACACTCTCACATTCACTCCACCACACCCCTCCTTCCTTAGGCCATTTGACCACAGTCACTCACCTTTTTATACTCAATCACACCCTTTTGCACCCATTCACACTCGTCTACTGGTCCCTGGCTACGCATAGCAATCTGTCGGGTTTGTTCGTCAGTCATCATGTCAGTCTCATCATCACTATTGATCATATTGTCCACCATACTCTTAGCCTGCATTACCAGTTCGCCCATCTCATGACAGAACTCTTTCATACTCTTCCATTCAGAACCTTCACTCTTCATACCCCCATTTATCAGCTCCTCACTCACAGTTCTCATCCAACTCAAGGTACACTCTTGTGAAACAGAAAAATCACTCGCATCCACTTTACTCTCAGTGGCTACACTGGAAACCCCTTCAATTGGTTCCCACCAGAAACCTGAAAAACCAGCCACTTCATCATTCACTATATCAAACTCACCCCTACTATTACCATTCGTAAAACCTGAAAAATCAGCCACACTAAGTTCATTGTCCCAAACACACTATCAATCATACTGTTCCCCAAACCAGAAAAATCAGCAACAGGCAGCTCACTCACTCGTCTACTTACACCAGCCAAATCACTCACCTGCTTGTGCAAACACTCAATCTCTCTCTCAAGCTTCCCCATACCAGAAAGACTGCTCAGACTTACTTTCCTTCATACGTACATTCTTCCTTTCACTCTTCTTTGTACGCTTTCTACTCTTCGTTATCTGTCGTTACCTAGCAGTGTGCGAAGCGGTGTTCCGCAGGGCTCAGTGCTAGGTCCACTCCTGTTCATAATACATGTGGGAGATATAGACAACAACCTGGAGCATGTCGAAGCATCCTCCTTTGCAGACGACACAAGGATAAAAAGGCAAATAACAAGCCCAGAAGATGCAGCTAAAGTACAAGAAGACCTGCAGAGAATACTGGACTGGGCATCAACCAACAACATGCTCCTAAATGGAGAAAAATTTGAATTAGTAAGATATGGGAGAAACGACATACTCAAGAGCTCCACCAACTACAAATATGATGAACAGCAGATAGAAGATAAGGAGCATGTCAAGGATCTGGGAGTCCACATGAGCAGTGATGCTACTTTTACCCACCACATAAATACTGTAGCTGAAGCAGGAAAGAGCATGAGTGGTTGGGTGTTAAGGACTTTTGCTTCCAGAGAAGGGCAGTGCCTTAAAACACTCTGGAAGTCTCTAGTTCTCCCAAGGCTAGAGTACTGTTGCCAGCTTTGGTCCCCCCATAAAATACAAGAAATAACTACCCTTGAAGGCATCCAAAGATCATACACGGCACGAATCCAAGAGGTACAGCACTTAAACTATTGGGACAGACTCAGAGAACTGAAACTGTACTCATTACAAAGGAGACGGGATCGGTACACAATAATCTACATGTGGAAGATATTGGAAGGCAGAGTGCCAAATGTGGCCATAGTCACCAACCAACACCCAAGGAAAGGGAGACTCAGTTACATCAAGGGAGTACAGGGCACCGTACAGCGAGTAAGAAACCTGGCCCACAACTCCTTCACGTACAATGGGCCCCGCTTATTCAACTGTCTCCCGCAAGAACTAAGAGACCTGAGTGGAATTAGCCCTGAAGCCTTCAAAAATAATCTGGATAAGTGGCTTCAAGGACTAGAAGACAATCCACCAACACCAGGATACCCCAGCCGTCACCACAACACCTTGCCAGAAGTAATTCAAACTCTGGAAAGGGAGGAGAATGTGGGATCAAGCGGGTTAGGCGGAAGCCGACTTCAGCCGTGCCATTAACAGGCAGAATTCACCGAAAGTATACCGAAAGTAAGTGAAAGTAAGGCAAGCTCTTTCCCAGCCAGATCCATACTATCACATTCAATCTCATCATCATGCACTTTACCTCTCTCTCTGCACAGTTCATACACTGGATGACTCACCAGGTAGTCAGGAGGTTCTCTCCATCTCCTTAACTGACTCTGATAAGCCCGCACTCTCTCAGTAATACCGTCATTCAAACTCTCCAAAACATACGTTACCCCATTTTCCAAAACGCTCACAAATCTATAAGGTCCATCAAACTTTTCACTCATCTTTGACACATTCAACCTACGCTTCACTTCTTTCACCTTCAATACCTTTGCACCTAATTCAAATGAACGGAACTTTTCATGTGCCTCACACCATACACTCCTCTCACTTTCACACAAACAAAACCTATCTTTCACTCGCCTTTCAAAATTCATCACAAACTGACAGAGGACATTCCAGTTGCACTATGCACAGTCAAATTATACGCCCACAACACACTTCCCAGACATACATCCCAGTCATTCACTGTTGTACTCATCATTCTCAACATCTCACACAAGGTTCTTATCGTACGTTCAGCCAACTCATTTAAAGATGGTACATACAGAGTCATTCTCACATGCTTTACACCATTCTCTCTCAACATCCATTCAACACTTCTCCTACAAATTCAGGCCCATTAACACTCAGACATCTTCTAGGCTTCCATACACACATAGGAAAAAACAACTGCTCAACCACACGCGCAACAGTCACACTCCTTTTATCTCTCACAGGCGCTGCATACACAAACTTACTTTTATGATCAACCATAACAACCATACCAATATTCCCAGCACTTGTACGCAGCAAAGACACAATCGATCTCTACCAATTCAAACAGTTCTTGCTTATCAACTTTCAACATCGGTGGTTTCACTTGCACACCTTGCACCTTTCGCTTCTGATACCTTTCACACGTATTCGCAATATCATTCGCAACAGTTCTCAGAAACAGATGGAACACACGCTCCTTCATACACTCCCACAGCTTAAACTTACCCATATGCCCATAAATATCATGCACAACCTTCACCAGACCGATCATAGAAACCAAGGACATCACAGGTACATACATATTATCACCACCCTTCACATAATTGAGGTACTAAATGGTTATTTTGCATCAGTATTTACAAAGGAGAAACTAAATAGTCTTATGTGTAGTACTCATGGGTCATGGAAAGGGGTGTTTACTAACATTAGTGTGTATCAGAGGATGATAAAAGAACTAATAGGCGAGTTAGATACTACCAAGGCCTCCGGCCCTGATAATATTCATTCTAGAATACTTAAAGAAGGGGTAGAAAGTATCTCAATAGCTCTGAAGAAGTTATATACTAGGTCACTGGAATATGGAGAAATACCCGATGATTGGAAGAGAGCGAATGTAGTCCCCATTTTCAAGAAGGGTAGTAAAGAGGATCCAAATAACTTTAGACCGGTTAGCCTAACTCCTGTAGTCTGTAAAATTCTTGAGAAAATAGTTAAAAAAGGGATTTGCCAACATCTAGAGAGGGAGGGGTTAATCAGCGATGCTCAGCATGGGTTTAGATCAGGTAGATCATGTTTGACTAACTTACTAGACTTTCTGGAGTTTTTAACAGATCAAGTAGATAAGGGAGAGAATGTAGATATAATTTACTTAGATTTTAGTAAAGCATTTGATAAGGTACCACATAGGAGACTAGTTCATAAATTAAAAATGATTGGGATATGTGGGGGTGTTTCAAATTGGATAGCTGAGTGGCTGAAAGACAGGAAGCAAAGGGTAGTGCTAAATGGTGTAAAGTCAGAGTGGAGGGATGTTATCAGTGGGGTTCCTCAGGGATCAGTTCTCGGTCCATTATTATTTGTCATCTATATAAACGATCTTGGGGAGGCAGTTAATAATAGTGTCAATTTTTGCGGATGTTACCAAATTAGCAGCTGTAGTTAAAGATATTGATGATAATTTTAAAGTGCAGGGGGATTTAAATAAATTGTTATCCTGGGCACATAAGTGGCAAATGACTTTCAACCTTGATAAATGCAAAGCTATTAACATGGGAAAAGATAATAGAGAATTTAACTATGAAATGGATGGGCATTGGCTGAGCTCAGTAGAGGATGAGAAAGATCTAGTAGTAGTAATAGATAAGTCATTAAGGTTTTCTAAGCAGTGTATTGAAGCAAGAAATAGGGCAAATAGAGTGCTGGCTTTTATTAAGAGAAATGTCAGTTACAAAAGTAAGGAGGTTATTCTTAAACTCTATAACTCTTATGTTAGGCCACATCTAGAGTAGTGTATACAGGCATGGTCCCCACATTTTAGACACGATATTAACCTTCTTGAGTCAGTGTAACAGAGGGCAACAAAGATTATTCCTTCCCTGAGGCACCTTGAATATATACATAGACTGAGGGTATTAAATATGTTCTCGTTTGAAAGGAGGTGTGTGAGAGGGGATTTGATTGAGCTATTTTAAAATTTTTTCCGGGATAGATAAATTGGATGTAAGCAAGTTTTTTGAGTTAGATGATGGAAATCGGACTAGAGGTCACCACTTGAAAATTAAAAAGCAATGGTGTAGGTTGGATTTAAGAAAATATTTTTTCACCAATAGAGTGGTAGACTTCTGGAACAAATTGCTGCAGAGGGTAGTAGGTAGTCCAAATCTAAATGTATTTAAGAGTAGGTTGGATGAGTTTATGGGAAGGAAAGGTTGTGATGGTTCCTAAGTTTTGTATATATTAATATTGTTTGTATATATCTATAGCTGCATGATTTAGTTCTTGACAAGCCTTGATTGGTGATACCGTTGTTTCTGGATGCAATCCTCTGGATGTAGTTTTCCTGGGAGTTTGGGTGCCTTAAAATAGAGGCCATTTGACTTGGATGACCTATGATGAGCCCTTGTGGCTTTTGTCATCTGTTATATTATATTGTGGGGGACTTTGATTTTGTCTTCCCCTGGTGATGGTGCTTTTTGTGGGTGGGTTTTGATGGAGGCGGATGACCTTTGATAGGCCCTTGTGGCTTTTGTCATCCGTGTAATTATGTTATGTTATGTTATGTTACATGCCTCACAAAATATACAACATCCATACAAACAACAAAATCCCTAGCATACCTTTTAAAATCACTTAAACACTCAGGTCATTCATTCACATCAACACGCGTCATTACACACCTCTTCAACTCACTGACAAAAGGACACATCTCTTGCATCTCTAGAATATCATCATCACTTAAAATCTCATTCTCATCATCCATGACCAATTCAATCATACCGCAATATTTGACAACATTCTTCGCACACTCATTCAACCTCATCACCTTACATTCGCCTTTCATAAGACAATCCTTATCAGCATCCAAAGACAAATCATTCAATCTCATAAAGTCTACACCAAGCAAGAAACAACATGGCATGTGCTTATCTTTCAGCATCACAAAATCATGCTTCACATTCATCCCACTGCCCAAACTCACTCTAAGAACAACCTGTTCCCATGCCACTATCATTCCATTCCCCAATCCACTTATCTGTAACTTCACAGGCTTACACTCGCAACATCTAAACTCATCATACTTACTCAGAATCCTCTCATTCACTAACGACACTTGCGCACCAGTATCAATCAAACCACAGAAGAACCTTTCACCAACTTTCACTCTCGCTTCCATCATATCAGGCCCACCATGTTTGCAATATACAGAAAGAACAAGCACACCAACATCAGCACTGACATCCACACCGTCATCAACTCCCACATCATCACTCACCACACACTCATCTTCATCCAGACAATCATTGTTCTCTCTCATATATGAACACTTTTCAATCACCCAATTGTAGTGCACACCGCTCAAACATTGCAGATGTACCACATTAGGATTCAAACCCTTCATCTTCTCATCTTTGTACACAATTGGCCTCTCACCACCAAAGTGCACATAAACAATCACTCCATACAAACGACTTACTACAATCAACACTTCCTGAAATGGCGGGACCCCTTGCATACACATCGCTCTCAATTCTTTCATGAAGTTCCGCACCCTTGCCATACCAATACTTTCAGGCTTCCTACATACTTCCCTACATACTTCACTCATTACCTCCTTCCTTAAATCATCTACACTATCGGGCACTCTCACATCTACTCCATCACTCTTCAAATCTTGCCAACCATTCCATACACTCTCAAACAAGGAATCACCACCACCCTTACTCTCTTTTCCATTCATAATCCCTTTTGGCATATACTCAGGATCACTCACTCCATACACATTTTCATCATTCGTACCAGGATACCTTGACATCAAATTAGCCACTCTATTTCATTCACCAGGCATGTACTCAATCACATAGTCAAAGTCACTCAAATTTTCCAAAGTTCTTGCAATTCTACTGTCAGCCCACTTCATACGCTGCAGATACACAAGAAGTTGGTGGTCAGTCTTAATCACAAACCTCACACCATACAAGAACGGAGGCAACACTTTTAAACAATGCCTTATTGCAGCTAACTCTCTCTCCACAGACGAATACTTTCGTTCTGCCTCATTCATCGCCTTGGATACATACCCAATTATTCGCCTGACATTCTCTCCATTCAAACGCTGCTCTTGCATCAGAAAACCTCCCATACAATACCCACTCGCATCAGTATATAATTCAAGCATTTTAGCATTCACACTATAATCCGGGTACGCCAATTCATCATCTTCAGCCGCTACCTCTTTCAGTTTCTCATACGCCTCATTCATCTTATCATTCCACCTGACAAACGTACTACCTTTCTTGCCCATCCACTCAGTCAGAGGCTTACTCACACCAGAACAATCATACATAAACTTTCACTGAAATTCAATCAGACCCCAAAATGACTTCAGTTGCTTCACAGTCACCAGTTTCGGAAACATTCGTACCTTCTCAACATATTTTGACGACTTTTGCAACCTATTCTTGCTCACCATATACCCAAGGAATTCCACTTCTTTCGCAAACCATTCACACTTTGCCACTTTCACCTTCACACCAACACTCTCCAACATTCTCAACACATCATGCACCAATCTCATATGCTCCTCAAAACTCTGTCATAATCAAAATATCATCTATAAACGCAATCACATTCTTACTTGCAAACTTACTCAACACAACATTCATTGCCCGCTGGAAGGCTCTGGGAGCATTAGCCAACCCAAAGCTGGGGTTCCGGAACTGGTAATGCCTCTTCGTGGAGGAGAAGGCAGTTACCGGCCCGCTCTCCTCAGCAATGGGCATCTGGTAATACCCCTGTACCAGATCTAGCTTTGTAAACCACTTCATCTCATGCATACTATACACACACTCAGATACCACACACATCGGAAACCTTTCTTTCACACTCATTTCATTCACCTTTCAATAATCTACACAGAGATGCAATCTTTCATCTGGCTTACGTACAGGCACAATTGGACTATTCCATGCACTCACTTTCTTCAATCACCCCCCTAATCGCTCTAATTCCACACATTGCTCCTCAATCTCATCAGCAACCGGACGTGATAGATTGGGGCATCCTCCTTCAGGACAATCTTGAATTCCGGGAGTTTTGCAACCCCAAAATTAAGATCACCCTTACTGAGGGCTCCCTTTCATTCAAATTTCATTTGATACACATCCTCCCTTTCATACTCAGTCAAACATCCATCCAATTTTACCATGCTTTTCACTTCATTATACGTCCATTCACACGTCTTTTCATTTGCAACATTCACCCTGACATCCGTGCTATCATCCATACCTACCTCATTGACAATGGAGAGGTGACCCAGTACATTTCGGACTTGGATCCCCCTCACCTGCCCTTTCATACTGCGGTCCGCCTGCACACATACAAAAGGATCATTCATTCTCATCAAGCCATCAAACATACAAGCAACATGCATCCTTTCCATCCAATATCACAGTGTTCTCACCCACATTCAAACTAACATCCTTATTCCAACTCACTCTAACACACCTTTTCACCCTTCACAAGCCTTACACTCTCCATAGCAGTCACTTCAATACCAGTAAATACACTCCTCAAAAGACTACCATCTTCCCTTACATACAATCTATACACTCCATTTTTACCAATCTTTCTCTCAATCTGATCACTTGCAGGATGCACAACCATTCAGTTCACTTTCATAAAATCATACCCCAAAATCACACCATACTCACTACTCGCCTTATCAATCACAGAGAATTCACACTCATTCATCAACATACCATGCAATCACAGGCACTCTCATACTACCAATCCCTACCAAACTACCCTTACACTCAGACAGGAGGGCTTTATCACTCCTCTTGTCATACACATCCTTATACACCAAGCTCTTCTTGCATCCATAATCTATCAAAGCCAAACTCTCAGACATTCATACTTCCTACCAGACAGCACTTTCACACTAGGCAGACTTACCAACACATTACTCGCACTCATGCACCCAGAGGATATTTCACCAGGTACCCTCTTACAATTCAGTTTCCCGATTCAGACTTTCCATTCACACCTTGCGCTCTCAGTCTAATCCAACACTTTTCACTTGAATGTCCTTCCATCGCACAATAGCTACATACATTCCTCTGGTCACAACACATCCTCACATAATGACCAGCCTTTCCACAATTACTACAAGCATACTTTATACTACCCCCAGCTGCTGCTCCACCACCATTCAACTTCGGACGGTCTCTCTTTAAATGTCCCCTCTATTTACATTCAAAACATTCTTTCACACTTTCTTGACAGTCCTTTACAATATGCCCTTTCTTTCCACACCTGAAACACGCACCAGACGTCCATCTGCATTCTGTCAACACATGTCCCTTCCTTCCACACCTAGGGCATTCCACAATCCTTTTCACCCCATTTGGCCTCTCATTCACTGGGACATACCTCGATTGCTTCCTCATATACCTATTCACACATTTACCAGTCATCTGTTCCCTTCAATTTGTCCATCCTCCAGTCACCCATCCAGCCTGAGAGCCTACATGAAATTTAATGCAAGAAATAGTAATAAAAGGATTAATTACTTAAATTAATATACTTAACAACAGTAAAGGACAAAAATAATATAATACAAATAATCAATGAAATAGTGCACTAGTCAATCCATAACAAATCTAGTTGAATTCTACAATAAGGTTGAGAGGGGTAAGGATGAGGAAAGGATCTGTTAGCCAGGTGCTGGGAATAGGATAGGGTAGGTTGAAGGGTTGACAATGGTATGGTCGTGGGGACACAAGGAGTTGATAAGGCGACCTTGAGCCTTACAAGTAGCGAGTATTGTCCTTATACTGTTCCCACACTGACCACTCCTCACTGGTGCACTGGTGTCCAGGAAGCGCGGTAGGTGTGAACCAGAGAGTGCAGAACGGAGGTAGTCAAGCAAGGGAGGACATCAAGGCTCACACACCAGGTAAAGGCAGGAGGGGTGATGTATGGACACCTGGGTGAAACGAAAAAGAGTGGGTGCACCATGAGTATGGCATCCTTACAGTGCAGCTCTTTTTTAAGGCACCCAAACTCCCAAGAAAACTACATCCAGAGGATTGCGTCCAGAAACAAGGGTATCACCAATCAAGGCTTGTCAAGAACTAAATCATGCAGCTATAGATATATACAAACAATATCAATATATACAAAACTTAGGAACCATCACAACCTTCCCTCCCCATAAACTCATCCAACCTACTCTTAAATATATATAAATTTGGACTACCTACTACCCTCGGCGGCGATTTGTTCCAGAAGTCTACCACTCTATTGGTGAAAAAATATTTTCTTAAATCCAACCTGCACCCTTGCTTTTTAATTTTCAAGTGGTGACCTCTAGTCCGATTTCCATCATCTAACTCAAAAAAACTTGCTAACATCCAATTTATCTACCCCAGGAAAAATTTAAAACAGCTCAATCATATCTCCTCTCACACACCTCCTTTCGAACGAGAACATATTTAATACCCTCACTCTATCTATATATTTAAGGTGCCTCAGGGAAGAAATAATCTTTGTTGCCCTCCGTTGCACTGACTCAAGAAGGTTAATATTGTGTCTAAATTGTGGGGACCATGCCTGTATATAGTACTCTAGATGTGGCCTAACATAAGAGTTATAGAGTTTAAGAATAACCTCCTTACTTTTGTAACTGACATTTCTCTTAATGAAACCCAGCACTCTATTTGCCCTATTTCTTGCTTCAATACACTGCTTAGAAAACCTTAATGACTTATCTATTACTACTCCTAGATCTTTCTCATCCTCTACTGAGCTCAGCCAATGCCCATCCATTTCATAGTTAAATTCTCTATTATCTTTTCCCATGTTAATAACTTTGCACTTATCAAGGTTGAAAGTCATTTGCCACTTATGTGCCCAGGATAACAATTTATTTAAATCCCCCTGCACTTTAAAATTATCATAAATATCTTTAACTACAGCTGCTAATTTGGTATCATCCGCAAAAATTGACACTTTATTATTAACTGCCTCCCCAAGATCGTTTATATAGATGACAAATAATAATGGACCAAGAACTGATCCCTGAGGAACCCCACTGATAACATCCCTCCACTCTGACTTTACACCATTTAGCACTACCCTTTGCTTCCTGTGATGATTTCAGAGGACTTGATTTTTCCAGGGGTGACTATGAAAAGCTCAACACTGCCATCTATGAAACTGATTGGCAGGCATTTCACAATATGTGTCGCTTTGAAGAGTTTCCTATCCTAGTCACAATGATTCTGCTTCAGTTGGCTATGGAATATATCCCCAGAAAGAGACCAAGAAGTGGAAAGCTCAAAAAAGCACACCCCTAAGAAGAAAAAAAGAAGAGAATCCAGAGCAAGCTACAGAAAGTAAAGAGGACTGCTTTAAATGACAATAGAATCAGGAAATTAGAAAGAGAGTTGGCACTTTGTGTATTTGACATAAAGGAATATCACCTAAAACACCTAGAAAAAGATGAAAAAACTGCAATTTTTAATATAAACAAAAATCTGAAGTGCTTTTACTCATACGCCAAGACTCAATTAAGCATGAAGAGTAGGGTCCACCTTATCAAAAGTAATGTGGGAGACCTTGTTAGCAACCCCACCAACATAGTAAATATACTCCAATCACACTTTTCAGATATATACAGCAACCCTGATGCCGAGGGCTTAAGATTACCAAACTTTGCCTCCCCAAATATTGAAGAACCCACAACAAATGATGAAATTAATCTAACAGAAGCGGAGATCTTGGAAGCTATCAGCAAGATCAATAATAATTCTGCTAGTGGACCAGACAGTATCTCAGCAAAATTTCTAAAAAATTGTGCAAGTTCAATTGTAAAACCTCTGTTCATTATCTGGAATGAATCTATTAAATATGGAATAGTCCCCAAATTCTACAAAATGGTTTATATCTCTCCAATCCAC
Organism: Ceratothoa steindachneri; assembly: GCA_963969495.1. NCBI lineage: Eukaryota > Metazoa > Arthropoda > Malacostraca > Isopoda > Cymothoidae > Ceratothoa > Ceratothoa steindachneri. The sequence goes on along the minus strand of OZ018330.1, from coordinate 128,373,151 downwards.
AAAAAAGGCGACAATATAACTGCTGGAAATTATAGGCCCATTACACTGACCTACCATTTTATCAAGATTTTTGAGTGTTGTCTCAGGAAAATTATGATAAAATTTCTGGAAAATAACAAATTATAATAATTCTGCTAGTGGACCAGACAGTATCTCAGCAAAATTTCTAAAAAATTGTGCAAGTTCAATTGTAAAACCTCTGTTCATTATCTGGAATGAATCTATTAAATATGGAATAGTCCCCAAATTCTACAAAATGGTTTATATCTCTCCAATCCACAAAAAAGGCGACAATATAACTGCTGGAAATTATAGGCCCATTACACTGACCTACCATTTTATCAAGATTTTTGAGTGTTGTCTCAGGAAAATTATGATAAAATTTCTGGAAAATAACAAATTATAACGAAAAATCAACATGGCTTCAGATCTGGTCATAACACGCTGACACAGCTGATAGCTCATGTTGACGAAGTTTTAAGTTGTCTACTCGAATGGAGCTGACACTGATGATATCTACCTGGATTATGCAAAAGCTTTCGATAAAGTAGACCACAGACTCTTGATTGAAAACCTGAAAATATATAAATTTCATGAAAAGATAATTAACTGGGTAGAATCATTTCTATGTGATCGGACACAGGTTGTTGTCATTGATGGACATCACTCTTTACCTGATACAGTTAAAAGCGGCGGCGTCCAAGGTACAGTTTTTGGTCCCCTATTGTTCTTGATATTTATCAATGACATTGGTTCTATCGTCCAAAACTTGACAGTCAGATTTTTTGCAGACGACACAAGAATATCCAAAAAGATAATGAGCAGTACAGATAAGGCCTCCCTCTACGACGATCTAATGAGGGTGATGGAGTGGTCGCACAGCAATAATATGGTGTTACATAAGCAAAAATTTGACCTGATTATGCATGAAACTTTGACGTGAACTGTGGATAGCTAAGATGCCCTCCCTCACAGATCTCCAAAGCTACATGGTAGACGTGGATCTCCAGTTGTACCCTGTGGATAAATTGAGGGACCTCAGGATTGTTCTAACTAGTGACCTGTCATGGACTCCCCATATATGAACAATGTGTCTGAGAGCAAGAAATGCAGCTGCCTGGGCACTTAGCGTATTAAGTCCATGATCTGGTCCCACCTAGAATACGCCTGTCCTTTGTGGAACCCAGTCAAGGTAGGTGATATTCAGAATATTGAATCTGTCCAAAGAGAATACACAAGAAAGATTTGTGGATATCAAAATTTTACATACTGGGAGAGACTCGAAAAAATTGTGCTTAATGTCCTTACAAAGAAGGAGGGAACGTTTTATTATAATTAATATTTACAAGATACTACATACATGGTGTATGTCCCAATGATCCCCAAATAAAATTCCATCCCCAATCAAGACTGGGCATACAAGCAGTTATTCCCCCACTAAGAGGCTGCAACCCAGCACTTCTAACAAAGTACATAAGAACATAAGAAAAGAAGGAGACTGCAAAAGACCATTCATGGCCTACACTTGGCAGCTCCTGTGTCAAGTACAACTCCTCTTTCACTGTAGTAGGTCCACGTTTCTGGAACTCCCTGCCATTAGAGTTGACATTGATTGGAAGTCTTAATGCATTCAAGACGCAGCTAACCAAGTTTCTCTTCTCTCTACCCGACGAGCCACCAGTACCTGGTCTCTCCCGGGCAGACAGCAACTCTGTGACTGATTTAGCGAGAAGAGGATGATGGTCTCGACAATGAGATGGCCAGGCGGGATCCGCGCACCTTCTTCAAGTATTCAAGTAAGTTGCACACTCTCATCATAGAGACCCTGCTCCACACAAGCCATCCTCCCAGGTTAGTAAGAAAGGAAAAAAGAAGAAAAAACCCCAATCAACTACATCCAATCCGATGACGGACTGCAATCCAATCCTATTCGGCATCAAATTTAGCGTGCACTGAACCTTCACTCTAACCCCAATCTATCCAACCAGCTTCAAACACTAAGTCGGATGTGAGAAATTGAGGGAGAAATTACACCGATTGTATATACAGTCCTTTATTTACACAAAATATGGGGTAAATATATTTCATATCTCATTACTTATATATACACAATCAAAAAAAAGTATGGATAGATAAATTTACTATGCAATCATGTTATAAATATATACAAAAAAACAATCAATCCTATCACCAAACAAAATATTACTAAATAAACACAAAAAAAAAAGGCCTTTTATCTTACAATTTGGGGGTCCTCCAGGGCAAATTCTTGCCGGCAGTCACTCTTAGTGACCAAAATTTGGGTGCGTGCATCTTAAGGGTCTGGCGCCTTCAAGCTCAATATAATAATGCGATCTGGTCATAGTATTGAGGCTATTAAAAGCTCTTTCAGTCCTAACGGAACTCACAATAAATTCAATTAAAGGCATTAATAATAATCTATATATTTAACAGAGTGGCTTCTGGAAAGAAAAAAAAACATTTTAAACAAAACATGAAATCCATTATATATTTATATAAAAAAACATCTCCCCATTCACACACACATTCTTACAGAGGGAGGGAGAGGTCTGCTAGAAAGGGGATGGGAGAATGGCCTTACAAACACACTCACATTCGCACCACCACACGACCTCTGCTCCCAAAGCTTCGAACAGTGCTGGGAGTATTGTGTTTGGCATTTTGGGAGCACACTTTGTGTCACACTAGGTCCATAACAGTGTATATCGATGGCTCCAAGTTCCGAGGTGGGTGGGGTAAGTTTCCATGCCATATCCCCTCTGTTTGAAGTAGTCAGTGTGGCTCTGCCAGGCGCTGCATGTCTTCATTGCTGAGTTGGTTGCAATATACCGCTCATTACAGGAGAAAACTCAATGTGCCCAGTTTGGAGACTGGATTGTGATTTATAGCGACTCACAAAGCGCCCTGAGTGTTCTTGGGGCATTGGAATCTCCGCACCCCCTGGTTTATGATATATGTGACATCATGGTTTTGGTGAGCCAGGCAGATATCAAGATTATCTTCTACTGTTTCCTGGACATGTAGGAATTTCAGGGAATGAGTGCACTAAAGAGTCTGCAAAGACTGGGTGACCAGGCCAGCATTACGCTCTTCCTCGTACCGATTACATGGTAGGAATACAGGTATCTCTCCGGGCTGCTTGGCAAAGAAGATGGGAGATGGTTGAGGGGAACTTAAAGTTGCATGCCATTACCCGCTACTGTTCCCATGGTCCTATCTCCCAATGGCGCTACAGCTTCAGGTTGGTTTCTGGTATCTCTGAATTGGATACACTCGCGGGAAGCACCGCCATTTGATAGAGTACTCACCTGTTCCTTATTGTGACAACTGCGTTGTCCCCACAGTCTGGGTAATCCTTGCACATGTTACCTGTCCCAGTACTGTGATGAGCAGTATCTCTATCCTTTTTCCCTTGTACTTGGGACCAGTTTGTGCATACACTGACCTGTGGATCTTATGACTTTTTGGAGGAGTCTGGCCTCCTCCTCTCCTTTATTTGGCACTGGTATCTTCTTTGTAGGCCACTTGTTCCTGCACTTGGGGGAGGCAGTCCGACCCCAGCTTAGCCTCTTCTCCTTCCTTCAAAATACTTGTGTTTCCCCCCCAGTTTCCTGGCTTTTCATACTTCTCCCACAACTTTCTCTGGTCAGCCTAAAATTTCACAGGGTAGATGCTTTCCTTCTTCTCAGCCAACCGTCCCAGATCGGGGCTGAGGGAGGAGGGGACAATGTTCCCTAACCCCTGAGCTCCGATTCGGGATGGTGGGTTTTTAACAACCTGCTTCATCCCCACCCATACCTTCCTCACATCCCTTTTCCTTTTCTCTTCACACACTATCAATTGTATGATGTGCCCAAGGTGTAGCCGCCATGCTGAAGGGCTGCCAGGTCACCAGGTGGGAGCGGTGGCCTTAAATGGCGGCACCTGGCTCTGCCAGGCCCATACACACCCCTTGCAGAGTAGGCTACTGCAAGGGGTGATGAGCTATTGTATCCCGTAATTAAAAGAGGGTCGCCATGCCCAATGATGAAGAAGTAAAAAATCTCCCCTCAATTTCCCCAGTTCCATCGTCAGAGCCGCCCTCAGCCAGCTCCACAGAAAAAAATGAAGGTTCGTCCCCTGTGCTTGTGCAGGGGACCCTCCAAACTACTCTAACTGGAAAGGAGGCTTACTCCTCTCCTACGCCTATGGGTGTAGGGGACTCCCCCTCAATCCCTTCTCTGGAGGTGCTTTCGGGCACCTCGCTCTTACAAGCCGCAGTTCCCCCCTTTGCTTTCCTAGGGGACTGCCAAGAAAGCCAGCAGGCAGCCCTTAGCCAGCCGCTCCACTTTGAAGCAGCTCGGTAGGGAAAACCCCCTTAGGGGGGAGAGGGTAGAAGGGCCCCTTCGGTCGCTTCCCTCAAAAGACCTGCTGGCAAGAATATTGAACCTTGCTTTGGTCAAGGCCTGTGCCTTCCCAGACATGACTAGTGACGCTGCCAACGGGACCTGCGATGTCCTTTGGAGGGATGGCCAACTGGAGGCCCCCCTGAGATAGACATGTTCCTTGAGGCAACCCAGCCTAAGATGGTAGGGTCTTCCATGGGAGGGAATCCGGGCATGGTGCCATGCACCAAACCCGAATCTGCCCCTATGCAAGGTCCTCCTCAAACAGCCCGGATTTCCAAGGCAGTACAAGGAGGGGAGGGATCTCGTCTAACCGGTGCCCCTGCGACTACCAGGACCTTCTCCATCTCGAAGAAGGACCTGGCTGAGGCCGGTCCATCTGGCCCGGGGGCTCCTACCGGCTGGGGGAAGAAGTGGGTTCATTCCCCACCCTCCTCTACTAAAAAGAAAAAAATAGAAAAAAAGATGGGGGGGGGGGGCTCCTCTCCATCCACAGGGGCTGCAGGGATGGATGGGTCTGCTGCTACTTCGGTAAGCGACCAAGCCAAAATCGACACATCCGGCCCCCCTGGGTGCGGAGTCCCTGACTATGACAAAGATGAAAAGAGCGCAGGGCAGAGCCTGCCTCAATTACATCGGAGCCCCTCATCCAAAGGTTACCTGGCATTTTCGAGCCCGCTAGCTTCAAACGTTTCCTCGTTATTCGCTCCACTGATGGCAGCATGTTGGCCAAGGGCAATATGATCCATCAAAGGAGAGCATTAGCTAGTGAAATTGGTAGAGAGCCAAAGGTGACCCGTTTCTCGGACGGGAGCCTTCTGGCAAATGCAGCGGATCCCTCCAGGCGGCCCAGATAAGTGCTCTTCGGACACTTGATGGCACTCCGGTGAGTGTGAGCCGCACTCTACCATGAACTTTGTGAAAAGAGTAGTTTATGCAAGGGAACTCGTTGACTACTCCATAGAGGACATCACCTTACAGCTGGCTGACCATGTGGCGGCCAAGGTCGAACGTGTGATGAGAAAACAGGGAGGGGCCTCGAGACCCACCCCTACACTCTTCATCACGTTCGACTGTGACAAGCTCCCTGAGTCGGTGCATGCCGGTTGGTACCACTACCGCGTGAAGGCATTCGTACCACTGCCGCGGCGGTGCTATTACTGTCACTGCTTCGGCCATACGAATCATTCATGTAGACGTGCAAAGTCAGGGTCACCCGAAGTCTGTAAATTGCTCCAAGGCCACATACAATAAGTCCAAATCGTGTGTGGTCAATTGTGAAGAACCGCACCCCGCTTCTTTGAAGAAATGTGGTGCATATCTCCTTGAGAAAGAAATCCTGGTAATTCAGGCCCAGGATCGACTCTCATTCCGCGAGGCTAAGGACTTGGTCCTGGCGTGCCCGGCTCTGCCTGGGACGTCTTATGCCTCAATGGTTGGAAAGACACCCTCTGCTCCTGGCCCATCCACCAGGCCAATGAGCACAGTTGTTTCCGCGCCCATTCGGAGCCCTTCTACAGGTTCTACTCAACCCGTAGAAGGGTCACCACACTTCCCCCAGCGTGACTGTTTCCCGTAAGGCGAAACGACCACGTGCCTCCACCTACTCGTTAGACTCACAGGAGGCAACACCCCTGAAGTTGGTCGCCAGGCCATCTTCCTGGGTTCCTAAAACTGTTTCCCGGAAGGAGGACAGCAACAAAGGAGCTTTGGCTCCTTCGCCCACGCCTAGTGGTGGGCTGAGTGGCTCGGAGACGGTGGATCCTCGAAAACAGGGCCCCTCGCTTCCGAAGCCGAAACGCCCACCTAAAGTTTCGAGGCGGAGGGAGGAAAAGACTCTCATGGCGAGCCCAACCTCCCCCAATAAGTCCTCGAAGGCGACAGCGCTTTGTCCGGCCAACAGCGCCCGGAGTTCTGCCTCCGGGAAGCGTACGGCCATTCCCGTGAGGGTCTTCTGTTCGAAGAGGGCCCCCGGGTCTCCTCCGAGTTAGGCCTAGAGGGCATATTCTTTCAATGGAATTACCGTGGACTCTCGGCCAACTGGGAGGAGCTGTGGAGGCTCGTCTCGTCCATTCCCTGTTAGCCATTTTTCTGCAGGAGACCATGCTAGGCGCGTGCCCTTGCCCGCCCTCTCGGGGTATAAGGGTTTTGCGACCCCACCACCACCAGATGGGGGCTGGGCTGGGGGATGCGCGGTTTACACCCGTCATGATGTCTCTGTTCTTCTTTTCACTTTAAATACCTCCTTTCAAGCAGTGGCTACTGTCCACCGAATGGAGGACAGCAACAAAGGAGCTTCGGCTCCTTCGCCCACGACCCGAGGTGGAGCGGGTGGCTCGGAGACGGTTGTTCCTCGAAAAGAGGGCCCCCCGCCTCCGAAGCCGCAACGCCCGCCTAAGGTTTCGAGGCGGAGGGAGGAAAAGACTCGCATGGCAAGCCCAACCTCCCCCAATAAGTCCTCGAAGGCGACAGTGCCTTCAGCGCTTTGTCCGGCCAACAGCGCCAGGGGTTCTGCCCCCGGAAAGCGTACGGCCATTCCCGTGAGGGTCTTCTGTTCGAAGAGGGCCCCCGCGTCTCCTCCGAGCTAGGCCTGGAGGGCATATTCCTTTAATGGAATTGACATGGACTCCGGGCCAACTTGGAGGAGCTGCGGAGGCTCATCTCGTCCCGTTCCCGGTTAGCTATCTTTTTGCAGGAGACCATGCTAGGAGCGTGCCCCCTGCCTGCCCTCCCGGGGTATAAGGGTCTTGCGACCCCACCACCGCGGGATGGCCGGGCTGGGGGATGCGCGGTTTACACCCGGCATAATGTCTCCATTCTTCCTTTCTCTTTAGATACCTCCTTTCAGGCAGTGGCTGTACCCGCGCCATGGACATTCTCCGTTTCGTGACGTTCAGCGCTTGCGGCGCTGATAGGGCTACTGCCCTACTTTTTTATCGATCCTTTGTTCGTTCGAAGCTCGACTACAGATGCGAGTTTTATGCATCCGCAGCCGAGCGTTTATTGCTGAAGGTGGATTCGATCCATTATACCGGCCTTCGCCTTGCGACCGGTGCCTTCCGCACTTCCCCCATTGAGAGCCTGTTGGTCGATGCTAGGGAGATGCCACAAGCTCTGCGCCGCGTGCAGTGCATCACACGCCTGTACACGTGAGCCCGGCGCCTCCCTCAGTCGCCAACAGCTCTCACTGCATCCGCAGCTGATCTCGATGTTGCCTATGCCGCCGAGAGACGCTAGTCATACCCTAGGCCCTTTGGGTTTAGGGCCAGGAAACTCGTTCGAGATGTAGATATAGCTCTCGGGCCGGTGGCGCCCCTGGTTCTGCCCAGGACGCCACCCTGGAGGGTACCACATTTGGCTATTTGTCGCCACGCCTCTGCTCCCAAAGCTTGTACTGCGCCGGGATTATTGCGTTCGACCTTTTTGGAGCACACATCGTTTCACACTGGAACAGGGCCAGTGTATACGGATGGCAGGCCTTAACCCCAATTATTTAAGCAGGGTTGTTTTTTTTGTTTTGTTTTGTTTTTTTGCATTTGTTTTTGTTTTTTTTCCTTTAGGTTGCACGCTCCTGCGCCGGGAGGGACCTCCCCCCGATGCAGGAGCTTGCTTCCTTTCCCCCATTTGGGGTTGTTTTTTTTTGTTTAATTTTATTTTAAAGTAGCCTAGAGCTAGGCCAGTTTTAATACAGCGACTAATGCCCATGTAGGCAGTCGCCAGATGAGCCCTAAAAAAAAAAAAAAATCAATCTGTGGCTGTGCAGCTTCACCTGGATAGGAAATATACTATCATTTCTGCATACATTCCACCATCAGCTGACTTCGACGCAAGGGACTTATGCCACGTCGTGGCACGGTTGCCGAGGCCCTTTCTCTTGCTTAGAGATCTGAACAGCAGGCATCCTCTCTGGGGAGATTACTCAATAAATCCCAGGGAACAAGTCCTTGCCGATCTGATCGAAGAGCTTGAGATAGGTGTCCTAAACGTGGATGAGTTTACGCATCACTGTCCGAGAACCGCTTCATTTTCTTGCCTTGACCTATCTTTGTGCTCTTCGGATGCACAGCCTGATTTTGATTGGGGGGGTGTTTGATGACCTCCATGGTAGTGATCACTTTTCCATTCAAATATCATTTTCAGGGCAACTGCCGCCTGAGAGCCCACCTCGGTGGTGCTTGGCGCGAGCACAGTGGTCTGCATTTCAGGAAATGACTGAATTCTCTATTTCAGTCGAGGTCGGTAGATGAGGCCGTTGTGTTCTTCTCCGGCAACCTCATCGCCACCGGCCTGACTACTATTCCCAGAACGTCTGGCCATTTTGCACGCCGACCACTCCCGTTGTCGGCCGAGTGTGAGACGGCCCTCAAACAGAAGCGTTATGCCTACATGCGCTATAAGCGCCGCCCGAACGATTTCACTGTCGGTGAATTTCGTCGGGTTATAGCTAGGTTCCGGTATATTTCGAAGCACGCCCGCCGCTCTTCTTGGCGGGCATACGTGTCTTCACTTAACGGGAAGACCCCTCTGGCAGTGGTGTGGAAGCGAGTCAAAAGGATTCGGGGCAAGTTCTCCAGGAGAATGCGACCACAATCTCGGATCTCACGTCCGATGCTGCTCCGCCAGCATTCAATGCACGTCGTGATGTCGCGGAAGGACGCCGGCTGGATTTTTCCTCCACAGGTGGAGAACCCTTCAACGATAGGTTTACTGTGAGTGAGTTGCGTTCCGCTCTTGCTTCGTGTGCGGACACCGACCATGGTCTGTCCGATGTCCCCGTACGCCATACTTCGACACTTGGGTGAGCGAGGCATGGCCTTTCCCTTAGATTTGTTCAACAGGATCTGGGTGGAGGGTCTGTGCTGTGCTCCGACTGGAAAATGCCGTCTGCGAGGCTTTCCTTCGTAGACAGCACTACTCCACGGTCTTTTTCGATCTGGATAAGGCCTATGATACCGCATGGCGATACGGTGTCATGGAGACTCGCACCGTTTCCTTGGTCGTGTATTTGACCGACGCCTTACCTGGTAGGCTCATATTCGCAGCCTTAGGGTCTCTTGTACCCGCGCTATGGATATTTCCCGTTCCATAACGTTGCGCGCTTGGGGCGCTGATAGGGCTACTGCCTTGCTTTTTTATGTATCCTTTGTTCGTTCCAAGCTCGACTACAGATGCGAGTTTTATGCATCCGCAGCCGAGCGTTTATTGCGGAAGGTGGACTCGCTCCACCACACCGGCATTCGCCTTGTTACCGGTGCCTTCCGCACTTCTCCCATTGAGAGCCTACTAGTCGATGCTTGGGAGATGCCACTCGCTCTACGCCGTGTACAGTGCATCATTCACCTGTACGCTCTCACTGCATTTGCAGCTGATTTCGACTGTGCCTATGCCGCCGAGAGACGCCAGTCATACTCTAAGCCCTTTGGGTTTAGGGCCAGGAAACTCCTTCGAGAGCTAGGTATAGCTCTCGGGCCGGTGGCGCCCCTGGTTCTGTCCAGGACGCCACCCTGGAGGGTACCACATTTGGCTATTTGTATACGGATGGTCCAAGTCTCAAGAGGGGGTCGCTTCCATGCCGTATCCCCTCTGTTTGAATTCAGCTGGGCTCTGTCAGGCGCTGCGTCTGTCTTCACGGCCGAGTTGGTGGCAATACACCACTCGGTACGGGAGATTATGCGACGTGCCCGGTTCGGAGACCAGATTGTGATCTATAGCGACTCACAAAGCGCCCTGAGTGCTCTCGGGGCATTGGAATCTCCGTATCCCCTGGTTCGCGATATCCGTGACGCCACGGTTTGGGCGAGCCGGGCGGATGTCGAGATTATCTTCTGCTGGGTTCCTAGACATGTAGGATTATCAGGGGATGAGCGCGCCAATAAGTGCGCGAGGACTCTGCGACCGGACCAGCGTTTTGCCCTTCCTCACACCGACTACATGGCAGGAATACGGGCTGCTTGGCAAAGAAGATGGAAATGGTCGAAAGGAACTTAAAGTTGCATGCCATTGCGCCGCGACTGTTTCCATGGACCTGTCCCCCAATGCCGCAAAGGATTCAGGTTGCTTTCTGTCATCTCCAAATTGGGCACACTCGCGATACGCACCGCCCTACTGTGACGACTGCGTTATCCCCCAGACTGTTCGGCACATTCTTGTTGAATGTCCCAGTCTGGGCGATCTTCGCGCACGTTACCTGTCCAGGTACCAGGATAGGCGGGTTGCTACTGCCTGTTCCACGTACTTGTGATTAGTGCCTGTTCTTTGACTGGTGGGCTTGTAGACTTTTGGGGTGAGGCCGGCCTTCTCCTCATTATTTAACCAGGGTTTTTTTTCGTTTTGTTTTTTGTTTTTTTTTGTTTTTTTCCTTATAGGTCGCACGCTCCTGCGCCGGGGGGACCCCTCCCTGATGCAGGAGCTTGCTTACTACTCATTTCCTTTTCCCTTTTAAAATTTTTTGGGGGTGTTTGGTTTGGGTTGTTTTTTGTGTGTGTTTTTTAATTTGATTTTAAAGTAGCCTAGTACTAGGCAAGTTTTTAATATGGCGACTAATGCCCAAGTAGGCAGTCGCCAGATGAGCTCTTTAGAAAAAAAAGGCAGGGGGGAGGTAGGCAGGCTTACCCCCGATGTCAACATGAGTTTCCTTCTTGTAGTCTCAGCTTTGTTTTATTTTTGTCGTTACTTATTTATATATTTAATTTTAATATTGTTATAGGCTTTGGTGATTACGGCGACTTATGCCCCAAGTAGGCAGTCCGCAGATGGGTTCTTAAAAAAAAAAGGGGTTATTTTCTTTGCTTTTCATATCTAATCCACATTTATACAAATTGCATAGCAAGTCTTTACACCCAAATTTTTAATAAATGATATAAAGTTTATAATTACTGAAATAATAATTAAAAGTTAAACTATATTATACTAATGGGCACAACATAAAGAATGAGAATTAAGAATTTTGAGGTAGCAAAATCTACCTTCCATGGTCAATTCAACCAGTGTACCTATTTCCTTTCATAGTCTCCTCCAGCCAGCCAGTTTGGAATAGGTCCCATTCCTCCATCAAACCCTGGTCCAGTAGAGCAGCTAGGGAATTTTAGGGCAAAATTGCACTCCTCAAAGCAGAATTAGCATTATGTAATAAATAGTAGTGTGAAAGTTGGTTGAATGGACATATATTATTAGTATGATAAAATTGTTGTTGATTGCCATTATTATTGTACGATTAATTTTATTTTTTGGTTTGGTATGGTACCAATTGTTATTTTATTATACAGTGGTACTTAAATAATTTTTGTTCCATCAAGTACTCTACTATGTGTGTTGCATATCTTTGGGTCATTCAACCTTTATAAAATACAAGGAAAAAGTGTGAGACAGAATTCCACCACTACATTATTCATGAGAAATCTGCTTCAGTCATTTTCCCCTGATACAACTTTGATACTACCTATATTTTTATTTATTTATTACACTCCCAAAGAATATAACTTATTGTTAATATAATATTTAAAGGTTTGTTTTTCTCCTAGAACTTTTATATACTAGTGTCTTTGTGGCACCCTTAAAATTTTTAATTTTACGTGTTACAACTTATATAGATACTATGAATTACAATAGATTTCTAACAGCCATCAGTAAAAATCGGAAACCTTCAACAATTCGAGAATTAAGTAAGTTAAAGTTCAAGTTTCTTAGATTCATTTATAGAAAGAGGCTAATAGATGAGTTCACTGGAGAATGAATTAGTCACTTGCAACTGGAGTGTATCTACTAGTGTTTAATACCTCTATAAGACTGAATAACAGCTGCAATTTGTTGTGGTATGGACTGCAAAAGGGTCTCGATGTAGGCCTAGGAGGTATCAATGTTTCATTATGCCAGTCATTCATAGTTCTAGTACAGTGAATGTGGGAGTGTTATTATCCTTGAAAATAAGGATTGTAATGTTACTTTCTGCATTAAGAGGATGGGCAAATGGCAAAGCCTAGTGATCTCACAGCTTGATGTAGGTATACTGGTGCAAATTGTATTTCACCTCAACCAATGGACTCATTTCTACATAATTAAAACATGCCTATTATATCACAGAGGCTCCTTTCAGCTTGAACTGCAGCCTGCATGCAGCCTTCCCTGAAAGCGCTTTATGAGGTATACAATGAACACAACATCAGCCATTGTTCACATACAGGCATCATCCATGGCCCACTGTTTGTCTCTTCTCACCCACTATAGCTGGGTATCTTTGTGGGCAGTAGTGAGCAAAGACCTCTTGCCTGCCACTCTTCCCCATATGTTCATACTATATTGACATCTGGAAGCTAAGCAATTTTTAGTCACAAATTGCGAAACAGTCAGGCAGTTTGGGTTTCTCAGTATCATCTTTTTACTCCACAATTCGGATTGGAATTTCCTGTAGACAGATTTTTGTTTGCAAATTCCACTACATCCTCCACATGACTAATTTTTTGTCCAGTGAGCTTATAATTCTTAAGTCTAGTGAATTAGAATTGATGTATATATACCATCTTATCTATGTAATACAATATAAGGTTATAGCTTAATAAGAAATATAGAATTATAATAGTACAGATGGTCTTCAAATTATTACTGTTCATGCTAATGATTATGACCAAATAGGTATACTCTCAAAAAGTTTCCTTTCTCAGATTTGTGGTTGATATACCTATTTTCTATTATATTTTTGTGTTTTGAATGAGTGATGACTGTTTCCATCATTTTTTTTTATTTTTAGCCCCCTTCCCCTGTCTAATTTAAAATTTGTCATTATTTCCCATCCCCCTTAGCAGCACTTGTGCATTGTTCTTTGTATATAACTATTTTCCAATATTTACCATCCCTCACCTATGGTGCCCAAATGGAGAACTGTGATTGACTGAATCAATGCAAACTATGATGCCACTCACAACCTCTACTCAACCACCCCTGCCACCTTTTCAACCCACAGTATAGCCTGTTACACATGGTACCTGGAGGAGTTGCATGTCCTCCCAACCTGAGTTCAAATGAGGGAAGCCCTGTTACTGGGTTAACTTGAACACTCTGTTGGGGCCTGAGAAAGTTGTTGGTGTGCTTCCCCCTTTCTTTCTTTCAGCGAGTCTCTGTGTTTTTTTTTTAACCTCTATGAGTATCCCCTTAAGCTTTTGTCTACCCACACTTTGTACCAGGAGGAACTGTTCTCACCTGGTCAAAGTGCAAATTAGGGACATCCCATCATTGGTTTGGAATTTAAGAGAGAAAAAGTATTCCACTCATTTCTGTTAACTCTTGTAAATGATGCAGCTAGCTAATATGTGTAAAAATTGTAGATGAGAAAATTCTAAGATGTGCATATGAAAACCCTACTGTTAAAGAATGATGTGAAAGAACTATTTGAGATGGTTATGTTTGGTTGTTCGTAATTGCTGAGAATGGGTGCTAGGAATATCAGAATGGTTATGATGGTAGATCATGAAAGTTTGCATATGCTACTCTTTTGAAAGATAAGTGTGAATGTTGCACATATAGTTGAGCAAATGTTTCCTGATATGTGTTGAAGTCTAGGTAGTTGTGGCTGATTCTGGCATCAAATGTGAAAGTAGGCTTCAAGGTGGATTCCCTTGATGATGGATTTATGAATGCATTAAATCACTGCAACCTTGACCTTGAAAGGTAGATGACCATTACCATGGATACCAGGGATACCAGTAGGAGAGGAGAGGTTTCAGATATTGAGGATGGATGAAGTCTGAACTGAATGAATGACTCTCTCATGACAAGCTGGTACTATTCCTTTGCAAATCGGGGGAGTATGGCATGTTTCCTATTTGGAGAGGAGTTTCATTCCCATTTTATAAAAGGAGATCGATTATGCCACTGCATCCAAGTATTTAATTATTTTATATTGCAGAAATCCTTGGTTGTGAGAGTAGTATGATAGCAAGTGGTGGTGTGAATGTTTATGAAAGGAATACCTTAGGGTTTATTTGTCATTTTGTTAATGTCTTGATTGATTAAAATAATGGTTTACTAATTAGGTATTGCAGTGGCTTGTTAGTTGCATCCCTGATGGGATCTTAAATTTTAAAAATTTGTATCTGGAATATTTTATAAATTTCAGCTGGCCTGTTATCTTCTGCATCACCAGAAATGGTATTTCTTGGAGGTGGAATGCCAAACCCAAGTCTTTTTCCATTTAAAGAAGCAACAATTAAGTTAAGGGATGAAAAAGAAATTAAACTAAATAGTCAACTTATGACAACAGCTCTTCAGTATGGTCCAACACCTGGGTAGGTATGTAGAATATTTTACCTTTGGCTAGGTGGTATCATTGGTACATTTAACTGTATTTAAATAAGTTTGAAATGAATATAAACAAGTATACAGAAAAATAGGCTTATACAAATTCATATTGCAAAAGTAAATAACAATATTTTTCAGTGATTTATTTTCTTTATGAAATCTATTATGATGTTTTGTCACTTATTATATTTAATTTGTCACTTCTGACAACCAAGTACTTATGAAATATATAACAGAAAATTTCATAAGAATTACTAGCCTGCAGAAGGATCTAATTTTCTTGGGGTTGAGCAGGTTGAGAAGTTGCTTGCTCTTTCAGTCTAGAGCACCTTACTAATTTATTCAACTCTTGCTATTTATTTCTAACACATTCTCACTTTCCTAAATTTACCACTTTATTTGCAAATCACTTAAAAACTTTCTAGTAGAAAGCGCATGTTGGTTTTTGTTTTTGAGTTGGGGAAGTAATAATTCTGACTCCAGCCATATGTACATAGGTGAAATGGAGGGCGGTGGGACTATTTCCTAAAAGCCTGTTATGTTGATGGTTAATTGTTTAAAGTTCAGAGACTCAAAAATGGTTGGTGCATGGATGTTCTTTTAGACAACTAATGAGAGTTCTACTTCCTGGGGCAATCCTTGTTGGCGCAGGTGTGCCGTTATTCAGTTATCTTCTGCTTACATGACTAGGTCAAATCTTCAACTTGTCATCTGACTAGTGTTGTCAGTATGGGGTAGAGAGGGAATTCATACAAAGTGAGTTGTTTTTTGATTCTTTTTATTTTCTTGACCAAACTTCTAAAATAATTTCTCAGAATCTCAAGGTCTGATCTTAAGAGTTTAAATGTACAATGGGTCAGTCAGCCTCTGAATGTTTCTGATCACTAGCTAATATTTACAAAGAAATTCGGAGCTTATATACTAATTTTCTGGAACTAGGTGGGGCTTAAAATGGAATTTAAATCCAGTCAACCAGGGAACAATTTTTAGTACAGAGGATGGGTTTATCCAGATTTTAAGCCACTTGGTCAATTATGCCTGAAGATTTTAGGATTGGATTTGTTTGTCAGGTTTGTGACAGCAAACTTAACTTGAGCAAAAGAGAATGGTCTTATTCCCGAGAGGGAAGGAGACTACTGATCCAGTGCTTCAGTTTTGCAATTGTAAGCATCAAATTTCACTTAATTGGCACCATCGAGTATAGTATATATTGGTATATGCATACACTAAGGCATACATTATACCGAACATTCCAAAATTGAGTGCGTATTTGATAAAATTGAAAACTTATGAAATTTCGTGTTGAATTATGTTCATAATGTTCAAATTGTGCTATGCACAAAATTGTAGTGTTACATATACAGGGTGTCCCCAAATTTTAATTTGTTTTTCAATCCTTTTCAGAACCCTTTAATAATAAATACAGAAAAGCAGATTTTTGTTGTGATAGCTCATATCAGAGGAACAAAATTTAACGCTAGAAGGCCTAGACTTTTTAACTACCTCTAAGGACAGTGGTGCATCAATTGACGCAAACAGATTGTTTTTAATTTTAAAGGTGCAAAAAAGAAAGATGTTGAAATACAGTTATTTAAGGAACAAAATAAACATATTTTCTTGATATTTGGATAAATCCATTAATTATTTTCATTAAAAAAAAGAAAAGTAGTCTTTATATATCCCCAATAAATGAGATTTAAAATCTATGAACAACATTCCTCACAAAATCTTATCGCACACTTACCACATAATGTTTTTTTTGCAGACTCCACACATTTCTGTGGTTCTGTTTCTACACTTAGTACAGGCCCATGTATGCCTAAATTTATTTGTAGGAGTACTAGTGTCATCAACTGGCAATTTCCTAGTATTTGTGGTGGAGAATGACCACAAAGCTACTCAGCGACATTTTGAACATATTCCCTCCGGCTAATCTCTGATTTACAAACACTTTTGTATATTACCCAACTGTTTATAAGATCCAGATCCAAAATATTATAAAAAACATAATGCCTTACCATTCGGTCAATCACATCCACTCCTACCTTATTTTTGTTATAAAAAAGTATGGTTTCAGGCTTCTTTCGGGGATTAATTACTTTAAGAAGGAATTTCTACATCTTGATGTAATATGCTCAAAATAACCATAGACTTGTATGATGTTAGTATGACTGTAGGCTTCTCTGTAGATTTCAAAACCAGAGTTTCATGGATTGGTTTTACCTTTCTTACCACTTCTGGTAATTTTCTTCTATTCTGGCGGGTCATTTCCAAATCGGACACACTCGTTTGACGCATCGCTATTTGATGGAGCTTTTGCCTGCACCCTATTGTGACGACTGCGTCATCCCCCGGATGTTTGGCACATTCTTGTCGAATGTCCCAGTCTGGGTGATCTTCGTGCACATTACCTGTCCCAATACCGGGATGGGCGGGGTCGCTACCACCTGTCCTTTGTACTCGGGACGAGTGCGTGCACATTGACTGGTGGACTTGTTGACTTTTGGAGGGAGGCTGGCCTTCTCCCTATTATTTAACCATTTTTTTTTTTTCCCCTTATAGATCGGACGCTCCTGCGCCAGGGGGACCTCCCTGCAACGCAGGAGCTTGCTTACTACTCATTTCCTTTTCCTTTTTTAAAATTTTTGGTGTTGTGTTTGGATTGTTTTTTTGTTATTTTGTGTGTTATTGAATTCAATTTTAAAGTAGCCTAGGCAGTTTTTAATACGGCGACTAATGCCCAAGTAGGCAGTCGCCAGATGAGCTCTTAAATTTTTTTTTTTAAATGTATATATTCTGGCGAATTGTTCCAACAAGGCTGCAAAGATAGGCCTAAAGAAGTAAAATAATTATCACAATTGACATTGTAGCCTTTTTTGAATAGAGGAGTCATCAGTTTTATGACTACACTACTAGGCACACTAACATCGTTACTTCTTCCATCATCTCTTCCCACATATGGAATTCCGTTGAACAAATACTTGTTTTCAACATCGACGGCCATCCAGAATTTCAAGCCAAATTTGTCTGGTTTATTTGGCCTATACTGTATGAATTTGCGATGTGCTTTGCATGGTACAAAACTGTCATATATGCTGCAGGAGTAAATGCTTTCTGACAGTTTTGAATGAATGGATCCCATATTGGTTATACTAAGCAAAACTTATCTTGAACCAGATTCCTTTTCCTCTCACATTTTTTATCACAGCGGATATATCTCATTTTTTTCATAACATAATTACACGGATGACAAAAGCCACAAGGGCCTATCAAAGGTCATCCGCCTCCGTCAAAACCCACCCACAAAAAGCACCATCACCAGGGGAAGACAAAATCAAAGTCCCCCACAATATAATATAACGGATGACAAAAGCCACAAGGGCTCATCATAGGTCATCCGAGTCAAGCGGCCTCTTTTTCAAGGCACCCAAACTCCCAGGAAAACTACATCCAGAGGATTGCATCCAGAAACAAGGGTATCACCAATCAAGGCTTGTCAAGAACTAAATCATGCAGCTATAGATATATACAAACAATATTAATATATACAAAACTTAGGAACCATCACAACCTTCCCTTCCCATAAACTCATCCAACCTACTCTTAAATACATTTAGATTTGGACTACCTACTACCCTCTGCGGCAATTTGTTCCAGAAGTCTACCACTCTATTGGTGAAAAAATATTTTCTTAAATCCAACCTACACCCTTGCTTTTTAATTTTCAAGTGGTGACCTCTAGTCCGATTTCCATCATCTAACTCAAAAAACTTGCTAACATCCAATTTATCTATCCCGGAAAAAATTTTAAACAGCTCAATCATATCCCCTCTCACACACCTCCTTTCGAACGAGAACATATTTAATACCCTCAGTCTATCTTCATATTCAAGGTGCCTCAGGGAAGGAATAATCTTTGTTGCCCTCCGTTGCACTGACTCAAGAAGGTTAATATCGTGTCTAAAATGTGGGGACCATGCCTGTATACAGTACTCTAGATGTGGCCTAACATAAGAGTTATAGAGTTTAAGAATAACCTCCTTACTTTTGTAACTGACATTTCTCTTAATAAAACCCAGCACTCTATTTGCCCTATTTCTTGCTTCAATACACTGCTTAGAAAACCTTAATGACTTATCTATTACTACTCCTAGATCTTTCTCATCCTCTACTGAGCTCAGCCAATGCCCATCCATTTCATAGTTAAATTCTCTATTATCTTTTCCCATGTTAATAACTTTGCACTTATCAAGGTTGATAAGTGCATAAATGTATTGCAGGGCATAGTTTTACTGAATAAAGGGCATCCCCAAGAGCAATTGCACATACTTTTGATAGGTAAGTTTCTTCCCTAAATAATGCCACAAACAATTATAAGACGAATAAATTTTTCTAATTCATCTAAAATAACAGACCAGTCTTTGTTGTCAGAAATAGTTTGACCCTCATCAATTGTACAGTTCTGAATAATTCTAAGTATTGGCTCATTGAATAAAATTCATTCTAAATGAAGAAAGAGCACTATCTCTGAGTACTTGTGTTGTAGCATATGTGGTAAGGATCGACTGAAATTTTAGCACATTATGTCACTGGAAACAGCCACATGCATGCTGAGATGGAACATCAAACTGCTAAGAAGAACCATCATTACCCTTCAAACATTGAGAAACATTTGCTATGCCTATCATTGTTGCTACGTTCTTAATTGTTTAGAAGTACAGTACCTATGTTGCTTGATTCATCATCATTAGAGATGAGGAAGTTGAGGATTCATCAATAATATAATATTCATTTTCTGAAAGCTCAGCATCTGATGAATCATATGGTATATTTCTAAGCTGTTCTAATATTTGTTCAGTAGTTTGTTTTTTAGTCATGTAAATTACTATGGAGGGTTTTCAAAAGTAAACTTTATTACAAATTGATTATAAAAGCTAAAAATATAAAAAGATGGTAAGTAGTTATTCATTTATATAACAAATAATAATTTATAGCTTTATACACAAATAAAAAATATACAACAGTGTCTACAAACACAATGCATTCGTCTCACTAATGGCAACTGACTAAATTATGAAAGATAATGAGTGAGGAAGAGAGCTAAAAACAAACGTTTCCAGACATGTTTATATCCGTGAAAGCGCAGACAAATGACGAAAACTGGCCTTGGTTGGTCCTTTTAGGTAGTAGATCTATTTTTATTTGGTTGCTACAATCTACGTATAATACTTAGTGTGTATAGACACCATAGAAACATGAAAAGTCATATATCCTGAAATAAAAAATAAATGTTTTTAAATTATGAGCATTTCAAAGATGAAAATGTGTCAATTGACAGTGTTGGTCCTTCTAGTGTTAATGAAGTATGAGAAAAGTTCCAAAGAAAGTTTAGAAAACCTGAACCTACTGACAATGCAATCCGTTCAGTTGGGAATATATTTAAAAGAACCAGATCCGTACATGATGAGAAAGGAAGAGGACAGAAAAAGATTGACCCCAACAAAACTGAACAAATTCAACAATTGTTTGAAAATGAACAAAGAGCTTTGATGAGAAAGGGCAGTCAGAGACTTGATATGCCCAAGAAAGTTAGTTGAAATTTATTTTTTTTCTAATATCCATTAAGAAGGGATTATGAAAAGGATTGAAAAACAAATTAAAACTCTGGGACACCCTGTACATGGAACACTACAATTTTGTGCATAGTTAATTTGAACATGATATCATAAGTTTTCAATTTCATCAAAATACACACTTAATTTTGGGACACCTGGTATATATTTTTTCCTGCATGCATACATGCTCATGTTCCATACAAATTTGAAGTACATATCATTAGTTTTATCACACTCATTGTCTAAGGAATCACCATTTTATTTCATTAATAGTGTGTAACTAATAATGCTTCCATGTAAATGAAGGACATTTACACTTATGTAACTACCAGCATAGAGACACCAAGCAGATCATCAGTGCAACTCCTGAAATACTCTCCATCCTTGCAATGCGATGTAGCCTCAGGCTATTATCTAGTGTGGCTGAGCTTGGGGTCTCTACCCCCTCTCTTCCTATATATCCACCTTTTTTCTTCCAATGAGTATTATCCAACAACCACTTGTCTTTGCAACCTTAACTAACCTGACAGCACCACCCATCTCAACCTATCCTGCCTTTCCCTTACCCATCTCAACCATTTTCAATTATAACCTCTTTAGGAGACCTCTGTAAAAGACCATATGCCTTAGCAACCTCCCTGACTACTGTTGTTGATAACAGAAGAGAACCCAGAGCCTACAAATTAAAGTAAAAAGAATGTGAACCTCTTCTGATGGCAGTTGACAGGATAAGGTTTCCTCCAAGTGATTTTGCAGATCTGTTCATTATACATAAGAAAAGGAATTCAACAAAAGTACTTCTTTTTCAAGATATTACATAATTAACACAATCTATTAAACAATTTAAAAATCCCTATTAACATCTCTTTGCTAGAAATGAGAGGAGTCTGGAGATAGAAGGGAGAAATCTTGTTATCCGTAAAAACACACTTGAAGCTTTATTCATATTGAGCTAGACTTGAGGCATCGCACATCATGTCTCAGCTTTAAACTGCCAAAACCTATTTGTTAATGAAGTCATTGTCAACTAAATTGTTTGTTACCCAATAAACCATAAAATGTCATCATCCACTTTCCCACAAATCAGGGTTAATGTGTCACTATTAGATTTTTTTTAATCAGCTGAGATAACATATTTTTGTAAGAGACAAATATGTTAGAAAATTTATTAAAAATGAAAGAGCTTACTAGCTAGCATTAAACAAAGCAGAAAGAAACTTGCTATAAATAAATTAGTTTATTTGAAATATTTTTAATTCACTGACTTTTTATGATTAATTTATTGGTGAGTAAAATCCTAAAATAGAAAATTTTATCAGACCTCAAAGCAACTTGTTCGACTGTTTCTCAACTTTGGAAAGATGAAAAGAGATGGCTAAGTTTGTTCCACATAATCGGAAATAGAAAAAAAATTATGACAACCTAATACTTTCAAGACATAGTGAAAGAAAAACCTTGCATACATTCCTGCTTAGCTCATCTTGATGCCTCAAATGTGCCAATTCATCAAAACACAAAAAATTAATTCAATGTTTATTTCTTTTAATTTATGCCTAATAATGTGGCAAATATATTGTAAAATTTAATATTATATTTTTTGCTCTGTGGGCTGGTATCATGGTCAGCTTTTATCCCTAGGAAAGCCATTACCACAGTGGGCCAGACTCTCAAGTCTCTGACTGATGAAATATATATTTGTTGGAGGGGTTCTAAGTTTGGGCAATGTTCTATGTTCTGTGTCATGGTTATATCTTGTGCAGTTCTTGTTGGTAGTTTGCTTTGTTAAGTGTTTGTGGTACTATGGAATAGGTGGTAACCAGACCTGTTTGTTTTTTTTTTATTTGCATGAAAGTAAAAGAAAAATAACACCCCTGATCAGCATCCTTCAAAGCCACATATCTACTATAAGAAAGCAAACTGGTAAAACTACACCACATACATGGAAGATAAACTACAGGACTTCTTCATATACAAATATCAAACATTGGACAAAGCACTGCACCACATCACCAACACAATTGCCCAACCTAGCAAAAATTAATTCCTAACACCACAGGAAATCTTAAAAACCCCAACACTCAAGAAATAGCAGACTATAAAACAAAAAAATAGAGCACCCACACAACAAGAGTTACAATACATCCAAGAACTCAACACTCACACAACTAACCTAACCTCAAAACAACAATCTGAAAACTCGAACCACTACATAAGTAAAAGTAACCACAAGACAAACTCAACACAACTCTAGAGAAGCTAAAGAAAATTCACACATCACACAAACCTGGCTGCCACACATGAGTCACTAGTAATCCAAAACATTTGGATATTAGATGAAGACACTCGCCACACTATTCAAGTTATTCACCCTGGAGTGGGCACGATGATTTGCTCTCCTGGCCTCCATGCTGGAGGGACTCAACGCCCCATCTGGCCCCAGCTTAGCCTCTTCTCCTTTCTTTCAGCACACTGAGCCTAAATAAGGCCTGTGCGTAAAAACTATTACAAAAAAATCAAGTAATTCATCTACACCACCCTCAACTACCGGTTATTCATTACAACAATCCACAAAGGACACAATGATAATTTTGATGCAGTACAACAAGTTTTTTATTGTTTTAAAATATAAATGTGTTTTTATATTGTAATATTAATCAATGTTGCCAACCTCGCTGGTGAGCACATGTTCCAGGCAAGACCTGAAGGCCACGCACACATTGCAGCAAAATCCTTCCTTATGCTGGTGCACATGCAGTTGATGGAGGACTTCAGCATCATCGATGATGCTGTGGTGGACCTTGCAGACCTTGCCCTCTACATGTGCCCACACACTATAGGCAAGGGGATTGAGGTCAGGCAACTGTGGCAGTTAAAAGTCCTATGACCAGAAGTTCATGTTTGACCCCAGCCACTCTTGCAGTCTTGGCTGCTTGAGCCAGGGCACTGTTCTGCTGAAAGATGTAGTCCAACTTCTTCATGGTTGTTCTCACCCAGGGTAGGACTTTCGTGACCAAGATATCCCTGTAATCAGCCACAAACCACACAAGTGGCATCTTCTCTCCATTCCAAGCCATGAGGGACGCCTCCCAATGTTTATATCTGAATTTTTGAGAGATCGTCGATTCCGCGTACGGGTGGGGGGAGCTCTCTCCGGCCCAAAGGAGCAGGAAGAGGGTGTCCCGCAGGGAAGTGTCCTCAGTGTCACACTCTTTGCCCTGAGCATCAACGGCATCACCTCGGTGCTGCCGGAAGATGTTCTCGCTACGCTCTACGTGGACGACCTTTCGATCTCTTTTGGCGCGGCCCAGATGCCAACTCTGGAGCGTCGACTCCAACAGGCATTGAACCGCGTCTCTCGCTATGCCGAAGCGCACAGGTTTCGGTTTTCTTTGGCCAAGACTAAGGTGGTGCACTTCTGCCGCCATCCACGGCTTCACCCCGACCCAGATTTGTTTCTTAATGGGGTGCGCCTGGATGTGGTTGAGTCGCACCGTTTCCTTGGTCTTGTATTCGACCGACGCCTCACCTGGGAGGCTCATATTCGCAGCCTTAGGGTCTCTTGTACCCGCGCCATGGACATTCTCCGTTCCGTGACGTTCAGCGCTTGGGGCGCTGATAGGGCTACCGCCTTACTTTTTTATCGATCCTTTGTTCGTTCCAAGCTCGACTACGGATGCGAGTTTTATGCATCCGCAGCCGAGCGTTTATTGCGGAAGGTGGATTCGATCCACCACACCGGCCTTCGCCTTGCGACCGGTGCCTTCCGCACTTCCCCCATTGAGAGCCTGTTGGTCGATGCTGGGGAGATGCCACTCGCTCTGCGCCGCGTGCAGTGCATCACTCCCCTGTACGCGCGAGCCCGGCGCCTCCCTCAGTCGCCAACAGCTCTCACTGCATCCGCAGCTGATCTCGATGGTGCCTATGCCGCCGAGAGACGCCAGTCATACCCTAAGCCCTTTGGGTTTAGGGCCAGGAAACTCCTTCGAGAGCTAGATATAGCTCTCGGGCCGGTGGCGCCCCTGGTTCTGCCCAGGACGCTGCCTGCCAGGACGGGGTAACCACAACATCAGAGTAGAGGCAGAGAAAGCTCAGATTTCTGAGAATTCAGTTGTCGCTCTTATGGTGAGTAGCAACGACCTCTACCTCAGAGGGGGTAAGGGGGGCCTCAGTGGTAAGACCATCCAGACGGTGATGGGAGCCGTGGATGACATAGGGCTTAAAACCCGCAAATGTGTCGTGATTGGGATGCTTCCGAGAAGAGGTCTATCCCGAACCGCTCACGAAAGAAACGTCGCAGTGAACAGAAGGTTGGCGGATCTCTGCACGGCAGAAGGAGTCTTCTTCGTGGACCCCTATCGTACTTTTATCGGTAGAGATGACCTCTACCAAAGGGACTGGGTACATTTCTCCTTTAAAGAGAAGGCTTTTCTCGCCAACCTAATTCAAGATGTCGTGGAACGCACCCAAAGGAGCGTTCTAAAAAGAGCGAAAGCGGACGTGCGCCAGCACGCCCGTGTCACTTCTGAAACGACCTTCTCGGAGGTTGTCAAAAAGGGTGTGACCACGAAAACAGAGAAGCGTAGGGAGTCCTACACTAGGGGACTTCCAGAAAGTTCTGTTCAATGCGAGGTCAATCAGGAACAAGTTTCTTGAGCTCCGTGGCCTCGTAGCAACAGAAGAACCTGAGATGATGGCCATAACGGAGTCGTGGATAAAAACTTCAAGCCGAGATTTTGAAGGTGAATTCACGATTCCCGGTTACCAGCTCTAACCTGAAAAGTAGGCCAGACAGAGAGGGTGGCGGTGTGATGTTGTATGTCAAGGATACTCGCAACTCGACGGATTGCAACATCGTATCCGATCATGAACTACTAGGTGTTGACCTAGAGATAGGTCCTGCCAAATACAGGGCCCTGGTGCTTTATAGACCTCATCCCCACCCATACCTTCCTCACATCCCTTTTCCTCTCCTCTTCACAATCTATATTTTTACGCCATGTCTAAGGTGGAGCCACCATGCTGAAGGGCTGCCAGGCCACCAGGCGGGAGGGGTGGTCCCAAATGGCGGCGCCTGGCTCTGCCAGGCCTGTAAGCACCTCTTGCAGTGATGCGAGAGGTGATGCGCGATTGCATCCCGTGATACAAATAGGGTCAACATGCCCAATGATGAAAATAAAAAAAAAACAACCCTCAACTTCCCCTGTATCATCAACGGAGCCACCCTCGGGCAGCTCCACCAAAAAAAAATGGAGGTCCCCGCCCCTGTGCTTGCACAGGGGACCCTCCATATCTCTCTAACCGGAGAGGAGGCTTACTCCTCTCCTTTGCCTATGAGTGTAGGGGACTCCCCCTCACCCCCTTCTCTGGAGGTGCTTTCGGGCACCTCCCTTAATCCAGTGGCAGTCCCCTCTTTTTTTTCCAAGGGGACTGCCAAGAAAGCCAGCAGGCAGCCCTTAGCCAGCTGCTCCACATCGAAGCGGCTCGGTAGGGCAAACCCCCTTAGGGGGGAGAGGGAAGCCGGGCCCCTTCGGTCGCTTCCCTCAAAAGACCTGCTGGCAAGAATATTGAACCTTGCCAGGGTCAAGGCCTGTGCCTCCCCACACAAGACTAGTGACGATACTGCCAACGGGACCTGCAATGTCTTGGGGGAGTGGGATGGCCAAATGGAGGCATCCCCTGAGGTAGACTTGGTCCTTGAGGCAACCCAGCCTCAGACGGTAGGGCTTTCCATGGGAGGGAATCCGGGCTCAGTGCCAAGCACCGAACCCGAATTCGCCCCTATGCAAGGTCCTCCTCAAACGGCTAGGGTTTCCGAGGCAGTACAAGGAGGGGAGGGATCTCCGACCGGTGCCCTTACGACGACTAGAACCTTCTCCATTTCGGAGTAGGACATGGCTGAGGCCGGTCCATCTGGCCTGGGGGCTCCTTCCGGCGGAGGTGAGAAGCAGGTTCATTCCCCGCCCTCCTCTCCAAAAAAAAAGAGAAAAAGACTAAAAAGATAAAGAAGACTCGGGGCTCCTCTCCATCCACAGGGTCTACGGGGACGGATGGGTCTGCTGCCACTTTGGCAAGCGACCAAGCCAAGGTCAGCACATCCGGCCCCTCTGTTCCCCCGGTTGCGGAGCCCCTGACTAAGATCAAAAGTGCACAGGGTGGAGCCTCGATGACATCGTAGCCCCTGATTCAGAGGTTACCTGGCTTTTTCGAGCCCGCTGGCTTCAAACGCTTCCTCGTTATTCGATCCACTGGTGGCACCATGTTGGCCAAGGGCAACATGATCCATCAGAGGAGAGGATTAGCTAGTGCAATTGGTAGAGAACCGAAGGTGACCCGTTTGTCGGATGGGAGCCTTCTGGTGAATGCGGCGAATCCCGCTGAGGCGGCCAAGATAAGTGCTCTTCAGACATTTCGGCACCCCGGTGAGTGTGACGCTGCACTCTACCATGAACTTTGTGAAAGTAGTTTATGCGAGGGAACTCGGTGACTACTCCATTGAGGACATCACCTTAGAGCTGGCCGACCATGGGGCAGTCAAGGTCGAACGTGTGATGAGAAACCAGGGAGGGGCCTCAAGACCCACCCCTACACTCTTCATCACGTTCGACTGTGACAAGCTCCCTGAGTCGGTGCGTGCCGGTTGGTACCGCTACCGCGTGAAGGCATTCGTGCCACTGCCGTGGCGGTGCTATTACTGTCACCGCTTTGGCCATACGAATCGATCTTGTAGACGTGCAAAGTCGGGGTCACCAGAAGTCTGTGTAAATTGCTCCAAGGCCGCACACGATAAGTCTAAATCATGTATGGCCAAGTGTGTCAATTGCAGAGAGCCGCACCCCGCTTCTTCGAAGCAATGTGGTGCATATCTTCTCAGGAAAGAAATCCCGGCCGTTCAGGCCCAGGATCGAATCTCATTCTGCGAGGCTAAGGACTTGGTCCTGGCGCGCCCAGCTCTGCCTGGGACGTCATATGCCTCAATAGTTAGAAAGGCACCCTCTGCTCCTGGCCCATCCAGGCCAACGAGCACGGTTGTTTCCACGCCCATTCGGAGCCCTTCTGCGGGCTCTACTCAACCTGGGAGCTCCCCTGGTAAAGCTGGTGACAAAAAGGGTTCATACCCAGCCCCGGCTAAAACAAGGGCTTCCCCCTCTTCCCCCAGCGTGACCGTTTCCCGTAAGGCG
This sequence comes from Ceratothoa steindachneri, assembly GCA_963969495.1. Taxonomy (NCBI): domain Eukaryota; kingdom Metazoa; phylum Arthropoda; class Malacostraca; order Isopoda; family Cymothoidae; genus Ceratothoa; species Ceratothoa steindachneri. Next base: position 128,345,662 of record OZ018330.1, on the reverse strand, counting down.
AAACGACCACGCGCCTTCACCGAGTCGTTAGACTCACAGGGGGCAACACCATTGAAGTTGGTCGCCAGTCCATCTCCCGGGGTTCCTAAAGCTGTCCCCCGAAAGGAGGACAGCAACAAAGGAGCTTTGGCTCCTTTGCCCACGCCTAGTGGTGTACTGAGTGGCTCGGAGACGTTGGTTCCTCGTTGGTTCCGAAGCCGCAACGCCCGCCTAAGGTTTCGAGGTGGAGGGAGGAAAAGAGTCGCATAGCGAGCCCAACCTCCCCCAATAGGTCCTCGAAGGCGACAGCGCCCTCAGTGCTTTGTCCGGCTAACAGCGCTCGGGGTTCTACCTCCGGGAAGCGTACGTCCATTCCCATGAGGGTCTTCAGTTCTAGGAGGTTTCCCGCGTCTCCTCCGAGCTAGGCCTGGAGGGCATATTCCTTCAATGGAATTGCTGTGGACTCCGGGCCAACTGGGAGGAGATGCGGAGGCTCGTCTCGTCCCGTTCCCCGTTAGCTATCTTTTTGCAGGAGACCATGCTAGGCGCGTGCCCCCTGCCCGCCCTCCCGGGGTATAAGGGTCTTTCGGCCCCACCACCACGGGATGGCCGGGCTGGGGGATGCGCGGTTTACACCCGGCATGATGTCTCCGTTCTTCCTTTCTCTTTAGATACCTCCTTTCAGGCAGTGGCTGTACAGCTGCACCTGGATAGGAGGTATACTATCATTTCTGCGTACATTCCACCGTCAGCTGACTTCGACGCGGGTGACTTCCGCCGCGTCGTGCACGGTTGCCGAGGCCCTATCTCTTGCTTGGAGATCTGAACGGCAGGCATCCTCTCTGGGGATATTACTCCATAAATCCCAGGGGACAAGTCCTTGCCGATCTGATCGAAGAGCTTGAGATGGGTGTCCTAAACGTGGATGAGTTTACGCATCACTGTCCAAGAACCGCTTCATTTTCTTGCCTTGACCTATCTTTGTGCTCTTCGGATGCACAGCCTGATTTTGATTGGGTGGTGGTCGATGACCTCCATGGTAGTGATCACTTCCCCATTCAAATATCATTTTCAGGGCAACTGCCGCCTGAGAGCCCACCTCGGTGGTGCTTGGCGCAGGCGCTGTAGCCTGCATTTCAGGAAATGACTGAATTCTCTATCTCATTCGAGAAGTTTAGGTCGGTAGATGAGGCCGTTGAGTTCTTCTCCGGCAACCTCATCGCCGTGGGCCTGACTACTATTCCTAGGACGTCTGGCCGTTTTGCACGCCGACCACTCCCATGGTGGTCGGCCGAGTGTGAGACGGCCCTCAAACAGAAGCGTTATGCCTACATGCGCTATAAGCGCCGCCCGAACGATTTCACTGTCGGTGAATTTCGTCGGGCTAGGGCTAGGTTCCGGTATATTTCGAAGCACGCCCGCCGCTCTTCCTATCGCGCATACGTGTGGAGGCGAGTCAAAAGGATTCGGGGCCTGTTCTCGCAAGACCCCCCCCTCCCATTCTCCAGGAGAATGGGACCCAATCTCGGACCCCGCTTCCGTGGTGGAATCCTTCGCGACCGCTTTTTCCGCCAGCATTCAATGCACGTCGTGATGTCGCGGAAGGCCGCCGGCTGGACTTTACCTCCAGAGGTGGAGAACCCTTCAACGACAGGTTTACTGTGAGTGAGTTGCGCTCCGCTCTCGCTTCGTGCGCGGACACCGCCCATGGTCCGGACGATGTCCCGTACGCCATGCTTCGACACCTGGGAGAGCGAGGCATGGCCTTTCTGTTAGATTTGTTCAACAGGATCTGGGTGGAGGGTCTTCTCCCAGATTCCTGGCGAATCGCTACTGTGCTCGCCTTTCGCAAACCGGGGAGAGATCACTCTACTCCGGCCGGTTTCCGCCCAATTTCTCTAACCTCTTGCATGTGCAAGTTGATGGAGAAATTGGTAAATGTTAGACTAGCCTTTTTCCCGGACAGCGGAGGTCATCTCTCTTCTGCACAGTGCGGCTTCCGCAAGTTCCACTCCACGTCGGATGCTGTGCTCCGACTGGAAAATGCCGTCTGCGAGGCTTTCCTTCGTAGACAGCACTACGCCACGGTGTTTTTCGATCTGGAAAATGCCTATGATACCGCATGGCGATACGGTATCATGGAGACTCTCCACACGATGGGGGCGAGGGGACGCCTCTCAGTCTTTATATCTGAATTTTTGCGAGATCGTCGATTCCGTGTACGGGTGGGGGGAGCTCTCTCCGGCCCAAAGGAGCAGGAAGAGGGTGTCCTGCAGGGAAGTGTCCTCAGTGTCACACTCTTTGCCCTGAGCATCAACAGCATCACCTCGGTGCTGCCAGAAGATGTTCTCGCTACGTTCTACGTGGACGACCTTTCGATCTCTTTTGGCGCGGCCCAGATGCCAACTCTGGAGCGTCGACTCCAACAGGCATTGAACCGCATCTCTCGCTATGCCGAATAGCACAGGTTTCGGTTTTCTTTGGCCAAGACTAAGGTTGTGCACTTCTGCTGCCATCTACGGCTCCACCCTGACCCAGACTTGTTTCTTAATGGGGTGCGCCTGGATGTGGTTGAGTCGCACCGTTTCCTTGGTCTTGTATTCGACCGACGCCTCACCTGGGAGGCTCATATTCGCAGCCTTAGCGTCTCTTGTACCCGCGCCATCGATATTCTGCGTTCCGTCACGTTTAGCGCTTGGGGCGCTGATAGAGCTACTGCCCTACTCTTTTATCGATCCTTTGTTCGTTCGAACCTCGACTACGGATGCGAGTTTTATGCATCCGCAGCCGAGCGTTTATTGCTGAAGGTGGATTCGATCCATTATACCGGCCTTCGACTTGCGACCGGTGCCTTCCGCACCTTCTCCATTGAGAGCCTGTTGGTCGATGCTGGGGAGATTCCACTCGCTCTGCGCTGCGTGCATTGCATCACTCGCCTGTACGTGCGAGCCCGGCGCCTCCCTCATTCGCCAACAGCTCTCACTGCATCCGCAGCTGATCTCGATGGTGCCTATGCCACCGAGAGACGCCAGTCATACCCTAAGCCCTTTGAGTTTAGGGCCAGGAAACTCCTTCGAGAGGTAGATATAGCTCTCGGGCCGGTGGCGACCCTGGTTCTGCCCAGGACGCCACCCTGGAGGGTATCACATTTGGCTATTTGTCGCCACGCCTCTGCTCCCAAAGCTTGTACTGCGCCGGGAGTATTGCGTTCGACCTTTTTGGAGCACACCTCGTGTCACCCTGGAACCGTGCCAGTGTACACGGATGGCTCCAAGTCCCAAGAGGTGGTCGGCTTCCACGCCGTATCCCCTCTGTTTGAAGTCAGCGGGGCTCTACCAGGCGCTGCGTCTGTCTTCACGGCCGAGCTGGTGGCAATACACCACTCGGTACGGGAGATTACACGACGTGCCCGGTTCGGAGACTGGATTGTGATCTATAACGACTCACAAATCGCCCTGAGTGCTCTCGGGGCATTGGAATCTCCGCATCCCCTGGTTTTCGATATCCGTGACGCCACGGTTTTGGCGAGCCGAGCAGATGTCGCGATTATCTTCTGCTGGGTTCCTGGACATGTAGGAATTGCGGGGAATTAACGCACCGATGAGGGCGCCAAAGAGTCCGCGAGGACTCTGCGACCGGACCAGCGTTTCGCTCTTCCTCACACCAACTACATGGCAGGAATACGGGCAGCTCTTCGGACTGCTTGGCAAAGAAGATAGGAGACGGTCGAAGGGAACTTAAAGGTGCGTGCCATTGCGCCGCGACTGTTCCCATGGACCTATCCCCCTATACCGCGACGGCTTCAGGTCGCTTTCTGTTATCTCCGAATCGAGCACACTCGTGTGACGCATCGCTATCTAATGGAGCGCTCGCCAGCGGTAGCGGGGTCGCTACCGCCTGTCCTTTTTACTCGGGACGAATTTGTGCACATTGACTTGTTGACTTTTGGGGGAGGCTGGGCTTCTTCCCTTTATTTAAGAAGGTTCTATTTTTTTGATTTGTTATTGTTTTCTTTGTAGGTTGCGCGCTCCTTCACCCGGGTGAGGGGGACCTCCCCCCGATGCCGGAGATTGCTTCCTAATTGTTAAGTTTTTCACATTTTTATCATTATGTTTTCATATTTTTTTTTTAAAGTAGCCTAGTTCTAGGCTGTCGTGTTTCCGGTGACTTATGCCCTAGCGAGCAGTTGCCAGATGGGCTCTATATATAAAAAATAAAAATAATTAGATTTGTAGTTAAAGTCCTCAAGGCAGGGCCTGCAACTAGTAAATCGAGGAAACTTGATTTAAGAAGAGCAGACTTTGCAGGTTTTCGTGCTGGACTGACTGACGCGAGGCTAGAAGTTTGCGATGCTGTTCAAGACTCGTGGAACAGTTTCAAAACCACATTCATGAGTCTTCAATCGCGTTTCATCCCTCTGAAATGCCCCCGTCGGTCTTCTGCTCAACCAAAGTGGTTTAATCGAGATATCGGCCAACTGCTTAGAGAGAAGAGAAATATGTACCGGCAATCGAAGATCTCGGGTGACTTTGACGAATACCGGAGGCTATCCAGGAGAGTGAAGTCCAGCATAAGGGCGGCTAAGCGGTCTGAGGAACTCCGAGTGGCAAGACTCTGTAAAGAGAATCCCAAGGAGTTTTTTTTATATGTAAACAGACGTAAACCAATTAGTCAACCGATTGGCCCTTTGAGGAATGAGGAGGGGACATTAAAGCACTCAGATGCAGAAAATGCTAACCTCCTCAACGACTACTTCTCTTCAGTGTTTACTGAGGAGTGTGGTCCCATGCCCCAGCCGATGACTTCCTACTCGGGGAAAAAGCTGGAGGATATGGACTTCACTGAACGAGAAATAGAAAAGAAGATCAGTGACCTAATGACGAATAAGTGGTCCGGATGGGTTTCTACCTAAAGTATTGAAAGAAGTGCGCGATCAAGTGTCACGACACCTGAGCGCAATCTTCAACACGTCAATCCGGACCGAATCCCTTCCTAGAGACTGGCATGAAGCAGAGGTGACTCCTATCTTTAAGAAAGGAGACCGTAGCCAACCGTCGAACTACCGACCGATCAGTCTGACTTCGATAGACGGTAAACTCATGGAAAGCATGATGGTGGACAAAATGACCGCATTTAGAGTCAACCCTGCCTCTGAGGAGTTCCCAGCACGGCTTCCGAAGGCAACGGTCATGCCTGACGAACCTTGTGGAATTCTTCCACTTCGTTTTCAGTGAGCACGATCGGGACAAAGCGGTGGATGTGGTCTACTTAGACCTTAAGAAAGCCTTTGATAAGGTACCACAACGCTGCCTTCTCCGGAAAGTGCGAGCGCTGGGCATAGGCGGAAAAGTAGCCGGCTGGATCGAGAAGTGGCTAAGTGGCAGACGGCAACGGGTAGTGGTGAAATGACAGGCTTATGAGTGGGTGCCCGTTACTAGCGGGTGCCTCAAGGTTCTGTCCTGGGACCACTACTATTCATCATCTGCGTAAACGACATGGACGGTGACATGGTTGCCAAGATTTCCAAATTTGCCGACGATACCAAGCTTGGTATGAACGTTGCAAAGGATGGAAATACTGCAAGCCTACTATTCATCATCTACGTCAACGACATGGACGGTGAAATGGTTGCCAAGATTTCCAAATTTGCCGACGATACCAAGCTTGGTATGAACGTTGCAAAGGATGGAAATACTGCAAGCCTGCAGGAAGATCTTCGGAAGATTGGGGAGTGGTCGGACACGTGGCAAATGCCTTTTAACGTGAACAAATGCGAAGTGATGCATATTGGCCACCGAAACCCCCAATCTCAGTATACCCTTAAGGGCACTGCTCTTGAATCTTGTGACACTGAGAAGGACTTGGGTGTAACAATCACTAGTGACCTTAAGTTCTCCAAACAGTGCATTGAGGCGGAGAAAAATGTCCAAAGGATGCTAGGCTACATAAAGCGTCAGTTTGGATATCAGAATAAGGAGATTGTACTGTGTTTGTACGACTCACTTGCCCAACCGCACCTGGAGTATGCCTTACAATTTTGGAGTCCTTCATTTCAAAAGGACTTGCGAGATTGGAACGCATGCAAGCCAGGGCAACCAAACTGATTCCCTCTATCAGACATAAAAGTTATGAAGGTAGATTAAGGGAATTAGATCTGTTCTCGTTGGAAACCTGTAGACTGCGTGGTCAGCTCATCGAGGTTTTCAAAATACTTTGAGGGTTTGACAATGTTGACTACTGGGATATTTTCACACTTGTTGAGAGCAGAACAAGAAATCACGGCTTTAAACTTGAACTGAAGCATTACAACTGTGATCTGTCTGGAAAACTTTTCATGTACAGTATCTGCGGTAGTTGGAACACACTTCCAGTGGAAGTTGTCAACAGTGAATCTGTTGACCAGTTCAAGGCAAGACTAGACAGGGTCTTGAAAAATGGCCGTGAAAGGATGTAAAGCATTTGAGCAGAGATGTGCCCGCTCGACTGCTAGTCCAAAGCTACCCTCATTGAATGGACTGTAAGGTCTTCTAGGGTACTTTCTTTCCTTGTTACGCCTTGTTTCACTGTTCACTTGGGTATGAGTGTAACTTAACACCTCAGCAAAGAACTGAACCCATCTCATCCCAATCATGACCTAACATTTATACCCTCACCACCTAGACACAAAATCTAAACCTCAGCACACTACTTCCAACACTACCAAATCACAACCTAATAAAACACCCTCACCCAAAAGACATCTGAATACTCTACTACCAAACAATAGCCTAAATGAAAACCCACCCTAAATAAACCAACCAGAGAGATCACTACACTGGACATCGAGTTATCTTGGCCCAACTAAGGTCAGGCTGTAGCGGGCTGAAAATCTAGCCTCTAACCCCACTCAATCCAACCCGCTTCCTGCACTAATTCGGATGTGAGAAATTGAGGGAGAAATGAAACGGATTGTATGTATAGTCCTTTACTTACAAAAATATGGGGTAAATATTTACAAGAGATCTCATTACAACACGCTAATAATATATATATATATATAAAACAATTAATATTACCTGATGAATACCAATCAAAATTTATATAAAAAAAAACAACATTCAATTAGACTATATATACAAAAGGAAGATACACAAAGTCAAACAACAAAAAAATATCTGCCAGGGCAATATCAACCAACCGATAACACAGCAAACAAAGAAGTCATCAACAAGAGTCCTAAAGCAAACAGGCAGACAAAAAAGAGAAGAAAAGCCTCATGTGTTACCCAGCTGGGTATTGGTATCTCAAGCATTTTTCAAAAAAAAAACTGGCAACTCCGAGCTCGTACAATATTGCAATCTGGTCATGTCTTGAGGCTACCAAAGAAAAACCTCCTATCCAGCCGGGACTCACAATAGCTTACTGCCACTCTTTACAAAAAGGAAAGATTAAATTCTACAAATCTTTATCTAACATAGAGTGGCTTTTTGTTTTAAATATATTGAGCTATGTCAAAACTACATTCAATCTTTTCAGAATATATCTCCTGGAAAGAGAGAAAAAACATTTTATAATACAACATGAAATCAAATACATTCTTACAGAGGGAGGGAGAGGGTATTGGGAAAGGGGTGGGAGAATGGCCCTTCATACACACTCACATTCGCTCCACCACAAGGCCACCAACATATACCAGATTCTTTCAACACACTGGCAACACAAAACACCCCCTTGACTGGCCAAACTTCAAATATACATGTAACATGCACAACATCAGGCCTCAAGGACCTGTAGACCTGTCATGCACATGTTTTGACCTTCCTACAGGCTGCCCACCTACCATAAGAGAGGTAATGTAGTGGAAAGTAAAGGAAAGGTTTAAAAATAATATTGCTCCACTTTATGTATTGACAGCATGAGCATACTCAAGAGTTGCCGCAGGGAAGTGCTTAAGACATTGCATTTATTCAACCTCCTCCTCACCATTACCTTATTACTCTTTTCACATTTACTTTTTCCCACTCCTCACAAATTCCCTTTCACATGCTTCCAACAATATTTTTAGCTCCCTCTCACCCGCAGCCACTAACACTCCCCTTATTGATAGAACTCATTACTCATCTCACTCTCACCCCTTTCCTTCATTCCTTTCATATTTTGTCAATACTTCAAAAAGATATTAAATATCTGTGGTGCCAACACACACCCTTGCCTTACTCAGGGATCAGTTTTAGGCCATTTATTATTTATAATCTATGTAAATGATCTTGGGCAAGGTGTAAATAGCAAAGTGTCAATTTTTGCTGATGACATTAAATTGGCAGCTGTAGTCAAAGAGGTTGAGGGTAGCTTTAAAGTGCAGGGTGACTTAAATAAGTTGTTAGCTTGGGCTCAGAAGTGGCAGATGACTTTTAACCTTAATAAATGCAAAGTTATTAACATGGGGAGAGATAATAGGGAATTTAGCTATGAGATGGATGGGTATTGGCTTAATTCAGTTGAAGGTGAGAAGTACTTAGGAGTAGTAGTAGATAGGTCACTGAAATTTTCAAAGCAGAGTATTGAGGCAAAAAATAGAGCAAATAGGGTGCTAGGTTACATTAAAAGAAATGTTAGCTACAAGAGTAAGGAGGTCATCCTTAAACTATACAACTCCTATGTCAGGCCACATTTAGAGTACTGTATACAGGCATGGTCACCACATTTTAGACATGATATAAACTTATTAGAGTCAGTACAAAGGAGGGCAACAAAAATAATACCATCGCTGAAGCACCTTGAATATGAAGATAGACTGAGGGTATTAAATATGTTTTCATTTGAAAGGTGTGTGAGGGGAGATATGATTGAGCTTTTTAAAATCTTTTCTGGGATGGATAAATTGGATTTCAGCAAGTTATTTGAGTTAGAAGGTAGTAATAGAACTAGAGGCCACCACTTAAAGATTAAAAAACAGAGGTGCAGACTGGATATTAGAAAATATTTTTTCACTAACCGAGTGGTGGATTATTGGAATAGTTTGCTACCTGAGACTGTAGACAGCCCAAAGTTGAATGTTTTCAAGCCCAGATTGGATGATTATATGGGGATGGAGTGTTAATTTCTTACTTTTTGGTATGTGGATATGTTTCTTGACTCATTCCTGTGGATGCATTTTCTTTTTATTGTATATTTTGGGGGACTTTGATTTTGTTTTTGACAGACTCCTATGGAGGCTTTAAATTATATATTGTAGATGCATGGTTGGACATTCCTATGGATTGTTAAATTGTATATTGTAGATTCATGATCTGACAAAATCCTATGGATGCATTATGTGGGTGGGATTTGATGGATACGGATGACCTTTGATAGGCCCTTGTGGCTTTTGTCATCCGTGAAATTATGTTATGTTATGTTACTCCCTCAAATATCAAACCACTCATTCCAGTTATCTTTCAACTGAATACTTATATCACTCCCACCATACACACTTTTTACAACCTCTCAGTTTACCACTCATTCCATCCATTTTTATATCTTACCCTAAAATTTACATTATATTATCTTTAATTCTTAATTTTTCTTCTTGATCATGGTTGGCTGCCCTGAGTATGAAATACTAAAATGCAAGCAGGAGTTATTGATTCTCTGCTGTTGATGTTGTTAATCCTCAACCTATCTGGCCCAACAGTGCCTCAGGAATGACCTGTACTAGGTTGTCCCACAGAGTCCTCAAGGAGGGCATATTATCTTGTTCAAATGTCTGATTACAGCACAGTCTTCCATTATGTGCTTGTTTGTGTGGGGTGCAGTGTTGCATTCTACACAGGCATCCGCTGTGGTCACATTCAGCCTTTTCTGGTCGCTCAGCAGGGTTGGGTGATGTCTATACTACAGCCTGGACATTTGGATTCTGTCTTCATGATGGAGGAAAGATACAGAAAGGGTGAATATCTTGGGGCTGCATATGTAGCATGGTGTTGCATGAAAGTGACTAGATAGAATGGTGAGTAAAGTGGGATTGGATATGTTTCTGGAAGCTGGTTTGGGTTGGGTGAGGTGAGTGTGTTGCCAGTTTATCTGCTGTATTATAAATTGTGTTTTAATGAACTCCTTTGTGGGAGTGGGTGTTCTTAGTTTGTGTATGCTGTAGTTATTTGTGTGGCTCCTTTTTGTCCCTATATTGTGTAAGAATAATTTTAGGTTGTTGAGCTGGATATGCATTTGTTTTTTTTATGTTTGCGATATGCTGTTTGTATGTTATGCCGAGTATTTTGGGTGTATGATATTGTAGCGGCGGGATCGCGATTTCCTGGCCAAAGATTCCCGCTGCCCTGACAAGGTCCGCTCGGTGGTTCAAGAAGAGGGTATTGAGGAGAGAGAGTATTTTCTAAATTTAATTTACACACAAAAAAATGGAAATCAACCACAACCCCAGAAAACAAAAATGTAAATTTACCCAATTTCCAAAATATTAACTATCTTTAACCACAACCAAAAGATATTTATATATATATAGTGGGCCTTACAACTTTACCCTGGCCACACACACGCAAATAAGGAAATGTTTAGGGCTTCACAACCAGATTGCCCAGTGCCACCATGTGAGTCTGTTCAACTTTCTTCAGCTCTGGGAGCGCTATTACTGGTATGGGAGGGAGAGGGAGGCGGGCCCGCTTTCTTGAGGGAAGAGAGGTTCCTTTTTCTTAAGGGACTGGAAGTTCAACTTCAACCAAGGCGAATGATTCGCACTCAAGGATGAGGAAGTGGTGGTTCCAGTCAGAGCGGAAAGTGCGAGGGCTCAGGCCCCAATCGATGCGTCCCTTTACTGTCACACGAGAGTTAAGATTGGCTTCAGCCATCTTCGAAAGCCAGATGTTGGCGACAATCGGTACCACGGAACTGGAAAAGAGAAGGCACATTCAGTCACCTATACACTGCCACACTCAAACATCTTTACTCCTAACTCATTCAACCATATCCACTCTCACACAATCTTCACTCACCTATCTTCCGTCTAGGCGGCTCTTCCTTCCTCAGTCACAAACTTTACTTCCAAACTTTTACCTACACTTTCTAAAGAAAAATATATGCTGAAAGAATCTGCCCAAAAAGAAAACAGGAGATGAATGGGGGAGCACGATAGAGATCCATCGAGTCCCCACACACAAAGCAAAGACGGTGATCACAGATCCACACACACACACATTCTGCAAAAGAAGAAAGAGATTAGACATAGGGTAGGGGAGGCGGACAACCAAACTACTACATCCCTTCCAGCTAAATTCGCCTCACCTCACCATGTCTCAATTCCCATCTTCATTCATTCACAATGCTTTTGACATCACCCAGTCATACTCTTTCACTCTGCCTTTCCTCCTAGTCACAGGTCCATCAACTGTCTCTGTTATCTGTCGTAATGTCTCCTCATGTCTGTCCATGGCCCCTTCTCTATGTACTTCATCCACACACACATCCGACATTCCCTGACCAATCCCACTCAAATCCTCAACTAACCTCTCTACTACATCCATCAAACCTTCCCATTCTTTCATAGCATTTATCGACTCTTGTTCCAATTTTGCACTTATCCCACTTATACTCTCTAGCATAGACTCAGACTCATTCAAAGGAAACTTACAAATACTGTACGTTCTATCATATACTCCATCTTGATCTTGCACAAACCCAGAAAACTCTCTCACATCACTCTCACCGAACTGTTCCATCCATTCATCCTTTCTCAACCGTTTACTCTTACGCTTCCCCCTTCCATGTTCAACTAACACTAACTGCTTCCCCTCTAAAGTACTAGCTATATCATCCACCATTTCACAGTCTTCCATTCTTTCAGACAGATATTCATTCACCGGATGTTGCACCAAATATTCAGGAGGTTCACGCCACTTTCGCAACTGACCTTGATGCGCTCTACATTCATCCAAACTTCCATCCTCTCTTTCACGAACTATCACATAACTTACCCCATTTGACCAAACCTTTCTTACTACAAACGGACCTTCAAACTTCTCTTTCAACTTATCCACATTCAGTCTACCTTTTGTCTCAATCTCCTTTAGTACTTTATCACCCACAGAAAAACTCTCAAACCATTCATTCCCTTTTCTCCACAACTCACGATCCTTCTCACTAAGTCCCATATGTGGCCTAATCATTCGTTCAAAGTTCATCAAATACTTACATGATGACATTCCAATCGCCTTATGCACTGTCATGTTATACGCCCAAAGCACTCTTCCCAAACATTCATCCCATTCTTTCCCATCTTTCACCATCAATCGTAACATCTCACTCAAAGTTCTTATCGTTCTTTCAGCCAAACCATTCGCACTAGGCATATACGGCGTCGTTCGCACATGATCTATTTCCCATTCACTCAACATCTCCTCAAAAGCACGTCCTACAAACTCAGGTCCATTGTCACTCAACATTCGCACAGGCTTACACATGCACATGGGCAACATTCTCTCACTCACTTCTCTAGCAACAGTCAATGAAGATTTATTTGTCACAGGTGCAGCATACGCAAATTTGCTCTTATGATCCACCATCACAATCATCCCTACATACCCTCTTGCAGTCCTCGGAAAAGACACGCCATCGATCGCTACCATTTCAAAGGGTTCGTTCACACTCAACTTTAATACAGGTGGGGCGACATACACTTTCTAATACTTTCTCTTCTGGCACACTTCACACGTAGTCGCTACATCCACGCAAATCTTTCTCAAAAAGGAACTAAATATACATCCTTTCATACATTCCCACAATTTATTCTTACCCATATGTCCAAACCTATCGTGCACAATCTTCACCATTCCAATCGTGCCACACACGGAAAACACCGGAATATATACATCCTCATCATCTATACATTGCACAAAATACACTAAATCCTTGCACACTACAAACTTTCCAGCAAACCTTCTAAACTCTCTTAATATGCAACTCCATTCATTCACAGGAATACTGGTAATCACGCTATCATTCAATTCACGCACCATCGGACATGAAACATGCATGCTCTCTATATCTTCAGCAGTCAACAGCTCTTCACTCAAATCGACACCTGCCACTCCTACAAATCCAGTTGAGCCTACAAACTCACTCTGCAACTTCCCAACTGTTACACCATCTTTCACTAAGCATTCATTACATACATCCACTGAAATCCTATTCTTACGCAGAAAATCAATCCCAAACAGAAAACAATAAGGTAATTCATTCTCACTTAGCACAACAAATTCATGCAATATATCATTCAACTTCCCCATGCTTACAGACAAACTCACTTCCTCCCATGCCATAATACGTCCACTTCCGAGTCCACTTATCGAAACTGTCACACCTTTTCTAGAAACATTCCAACTCATATTATCAACATCACACACAACTTTTGCATTCACCAAGGAAATTTGCGCACTTGTGTCAATCATTCCACAATAGCTCTTCCCATTCATAGTCAAGGTAACTTGCACTCTCTCTTCAAGTCCATGTTCACACATTATATTCAACACTTCAGTCTGTTCCACAAACACTTCTGCAGCATCCAAACCTTCATCTTCACTAACTGGAACAATTCCTTTGCAAACGTAGTCAATCTCTCTTCTTACATAATTCTTCTTCTCAATCAGCCAATTATAATGCACACCACTCAAACATTGCAGATGCAACTCACATCCATTCACTCGGTCTACACCTTTACCACGATACATCACTGGCTTCTCCACACCATAATGCACATATACTCTCACACCAAACAGCTTACTCACTATCGCTAACACTTCCTGAAACATCATCACGCCTGGCATACACATACTTCTCAACTCTTTTCTTAACCTACTTGAATTTTCCATTCCCAATTGCTCTGGTCTCTTACACGCTTCTTCCATAACCACATTTCGTAATGCATTCACACTTTCTGGCACCTTTTCAAGCAATCCATCTTTCACCAAGTCTCTTAAACCATACAACACACTTTCGAACATAGAATCACCTCCACCCTTACATTTTCTTCCAACAACTACACCTGCTGGCAAATACTCAGGATTTATGCTTACAGTCTCGCTCTCATTCAAACTACATGGCAAACGTGACATCAAATCAGCAATCACATTCCTTTCACCTGGCAAATACTCAACCACAAAATCAAAATCACTCAAATCCTCTATCGTCCTTGCAAGCCTACTATCAACTAACCTCATACGCTGCAAATACACTAGTGGCTGGTGATCTGTTCTCACTACAAACCGTACTCCATACAGAAATGGTCGTAACGACTTGAGACAGAATCTTAACACAGCCAGCTCTCTTTCAATCGTTGAATATGCACGCTCTGCCACACTAAACGCCTTGGAAACATACGCAATTACTCGCTTTCTTTCAACCCCATTCACAACTTGATCTTGCATCAAACATCCACCCATTGAATGACCACTTGCATCCGTATACACTTCAAGCATTCCTGCATTTGTTCCATATGCTGGATACGCAAGTTCCACATCTTTTGCAACTTCGCTTTTAACTTTTCAAACGCTGCATTCATAGAGTCATTCCACTTAATCACAGTACTCTTCTTTTTCCCAGTCCATACACTCAACGGTTTCATTACACCTGAACAATCTTTCATAAACTTTCTTCCAAACTCAACTAAACCAAGAAATCCACGCAACTCTCTCACTGTGGTCGGCTTAGGAAAATTCCTAACCTTTCCCACGAACTTCTCCGATTTACGCAATCCAACCGCACTCACCTTATGTCCTAAAAACTCAACTTCACTAGCAAACCATACACATTTAGACAACTTCACTTTCACACTAACCTCTTCCAACTTTCTTAAAACATCATTCACCAAGGTCATATGTTCTTCCATGTTCTCACTCATCACCAAAATATCATCCAAAAACACTCGTACATTCTTACACGGAAAACCACTCAACTCTACATTCATAGCACACTGAAAAGCAGCTGGGGCGTTCGCCAACCCAAAGCTCAGGTTTCTAAACTGATAATGGCGCTTTGAGGTAGAGAACGCCGTAATAGGTCTACTCTCTTCAGACACAGGCATCTGGTAGTATCCACGTACCAGATCCATCTTAGAAAACACTTTCATTCCATACATACTGTACACACATTCAGACACAACACTCATAGGAAACTTGTCTTTCAACGTTCGTTCATTCACTCTTCTATAGTCAATACACAGTCGCAAACGTCCATCAGGCTTTCGTACAGGTACAATCGGACTATTCCAGGCACTCACACTCGGCTCAATCACGCCAATTCTCTCTAATTCCTCACACTGTTCCTCAATCTCTTGAGCCACAGGGGCAGGGAAATGACGAGGCCTTTGATATATTGGCATATCGTCGCTCAAAATTATTTTGAACTCAGGCAAGCGAGCGTTGCCAAAGTCCTCATCCCCTTGACTCAAAGCACCTCTCCTATTCCACAACATCCTGTAAACTTTTTGCTTCTCACATTCACTCAACTTTTCTTCCAATTTCACTTGCTCAATCAAATCTTCATACTTCCAAACATTCGACGTTACACTCACGGAAAACACACTTGCGTTCGCCACATGCATATCATTCTCCATATTCACCACTGTATTTAACACACCCAATTTATCTCCCACTTGCACTCCTCTAAGACTCTTCCTTCGCAGATCAGGCCAAACTTGTATGCAGACACACGGATCTTTCATATCAATTATACCATCAAACACATGCACCACTCGCCTTAATCGATAGTTTGCAGCACTACCATCCAAAACATAAATATTCCCATCATTCTCATTTATCTCAACATCCGAATTCCATCCAATCCTTACACTCAATGTTTCATTCTGCTTGACAGGCACACTCTCAATCGCATATACCTCCAGACCTTTCATGATGTTCACTCTCACACTTCTATCTGGATTCACATACCATTGAAACTTCATACTTCCATTCTTCTTACATTCAATCATCTCTAAATCAGGGTGAATCACAATACCATTCGCTTTCAAAAACTTATAACCTAATAGCATGTCATACTTCTTGTTTGCACCTTCTACAACACAAAATTCATCTTCATTCATCCGGACACCGGCAATCAAAACACTCTCTCTAAACCTTGCAACAATCGGCACATCCTGTTCACCTAATCCAGTCAAATGATATCCACGATCCTTAACTTCACTTACTTTCATTCCTACAAATGCTTCATAGTACACCACATTCACCTTACATCCTGTATCAATAAATGCACTAACTTCTCGTTCTCCATACTTAATTTTAACACACATACACCTATTCACTCTCTGACCCCAATTCACTCCACGATTTGACAATCCTTCTCTCACATTCATCACTTGCACTCTAGAGAATTCCCCAGAAGGAACCCTCTCATTCCTTAGTTTCCCTGAGTCGTATCCTCTCGATTACTTGCATCATTCCCATCCATTCTTTCATTCATGCATCTTTCACCGGTCCTACACAACCTTGTTGCATGACCTACCATTCCGCATTTACCACAGGTAGCTCTTGGACTGGCACACATCCTGGCATAATGCCCTATCTGCCCATAATTACCACACACTCCAGGTCCACTCATATTTACTCGACCACCTTCCCTGCAATTACCACACACTCCAGGTCCACTCATATTTACTCGACCACCTTCCCTGCAATCTCGTACCAAGTGGCCCATTCTTCCACATCCATAACACGCTCTTTCCCTCGCACGACTACAATCTTTTATCATGTGCCCCATTTGTCCACAGCCAAAGCAACTTCCTTGTGACCAGCGACAGTCAACCCTCATATGCCCAACTTTCTTGCACCTCAGACACCTAGGCTCATTTACTCTAGATCTACTGTCATTCCTACCATTTGTACGACCAGTATTCCGACCATTCTGAACCCTACTCCACCCATTCCGACTCTCACTCTTACTTTTACTCCCTCTCGGTTCGCGGCCAACATACACACTCTGTTGTTCATTCTGTCCGCTGTAATAATTTTCCAAAAATCTAGACATCACTTCGATCGGGTTTTCTGTCAATGCGTCCCGATATGACCGGAACTGGGGCAACTTACTTCTACTCGAGTTGCGCACAGTGTGAATCGAGGCCTCCTCCCTTCCATAATCCCCAAATTCACGGTCCTCTAACATCTCCAGTACATCCTTCCATAGCAATCTTTCACCAGCCCATTTCATCTTCTCTTTCCTCTTATACGTCACATACTCACTCACTTCATTTGGAACCGTATTTAAAAACTTCTTCATCAGCTCCTTATTCCCATTTATTCCGTCATCTCCAAATCTCATTCGTGCCCCGGACTCTAAGCGATGCGCATAAGAATTCACATCCTCATTCTTCCCCATTCTCGCTTCCTCAAACCCATTTGTTTTCTTATATTTCACACTTGTCTTCATCCGCTTACAGTGCTCTATTATTCTCTCTTTCATAACCTCCCACTTAGGCTCACCCACACTCATAATTGTCCGGTAAAAATCCTTCATATGCCCATCCAGAAACTCGCACAACTCTTTCACCCAAAACCTATTATTCTCTCCAAATTTTTCCTTACAATAATTTTCATACTCTTTCAAAAACACTTTCACATCTTTTGCTCCTTCCACTCTAAACTTACTTAACTTTGGCACTTCTCTGATCAGTATACTCCGATGAACCTCAGCATCACTTTCACTATCACTCACTTCTCTCCCACTTTCACTCATGCCTTCATTCGAGCTGAAATACAAGGAGTCAATACTAGCCAGTCGGGTCCTTTCCTGTCAGTCTGGGCATCTAGTCTTTGGGGTCTTCTTTTTTCGATGCCTAGTCATTTGCAGGGGTTCCTTTATGCCTGTCAATCCCTTTTTATCAGTCATGTCAATTCCAAGTGGAGTCGAGGCCACACCCCCACCAATTGCACCTGATTCTCCCATTTTCTCATTCAGCATTCGCATCAATCTTTCCTCCATTCGCACCTCACTGTCTTTAATCCTCTCTTCCATTCTCACTTCCATCTCCCTCATTTTCCTTTTCAAACTATCATTCTCTTCTCTCAAATGCGCATTTTCTCTGTCTTTCTGCCGCACTAACTCATTTAGTCTTCTCATCTCCAACTCCATGGTCCCAATCTGTTCCTCCTCCATTAGGGACAAAAGACACAGGCTCTCACTCCTCTCCTTCCTCAAACCACCGGGCAGTCCCTATTTGGGCGCCAAAAATATGTAGCGGCGGGATCGCGATTCCCTGGCCAAAGATTCCCGCCGCCCTGACAAGGTCCGCTCCGTGGTTCAAGAAGAGAGTATTGAGGAGAGAGAGTATTTTCTAAATTTAATTTACACACAAAAAAAATGGAAATCAACCACAACCCCAGAAAACAAAAATGTAAATTTACCCAATTTCCAAAATATTAACTATCTTTAACCACAACCAAAAGATATTTATATATATATAGTGGGCCTTACAACTTTACCCTGGCCACACACACGCAAATAAGGAAATGTTTAGGTCTTCACAACCAGATTGCCCAGTGCCACCATGTGAGTCTGTTCAACTTTCTTCAGCTCTGGGAGCGCTATTACCGGTATGGGAGGGAGAGGGAGGCGGGCCCGCTTTCTTGAGGGAAGAGAGGTTCCTTTTTCTTAAGGGACTGGAAGTTCAACTTCAGCCAAGGCGAATGATTCGCACTCAAGGATGAGGAAGTGGTGGTTCCAGTCAGAGCGGAAAGTGCGAGGGCTCAGGCCCCAATCGATGCGTCCCTTTACTGTCACACGAGAGTTAAGATTGGCTTCAGCCGTCTTCGAAAGCCAGATGTTGGTGACAATCGGTACCACGGAACTGGAAAAGAGAAGGCACATTCAGTGACCTATACACTGCCACACTCAAACATCTTTACCCCTAACTCATTCAACCATATCCACTCTCACACAATCTTCACTCACCTATCTTCCGTCTAGGCGGCTCTTCCTTCCTCAGTCACAAACTTTACTTCCAAACTTTTACCTACACTTTCTAAAGAAAAATATATGCTGAAAGAATCCGCCTAAAAAGAAAACAGGAGATGAATGGGGGAGCACGATAGAGATCCATCGAGTCCCCCCACACAAAGTAAAGACGGTGATCACACGATCCACACCCACACACATTCTGCAAAAGAAGAAAGAGATTAGACATAGGGGAGGGGAGGCGGACAACCAAACTACTACAATATGAGGTTGTTTATTGTTAAACCAGGCATGTATCGCTAGTGAGGATGGTAACTATTTTGATAGTTTGTAGTAAACCAGGTGTGTTTTGTTCAAGTTGGGTTGGAGTTGAGTAGCTTTGTTTTTGCTTTAGTGTATGCATTTGATTTATGTTTACATATAAAGCTATGTGTATCTGGTTTAAGTTTGCTGTGTGTATGTCATGCATGTAAAGATTAAAAAGTGCGGGGGTAGTAGAGAGCCTTGGGAGGACACCATTTGTGAATGTTTTGATGTCTGATCTCTGGCCAGCAAATATTATGAGAGTGTCCACCCACCAAATAGTTAGCCAGCTATTTTCTTGTATTTCTGTGCGGTGCTATTGATTTTGTTCGGTTGTGGCACGGGATGGCATCAATAGCTTTGCTGATGTCTAGTGCTACAAGGAGTATTCTCAATGGATGTACTTTGGTCTATGCCATTGAAGATTCTTTGTATGAGCTCTGTAAGAAGAGTGGTTGTTGGGTGTAGTGGTTTAAAACTCTATTGTGTATGTGCTAAGAGATTGTGTGGAGTCATCTGGTTAGGATGAGCCTCTTTATGATTTTAGAGGGGATACAGAGTACAGTGGGCACAAAGAAAATGTTAACATTAAGATTTTTTGGATAATTAAGCACAAAAGTACATTTCAAGTTTGTTTTATTGGGTCCTTTTACCTACATTTCTTTACATTTAGTACTTTTTCATGTTCCCGCGGATCTTCAACACCTCCTGGATCCTCTTGGGCATGGATGTTGCAAGATTCTTGAAGTAGGAGCCGTCCATTGCCACCCACAGCTTAATGAGTGTCTCCTTCAGGGCGGGGATCAGGTGGCCGGGACTTAGCAACTTCATTTTTCATTTGGTTCCAGGCATTCTCTATGGGGTTTAAGTCAGGTGAGTTGCCTGGCCAGTCCAAAACTTCGATGTTCTACTCATTAAGGAAGTTTTTGACAGCTCATTCCTTGTGTGCAGGGAAGCCATCGTGCATAAAAAAGTCGCAGCCATGGAGAGCGTAGAAATGGAGCAGATGTTCCTCCAAAACCTCAATGTAATTCTTTTCCTTCATGGTAACGTTCTTGGAGAGGAAATAGAGACCACCCCTGCCCTTCTCCCCACTGAAGCATCCCCAAACCATGACGCCATCGGGGTGCTTCACGGTCTTCAGGGTGTAGCGGTGGTCATATCTGCTCACATCACTGGGCGGCCGCACCACTTTCGAGCCGAAAACTGCTCTCGTCACTCTACATGACTTTCTTCCACTGCTCTGGTGTCCAATCTTGATATTTCTTCGCGAAAGCTAGCCGTTTTTTCTTCATACCCTCTGTCAGCAGCGGTTTCTTGGCGGCACGGCGGCAGGGCAAACCCAGGTCTTTTTGTAGCCGGTGCTGGATCGTACGAATAGCGACGTTGTGGAGCAAGTCAGGATGTCTCCCCTTCAATTCAGCCGCTGTTATCGAAGGGTCCTGCTTCACCCCACGTAGCAAAACCTTGTTAGTCCAAGCAGTTGTATTCTTCTTGCCTCCAGAGCCAGGTTTGCGAGGCGGTGTGGTGCTGGGAGGGATTGTGGTGGCTGCTTTTTTTAGCTTAAAGAGCGACACACGGCTCACGTTCAGATCAGCAGCTACACGCTTTACTGGCACTTCCTGCTCCATTGCGATGGTATGGTGGTGTCTGGTAGGGCGTCAAAGTCAGCAGAAAGGTGAAAAAGATGCGGTCTGTGGGGCAGCGTAACACAGATGTACACTGTCTGAGCTCTGCGAACACACTTAAACTGAGTCTGGCGGGAAGTTGCGAGGGAGCCCTGGCTGCAGGTACATGCGTCATACCAAGCTCCTCCCACTACCTATATGGCGGGAACGCGCTAAAAAAGCTAACTGCGAAATTCGAGTTAACATTTCCAAGAGGTTAACATTTCCTTTTCACCCACTGTAGACTGATTGGAAGTTGTAAGAAAAGTAATTGTGGGCCTTTGTTTGGTTTGTGATTGTGATTTTACATGCTTCCAGATGTTGGGTATTGCATTTTGTGAGTAGTCTCTGCAGATTAGAAGCATGAATATTAAGCACAAAGGAAAAATGTGCGCTAAAGGAGAAATTTTCCTTTTCTTACTGTATATTGCAAAAGATTAAATTTATAATGTAGCTTAGAAGTGATTAAAACTAGTGCTTAGGCTTAGAGTATGCATTGAATGTTTTAAAAACTTTTCTTTTTACAGTTACCCACCTCTTGTTGAGCATCTGAAGTCTCTGACCAAAAGATTGCATTGCCCCCCACAGTGGGAAAACACAGACCTTGTTGTTACTTCAGGAAGCCAAGATGGTCTCTGTAAAGCTATTGAGATGTTGATAAATCCCAATGATCATTTTATTGTTCAAGAACCTTGCTATACTGGAACAATTTCCATTGTAAGTATCTATGTAGCATTTACCTTCACTCCCATGCCTTTGGCCAAAGCTTGCCTCTCGCTTGGGAAAATTCTATATTTGAACCATTAACCTCTACTCTGAAATGCATTAACATTCCTCAATACTTTTCTCTCAATCCCCATTGTACTGCACAAATAAATCACCTCTTATGACTTAAAGAACACACACACTTATAGCAAGCAAATGCACATAAGACATTGCATAAGCACAAGATATAACTCAGCCTAATATTTTATAGTTGGGTAAACAGCAAGAGGTGCTGGGACTTCACATTCTTCTCCAGTTCGGAGACCGGATTTTGATCTATAGCGACTCACAAAGCGCCCTGAGTACTCTCGGGGCATTGGAATCTCCGCATCCCCTGGTTCGCGATATCCGTGACGCCACGGTTTTGGCGAGCCGGGCAGATGTCGAGATTATCTTCTGCTGGGTTCCTGGACATGTAGGAATTGCGGGGAATGAGCGCGCCAAAGAGTCCGCGAGGACTCTGCGACCGGACCAGCGTTTCGCTCTTCCTCACACCGACTACATGGCAGGAATACGGGCAGCTCTTCGGACTGCTTGGCAAAGAAGATGGGAGACGGTCGAATGGAACTTAAAGTTGCGTGCCATTGCGCCGTGACTGTTCCCATGGACCTATCCCCCAATGCCGCGACGGACATACTCGTGTGACGCATCGCTATTTGATGGAGCGCTTGCCTGCGCCCTATTGTGACGACTGCGTCGTCCCCCAGACTGTTCGGCATATTCTTGTTGAATGTCCCAGTTTGGGTGATCTTTGCGCACGTTACCTGTCCCGGTACCGGGATGGGCGGGGTCGCTACCGCCTGTCCCTTGTACTCGGGACGAGTGCGTGCACTTTGACTGGTGGACTTGTTGACTTTTGGGGGGAGGCCAGCCTTCTCCCTATTATTTAACCAGGTTTTTTTGTTTTGTTTTGTTGTTTTTTTTTCCCTTATAGGTTGCACGCTCCTGCGCCGGGGGTACCTCCCCCTGACGCAGGAGCTTGCTTACTACTTGTTTCCTGTTTCCTTTTTTAGTTTCTGTTCTTGTTTGGGTTTTCTTGTGTGTTATTGCATTAAATTTAAAAGTAGCCTAGTTCTAGGCAGTTTTTAATTCATCGACTAATGCCCAAGTAGGCAGTCGCCAGATGCTCTTTAAAAAAAAAAGGGTCCTTAGTCAAGTGTCAGTATATAGTGGGAGGACCAAAAGCCTTCTGGCTAGGGCAAATAATAAGTACAAGGTATGAGATGTGCTGACCATCCAGTACATATATAAGGTGGCTATGCCGGTACCATCCTTTAGGGTCAAATTTCCCGGACAATTTCACCTAAATAGTGGGCCAGCTTGGCAAAGCTCAACACCAAACTGGGACCAGGCTTGGCAAAGCCCATCAACACCAAACTGGGATCAATTATGTACAGTACTCGACGCAGCAGTAGGCCGAGTCCCGGCTGCCCGGTCTACAATTTGGCGAAAAAGAAATCAATCGAAATGAGGTATAATACTTTTGGGACAAGTCAGTTGGCCGGTGGCGCCAGCAGCTAGTGGGCGGAGCTTCCTGTTTCCGCCACCAAAACAATCTCAGTAGCCCTCAGATTGCCTGTGTACGAGGTTGTTTACTGCGGGTCATCCGTGAAGCGGCCCCGGATTCTCTCCACCGTATAGCGTTTTAAGTGGCCCTGTGTTGTTAATATGGGCAAGAACACACAATTATCGCAGGTTATGATTGCTCAAATCATTGCTTTAAAAGAATCTGTCCTGCAAATGAAAGATATTGTGGCACAACTTGGTGTGAATGAACGTTCTGTGCGGCGTTGGGTTGCCAAGTTCTACCAGAGCGGCGCTCAGGATACTCCCACCCATGAAAGGAGGCCAGGGCCCAAGAAAAAGACAAATGATCGGTGTAGAAACATAGTGAAGCAACAACTAGAGGCTAATCCTCGTATGTCAGTGAGAAAAATAAAGGAAGAGAACCCTAGGCTGTTGGGAAATGTCTCTGTTCGTGCAGTATCCCGCCTCATTTCTAACCTTGGCTACCGTAACCACCGCCCCGTAAAGAAGCCTCTCCTCACCCGTAGGCACAAAGTGAATAGGGTCCAGTTTGCCAAGAAATATGGAGTATGGGATGAGGAGAAGTGGCTGACTGTGTTGTGGTCAGACGAAAACACCTTTACAGTGACGGGCAATAGAGATGGTAATGTTTATCGCCGCCACGGTAGTGACCCACTGGACCCCCGATACACTTGTGCTACTGTAAAACACCCGGATTCATTAATGGTGTGGGGAGCATTTACTGGTCATGGCAAGGCTCAGCTTCATGGGTTTCATAATAAGGAAAAGGTAAACCAGTACAATTACTTAGAGTTGCTGTGTGACGTTTTACCCCAGGCCTTTGAAGACACTAAGGCTGCCATCTTTCAGCAAGTCGGGGCGAAGCCTCATATAGCCAAATCGGTAACACAGTGGCTTCGTGACTGTGAAGTTGAGTTTATTGACGATTGGTCGGGCAATAGCCCGGACCTTAATCCAATTGAAAACCTGTGGCAAATCATTAAAAAGGATCCACAAGGGAAGGATGTGTCCTCTGTGCCAAAGCTTGAGAGGAAGATCCGCGTGTTGTGGGATCGTATTGAGCCACACAAACTACAAAATCTTGCCCTATCTGTCCCCAAATGGCTTAAGGACGTTATCAAGATGTGGAGAAATCCTACCAAGTATTGAATGTAAGTACAGAATGTTGATTTATGAATATTTTCATAACCATGTGCAAACTTTTTTAGTTATGAGGCGACCCGGCCTACTGCCGCGTCGAGTACTGTATAAATTATCACATTCTGGAATTTCTGATCCTATGGAGACTTTTCTTTTAACCTCCCCAGTCATAGGGAGGTCATAGTGCCTACTTTCCATGAGGCCCCTTTTTTCTATATTTTATTCTGATTTTGGTGACAACTCAAAGCAAGAGTGGGAAAGCGCATAGAGATCCACCTCCAAGCGCAGCCTCATTCTCCCATGGTGTCAGAGAGGATGAGGAAAATCGAGGCACCCCTTTGACTGGTGGAGGGGCTCCCCTCTCACCATCACCATTCAGCAAAGGAGTTTTCCCTTTGCCATCTTGGAGCCGCTTTTAGGCAGCTCCACCTCTGAAAAGGAGGCCCGCCCTCCCGTGCTTTCTCAAGGGCGCCTCCAACCATCTTCTACCGGAGAGGAGGCTTACTCCTCTCCTACACCTACGAGTTTGTGGGTTACTCCTTCACCCCCTTCTGTGGAGTCTCCCATGGCCTCCCAAAATTGCCTGTATAAAGTGGGAGTGACTGCTCTTGGATTACATTTATTATATGCTTGAAAGTATCCCACATCCCATAGCATTTTTACCTCTGAATTCTACATCCCAGTCTACCAAATTTAGCAAGCTTCAAAGTTTTACATAATCTCCCTTATGAAAATTTGGAACTTTTACAGCATTCTCAGTTATTTTACCCTTCTCAATTCCCAAGTTAAAACGAACTATCTGATGGTCACTATTTCCCAATGCTTCCCCAACAGTCAATTCTTAAACTAAATGATCATTGTTAGAAAGTACTAAATCTAATATATTGTCCCCCCTCGTTGGCTCATTAACAAATTGATTCAAAAAATTATCCTCAAAGCATTCTATGAACCTGCCACTTGTTCTATCCCTACCTATCATATTTTCCCAGTCCACAGAGTTTAAGTTGAAGTCCCCAATAATAACTGCATCTGTTTTGCATCCCTTACTTATTTTCCTTATCATTAGTTCATCTATATCATCAGTCTGCCCAGGTGGTCTGTAAAAAGCTCCCAAAGGCACCATTCTATTTTTACTGAACCTAATATCTATCCAAAGTGACTCAACTCCATCCTGCTTTATTGAAGTATTTAAACTTGAAACAATGTTTTTTATATAGATAATTATTCCTCCACCAATCCTACCTGTCCTTTGACTAATGTACATATTATAGCCCCGTAAATCAAATTCACTTATAGTGTCATTAAATTCTATTTCATTAACCCATGATTCAGTAACACATAATATATCTATATCCTCATCGCTAATATAACTAAATAGCTCATCCTTCTTGTTTCTAAGACTACAAGCATATGTATAGAAACAATTTAACCCCCCTCTTCCTGAAGCACCTCTTCCAACCTGAATGACCTCACCTCTATCACCTTGGAACCTATTTCTTTATCTGCCAAGTCCATTCTACTTTCAGTACTATAATGTCCTCTCATATTTCCCTGATCACTATTAGTATCTAGTTTCCCACCCGCAAAGACCTAATAACACGATCATACTCCTCCCACAACACATCTACCCCCCTCCTACTCAAATGTAGTCCATCCATCGCATACATTTCTTTCATTCCAACAAACCTATCCCACACATCCACAAACATGACACCTTCCATCTCACACATCCTTCTCACATAATCATTCAGCCCAATCTCACAAGACATCCATTCTACCCTAACATCCATTCTTGGAAGCACACCTGTCACAACACCTTTCATTCTACCTTCTTTCACCTTTTCAATCAACCTCTTGTACCTCTCACGTAAATCACATGCACCCACTTTCTTAACATCATTCACTCCTGCATGTGTAATCACAACTGCATCCCTTGCACAGCCAGACACCAGCTCCTCATACCTATCAGACAGATCTCTCACTCCAGCACCCTGCAAACACACCCTCAAACCATTCAATCTACTTGCATTCAACTTCCTATCTAAATATCTAACTCGCGAATCACCCATCACAAGCACTTCAGTCAGACTCCTATTCCTAACCCCCACAGACCTAACTCCATCTCCACTCCTATTCTCATTCAAACTACCAGTCACTCTACCTCCACCCCCACCCCCATCAGTCATATCACTTCCAGTTACTTGCTCTCTTAGGGCACTGAATCTATTAGTCAAGCTAATAGGTTCTGTGTCCCTCTGACTCACACACCTATTCTCCCCCTGGCTAACCACCTCAACAGAGGCAACCCTATTCTCACAAAGAACAGGAGAAGCCTTCCTACCTACACGTTTCCTAACCACTCTCCACTGTCCCCCATCCTCACTAGGCCTATTTCTAACTAATCTAAGGGGGCTAACTTGACTATCCCTAGAACTATCATATCCTACCTCCTCCACTGGCCCTCTACCTTCTCTTGAAACATCTAACTGGCCTTCCTCACCACCTAACCTATTCCCATCCCTAGGCCTAACACTAAGTTCCCTCCTGAGCTCAGAAACTAACCCCTTGAGCCTACATATCCTGTCTAAATCCTGCCTTCTCATCCCCTCTAAATCTACAATGCATTCATGCAGCCCACATACAACACATGTATACCCCTCACCAACTACACCACAACCAATGCATACATTCCGACACTCATGCTCACTTTCATCCCCAAACTCCATCACTTATTCAAACAAAGAAAGAACTTAAGTAGTAATAAGAAAAAAAAAGGAGCAACTTAGTTTTTGCTGATTTTGTGTGAACAAGACTGTAGAAAAATCTGTAAAAAGGGTTAAGATACTTAATTAAATTGTATTTATTTTAAAAATGAAAGAATTAAGATAAAAAGATCACATTTTTAATCCTAACTAGCAACTGCCCTAGCAAGTTAGTCTCATCTCATAAACATCAAGTTTAGCTAGTGGTATTAAAGAATTTGAAAAGAGTAATCAGATTAAAATTATCTAGAGCTATAAGAAGAGCATTGCTTGTTTCTTCCAAGAATTTAATCTGCTTAAACACTTCATGAAATTTAATTTTTCTTTTCCAATAAATGTCTCCATATTTGTCTCACCAATTTTAAAATTTACAATCATATTTAAATACATTATTTTCAGAAATTTTCAAAGGCTTGCTAGAATTACTTAGAATTTTCATGCCTGCCTTAAAATTACTAGAAATTTATATATCTTTTAGTCCCTAAACGTCATTTATCAGAATCAAATTGGTAATTATCATTATTTCTTGAAACATCATTGTCATGATCAGAGCCACTATCACTCATTAATAACAATTCATTTGCTTTATCAATCTCAAGTGAACATTTGCTTGCTATTTGAGATGCAATCCTGATGTGGGATCACCCCATTTGGATGTATTCCATGTGAGGTCAAGTTGCAATAGAACTTCCACTTCCTAGCTGTTGCATAGATCTCTAGCACAGAGGTGTGATATAAAGTTCTCCGCATGCAACAGCCTCCTGGTCCCCTCAAGATAGCATTACAAAGAGCGAGGCCCCACTTAATTGTGGGAACATTGGCTATGCCCACAGCATCAGCTGTAGGATCAAAGCTTTCTCCCTTAATCTGCCAAGTGATTTGGAAGGAGCAGAGATTCAATCTGTTTCCAGGAACCTATAAACAATACCATGAGGAGAAATAAGCATAATTTTCAAATAAAAGCAGTAAGGCAAGTTTTGGGAGTGCAATGAAGGTATTGCTCTCAAATCTTTTAATAAAACTATGATAGCTTTAAGATATAAAATAAAAGCCACCATAGTGTTCTTTATC
The DNA here is from genome assembly GCA_963969495.1 of Ceratothoa steindachneri. Lineage (NCBI taxonomy): Eukaryota > Metazoa > Arthropoda > Malacostraca > Isopoda > Cymothoidae > Ceratothoa > Ceratothoa steindachneri. Next base: position 128,317,497 of record OZ018330.1, on the reverse strand, counting down.
CTGAATAGGATAGAAAGCTTTATAATTGGACCACCATAATTGCCTGTTGCAGAATGGGTGCATGCCTGTAGAAGTCACTATAGTGGCTCTCTCCAGTTAAAGAGTTAATGAGGCAAGACTGCTATCAAAAGAATTAACAATAGTAGAAGATTTATGAAGTGAGATTGCCATTGATAGCTCATTGGGTAAGAGGTACATTGATAAGGATAGTTAATTAATGAGTTTTGGCTTTTCCATGGAAAATTATGAGACAATAAGTATTGATATCAGCAGATGATAGATAGATGGCAGAAGATTAATGAGCTGAGACACTGTAGAAAGGTTTTCTGGCAAGAAAGTTAATTTCTCATGAGGAAAAAAAGGGATACTCCTTGTGTCTCTCCTGCTGAGGAACAGCTAAGGCTCTTCAGCAATGACTGAGAACAAACAGTTAAAAGATGTGGACATAACTTCTGATAAGAGGAACCTCTATTATGTGTTTGCTTCCCTATCTGCAAAGCTGCTGCTTCTTCTCAGCTTTTCCAGACCCAGGGTCGCCATTCACGATGAGTCTTTTCCAAAGACTTCTTTAGTGCACTTCTATTAATTGTTTGAGTTCTCTTTCCTGGCGGCCCTTGCCCTTGATGTGGTATTTCTTTCTGGTCTACAGAGTGAGTAGAGTGATTTGTCTGTGGGTCGCTCATGGGCAATGTCCTCGCGTTACTCTCATTCAGTAAAAGACTCATCCATTCAGGTCTCGGTAGAAACTTTGCGGACGGATGCCCTTCCTGACTCCAACCCTCCATATTTATCCAGGGTTGGGACCAGCGCTGAGTTCGGCTAGCTTGCTTCCTACAATAATTAAAAGTGCTGTCTATGTGGTTACCTCAATTCCAACATGACATAATTTTTATTATTAAGTATTTTGTATGGTTATTTAAAGTCGTCCCTGATTTTGGGTTCATCCCTTAAGCCAGTGGGTTTGTGTTGGGCATGATGTGGATATCTCTAGCTGTATCTGGTTTCGGCAGTGTTTGTGGTTATTTTTGGAAAGTGTCTGCATTGAAGCCTGGCCAGGGTGACTGGTGTGATGTGAAGGGACGTTTCTCTGGGTCAGTATCTAGTGGAGCTTAGATGGACCCAGAGATTGTATGAATTGCTGTGCTGTGTGCATGAAGCACTTTGTTTTAACTTTGTATACCTGATATTTAAGTAAATGTAATAATTGGCTTTGTTTCATTTTACTAATTTAAACATATTCATGCTTCTCATTAAGCTTATAGCTTCACTATTTCAGAAGCTAATTTTTTCCTGATTGAAAACCCTGTTCTGCCCAGCCCATTCTAATTGTTAATTAATACTTGATGCACAAAAGTTTAACTAATAATACATTGGAAATATTAAAAATGTGGGATATATGTCAATTTAGGCAGGTACATTGGCAAAATAAACTTATATTATACTATAGCCATTTCTCATTACAAAAGAATATAATATAGTAAGTTACACCATCTATCCATTTTCAAATGTGTGCAAGATACCCCAACTGAATAATCAAATTTGCATAAAGTTAAACATGGCTCATTGGCAAGCCTGAGTTCAACAGGGGCTGTCCTCATTGGTGGTAGAGTGCAGAGTAGTATTGTGTTTTCACACCAACCACTGCGCATGGAACCTTTCATTATCCATGGAGTTCTACCCCTTGTGGCAGAATAATCTCTTCTTTTTTTTTACCACCTTTTATAAGTGGTTATTGGACCCAATAATTTGCAAAGTATAATTTGGATTAATATTTTACAGATTTTCACTGCTAATGTTTGCCAAATTACAATAAAAACATTGCAAAAAAAACAATGAATAGTGGGAATAAAAAAAGATAAAAATTGTTAACACTTTAATAGCAGTAGTCAAAACCAATATGTAATAATAATAATGCTCCTTTCAAATGACCTTTACACTACCATTCATTGCCACAAGCATACATACATTTCATCTGGTCCCAGTGACCTATAAACAACTACATACGTTTCACACATTCGAGGATGACACCTTGACAACAAAATAGCTTCTGGTGTTTTTTGTGGGTGGGTTTTGACACTTGCAGATGATCTTTGATAGGCCCTTGTGGCTTTTGTCATCCGGGAAATTATGTTATGTTATGAGGGTGGAAGGGTAGATTTCCTTTTAGTATTTACCTTTTCACAGGGTGTATAAGAGATGGAGAGAGATACTAGTAACCTTGATCTTCTAGGCTTGCAGTATCAGATGGACTCGAGGAAGAGGATGGGGGGGTCCTTATTTGTCTAAAGGATAACTTGAATTGGACTCAAGTATTTTTTCTGCCTTAGCTCTTCTATTGTTGGCAGAGTAGCAGATTATTTTGTTGGGTAGGCTTCTGCTCTCCTGGGGAAGGGGGGCAGAAAAACAAAGGGTGAGCCTATGTTTTGTGTTCAGGCTGGTACCAAATCCCTTCTTTTCCACCCCCAAATACTCAACTCTCCAGACTTTGGAAATTTTAAAACCACTTTCTGTTATACATTGTCAATAACATCTGGTAGCAGGTAAATTCAATTAATTTAAGATTTTTATTTCAGTCATTACAAATTTATTTTCTTCTTTAAAAGTTAGCATATACAAAGAATTATATCAAATCTATCTTGTGAAAAACAAAAAAATTTTAATCATTAACATGCAAAGATTGGATTAATAAAAGTAAGAAAAGGAAGCTAAAATGATAAGACTAAAAACAAAGTAATTGACAGTTCATAGATAAAAATGTGGAGAATGGCTCCCGCATATAACCTCATTCATACATTTCACCACTCACCACATTATTCCACATCAGGGCTGTGTGGATATTGATTTCCCATCTGCAGTTTCCACCAGATGGTAGAGTAGATATGTTGTGTATGTGAAGAAAGGGAGAGCATGTTGTGATTGACTATGAACATGATAATGACTTATGCAAGCGCAGCACTTTTGCCAATAGGTTGCCAGCTCCCTCCCTACTCTGAAGTTTTGTATCCATTCTTGTTGGGTTTGAACCTGGTGCCTTGCCAATGGTAATCAAACACCTTATCCAATATGCTAATGAGAACTCATAAATCACTGTATGTAAATTTATTATTAAAAATGTTTCAGAACTCACCTTCATGGTCTTTTCTAACTCCACTTTTCAAGTTTTCTCATTTTCTTTGTTTTCTACTCTATCATTTTACCTCTGCATAGTTTCACTTTTTCTAACCTCAGCACTTTCATTATGAACCTCATTTGAAGAAGTATCTGGTGGAAATTTCCCATGTTGGTTTTAATTTGGTGAGGACCTGGTCTGTTGCCCAGTTTGACCAGCAGGACACCCCTCCTTAGCAGAGGCATGGCTGCATGGTTAGGTGTTCCATATCAAACTGGGTTTAGTCTCTAGGGTCTTAGCCATTATTGTATAGTGACTATTATGCCCTAACTATGATATATGTACTCTTCCTCTCTGTATGTTGGTCCTTTGCACCATTTAGACCAAAATTCTTCAAGTATAAACCAGTTTTGTGGCTCAAGATGGGTAGCAAATAGTCCAAAAATAGGTTATTCTTATAGTGTAGTGAGTCATTGCACTTGTGTAAGACATTAGGCTGATTTGGGGCACAAAGTTTGTAAATAATTTGCTCCATTGTATTCTGAGCCTTTGCATGAAAAGTGTGAAAAATCTGCTGTCTCCTGGGGTAGGAGGAAATGTACCATACCGTAGTCCTATTGAATATGGATAGTTCTCTGATAGGAAGGGGTAGGGGTAGTTTGAATTCGCAGGTGTCATTGCAGCTGGCCTGCTGTACCACCCCATGGTTTAGATCCCACATTAAACTGCAGGCCTTTATTAAGTCATCATAGAGTGTGAAACTTAGTAAAACATGACCAAACCATACAGCATTATGCCCAGGACTTGCCCCCTCCTTATCCAAAGAGCGCAGCAGTTGGATATACCTAAGTCAGCAGGATTGGCAAGCCAACATCCTCCTACTAACTGTAGTATGATAACATAACATAACATAACATAATTACACGGATGACAAAAGCCACAAGGGCCTATCAAAGGTCATCCGCCTCCGTCAAAACCCACCCACAAAAAGCACCTTCACCAGGGGAAGACAAAATCAAAGTCCCCCACAATATAATATAACGGATGACAAAAGCCACAAGGGCTCATCAGAGGTCATCCGAGTCAAGCGGCCTCTTTTTCAAGGCACCCAAACTCCCAGGAAAACTACATCCAGAGGATTGCATCCAGAAACAACGGTATCACCAATCAAGGCTTGTCAAGAACTAAATCATGCAGCTATAGATATATACAAACAATATTAATATATACAAAACTTAGGAACCATCACAACCTTCCCTTCCCATAAACTCATCCAACCTACTCTTAAATACATTTAGATTTGGACTACCTACTACCCTCTGCGGCAATTTGTTCCAGAAGTCTACCACTCTATTGGTGAAAAAATATTTTCTTAAATCCAACCTACACCCTTGCTTTTTAATTTTCAAGTGGTGACCTCTAGTCCGATTTCCATCATCTAACTCAAAAAACTTGCTAACATCCAATTTATCTATCCCGGAAAAAATTTTAAACAGCTCAATCATATCCCCTCTCACACACCTCCTTTCGAACGAGAACATATTTAATACCCTCAGTCTATCTTCATATTCAAGGTGCCTCAGGGAAGGAATAATCTTTGTTGCCCTCCGTTGCACTGACTCAAGAAGGTTAATATCGTGTCTAAAATGTGGGGACCATGCCTGTATACAGTACTCTAGATGTGGCCTAACATAAGAGTTATAGAGTTTAAGAATAACCTCCTTACTTTTGTAACTGACATTTCTCTTAATAAAACCCAGCACTCTATTTGCCCTATTTCTTGCTTCAATACACTGCTTAGTAAACCTTAATGACTTATCTATTACTACTCCTAGATCTTTCTCATCCTCTACTGAGCTCAGCCAATGCCCATCCATTTCATAGTTAAATTCTCTATTATCTTTTCCCATGTTAATAACTTTGCACTTATCAAGGTTGAAAGTCATTTGCCACTTATGTGCCCAGGATAACAATTTATTTAAGTCCCCCTGCACTTTAAAATTATCATCAATATCTTTAACTACAGCTGCTAATTTGGTATCATCCGCAAAAATTGACACTTTATTATTAACTGCCTCCCCAAGATCGTTTATATAGATGACAAATAATAATGGACCGAGAACTGATCCCTGAGGAACCCCACTGATAACATCCCTCCACTCTGACTTTACACCATTTAGCACTACCCTTTGCTTCCTGTCTTTCAGCCACTCAGCTATCCAATTTGAAACACCCCCACATATCCCAATCATTTTTAATTTATGAACTAGTCTCCTGTGTGGTACCTTATCAAATGCTTTACTGAAATCTAAGTAAATTATATCTACATTCTCTCCCTTATCTACTTGATCTGTTACAAACTCCAGAAAGTCTAGTAAGTTAGTCAAACATGATCTACCTGATCTAAACCCATGCTGAGCATCGCTGATTAACCCCTCCCTCTCTAGATGTTGGCAAATCCCTTTTTTAACTATTTTCTCAAGAATTTTACAGACTACAGGAGTTAGGCTAACCGGTCTAAAGTTATTTGGATCCTCTTTACTACCCTTCTTGAAAATGGGGACTACATTCGCTCTCTTCCAATCATCGGGTATTTCACCATATTCCAATGACCTAGTATATAACTTGTCCAGAGCTATTGAGATACTTTCTACCCCTTCTTTAAGTATCCTAGAATGAATATTATCAGGGCCGGAGGCCTTGGTAGTATCTAAATCACCTATTAGTCCTTTTATCATCCTCCGATCCACACAAATGTTAGTAAACACCTCTTTTCCTGACCTATGAGTACTATACATAGGACTATTTAGTTTCTCTTTTGTAAATACTGATGCAAAATGACCATTTAGTACCTCAACTATTTCCTCATCAGTTTCTCTCACAAACCCTTCATATTTGATAGGTCCTATTTTAACTCTGCCACACTTGTTATTAATTTTATAGTAACTAAAGAACTTTCTAGGATCTTTGTTGCTATCCTGAGCTAATTTAATTTCTGACACCCTTTTGTTCTTCTTTATAATCTTATTTAACTCATTCCTAGCCATTCTATAATCACTTAAGTTTTGAATATTATTTTCTACCTGTAATTTTTTATATGCCCTTTTCTTCTCTGAAATTTTTCTAGCTATCTCCTGATTCCACCATAATGGTTTCCTACTTTTGTTCCTAATGGCCTTCATTGGGATACATTGTTCTTGGACTACATTTATTATATGCTTGAAAGTATCCCACATCCCATAAGCATTTTTACCTCTGAATTCTATATCCCAGTCTACCAAATTTAGCAAGCTTCGAAGTTTTACATAATCTCCCTTATGAAAATTTGGTACTTTTTCAGCATTCTCAGTTATTTTACCCTTCTCAATTCCCAAGTTAAAACGAACTATCTGATGGTCACTATTTCCCAATGCTTCCCCAACAGTCAATTCTTGAACTAAATGATCACTGTTAGAAAGTACTAAATCTAATATATTGTCCCCCCTCATTGGCTTATTAACAAATTGATTCAAAAAATTATCCTCAAAGCATTCTATGAACCTGCCACTTGTTCTATCCCTACCTATCATATTTTCCCAGTCCACAGAGTTTAAGTTGAAGTCCCCAATAATAACTGCATCTGTTTCACATCCCTTACTTATTTCCCTTATCATTAGTTCATCTATATCATCAGTCTGCCCAGGTGGCCTGTAAAAAGCTCCCAAATGCACCATTCTATTTTTACTGAACCTAATATCTATCCAAAGTGACTCAACTCCATCCTGCTTTATTGAAGTATTTAAACTTGAAACAATGTTGTTTTTTATATAGATAATTATTCCTCCACCAATCCTACCTGTCCTTTGACTAATGTACATATTATAGCCCTGAAAATCAAATTCACTTATAGTGTCACTAAATTCTATTTCATTAACCCATGATTCAGTAACGCATAATATATCTATATCCTCATTGCTTATATAACTAAATAGCTCATCTTTCTTGTTTCTAAGACTACGAACATTTGTATAGAAACAATTTAACCCACCTATCCCTGAAGCACCTCTTGAAACTTGAATGACCTCACCTCTATCGCCTTGGAACCTATTTCTGTTATCTGCCAAGTCCATTCTACTTTCAGTACTATAATGTCCTCTCATAATTCCCTGACCACTATTAGTATCTAGTTTCCCGCCCGCAAAGACCTAATAACACGATCATACTCCTCCCACAACACATCTACCCCCCTCCTACTCAAATGCAGTCCATCCATCGCATACATTTCTTTCATTCCAACAAACCTATCCCACACATCCACAAACATGACACCTTCCATCTCACACATCCTCCTCACATAATCATTCAGCCCAATTGCACGAGACATCCATTCTACCCCAACATCCATTCTTGGAAGCACACCTGTCACAACACCTTTCATTCTACTTTCTTTCACCTTTTCAATCAACCTCTTGTACCTCTCACGTAACTCACATGCACCCACTTTCTTCACATCATTCACTCCTACATGTGTAATCACAACCGCATCCCTTGCACAGCCAGACACCAGTTCCTCATACCTATCAGACAGATCTCTCACTCCAGCACCCGGCAAACACACCCTCAAACCATTCAATCTACTTGCATTCAACTTCCTATCTAAATATCTAACTCGCGAATCACCCATCACAAGCACTTCAGTCAGACTCCTATTCCTAACCCCCACAGACCTAACTCCATCCCCACTCCTATTCTCATTCAAACTACCAGTCACTCGAACTCCACCCCCACCCCCATCAGTCATATCACTTCCAGTTACTTCCTCTCTTAGGGTACTGAATCTATTAGTCAAGCTAATAGGATCTGTGTCCCTCTGACTCACACACCTATTCTCCCCCTGGCTAACCACCTCAACAGAGGCAACCCTATTCTCACAAAGAACAGGAGAAGCCTCCCTAGCTTCATGTTTCCTAACCACTCTCCACTGTCCCCCATCCTCACTAGGCCTATTTCTAACTAATCTAAGGGGGCTAACTTCACTATCACTAGAACTATCACATCCTACCTCCTCCACTGGCCCTCTACCTTCACCTGAAACATCTAACTGGCCTACCTCACCACCTAACCTATTCCCAGCTCTAGGCCTAACACTAAGTTCCCTCCTGAGCTCAGCAACTAACCCCTCCAGCCTACATATCCTGTCTAAATCCTGCCTTCTCATCCCCTCTAAATCTACAATGCATTCACGCAGCCCACATACAACACATGTATACCCCTCACCTAATACACCACAACCAATGCATACATTCCGACACTCATGCTCACTTTCATCCCCAAACTCCATCACTTATTCAAACAAAGAAAGAATTTAAGTAGCAATAAGAAATAAAAAAAGAAGAGCAACTTAGCTTTCGCTGATTGTGGTGAGAAAAAAAACAAAAAAACAAACAAACTATAGAAAAATCTGAAAAATAGATCAACAGACTGAGAGCTCTATAAAACACGTGCTACCTGTTCGAAGGTCAGTCGAAGACTGACTGGTTGTAATGTGATGGAGTAAGATGATAAATATTACAGTGAAATTGAAAGTAGGCTTTTACTGTTTTTCCCTGCATGCTTTTATTTGTTGGAAAGACAAACATTCTCGTGTTTCTTCTGGCCTGAATCGTCTCTGTGGGCTTTTTATCTTCCACACCTTTTCACTTTTAATTTTATTTTCAAACTTTTTTGAAACTTTGTTTTTGTATTTAGATAATAAATTCCATTTGAATTTCATGTTTGAAGCTTCCTTGTTTACAGTTGACTCCATATAACCCAAAATATCTTGCTGTGGAATGCGATGAAAAAGGGATGATTCCTGAATCCCTGAGAGCAATTCTTTTCCCCTGGAATCCAAAAGAAGTTAGGGAAAAGGATGAAGGCATCCCGAAGGTAAAGGATCTTATAGTTATTGTTCTTGTATAGACTTTCATTGTTATTATTCTTTATCAATTGCCTCACCCATCTTTTTTATTTGGAGGGAACCCCAACTGGATGATGAAATCTCTAAAGATATGTAAAGAAAGTGGTGAAGTTAGAGAATGTGAAAATGTGTGGAAGACATATAACCACAGATTCTCCTGTAAGCATTAAGTTAGTAGGGCAAACTGCAGGTGTTGAGGTTACGAGGGGAGGAGGTAGGAGAAAAAGGTGAGAAAGAGAGGTGGAGGGGAGGCAGTAGGATAAAAGGATGAGAAAGAGAAGTGGAGGGGAGGCAGTAGGATAAAAGGATGAGAAAGAGAAGTGGAGGGGAGGCAGTAGCTTAGGAGGTGTTACCTCATTTCCCGGTCCGGACCAAGGATGCAGAGGTAGGCACTGTTAATCATTAATTTGTTAATAATGGCTAATGCTAAAACAATGACATTATTTTATTATAAACCGATACAGAAAATGTTTATTTTGTTCCAAATCACCTAAAAACTGTCAAAATTATAAAATATTAGGTTGAGAAATAAGTTCTTGCATTTTTTTTTTTAATGTTGTGTTGATTTAAGTTTTGTTGATGTGATTTGTGCACTTATTAAGAAACAATAATAAATAATGAGAGCAAAATTTGCAAAGGTTAGGCTACGTCTCTTAACAGCGTAGACTATTAGGCTTTTGCTTAGGCTACATTTTGAAGTTGAGTAATAAGTCATTGCGGTTTATTTAAAAGTTGTGTTAATTTAATTTTTGTTGTGTACCCTCAAAATGGAATGTCAAGCTGAAAGAAAGGCGCATTTTTGACACTTGTTGTTATTCATTTTCAATCGAGATGGGAACAATTCAAACGCAGCCAAAGCTCGGCGCGATATTTGTGCTGTGTAAGGAGAAAATGCTTTATCAGAAAGGATAGCTCAATGGTGGTTTTCACGTTTCAAAAACAGTCATTTCAATTTTAATGATGAAGAACGTTCTTGTCACCCCATTAAGTTGGATGAAGATCGATTGAACGATCTTCTTCATGAAAATCCTCGTCAATCAACTAGAGAATTGGCTGTACAATTGGTGTGTGATCAGAAAACTGTAGTGCATGGGTTCTGCACCCTTTGAACGAAAGCAACAAACTTCAAAGCTCTACGATCCCCGCAGGTTTGCTTGCTTGTCACAAGGCTACTCATGGATATAAGGTCAGATTTCTTCACCACATCATCACTGGCCTGAAAAGTGGTGTTTTTATGTCAACATGAACCATCAAAAACAATGGTTTAGCCCCAATAAAAAAACACTTCCGTGATTAAAGCATGGACTTCATCCATGAAAGACGATGCTGTCTGTGTAGTGGGATTGTGACGGCATCATTCTTTATGAGCTCCTTGCAAACAATGAGATTGTCAATGCAGAACTCTACGTTCAACAAATGTATCGACTCGCCGAAGCTATTCATGAAAAGCAACCTCATCGACATTATGGAGTCCTTCTGCAACACGACAATGCTCGTCCTCACATTACCAATATGACAAAAGACACCATCCAAATGCTTAATTGGGAAATCTTGCCGCATCCTCCATATTCGCCAGACTTGGCTCCATCGGATTTCCACCTGTTCTGATCGCTCTCCAACAATTTGTGTGGCGTTTCATTCAATACTGATGTGGAATTAAGAACATGGTTAGACGAATTCTTTGAGTCAAAATCCAGAGATTTTTATTGCAGAGACATCAAAAAACTAGTTGAATGTTGGGAAGAAGTTGTAAATAACAATGGAGAGTACATTATAGTGGGCGCAAAGGAAATGTTAACTTCTTAAACGTAATGGAAATGTTAACTCGAATTTTGCAGTTAGCTTTTTACCACGTTCCCGCCATATAGGTAGTGGGAGGAGCTTGGTATGACGCATGTACCTACAGCCAGGGCTCCCTCGCAACTTCCCGCTAGGATCAGTTTAATTGTGTTCGCAGAGCTCAGACAGTGTACATCTGTGTTATGCTGCCCCACAGACTGCATATTTTTCACCTTTCTGCTGACTGACTTTGACGCCCTACCAGACACCACCATACCATTGCAATGGAGCGTAGCAAGCTGACAATGGAGGAGAAGACCCGTGCCCTAACCCTAATGGAGCAGGAAGTGCCAGTAAAGCGTGTAGCTGCCGATCTGAACGTGAGCCGTGTGTCACTCTTTAAGTTCAAAAAAGCAGCCACCACACTCCCTCCCGGCACCGCACCGCCTCGCAAACCTGGCTCTGGAGGCAAGAAGAATACAACTGCTTGGACTGACAAGGTCTTTCTACGTGGGGTGAAGCAGGACCCTTCGATAACAGCGGCTGAATTGAAGGGGAGACATCCTGACTTGCTCCACAACGTCGCTATTCGTACGATCCAGCACCGGCTACAAAAAGACCTGGGTTTGCCCTGCCGCCGTGCCGCCAAGAAACCGCTGCTGACAGAGGGTATGAAGAAAAAATGGATAGCTTTCACGAAGAAATATCAAGATTGGACACCAAAGCAGTGGAAGAAAGTCATGTGGAGTGACGAGAGCAGTTTTCGGCTCGTCAGTGGTGGCTCGAAAGTGGTGCAGCGGCCCAGTGATGTGAGCAGATATGACCCCCGCTACACCGTGAAGACCGTGAAGCACCCCGATGGCGTCATGGTTTGGGGATGCTTCAGTGGGGAGAAGGGCAGGGGTGGTCTCTATTTCCTCCCCAAGAACTTCACCATGAAGGGAAAGAATTACATTGAGGTTTTGGAGGAACATCTGCTCCATTTCTACGCTCTCCATGGCTGCGACTTTTTTATGCACGATAGCGCCCCTGCACACAAGGCACGAGCTGTCAAAGACTTCCTTAATGAGCAGAACATCGAAGTTTTGGACTGGCCAGGCAACTCATCCAACTTAAACCCCATAGAGAATACCTGGAACCAAATGAAAAATGAAGTTGCTAAGTCCCGGCCCACCTCGATCCCCGCCCTGAAGGAGACACTCATTAAGCTGTGGGTGGCAATGGACGGCTCCTACTTCGAGAATCTTGCAACATCCATGCCCAAGAGGATCCAGGAGGTGTTGAAAACCCGTGGGAACATGATACTAAATGTAAAGAAATGTAGGTAAAAGGACCCAATAAAACAAAATTGAAATGTACTTTTGTGCTTAATTATCCAAAAATTCTTAATGTTAACATTTCCTTTGTGCCCACTGTATTGATTAAATTGCATATTGTTATCAATTAAAAATAAAATTTTTCTAAAATTGTTAATTGTAATGAATAAATTTGATAAAACCGCAAGAACTTTATTCCTCAACCCAATATAAAAATTGCCAAAATTATAAAAGACAAAAAAAAAGAAAGAACATAGAAGACTTTAATGAAACTATTGGTATTGATTTATTAGTAATATTGTTTCATTAAATTTTTCTTTCTTTTTTTTTGTCATTAATGATTTTAGCAATTTTTATAGTTTTCAGGTGGTTTTAGAGCAAAGAAAAAAATCTGTAATGTTTTATAATTAATAAAATAATAATTAATGCATTAGGATTATCTTCCCATACATTTTTAATGATTAATTGTGCCCCCTTCTGTGTTCCTGGTTGGGACCATGAAAAGGGGTCAGTCATTGCTGTTCCTCAGCAGCAATGACTGTATGAAAGATATTGGGTGACCAGGGTGTGAAGTCAGCCTCCAGTCAAGAAATTAGGTGAGAAGAGGCTCTTAAATAAGAAAGTGACGGAAGATGAGTAAACTGGAAGTTGACCTAAATCTGGACTCCATCCAATGACTAACCCCCCCACCCTCCTGATGTGGCTTAACCTTTGCTAAAAATTGGTAGCACTGTTTCCACTCGGCTAAGCAATATATCTACACAGATGGAATAACATTGAAAACAATTCTAGGAAACCTTTTTTTAATGCTCTAATACCTCATTAATTGCTTCAGTAATCATGGAATCAACTCTATTTTCCAAGTGATAATTAATACTACCTTGAATTTTGTTTCAATTCATGGGTAACATTTTCTTTAATAATCTTGAAAATTCTAGATTTACTTCTAATTGGGGTTAGTACTATCAATTTCATCATCATGCAAAAAGTTTCACATTTCTTCATAGTTGTGCCTCATTCAAATCATGCAATTTAGAGGAAGAGGGTCCTGCATTTGTTAATCTTACTTGGGGTTTAGTGGGAGGATTCCATAGATGTAGGAGTGATATGTGGTGTGTGTGAAGGAAACCACTGTTGTAATTGCGGATGATGACTCTGGAAATGGCTGGACACATGCATCAGGTTGTACATCATTGTGATAGCAGTAGCTCTTTAGAAGTGCCAAAAAAATTTGGGGGGCTCCTTTTGTCAGGAATCTACCCAGTACCATGCCCCTCCCTATCCCACTGATGGCAGGAGGAACTGCTCTTATATACTTTCCATACATTTTCACTTCCTCCTCCTTGCATCACTTAAGGATATCTCCTTGCAAACTTTCTGCCCGAGATTCCATTGTTGGTTTTTGCTTTAAATTTAATTAAAAGAAAAATTATTTAGTAGGCCACAAAAGCTCCAGCATAAACTCAGATTTCCTTCTCCTAGTTTTACTTGCCTTGATTATGTTTGGTGTTCATCTTTACAATAATAATGGGTTAGTGTGACCTGAGTCATAATGGGTTAGTGTGACCTGAGTCATAATGGGTTAGTGTGACCTGAGTCATAATGGGTTAGTGTGACCTGAGTCATAATGGGTTAGTGTGACCTGAGTCATAATGGGTTAGTGTGACCTGAGTCATAATGGGTTAGTGTGACCTGAGTCATAATGGATTAATGTAATCTGAGTCATAATGGATTAGTGTAACCTTAGTCATAATTCAGTTGAGTTCTGACTATGACTCAAGAGTGCTGACTCCTCACAATTTCTCTTTGCAAGAAGTTTCTCAGCTGCAAAGAGCAGCATTTGAATCCCAGCTGTCAAAGTACTTGTTCACTCTCTCTCCAGCAGTGCTTTAAGTCCATCTCACCTCCCATTCTCGGGTCTCCTCTCTATAGTCTGTATAGCACAAGAGCATAAACAATATTGTATACTTCTGTAAATAAATTATATATGTAGATCATGTGCGTTTCCACAACCACAGGCCCCTTGTGACAGGAGGCTTTCCCACCAATCTACACCCGTTTTGAAGCCTTTTATTTCTCATTGAGGACCTTCCATTTGACCCGGAATCAAACTGTATCTAGAGCATATGAAAGCCATTGTGCAGCCGGCCTGAATATTTGTGTGAGAGGCTTTCAGTGGCAAGAAAAGAAATCCATGTTTGGTTAACCATTTTTATTTTTTTTACATTTTCTAGTTCAACCCTTCCCTCTCCCCTTCCTCTTCACCTCATCTCAGCTGGTTTGAAGCCAATCCAATTTTTATTCTTTAATATTTGAAATGGTGATGAATTGGTATTATTTTCAGTTGGGATTGTTGAGCTCACTTATAATTGTAGTTTTCTACTTTGATGGACATCAGATGATGCAAATTGGCGCTAGAATCCCCTTCCCCAGTATTAACCTTTTGAATGACTTAAACAAGTGGAATTCGCACTCTACCTGTTTTTCATTTTATATTTAAAGTAGTTCCGAGATTGTTAAGGTGGAGCAAGGTAGGATGAGATAGTCAGTATTTTCATCTTTCTGGGAGTTGTAACAGGGCTACTCAGGGAAATTCTATATTTGTATCCTTATCATTGGTGCGCCACCGCAGGGCCAAATAAACTCTTGTGTTCAATCTAGAATGGTAAGTCAGAATTATTTATGTGCAGCCATTTCTGATGCAGAGAGGACTCATTGTATCTCTGGTAGGTTTGTATTGGTGCCTAGGTTGAGGATGCCTAGTTTAGTGTTGTGCAGCTGAACAGTCTGGTTAGAATGTTCAGTGTTTCCATATGTTCAATTTGGTGTTTGTAGCGTTATGAGAGTGTTAGTTTGGATATGGCCTTTGGGGTAGTGTTTTTTTGGTGTTGAGCTAAGATCATGGTTGGGTTTATGGTGAGAATCAGTAATGTGTGGGAGAGGTTGGCCATAGAGTGGTAGGTACCTATTTGAGTTTCTTGGGGCTATGCATATAGAAGTGGATTGTGGTGCAATAGATACCATCTGATTAAATGTTTATATGGACAGTTTGGGTAGTGGGGAGGGGTATGCCATGCATGAAAAGGTTGAAGAGAGGAGGGGGGGAGATGATGGCACTTGGGGGACCCCATTGGGGAGCTTTCTTCCTTTTTGAACTAGTTCTTGTGTCTGAGAACTTGTCAGCTGGAGAGAGAGTTTGATATCCATTCTTGTCATTGGTGTGTAAGAGGGGTGTTATGGTTTTAATTCTATTGAGGATTAGTTTTTAAAGTGTTTGAGAATGTTGAAAGGAGTGAGATGGTCTGTAGGAGGTGAGGAAGTTTGGGTTTTGAGAATGGGGATGATATATGCATTTTTACATATGGAAAAGAGGATAATTTTAACCAGGAGTGGTTGAACATGTCTGTGAATGCTGATATAGCTGTCAGGCCAAGGTGTTTTAGGTGGTTATTTGAAATGTTGTCTGGTTCAGATGTGGTTGGGCCTTTAGTTTGTGAGTTTCTGATTGATTTTATGGTGAGGGCAGTGTCTTGTGGGAGGGGGGATAATTTTAATAATAGTGGGTCACAAACAGGTTGATTGTTCATTTGGGCTAGGAATTCTTTTGTTTCTTGTAAGGAGAGATTCATGAATGGGGGGAGGTGGTGTATATATATATTTTTTTATTGCTCACCAAAGTTGGGAACTGTTAATTTTGGGAGGGAGGTTGATTGCTTAGTAGAGATGAGAGTATTGATTCATATGAAGAGTAGGAATCCCTTGACCCATTTCAGAGGCTGTATGGTGACTAATTATGAGTAGAGAGGGACATTGTTGACAACCCCAAACTAATTGTTGATGTTAAATGAGCAGAGTTTTTACTGTTGAGGATTTGTCACAGCTGTCCCCACTAAGAGAAGGAATCAATGTGGGGAGGAACATTCGATTCTCTCCAACATGCGAGTAAATGAAGCGGGAATTATTACACATGATAAAACAATTGAAGGCACTAAGGGGTGACTGCATGTATCCAACTCACTTAAAGAACGAATTAGTAAAAGTGCTGTGGAGGATCTTTAACCAAGCTTTCTGGTGAAGATGATCTCATTGGTTTTTGCTTTAAATGTTAAAAAAAAAGTTTAATTATTTTTCCTCTAAAAATTCCTAATTTCACTTCAAATTGGCTTGAAATCTATTTCTTCTTCCTATTTCCCATCAGACGGCTGTCTTCATTGTGGAAATCAGACTGGATCTGAAGAGTTGTGTGCACTCCTAGACCTGAGTGCCCTAGATAGTCTCCTCTTTAGACTAAAGTCCTATATTTGCATCAAAGTTTTGTTGCCCCTAACATCACTACTTCTTTTTCCTTGCTCCTTCCTTTTCTTTTTTTGTCAATTTCTCCTTACAAACATTCTGGTTGAGATTCCTTGCAGGTTTTTACATCTTTTATGTTAATTATAATTATTTCAGTGAATTGTATTTTATTTATGTTTTCTCAGCCTCTTACTCACCCTTCTATTCTCTTATCCTTGCTTATTTAACTTCATACTCACCCTCCCATTCCAATCCCCCTGTTATTTTTTTATCTCTTACTTATTTTTATATTTATTTTTTCTCTTAATCTTACAATTTTTTTTGCCTCATACAACCTCATACCTGTACATTCTTTTAGCCTCTTACTCATACATTATTTTACCCTTCCTATTTTATTTATCTAAAAAGAAATTACTCCTATCTTCCTCCCTTGCAGGTGATGTACGTAAACCCAAATTCAGCAAACCCGTCTGGCATCTCTTATTCCACTGAAAGAAGAAAAGAAATCTATAAGTTGGCTTGTGAATACAATATCCTGATCCTAGAAGATGATCCTTATTATTTTGTCCAGTTTGATGAGTTAAAGGTATGTTAGGCAAATTAGAATAATTTTTCTCATATACCCTGATTTTATCCAGGAAGAAAAACCAGTGAGGAATTCTAGTTTGGGGGTAATTTTAAGATGCTTGCTGGTAGTCCCAACATTTGGTATTGCCTTTCATGCTATTTTTGAGATAAATTGGTAGAAATTAATGTTTAGAAGTAAGTCTTCCAACAATTAAGTGCTTTTTGTTAATATCCAAATCTTGCTGCTTTTTATTCTATTTTCTAGCTCTGTTATAATTTACAGGCAATTAATAGGTTTAAGATTTTAAATTTAATATTAGCTTGCTCAGTTTTTCTGCCATTAATGATGTTGTAACCTTTGCTTTTTTGTCAACAGAATTTTCCCCCAAGTTTCCTGAGTTTGGATGTAGAGGGGCGAGTGCTTAGGTTTGACTCATTTTCAAAGGTTTTGAGTGCTGGAATTCGCTTGGGATTTGTTACAGGTCCAAAGCCTTTAATTCGATTCATTATGTTTCACATGCAGGCATCTATTCTCCATGCATCATCCCTCTCTCAGGTAAATGGAATAGCTTTTGTTTGCTACCCTTATTATGGCAAAAAGCTAAGGCCTCAATTTAAGGGCAGCCTTAAAGAAGAAGACATCACTCTTATAATTTAAAGTTTAAAGGCACTATTAAGCTTATAGTGGTTACTGCTTCTAATATGGTCTCTTGAATTATACTCTGTGCCACCGGTACACTTATGGTTTCACTGATCTCTCTCTTATTTTACACTACCATTGATAGAAATATTACTTCCACTTGCAATATTTAAAAGATTTACTCAATAATCTGTATAAATTTTTGCCTCCCGCCTTGTCAAACAGTAAAACAATTTTGTGTCATAGAAATAGTTTCAATTTACTTTAATGTCTCTTGCAAAATGGCACATATGTGATACACAAGTACTTTGAAATAATTTACTCTTGATGTCGAAATTGAACAATTTCATTGATTTTCATTGTTGATACCAAGACATTTGCAATAGCTGTAGACAAAAGTTAAATAATGGTTGGTCAAATTTTATATTTAAAAAGTGGGTATGAAAAAACAAGAACAAATAGAATCCATTAATTCTGTGATGATAAAAGTATCCTAATTTTTTTACATACTTTTGAACTGAATTTAGTAGATATGAGTTAAGTGTAAAATGGGTGATAATTTCCTTGCAGCTTTATAAGCCAATAAGATGTACTACACATTTTCATCAAGAGCAAATAAAAATTATGTATTCAGTGTTATGAAACTATACAACATACCAAAAATATTTACGAAACATTAAAGCCTTTTTATAATGCAAGTAAAAATGTTTAGACAACTTTAGGGCCTTTTATATGGCAAATAAATATATGTAGGAAAGATTAAAGCCTTTTTATAAGGCAAGCACAAATGCTTAGAAAACATTAGTCTTTTATGAGACATAAAATTACTTATGAAACTTTAATAGTTAAGGGTGTTTGGGGCTATATTTGATGATATTTAATGTCTCCTTTTTTTAGGAACATATGTATTAGTGAACAGTCAACGGTGTCAAAGAATATACAGAGTAAAGTTTTAGTTGAGAAAAATTTGGCTGATATGGAGAACTGGAAGCTCTCTGAATATTGGAAAAAGGTTAACTGCATCAGGATGATTTGTGCTGCGTATCAAAAGGCTGGCATCATGACTGCTGCTCAATGCTCTGTTAATACTGTAAAGGCTGTAAGATGTGGCATGGTGAGTTGCAATGGAGACTAAGAAGCTGTTACAAGCAGAAAGGAACACAGCAGGCATTCTGACTACATCCACATACTGGAATTCGTTCAACAACTGCAGGACATGGTGATAGAAAACCTGAACAAGGAAATTCAGGCTTTAGTGAGAAAGATGGGCGTTGCAGTCACCACCATGAAGTTGTCCCTGAATGAGGACCTTTGCTATCACTGATACAAGAGGTGCAATGGACAAATTCTGACAGCCAAGGAAAACCACTGGACTAAGGGAAAGAAGTTCATGAACAATATGAAGCTTCCTGTTGAACCGGGAACGATCTGGTTCTTCTCAGATGAAAAGAACTTCTCCATGTATCATAAAGACCAAGTTCCTTCAAACTGTGATGGTCTTTGAGTGTCTCTCCAGTGAGGGTGACACCATGCCACTTCACATGTTTAAACAGGGTCTTAGGCTCAATTCAGACAACTATGTGGCTCTGCGGAAGATTGTGGTCAAACTCTGACTGGAGAGGGTTGCTGCTGGAAGGCCATACTTCCAGAGAAAGTCTGAAGTGTTTGTCGGAGAATTTCTGTGACTTCATCAGCCGTACTTTCTGGCTTCCTAGATCCCCCCCATGGAATATTATGTAGAGGCACAGTTGAGAAAGACAGCAACCGCTCTGCCTGCAACCCCAAAGCTGAGTTGGTGGCCAAGATCAAGGAGATATTGGAAGATCTTCCCCAGAACACGGTAAGGAACAAATGCGCCATGTTCCAGAGCCATCATGAGGCAGTGGTAGAAGCTGAGTGTGGCTACTTTGAGTAAACTGTTATCTCTCAGCCATAATCTTATTGATACTTTTGAAATTTTTTAAATACTTTTTTCTTCTAAGATATTGCTGGATTTTATTTTATTTTTGGCAATTGTCAAGTTTAGCTCAAACACCCTGTATATTAATAAGTTAATTAGTTAGTAGGATTATTGGGCTGGTATATGTTATATATGAGCAGTTGTTATAGTATCTTAATATAGATGTCATTCACTGGTAATTGTTTCTACATTTTTTGAGGTTGCCTCTTGATTTTATAAAATTTTTACAAGGCTGCTTGATGATTTTCAACTTGAGATTCCTTCTAACTGCCTGATTGACCATAACTCCTCCTGACATTCTTATATCTTCTACCATACTTTGCCTTGTATTACTGACATTGTGCTTTGTAAGTAAAGTATTAAATTGAAATCCTCTTTGACATTAAGTTTATAGGTTGGTTGTGTATTTCTTTTGAAATGGAAATGTTTGTACAGGTATTGCAGAAACATTAGGACCTTTTTATAAGGCAAAAGAAAATTAATTGTGGGACCTCCTTTTTTAAGGCAAACAAAATGCTGAGAAAACATTAGGGCCTTTATTTTTAAGACACGCAAAACTTATTGAGGTTTAATTCACTCAGGTGGTTTTATTAGATTTGGACCCAATTTTCTCAATTGATTCTTATGTGTGGGAAAACACCCCCACACGGGGGTGTTCTCCAGCTATATCTTCCACATATTTTCACCCTTTTGTATGAACCTCACAAACCTTTTGGCAAAGCTGCCTTTGTTGGTTTTTTCTTCTTAGAGTAAGGAGTTCTCAGCCTAGTGGATATAGCATTGGTTTTCTAACCAGGTACCAGGTTCAATCCCAGGCAAGAGTACACACAAATGTCTGTGCATATAATCTGGCCACCGATTAGTGGACACGCTATGCTTACCCATGCAGGGGTCAGTAGATGTTACACTGGTCATCATACACACAGCCAATCACGATACTATCTTTTTTCTTCTTATTCACAGCACAACACGCACACTTACACTTCACTTACAAGGAATCCTGATGATGGGTAGTTTTATTTCCTCCAGGATGAAGGTTACCACCTACTCAGGTCACACTAAGGGTCAATGGGAAAGAATCAAGGTCTCCCATTTCTGGGATGGAACCCTTCTGATGGGTGCGGCTGCCGCTGCTGAGACAGCCATTATCTGTGCTCTTTGGGCACTTGATGGTTTATCTGTGCAAATGACACTGCACTCTTATGAATTTTGTGAAATATGTGGTTTATGCAAGGGAATATGTGGACTACATAAAAGACATCACCAAACCAACCAAGGGCACCTTGTTTTATATCTGTAATCAACTCCATATCTTTTCTGAGCTCAAAATTTTCTTATAATTGACCTGCTGATACCATTTAGTGCTATTATTCTATCTTAGAAAAATTATAGTGTACAAGGATCTAAAGCATTAAATAATTTTGAACCCTGAAATGAAACAAAACCACAATTAACAAAAATGTGTCATTGGTATGCTCTTCTTTACTGCAGGCATCACAACATTACACCTCCTTTATTTCCCTGGACTCAAAACTCAATGACTTCAGATCATATTTTGTCACCTCTAGATTAGATTCACCCCACATAGTTTTGTATGCCACTTTGGGCATATACATACCATAGGTTCCCCATCACTGACCTAAGTATTGGGTATTGTGGGAGTGGTGCCCGAAATGGTTCATACAATAGCAAGACTTTAAAATTATAAAACTATTTCTTTGCAAATGTGTCCTTCATGCAAGTGTTTTATCACAGCACCTATATTATAGCATTCTTGAGGAAGATGCTTCCTGATTTCTTAGGCCTTGGTGTGTTTGAACCATTGTCTTCTGTTCTTCCTCAAATAATTCTTCTTGGTTTTGGTCATTGGTAGACACATATCACAACTTTTATATTCATAAGAATTCTAATTTTCATGTGCAGCTAATTTTACCCTTGCATTTAGGTAATGGTGAGTGAGTTACTCAGTCAATGGGGTGAGGATGGGTTTCTGAAGCATACAATCAACCTTCAAGGTTTCTACAAATCTAGAAGAGATGCAATGCTAGGGGCAGCTAAAAGGCATTTGACTGGTCAGTTCTAATTACCTGAAATTTGGCTTTCATTTAGTATTTGTCCGTGTGTGATATGTCACTGTATTTGTTTAACAGTCTGTGAGCAACTGCAATTTCCCATGTATTTGCTTGGGGATATCTGATTAGGGCCTCACTCGCTATCTTGGGGAGCTCTCACTAGCCTAGTGGATATGGCTGTTGGTCTTCTAGCATTGAAGTATCAGGTTCATTCCCAGCAAGAGTGAACTCAAATGTCAGTGTACATAGAGATTTGGCCACTGGTTGGTGGATGCACTGAGCTTACCCCTCCGTGGGGAGGGAAATCTTACACCAGTCCTCACAAACAGCTAATCACAACATTCTTTACTTCTCCCATCTGCACACTACAACAACACACACTCTTCTCATCTGTTCCAAAGAATCATTGTATCCATATAACTCTGATGAGGAATGGGTCCTTCTTACCAACAGGTTGACGAAGGTTCTTATCTGTTCATTGGTTAGTGTCAAAAACAGAAATCCTTCCAGACACCTCTTTGTTGTTTTCATTATCTAGTTGGGTGGATCTCTTTTTCAGAATTGGTTTGAGAAGCTTTCTTGAGTGTCTTAACTAATGCTATGGCCCCCTACATTCCATAAATGGTTTTAGGTCAGGTGAATGTGGTGGCCACAGCATTAGTCAAGACACTCAACAATGCTCCTCAAACCAATTCTGGGTAACTTGGGCCTGGTGATGCTGGACATTATCCTGCTGGTATATCCCATTCGTGTTGGGGTACATAACGTCAATGAATGGGTACATTTTTTTTAATGGTAGGGTTTTACCACCCATCTGCACTCAATTAAGAAGCCTTTATTTTCCATTGGGGACCTACTGATTAATGTGGGATCTGAACCATGGGTATCTAAAGCGTATGGCAGCCACGGGGAAGGCAACCCGAATTGCGACTCCATCCGGCAAATAACCACACCTATTGTGGCTTAACATCACTGAAATCAGAAGCAGTGTTTCCACTCGGCTAAGCAGGGGGCCCGAATAGATAGAAAGGGTCAATAAGCAGTGCAGCATAGCAGTTGCCAGTCAATGATGTGTTTAGGCAGCCACTGTGCTGTCCACAGTGCATGATACTTATTGCCTTCTATGAGGTATTTTTGGTACACTTTTGACACCACAGATCGAGGGATGTTGAATGTCCTCTCGGTTTCATAAATGGAGGATGCAAGCCATCTGATACCCACTATTATACCCCATTTGAACTCAGATAATAATTCATACTGCCTTACTATTGTTCACACTAACTGATGAAATGTCGGATCACAAGTGAGTCAGGTCTGGGAATGTCCATAACATACTATGTATGGGGCACTTCCCACAATTACCTTTACATACTGTTTGCCCATGACTATCGGTACCAATGTAAAGTATAGGTTCTTTAGACATTAATGTAACTTGAAAAAAAAACCCTAGCAACCAACCTTGCAAAAGTTTGTAATGGCATATCAATAATATGCTCCCTTTAAAAGGGTTTTGAATTTAATGTCATTTTTTTCCTTTGTTGTTGATGATCTTTTTATATTGGGATGTTGCAAGTATCCCCCAAATGCTACATAACAATTCAAAGGGTTTCTATGATTTACAGAAAATCAAAAGTTTCAATTATTAGCACAAACTTGGTTAACCTTGGCTTGTGGTCTCCATTACACCAGGCTGCCGCAAGTTGGGTGGATGTTGAGAGTATCTTCCATTCTTGGATATGTAAAGATTATGCAGAGTGAGCATGCTTATTAAGGTGCCAAAAAGTCAGTGAGACTGGGTGACCAGACCAACGTTTTGCTCTTCCCTACACTGACTACATGGCAGGATTCAGGTTAGCCATCTGGGCTGCCTGGTAAATAGATAGGGAAATGGCCGACAGGAGCCTGAATGTGTGTGCCATTGCACTGCAACTGTTCTCATGTACTTACTTCCTCAATGCCTCTGCCACTTCAGGTCACTTTGTCTTCTTTGAATTGGGCACACTTGGGGGATGCACCTCTATTTGATGGAGCACTCCCCTCCTTACTGCAATGAATGTGTGGTCCTCCAGATTGTCTGGCACATTTTTGTTGTGTGTCCCTTTCAAGGGGATCTTCACTTATGTTATGCCCAGGTAATAAGGACAAGCATGGCTGCTTCTGCTTGTCCCTTTTGTTCAAGATGGGTTCGTGTATTCCCGATTTTGGGCTGTTTGACTTTTTGGAGGAGGCTAGACTCTAGCTTATTCTGGTTTTGAATGCATGATGCTCAGGTGGGGGAGAGATGCAGGCTTCCCTCCAAAACTGGAGCATGCTTTTTGCTTTTGTTTTTTTTATTTTTGTGTATTTGTTCAATTCTTTTAGGTTTGTTTTGTTTTTGTTTTAATGTAGCCTAATTACTTGGTTGCCTTTTTTATGGTGGCTTATGCCCATGCAGGCAGTCACCAGGATGGCCCCTCTGAAAATATGTTTGCTTGGTTCAACTCTGAAATTTTTCAGCCATTTAGGTAGATAGGAAAGATACCACGTTTATTTTTTATTTATTTTTTAAATGCAAATAAAGAAACTCACCAACTTTATCAGTCATTACTCCCTCCACTCAGTCTTTCAATGTTTAAAGGGATGCAATAGAAAATTTGAATCCATTGCTTTGTGAATTTTTTAGGCTTAAATTATTAGTTTAAGTTGTGGTTTTCACTGTTTATGTAGCTTTTCAACGATTATACCAAG
The DNA here is from genome assembly GCA_963969495.1 of Ceratothoa steindachneri. NCBI lineage: Eukaryota > Metazoa > Arthropoda > Malacostraca > Isopoda > Cymothoidae > Ceratothoa > Ceratothoa steindachneri. The sequence continues at coordinate 128,293,096 of OZ018330.1, read as the reverse complement.
ATTTACTTTAAAACTTTGAATACTAGCTCCAGTTGTTGGTCTTGGATGATAAATTGCAACCTAGTGAACTTGTGATGTAATTGATTCTACTACATAATTTGATTGATTCTTTCCCATTAACTATTTAATCTTGGTATATACAAAGTTGCCAAACTGGCTGCAATACAACATTCAGTATGGGTAACTCATTGGGCCCAGTTCAGAAACCAGATTGTAATCAATAGCGACTCACAAAGCTCTCTTGAGTACTCTTGAAGTGTTGAAATCTCCACATACCATGATTCATAGTATCCATGATGCCACGACTCTTGCTGGATGGAAGAATGTAAAGATTGTCTTCTGCTTGGTTCCTCCTTGGATATGTGGGGATTGCGGGAAATGAGGGTGCCAAACAATCTGCAATGATTGGGCACCTGTAACAGAGTTTTGTGTTACTCCCACTGACTACTACAAGGCAAGAATCAGGTCAACCTTTTGGGCTGCCTGACAAACAAGATGGGAGCTGGCCAACAAGAACTCAAAGCTGCATGCCATCGCGCTGCAACTATGCCCATGGACATATTTCCCACTGTCTCATAGGCAGGACATTTTCTGTCGCCTCTGTATCAGACACAATTGCGGGATGCAACGTCATTTGATGGACCACTCCCCTGCACCTTACTGCAGTGACTGTGCGGTCCCCCATATCGCCTCGCAAATTCTTGTCTAATTTCTCAATCTGAGAAATCTTGAAGTCCTAGTTCTTGGTCCTTGTCCTCACAACAGTCCCCCCCCCTTTCCTGACTGTTGACTCAGAGTTCTTAGAGAAGGCTGCCTCCTAAATTATATATACATATTCGGGGGGGGGGGGTAATGTTCTGTCCCTTGAAGGAGCCTCCCTAAGACAACTGATCATGCTTTGGCCGGGAGTGGGAGGGAGTTGATTAGAGTTTTTAATAGTATAGAACCTTAGATTAAAAAAATAATATGTATATACTTTTCCTTATCTACCATATTACACCTGTAATGGGATGTCAGAGCTAGCATGGGCAAACTTGCTGCAGCTTACATCTGGAGGAGTGTCCCCTACTGGACCCAATGCCCTGCCTGTAGCTCTATTCCTTCCACACTTTCCTCTAGTTTCATCACTTCCTTTACAGATCTCTCCTTGCACGCATTTGGGTTTAGTGGGGACACAGCCTCAATTGGTATTTTTTTTTAAATTTGAGAGGGTGAAATATCCTTTTACACCTCATTTGTTCTCTTTTTCCTCTTCATTCTTTCTATTTTTTTCCTCTTATTTTTATTCTATCATCACTGAGTAAACATACATTTCTTGAATTATGCTATTTCTGTTTTCTTATTAACCAATTCATGTTCTAGGTTTGTGCGAATGGGCTACACCGACTGGAGGGATGTTCTTGTGGATGAAGGTAAGCCTTTGTTTTTATGCAGCCCTCACTTGGTGCTCAAAACTGTCCTAAACCAATGTAGCCAATCTTGAAACAGTACAAAACAAAGCACTCAAAATTATCACACATTTTTCACAAGCCAGTTACATTTAAAAACCAAAATGCTACTAGTTGGAGTTCACCTAAACATGATAGGGACCCAACAGTTCAGCAGAATACGAAACCAATCTCCACCACTTTCACCCACTCAACAAAAAGATTTCCAGCACACTACTACAGCTCCCCCCCTCACTCTCCAAACCACAATAAAACACATCCAGACAACTCTAACCCAGAGACAAACAATCTCCACGAAATATTCTACAGAGAATAAACCTCGCCCTAACACCAACATATATCCAATGTAACCAAGGTAAAGATAACAGTAAACACCTTAATGATGGACCTGTTGACACACACAGGCACCACCCGCCTCACTGAAGAGAGGTATGGAATCCAAAAATTAAATTATGAAGGTGAATAAGACAGATGAGTCAACTCAATGTGAGTCCCATTCAATAGTGTATGCATGCATATACGAGTATTCACATATACACTTAGTGCTGAAATTATTTGTACACCAAGTAATATTCAGTATTTGCACTTATTTCTTGCAATTGGTAGGTCGCATGACGGCAAGTTGAATATACAGGGTCACCCCCCAAAAACGGGCTTGCACACACTTTTTGTGATATATTCTTCATTCATTCATTTACTAATCACCCTTACTTTGCAGGACATGACAGAAGCAACGCCTGTGAACACAACTAGATCTCAATGGGAGCTCCAGCAAAGAATATACTGCGTCATATATTACTACAAGACAGGCTTGTTCAAGAAAGCGTAGGACACTTTCGTGCATCAGTTCGAATGTGAAAAAGCCCCCTCCAAGAGCAGAATTCAAGACTGGGTGGACCAGTTCGAGAACTATGAGACAGTGGAGAACCTCACTTCAGCCAGTGACAACCGTCCAAGCCATTCAGGATGCCTCAAGAAGGGTACAGCTGAGCTAGTCGAGAGCGTGAGAGAGTCAGTTCAGCAGAGTCAAAAACTCTGTGCACAAGCGAAATCAATCCCTCGGTATATCCCGTGAGACTTGCAGGAGAGTGCTAGTAATGGATGTAAAGGCCTACTCATACAGAATACAGACGAAGCAGACCCCTTACAGCCTCAGACATGGGGCATAGAAAGGCTATGGCAGTCAAGATACTGAAGAAGATTCAGGAGACCCCAACTTTCCTTAGCCTCCTTTGGACCTCAGATGAAGCTCACTTCCATTTTGAAGGAAAGGTAAACTTGAAGACAAATCTCTTCTTGGGGACCTCCAGACCAAATGAGGTAGCCACCAAGCCCATACACTCCCCTAAGTGCACGGTATGGACTGCAATCTCAGCCAGAGGCATCATCGGACCATTCTTCAAGGAATCTGGCGCGACAGTGACATTCATTAAGGAGCAGTATGTTGAGGTCCTCAAAACCTTCAAAAGGGAGCTGCAAACCCTGTTCCCGTCGCTTACGGGGAAGTTCTGGGTCCAACAAGATGGAGCAAGCTCTCACACCTCAAAACTGTTCCTGAGATTGGCTGAAAGAGAACTTTGGTGGCTGTGTGATCAGTCTCAAGACTGATTTTGAGTGGGCACCTCACAGCCCAGACCTTAGCCCCCCAGGACCATCACGGAACTCAAGGAAGCCATCAGGGAGGAGATCAGAGCCATTGGTCGGTCGGTTTTTAAGGACGTCATGGACAGCTTTGTGCCGCGCCTCAAGAAATGCACAGAGCTAAATGGAGGTCATCTCGAACACGTGCTCTACAATAAAGAAGAAAAGTCCAAAGACTCATGTTTTTATATGATGTTTTTAAACACAATAAACTAGTTATCACCAAAGTTTCATTCAATCCTTGCAGAAAATTAAGAAATGAGGCCTATCGAAAGTTTCGGCCCGTTTTTTGGAGGTGACCCTGTTTCAGAACTATTAATGTAATATAATAATTCCAGAACAGGAATATTACAAAAGCTACATAGTCAAAATTATTTGTATAGCTAGGAAATCATAATTAATTGTTTGATTATACATGTTTCAAACACTGTATTTCATGTATAGAACATTCCAAAATATTTTCCCACCGTAATGTTGTAGAAATATCCTTGCCACTTAGTTACAAATATTATGTGGAGCACACACGTGTCATCTGTGTGAGTCTCTTCTTGCCAGCATGATGGGAAAGATGAAGAAGCTCAGCGTTGACTTATGGCAGAAGATTATTGACTTCCACAAGTCAGGAAACAGTTTCAGCATTATATCAAAACGTTTGGCTATACCTAGATCAACTGTACAATCTGTTATAAAGAAATTTAAGGAATGTGGCACCGTGGAAACTTTGCCTGGCATGGAAGAAAACCGAAAATGTCATAACATAACATAACATAACATAATTACACGGATGACAAAAGCCACAAGGGCCTATCAAAGGTCATCCGCTTCCGTCAAAGAGAACGTTACAAAAACTGTGTTGCGATGTTAATATGAACCTAAGAATTGTATTGGACGACATTGCTAAAGAATTGGATATGAAGGGCATCAGTGTAAGTACAAATATGATACAACATTGTTTAAATAGCAATAAACTGAATGGATATCGACCATGACAGACTCATTAGCTTTTGGCAATGTGTACTTTGGAGCGATGAAACAAAAATCGAACCTTTCGTCCATAACAATGCTAGGAAGATTTGGCGCAAGAAAGATGAAGCCTTCCTCCCAAAGAACACAATACCAACAGTTAAATATGGAGGCAGTTGCATAATGTTTTGGAGTTGTTATAGGTCTAATGGGACCTGTACATTATTTCCAATACGAGGAAGAATGAAATCTGAAGACTACATAAATATACTGGATGGAAATCTGAAAACATCAGCTACAGATCTTGGGCTAGGACGAAGGTTTACCTTCCAACAAGATAATGCCCCCAAGCATTCATCTAAAACTATGGCTGAATGGCTTCGGAAAAATAAGATAACAACATTGCCATGGCCCTCGATGAGTTCCGACCTGAATCCCATAGAAAATTTATGGGACGAATTAAAAGTTAAGATAACTCATCGGGCTCCAAGAAATCTTCCTGAATTAGAGGTTGTGGCCATTGAAGAATAGATGAAAATCCCAACTGAAACATATTCAAATTTAATAAAGAATTAGAGAAAGTGATTGCTGGAAGTTGTAAAGATCAAAGGCCATGTAATTAACTATTAATATGGTGGTTATGTTGACATTTCTCCGATGTACAAATAATTTTGACTATGTAGCTTTTGTAATGTTCCTGTTCTGAAATTGTATATTACATTAATAGTTCTGAAACTCATGTTTTGCATTCCTCTCCTTATTCTTATAAATATATATATATTCAACATGCCATGATGCAACCTTAGAATTTCAAGAAATAAGCACAAATACTGAATATTACCTGGTGTACGAATAATTTTGTCGCTATGTGTATATTTTTCCACCTCAGATTTCTGATGAGTAGCTCTTGTGAAGGTATTTTTAAGACCCAACCTTGATAAGGTATCACCCCCAAACCTAGCTTTACACATGTTAGTCATTTATTCATTATTGGTGCTGCCATTGTCTTTCCTTAGGTGGGGTCCTCTAGCCCGTGGGTACTTGAGACAACTCCTTGTTGGTGGATGAGCCAGAAAGAGCGGAGGTGCTGTGTTTTCCCACCTTTAAGGAATGTGCATTAAAAATCCTAAAGATGAAAGAGTGATGTTGTGTTTTCAACCCCGTAAGGGGCGCGGCGATTTGCCATCCTGGCCGCCGTGCTGACGGGACTCAGCACCCCGTCCGGCCCCAGCTTAGCCTCTCTTCCTTCCTTCAAAACACTTGTTTCCTCTCTTTTCACACAACCTCTCCCACAACTTTCTCTGGTCAGCCTCTAATTTCACAGGGTAGATGCTGACCTTCTTCTCAAGCCAACCGTCCCGGATCGGGGCTGAGGGGGGAGGGGACAATGTTCCCTAACCCCTGAGCTCCGGTTCGGGATGTTTTTTTTTAACAACCTGCTTCATCCCCACCCATACCTTCCTCACATCCCTTTTCCTCTCCTCTTCACATTCTATCCATTTTTACGCCGTGTCTAAGGTGGAGCCGCCATGCCGATGGACTGCCAGGCCACCATGCGGGAGGGGTGGTCCGAAATGGCGGCGCCTGGCTCTGCCAGGCCAGTAAGCACCTCTTGCAGTGTGGGGAACTGCAAGAGGTGATGAGCTATTGCGTCCCGGATAAATAAGAGGGTCACCATGCCCATGTATGAAAAAAAAACCAAAAATCCCCAACCCCCAACTTTCCCTGAAACAGCGACGGAGCCGCCCTCGGGCAGCTCCAGCAAAAAAATGGAGGTCCCACCTCCTGTGCTTGCGCAGGGGACCCTCCATATCTCTTCAACCGGAGAGGAGGCTTACTCCTCTCCTACGCCTACGGTTGAAGGGGACTCCCCCTCACCCCCTTCTCTGGAGGTGCTTTCGGGCACCTCCCTCTTGCCAGCGGCAGTCTCCTCTGTTCTTTCCAAGGGAACTGCCAAGAAAGCCAGCAGGCAGCCCTTAGCCAGCCGTTCCACATCGAAGCGGCTCGGTAGGGCAAACCCCCTTAGGGGGGAGAGGGAAGCCAGGCCCCTTCGGTCGCTTCCCTCAAAAGACCTGCTGGCAAGAATATTGAACCTTTCCGGGGTCAAGGCCCATGCCTCCCCACACAAGACTAGTGACGATACTGCCAACGGGACCTGCGATCTCTTGGGGGGGGGGGGGATGGCCAACTGGAGGCCCCCCCTGAGATAGACATGGTCCTTGAGGAAACCCAGCCTCAGACGGTAGGGCCTTCCATGGGGGGGAATCCGGGCTCGGCGCCAAGCACTGAACCCGAATCCGCCCCTATGCAGGGTCCTCCTCAAACGGCTGTGGTTTCCGAAGCAGTACAAGGAGGGGAGAGATCTCCTCCGACCAGTGCCGCCATGACTACCAGGACCTTCTCCATTTCGGAGAATGACCTGGCTGAGGCCGGTCCATCTGGCCTGGGGGCTCCTTCTGGCAGGGGTGAGAAGCGGGTTCATTCCCCGCCCTCCTCTCCAAAAAAGAAAAAAAAAAGACTCGGGGCTCCTCTCCATCCGCGGGGGCTTCGAGGACGGATGAATCTGCTGCCACTTTGGCAAGCGACCAAGCCAAGATCGGCACATCCGGCCCCTCGGTTGTGGAGCCCCTGACTAAGACCAAAAGTGCACAGGGCGGAGCCTCGAGGACATCGGGGCCCTGGATTCAGAGGTTACCTGGCGTTTTCGAGCCAGCTGGCTTCAAACGCTTCCTCGTTATTCGCTCCACTGATGGCATCATGATCCATCAGAGGAGAGGATTAGCTAGTGCAAGTGGTAGAGAGCCGAAGGTGACCCGTTTCTCAGACTGGAGCCTACTGGCGAATGCTGCGAATCCCGCCGAGGCGGCCAAGATAAGTGCCCTTTGGAGGCGGAGGGAGGAAAAGACTCGCATGGCGAGCCCAACCTCCCCCAATAAGTCGTCGAAGGCGACAGCGCCTTCAGCGCTTTGTCCGGCCAACAGCGCCCGGGGTTCTGCCCCCGTGAAGCGTACGGCCATTCCCGTGAGAGTCTTCTGTTCGAGTAGGGCCCCCGCGTCTCCTCCGAGCTAGGCCTGGAGGGCATATTCCTTCAATGGAATTGCCGTGGACTCCGGACCAACTGGGAGGAGCTGCGGAGGCTCGTCTCGTCCCGTTCCCCGTTAGCTATCTTTTTGCAGGAGACCATGCTAGGCGAGTGCCCCCTGCCTGCCCTCCCGGGGTATAAGGGTCTTGTGACCCCACCACCGCGGGATGGCCCGGCTGGGGGATGCGCGGTTTACACCCGGCGTGATGTCTCCGTTCTTCCTTTCTCTTTAGATACCGCCTTTCAGGCAGTGGCTGTGCAGCTGCACCTGGATAGGAGGTATACTATCATTTCTGCGTACATTCCACCGTCAGCTGACTTCGACGCGGGGGACTTCCGCCGCGTCGTGGCACGGTTGCCGAGGCCCTATCTCTTGCTTGGAGATCTGAATGGCAGGCATCCTCTCTGGGAAGATGACTCCATAAATCCCAGGGGACAAGTCCTTGCCGATCTGATCAAAGAGCTTGAGATGGGTGTCCTAAACGTGGATGAGTTTACGCATCACTGTCCGAGAACCGCTTCATTTTCTTGCCTTGACCTATCTTTGTGCTCTTCGGATGCACAGCCTGATTTTGATTGTGGGTGGTCGATTATCTCCATGGTAGTGATCACTTTCCCATTCAAATATCATTTTCAGGGCAACTGCCGCCTGAGAGACCACCTCGGTGGTGCTTGGCGCGGGCGTGGTGGCCTGCATTTCAGGAAATGACTGAATTCTCTATCTCAGTCGAGGAGTTTAGGTCGGTAGATGAGGCCGTTGAGTTCTCCTCCGGCAACCTCATCGCCGTGGGCCTGACTACTATTCCTAGGACGTCTGGCTGTTTTGCACGCCGACCACTCCCATGGTGGTCGGCCGAGTGTGAGACGGCCCTCAAACAGAAGCGTTATGCCTACATGCGCTATAAGCGCCGCCCGAACGATTTCACTGTCGGTGAATTTCGTCGGGCTAGGGCTAGGTTCTGGTATATTTGGAAGCACGCCCGCCGCTCTTCTTGGCGGGCATACGTGTCTTCACTTAACGGGAAGACCCCTTTAGCTGAGGTGTGGAAGCGAGTCAAAAGGATTCGGGGCAAGTTCTCGCAGGACTCCCCTCCCGTTCTCCAGGAGAATGGGACCGCAATCTCGGACCCCCCGCGTCCGTGGCTGAATCCTTAGCGACCGCTTTTTTCGCATTCTCTAGCCTTGATGCTGCTCCGCCAGCATTCAATGTACGTCGTGATGTCGCGGAAGACCGCCGGCTGGACTTTACCTCCAGAGGCGGAGAACCCTTCAACGACAAGTTTACTGTGAATGAGTTGCGTTCCGCTCTCGCTTCGTGCGCGGACACCGCCCATGGTCCGGACGATGTCCCGTACGCCATGCTTCGACACCTGGGTGAGCGAGGCATGGCCTTTCTGTTAGATTTGTTCAACAAGATCTGGGTGGAAGGTCTTCTCCCAGACTCCTGGCGAATCGCTACTGTGCTCGCCTTTCGCAAGCCGGGGAGAGATCACTCTACTCCGACCGGTTTCCGCCCAATCTCTCTAACCTCTTGCGTGTGCAAGTTGATGGAGAAATTGGTAAATGTTAGATTAGCCTTTTTCCTGGACAGCGGAGGCCATCTGTCTTCTGCACAGTGCGGCTTCCGTAAGTTTCACTCCACGTCGGATGCTCTGCTCCGACTGGAAAATGCCGTCTGCGAGGCTTTCCTTCGTAGACAGCACTACGCCATGGTCTTTTTCGATCTGGAGAAGGCCTATGATACCGCATGGCGATACGGTATCATGGAGACTCTCCACACGATGGGGGCGAGGGGACGCCTCCCAATGTTTATATCTGAATTTTTGCGAGATCGTCCATTCCGCGTTCGGGGGTGGGGGGAGCCCTCTCCGGCCCAAAGGAGCAGGAAGAGGGTGTCCCGCAGGGAAGTGTCCTCAGTGTCACACTCTTTGCCCTGAGCATCAACGGCATCACCTCGGTGCTGCCGGAAGATGTTCTCGCTACGCTCTATGTGGACGCCCTTTCGATCTCTTTTGGCGCGGCCCAGATGCCAACTCTGGAGCGTCGACTCCAACAGGCATTGAACCGCGTCTTTTGCTCTGCCAAAGCGCACAGGTTTCGGTTTTCTTTGGCCAAGACCAAGGTGGTGCACTTCTGCCGCCATCCACGGCTTCACTCCGACCCATATTTGTTTCTTAATGGGGTGCGCCTGGATGTTGTTGAGTCGCACCGTTTCCTTGGTCTTGTATTCGACCGACGCCTCACCTGGGAGGCTCATATTCGCAGCCTTAGGGTCTGTTGTACCCGCGCCATAGACATTCTCCGTTCCGTAACGTTCAGCGCCTGGGGCGCTGATAGGGCTACTGCCCTACTTTTTTATCAATCCTTTGTTCGTTCGAAGCTCGACTACGGATGCGAGTTTTATGCATCCGCAGCCGAGCGTTTATTGCGGAAGGTGGATTCGATCCACCACACCGGCCTCCGCCTTGCGACTGGTGCCTTCCGCACTTTTCCCATTGAGAGCCTGTTGGTCGATGCTGGGGAGATGCCACTCGCTCTGTGCCGCGTGCAGTGCATCACTCGCCTGTACGCGCGAGCCCGGCGCCTCCCTCATTCGCCAACAGCTCTCACTGCATCTGCAGCTGATCTCGATGGTGCCTATCCCGCCGAGAGACGCCATTCATACCCTAAGCCCTTTGAGTTTAGGGCCAGGAAACTCCTTCGAGAGGTAGATATAGCTCTCGGGCCGGTGGCGCCCCTGGTTCTGCCCAGGACGCCACCCTGGAGGGTATCACATTTGGCTATTTGTCGCCACGCCTCTGCTCCCAAAGCTTGTACTGCGCCGGGAGTATTGCGTTCGACCTTTTTGGAGCACACATTGTGTCACCCTGGAACCGTGCCAGTGTACACGGATGGCTCCAAGTCCCAAGAGGTGGTCGGCTTCCACGTCGTATCCCCTCTGTTTGAAGTCAGCGGCGCTCTACCAGGTGCTGCGTCTGTCTTCACGGCCAAGCTGGTGGCAATACATCACTCGGTACGGGAGATTATTCGACGTGCCCGGTTCCGAGACCGGATTGTGAGTTCCCAAATGGCGGCAGCTGGCTTTGTCAGCCCCTTTTTCACCCATCACAAAGTAGGCTACTACGTATTGTGATGAGCGATTTCGTCCCGTGAAAATATAAGGTCACCACACTCATGGATGTATTCTAAAAAGTCTACCCCTCACCAGCATTAGGTCCACTCTCGGGCAGCTCCAGAAAGAAAAAGAGGTCCTCCCCCCACCGGGTGGGGAGTCTCAGACTAACACCAAAAGTGCACAGAACTGAGCTTCGACTACATCGGGGCCCCTGATTCAGAGATTACCTGGCGTTTTCGAGTCCACTGGCTTCAAACGCTTTCTCGTAATTCGCTCCACTGATGGTAGCATGTTGACTAAGGACAACATGATCCATCAAAGGAGAGCACTAGCTAGCCTGATTGGAGAGAGCCGAAGGTTACCCGTTTCTCGGACGGTAGTAGCCTTCTGGCGAATGTATCGAATCTCTCCAATGAAGCCATGATAAGTGCCCTTTGGACACTTGATGGCACTCCGGTGATTGACGCCGCACTCTACCATAAACTTCGTGAAAGGAGTAGTTTATGTGAGGGAGCTAGTGGACTACTCCATAGAGGACATCACCTTACAGTTGGCTGACAATGGAGCAGTCAAAGTCGAACGTGTGATGAGAAAACAGGAGGGGCCTCGAGACCCACCCCTACACTCTTCGTCACGTTTGACTGTGACAAGGTCCTTGAGTCGGTGCGTGCCGGTTGGTAACGCTACCGCGTGAAGGCATTCGTGCCACTGCTGCGGAGGTGCTACTACTGCCACCGCTTCGGCCATACGAATTGCTCATGTAGACGTGCAAAGTCAGGGTTACCCGAAGTCTTTGTAAGTTGCTCCAAGGCCGCACACGATAAGCCCAAATCGTGTGTAGCCATGTGTGACAATTGTGGAGAGCCGCACCCCGTCCTTCTTCGAAGCAATGTGGTGCGTATCTCCTTGAGAAGGAAATCTAGCCATTTAGGCACAGGATAGTCTCTTATTTTGCGAGGCTAAGGACTTGGTCCTGGCGCGCCCGGTGCTGCCTGGGACGGCTTAAGCCTCAATGTTAAAAAAGACACCCTCTGCTCCTGGCCCCTCCAGGTCTACAAACATGGTCGTTTCTGCCTCCATTCGGAACCCTTCTGCGGGTTCTACTCACCCCAGGCGCTCCGCTGGTAAAGTTGGTGGCACAAAGGGTTCACACCCAGCCCCGGCTAAAACCAGCCCCGCCCCCCTTCCCCCAGCGTAACCGTTTCTCGTAAGGCGAAACGGCCGCATGCTTCCACCGAGTCGTTTGTCTCGCAGGAGGCCATCAGCCATGGTTCCTAAAGCTGCCCCCCGAAAGGATGACAACACTAAAGGAGCTTCGACTCCTATGCCCACACAGGGTACTAGGCTGAATGACTCGAAGGCGGTGGATCCTCCAAAAGACGTACTCCCGCCTCTGAACTGCCCCGCATTCCTAAGGTTTCAAGCCGGTTGGAGGAAAAGACTCGCATGGCGAGCCAAACTTCCCGCGATAAGTCCTCGAAGGTGACAGCGATTCGGCGCATTGTTCGGCCGACAGCGCCCGGAGTTCTGCATCCAGAAAGCGTACGACCATTCCCGTGAGGGTCTTCTGTTCGAAGAGGGCCCCAGCATCTCCGAGCTAGAACTAGAGGGCATATTCCTTCAATTGCGGAGGCTTGTCTCATAGCTATCTTTTTGCAGGAGACTATGCTGAGCGCGTGCCCCCTGCCCACCCTCCTGAGGTATAAAGGTTTTGCGCCCTGACTACAACAGGATGTGGGCCGCGCAGGAAGATGCACGATTTACACTCTGCATGATGTTTCCATCCTTCTCTTTGCTTTGAATACTTCCTTTCAGGCAGTAGTTGTGCAGCTGCGCCTGGATAGGAGGTATAGTTATTTCTGCGTACATTCCACCGTCAGCCGACTTCTACGCGGGGTGGTACGGTTGACGACGCTTTTTCTCTTGTTTGAGGATCTGAACGGTAGACTACTCGATCAATCCTAGGGGTCAGGTCCCTGCCGACCTGATCGACTTGCTGGGGATAGGTGTCCTAAATGCGGATGAGTTTATGCATCACTGCCCGAGAACCGCGTCATTTTCCTGTCTCGATATATCTTTGTCCTCTCCAGGAGCACAAGCTGATTTTGGCTTGGGGGTAGTCGATGACCTCCATGGTAGTGATCACTTCCGATTTAAATATCATTTTCTGGGCCGCTGCCGCTTGAGAGGCCGCCCCAGTGGTGCTTGGCGCGGGTGCGGTGGTCCGTATTTCAGGGAATGACTGATTTCTCTTACAGTCGACGAGTTTAGGTCAGTGGATGAGGCCGTTAAGTTCTCCGGCAACGTCATCGCCGTAGGCCTAACTACTATTCCTAGAACGTCTGGCCGTTTGGCACTCCGACCGCTTCCGTGATGGTCAGTCGAGTGTGAGGCGGCCCTCAAACAGGAGCATTATGCCTACATGCGCTATAGGCACCCCCCGACCGATTTCGCTGTCATTGAATTTCGTCGATCTAGGGCTAGGTTCCGGTATATTTCTAAGCATCATATATATCTTCACTTAACGGGAAGACTCATCTAGCAGAGATGTGGAAGTGAGTCAAAAGGATTCGAGGCAAGTTCTTGCAGCACTCCCCCTCTCGTTCTCCAGGATAAGGTAACCACAATCTCGGACCCTGCGACCGCTTTCTCCGCATTCTCTAGCCGGGATGCTGCTCCCACAACATTCAATGCGCGTTGTCATGTCGCGGAAGGCCGCCGACTGGATTTTACTTCCAGAGGCGAAGAACGCTTCAAAGACTGGTTTACTTTGAGTGAGTTGTATTCCGCTCTCTCTTCGTGCGCGAACACCGACCCTCGTCCGGCCGATGTCCCGTACGCCATGATACGACACCTGTGTGAGCCAGGCGTGGCCTTTCTGTTAGATTTCAACATGATCTGGGTAGAAAGTATCCTCCCAGATTCCCGGCGAATCGCTACTGTACTCGCTTTTCGCAAACCGGGGAGAGATTACTCAACTCCGGCCCGTTTCCGCCCAATCTCTCTAACCTCCTGCGTGTGCAAGTTGATGGAGAAAATGGTAAATGTTAGATTGTTGTTTTTTTTCTGGACCGTGGAGGCCACCTGTTTTCCGCACAGTGCGGCTTCCACAAGTTTCCCACCGTAAGGGGCGCGGCGATTTGCCTTCCTGGCCGCCGTGCTGACGGGACTCACCGCCCCGTCCGGCCCCAGCTTAGCCTCTTCTCCTTCTTTCAGACAGCCTGTATTTCATCCCCTACTTCCTCACTTCCCCCACAACTTTCTCTGGTCAACCTCTAATTTGACAGGGTAGATGCTGACCTTCACAGCCAACTATCCCGGATCGGGGCTGGGGGTGTTGGGGACAATGTTCCCTAACCCCTGAGCTCCGGTCCGGGATGGTGGGTTTTTAACAACCTGCTTTATCCCCACCCATACCTTCCTCACATCCCCTTTCCTTACGGGCGACAATAACTCTTGACTGAAGTTGCGTAGCCCTTAAACAATCAATCAATCAATCCACAAGTTCCACTCTACGTCGGATGCTCTGCCCCGCGAGGCCTTCCATCGTAGACAGCACTACCACACGGGTGTTTTCCGATCTGGAGAAGGCATATGATACCGGGTGGCGATACGGCATCATGGAGACTCTCCACTCTATGGGGGCGATGGGACGCCCCCAATTTTTATATCTGCATTTTTGCGAGATCGTCGATTCCACGTCCGGGTGGGGAGAGCACTCCGGCCCACTGGAGCAGGAAGAGGGTGTTCCGCAGGGAAGTCTCAGTGTCTCTCTTTTATTCCTGAGCATCAACGGCAGCACCGAGTGGAAGATGTTCTCGCTACGATCTCTTGGCGCGGTCCAGATGTTAACTCTGGAGTGTAGAATCCAACAGGCATTGAACCTCGTCTCTCGCTATGCCGAAGCGCACAAGCTTCGGTTTTCTTTGGCCAAGACTAAGGTGGTGCTCTTCTGCCGCCATCCACAGCTCCACCCTGACCCAGACTTGTTTTTAAATGGGGTTGGCCTGTAAGTGGTGGACTCTAACCGTTTCCTTGGTCTTATACCGGCCTTCGCCTGGCGACCGGTGCCTTCCCCACCTCCTCCATTGAGAGCATACTTGTCGATACTGGGGAGATACCACTCGCTCTGCGGCGTGCAGAGTGCATTATTCGCCTATACGCTCGAGCCCGGCGCCTCCCTCAGTCGCCAACAGCTCTCACTGCATCTGCAGCTTATCTCGACGGTGCCTATGCCGCCGAGAGACGCCAGTCATACCCTAAGCCGTTTGAGTTTAAGGCTAGGAAACTCCTTGGAGAGCTCGGTATAGATGTCGGGCAGGTGGCGCCCCTGCTTCTACCCAGGATGCCACCCTGGATGGTACCAACTTTGACTATTTGTCGCCACGCCTCTGCTCCCAAAGCTTTTACAGCGCCGGGAGTATTGCGTTCGACCTTTTTGGAGCACACTTTGTGTCACGCTGGAACCGTGACTGTGTATAGGGATGGTTCCAAGTCCCAATAGGGGGTCGGTTTCCACGCCGTATCCCCTCCTTTTGAAGTCAGCGGGGCTCTGCCAAGCGCTGCGTCTGTCTTGACGGCCGAGCTGATTGTAATACACCACTCGGTACGGGAGATAACGCGATGTGCCCGGTTTGGAGAACGGATTGTGATTTATACAACTCACGAAGAGTCCTGAGTGCTTTGGGGGCATTGGACTCTCCGCATTTCCTGGTTCGCGATATCCGTGACGCTACGGTTTTGGCGAGCTGGGAGGATCTCAGATTATCTTCTGCTGGGTTCTTAGACATGTATGAATTGCGGGGAATGAGGGCGCCAAATAGTCCGCGAGGACTGGGCGCCCAGGCGAGCGTTTCGCTCTTCCTCACACTGATTTCATGGCAGGAATACGGACTGCCCTCCGGGCAGCTTGGAAAAATATGGGAGACGTCAAGGGGAACTTAAAGTTACGGGCCATTGCGCCTCGACTTTTCTCATGGACCTACCTCTCATTACGCGACTGTTCCCATGGACCTACCCCCCCCCCCCCCAATGCAGCGACAGCTTCAGGTTTCTTTCTGTCGTCTCCGAATTGGATACACTCGCGGGACGCACCGCCATTTGATGGAACGCTCGACTGCGTCGTCCCACAGACTTCGGCACATTCTCGTTGAATGTCCCAGTCTGGGTGATCTTCGCGTACGTTACATGTCCCGGTACCAGGACGAGTGGGGTCGCTACCACTTGTCCCTTGTACTCGGGACTGGTTCGTACACATAGACTTGCGGACTATATGACTTTTTGGAGGAAGTTTGCCTCCTCCACTTTATTTGACTGTTTGTTGTACCTCGCATGTTTATGCGCTGGGGGAGGGGGGAGGCCGGCCTACCCCCGACTACGGATCGCGCTTCCTTCTCGTTTTCTTTTTGCTTTCTTTGTTTTTTTTAGCCTGTGCTTAGCTTTTCCTTTTTTTTCCTCTTTTATTTGGTTTTTATCTATGCTAGTAGTAGGCTGTGATCTGATTACGGCGACATTTGCCCAATTGGTGGTCGCCAGATGGGCTGTCAAAAAAAAAATCCAATTGCATTGAATGTGTTATGTTCCTATGATGCCTTCCAAATATCACAGATTGGTACTAATTGGTCATTAATTGGTACAAATGTCTTTCTTATTATCATTAATTGGTGCAAATTCCCTTTTCAAATACATATTACAAAAGGTTACAAATGCCTTTCCAAATATCACTAATTGGTACAAATAGAAGTTTGCCATGCTTTTTTTTAAGCTTTGTGAATACATTAAGGACTTTACTGGAAAGAATTACTATACAACTATATTACCTGCTCCCAAACACTATAGAACATGATGCGGTAAAAGGTGACATATTGATTGGTTTAAGGTGCATTCCACCTCTGCATTTTGCCTTTTACTACATCTGTATGCTCTGTAGTGCTTTGAGCTCATATGGGGGTATAGCTTCATTTTTTTTTGCATATGCCTTAATTGGATAAAAGGTGAGTAGATAATATGGGGGGTCCTTACAGATGACCCCATTCTTAATGGGAGAGATGATTGAAGAAAAATAATTCCATGTGGCCAAAAATTAAACATCTCTCTTGAGTGTGCATGTGTAACCTCTGAAGAGGGTGCTTGTGAGGACCCCTCAAGTTAAGGTTATATATCAAGTTCAGAAGTGAACCTTCCTCAATGGGAAAATTGAATTAATCACTTGTGGTGTTTTTGTTTTTTTTTACTACTAAGTTGCATTACTCAATCCCTCTATTACTGGTGATTTGCAGGTTAACATTGGATCTGGACCAAGGTGCTGTAATATACAGCATGAATTGATAATACAATAATTTCCATAATGTTTGCAGGTACCCGAGTTGGATGATACTTGGGACATGATTATGGAGAGAGGATTGAAGAAAAACGTAATCCTTGTGCCTGGAAAAGCTTTTTTCACCAAACCTAACACTCCTTCAAATTACTTGAGAGCGGCATTCTCCTTGGCTACACCCGAAAAGATGGAGATCGTGAGTTCAGAATTTAGAATTTCTCGGGCTGCAGCATGTGAGGAATGCATTTGATTGCAAAAAATGTCAGAGGGATGAGCAAATGCAATTTCAAAGTAATTTTGAATTTAATAATAGTTCTATCTCGAGGGAACACTATAAGAAATATAGAAAAAAAACATAAAAACAGGAGATTTCCTGTAAATTGTTACAAATTGTATTCAGGAAAAGAAAAAAAAAGTTGTGTACCTACCAAAGCAATGTATTCTCATGAGAATTTACCCACAAATAGTGATATATACAGTATAGTTGCAAAATCATTTGTAATGGTCACCATATGCCTTCACGACCTTCTCCATGCGAGACCTGAAATGATTGCATTCCCTGGTTAGTGAGTCCTTCTCACTGAATGGCATTACCTCCACAATGCGGGCCCTCAGAGATCCTCAAGTGTTGTGAGTATGCTTGTTGACATCCTTCTCAACAACGCCCTTGACGAAATAATTCTGGGGGTTGCAATCGTGTTAGCTAGGGGCCACAAGTCTGAGAACCAGTAGTGCAGGACGTTTTTGAACAACCACACCGGTGTCTTACTTGCCTTGTGTGTAGGAGCAGAGTCCTGCTGGAAACCGTAAGAGGTCTTTCCAAAACTCGCCTACGACTAGTCTCCAGCACCTCAATGTAAACGTCCGCATTGACATTGAGGGCGCAGAGGAAGGTGTGACAATGCCCAGAACCATCAAAGGCAAGAAATTGGCGGTGCATAACTTTAGGCACTTCCGATGGTACTTCAACAGCAAGCGATCATTTTGCCTGTTCACTTTCCCCTCGTGGACGAATTTTTTCTCCATCGTGCTTGACTTCGTTGGTGAGTGTTTGTGCTTTCACTTTACAGCTTTTCTTGGTAGCCTGTGGGAGAAGCTGGCGCTTTTTCAGCAGGTACGATTAGTAACCCCGGTTCTGGTGCACTGCTTTCTGGATGGTTGCTTTACTCACACCCATCTTCTTGGCAGGTTTGCTCATGGATTGACCAGGGTCCTCGCATATCTGCCTGACACTGGCGACGAATTCTTCGATCCTGGTGGTATCAGAGCGACGCTTGTGATACTGTCGTTCGGCATTAACTTCGTTCTTATTCTCAGCCTCGTCATACTTCCATTTCACTTTGTAAATGCGATTCCTCGGATCGTTAAAAAATTTGCAATGTCTTTCATGCTTCTTCCAGAGCGAAAGGCCACAAGTATCTTTTTTTTCAGCTGGATTTCTCAGAAGAAACTCTGTATGCTGTTACCCTCTGAAAGCTAAACTCTTACTCAACGTGTCCAAGGTCAAGTAACATGCATTGGTGCAGTCATTAGCCATTAGGCACACTTTCAATTCTTTTATTTACCTGAAACACACTACTTTGTAACACAGGTTCTCCACTCAAACCCAACAGCACTCAGGAATGATGCTACAGTGAGTGGTCTTTAGAGGTCTCCTAGGAGAATATATTAAATTTTGATTTTAAGGTTAGGATAATACCTTCAGATACACACAGAGAAAGAAACCTCTCCTGTCTGGGTAGTTCATCATGGCTGGGGGCAACTTAAGTAAACTCCCTCTTATCGGATGACCTCAGCTTTTCATTAACAGCCCGCATTTCTCGTAGTGTCATTACGGTGCCAGTAGTGACAGTATCCCACTCCTTGCACCTGGCCCTCCTCCTGCATTACTGAATTATGTCGTGTTAGGCTATGAATCAGTGCCGGAATGACTGGTAAAAGATAAAAAAAACCTGCTTGGGTTGTTAGGAACTTTATTCACTAATTTTGAGAAATCCTGGCTTTCATCCATAGTCCGAGTGTAGTTACAAAGGATGAGTGGAATCTCCCACCTTTATATGTATAATATTCAAAACAAACCAGAATTTTAAAAATTGACAGTACTTTCAAATTTTAGGCTGCCAATTTCAATGAACTCCGTTTTCCTGGAGAACGGATCACTTTGTGTCTCTCCAAGTTTTACCTGTTTTATTAGTATGAAACCCAGAAGGCAAACCTTCTTCTTCTTTTTTAATTCGTAGTGAACGCGCCAACTATTAGTCAGTTTGTCAAAGCTAGACATGATTGATTACTAGTGGAAACGTAAGAAATTGTGTGTATCAGGCTGGCCGATAAAAATTTGTGTTTAATCTTGGCCAGTGACCAGAACCGGAACATTGCCAGGGCGACCTGTGTGTAATGTGAGAGGGATGTTTCTTCTAGGTTGATATCCCGTTGAATGGCTTTGAAGAGGTGATTTAAACTCGGGATTGGATTCTACGCTGTGTTGTGTGTGTGTGGATTGTTTTGTGGGTAATGGTGGCCTTATTATGGGGAGGTTGGATATTTCTTGGGCTATCTCTAATATGTTCTTGGATAAAAGAGGCCAAGGTATGGGAAACTTATATGGAAGGTAATGGTGTGGGGTAGAAATTATAAAAGAGGCGAAAATGGGCTATTTGGTGAAGGAAGCAGGAGTATGGGAAAACTGTTAAAAGAAGCAAGGCTATGTGAAAACGTGGAGGAGGCTGGAATGGGGTAAGTGGTAAAAGAGGCGAAAAAATGGGAAACCCTGTAGAGAAGGCTGGAATGGGGTAACTGGTAAAGGAGGCAAAAATGGGAAACCCTGTAAAGGAGGAAAAAATGGGAAACCCTGTAAAGGAGGCAACTATGGGAAAGGCATACTCTTTGCTCTACTAGATATTGAATATCTTGAAAAACACAGGGGGTTTTTAAATTTAAGAGCCCATCTGGTGACTGCCTACTAGGGCAAAAGTGAAAAACACTGAAGCGGTGGCAAAGTCCCTACTGAAATCATGGTGGGTTGCATCAACTCTCATCGACTTTGACTTCTTATATTGAAAAAAATAAAAAACAATCACAGCTTAGATTTACTGTCATTCCCCAATTGATTTGGAAGCTTTTGACCTCGTTACTTCAACTGCCTTTCCTATCTACTGTCATCTTTGCCCAAATCCCTGTCACTTTAAGCCGCTAACACAGAACCCATTTATCATCACTTTTACACCACTTTTCCCCTTTCCCATCCGCACTCCATCGATAACGATATTAAACATCCACATCGTCATCACACGCCCTTCCTTCCCACCTCTACATATATCCCCCGCCAGGGATGTCAGGTGTAACATGGCAACCATTCTCTAGCTAACAGTAGGATTGCTGCCCCTCCAGCCCTAAGGCTTACAGGTGGATTTGCGGCTATATATCATTCACCCATTTTCACTTCCATCCTATCTTCTTTTTTTTTACAGATCTCACAAACTAACTGGCGGACTTGCCCTCGTCGGTTTTGCTTCTTAGTTTGAATTAACTAACAATCCACTTAAACAACTCACTCCAGCCAAATTTCCCCTTAGTTCAAACATAAATTTTCACATCATTCAACAGTTCCTCCTTTCATTCTTAGAGCTACCATACTGCTTCCCTCTAGATTCACCCCCCAGAATACACCACATTTCTTACCCCTCGCTTTCCTAACCAGCTCTCTCTCTTTCTCCGTGCATGTACTTCTTCCCAACACCTCCCTATGCAGCCTAAACTCACCTTGCTTATTACCTCACATATCCTCCTCTTACAACCAATCTGAATTGTCCCATACGCCCTGCCTTAACGTCGCGAACTCATCCTTGTTCGTTCCTTCTTCCCGACCGCGTCCTACCCGCTTTTCTTCCCTTTCTCACTAATCACCCAAGCGGTCGGAGGGACCAGAGATGCCATCTGCTTCTGGGGAGTTATAAACAACAACAGCTAGTGTGTGTTTCGTGGCATCTCAGTCTTACCCACTTCTTCACAGGGCATGAAGTCTTTAGCAGAGCTGATTCGCGAGGAGATCGCGCTAAAGCAAAGGCGCTAGGTAGGCACCGCTTCCTATCGGTGTCAGCAATGGAGAAGTAGAGCCCGGATTCTACTCGTTCGAAGTGAGGAGCTGGCTGGGGCTTACCAGGTTCTCTGGTCCGTAACCCCGATCGGCAAAGCCTTGAAATCGCACTTCGAGCATCTGTATACGAGTTATGGTATTTCGGTCTTCTCGCTTCGTGTTTTAATTGTGTGTTTTTGTTTGTTTAAATTTTTGATTGGTTTTCTGGCGTTTCTTTCCCCCTCACTTAGCGCCCTTCTTCGCTGGTTGTGGATCTGCGTTATCGAGGAATGGGTTTGATTGGTTTCACTATCCGCTCTATTGCGTGCCCTCCCGTCCCCACTGCCAGCAGGTAGATCTGAGTATATTTTCCACCAATTTTCACTCTTCACAGATCTCACACTTTCTACGTGGTTTGACCTCGTTGGTTTTCGCTTTAAATTAGTAAAAAAAAATATCCTTGATAGTGCTATTTCCTAGGCGAGTGGACACACCACCTGTCCACGTCAAAACAAACCCGCGCAACATCAGGTATGGCTAGTTTCCGACTTGGAAAGTGAAACAGAGAGATGTTTTGTAATGACTTGAAACGAGTAATGGGTGGAATCGCGAATGAATATCGATCGATGGTTGAAAATGTCTGAATGGCGAATTGGTGACAGGAGATGAGATAACCAGAGCTTTTGGATTTACCTGGAGAGTGGTTGGGTTCTGTGTTGAAAGAAACTTGTGAGTGGCAAACACTTTGGGTACGGAAAAGGAGAAGAGAAAGAGCTAAGATTATGATTGAGGTGAACCTAGTAAAAAGAAATTTGATGTGAAAGGTGTAATATATGAGTATGTGACTATCTAATCACATGATTGTGCTTTGTAAGAATAAACTGGTTTGTGCATGGATGAGAAAAAGAGGGAAGAAGGTTAGTGAAAGAGGAGAGTATGTGAGAATGCTTGAGAGTAGAAGAGAGGAAATAAGTGCGATCATGGAAATGAGGGAAAAATGCAACAAATTTGAAAAGTGGTAGTAAGTAGGTCAATGGTTGTATATCGGGTTGCAGGAACTGGAAAGAGGAAGCAAAATGCTGAATGGTGGAAGGACTAGGTGAAACGTGAAGTAGAGAGCAAAAAGGAGGTGTAGATGCAAATGCTTAGAAGTACAGATGAGAATGGCACGGTGATACTATTGAATGCATACAAGATGAAAAGTAAAGTGAAACAAGTGATTTAATTAGTAGGAAATTAATTTTAAACTAGAATTGTCACGCTGCCCAATCTAACAAATTGTCGTGGCAGCGAAATTTGAAAAGAAAATCTAAAAATAAGAGTAGAAAATGGAGAAAAAACACGAAAGCAAAGACGAAGCCTGATATAAGAGAGGACACATAATTTACATGAACTTAATAATAGCGGACGGACCAATAAACAAAACGCGCTCCAACCATGGTAACCAGACCGTGACAAAAAGTTTAAAAGTGATGAGGGAGAAAAAGAACCGTCTGCTAAAACAGAACATAGACGAAAAGTTATCGGCGCTGAAGGAAGGTTAGGAAAGAGCAAGGTCCGAAGGTTAATGAGAAGCGGGGGTGAGGCATTTAAGAAGCAGTTGAGAGATAGAAATCACAGGAAAGCCACGACGGTTCTCGCCCGATACTATGTCCATATAAACTAGGGTGCTCACACCCGTGCCTGCCATGGCATTTGAGTGTGCCCGCTGGTTTATTTTGGAATAGCCGGACTAAATGAAAATTTAACTGGCAATATAAAAATTACTAGAAATGAAACTTTGCATGTGAGCAGGCGCTCACATACATGTTTAAAACATGTCTGAAACTATTGCTTTGCTCCGCCAATTTCTGTGTCGCTTAAAACGACAATTCTATTTCAACAGATATAATGAATCGAGTTTGCTGATTGGGTGTTTTGTGAAAATACAACCAATCATAAGGCATTTTAGAAACGACTCGCTAGTCTTTCTGACTTTTCGAATTTTTATTGATTTTATAAAGATTGGGCGGGTCGATATTTAGTTCCGCGTTTGACCCGTCCGTGTGATTTTGTGTGTGGATGCTAATTTGAAATGTCTTCTTTTTTTTTTAGTCGTTTATTACGTAATTTGACGTTTTCACATTTAGTATTAAAAGTTTAGCATCATGTCGCCCTTTCACCCGTCCGTGTGATCTTGTGTGGATGCGAATTTGAAATTTGTCTATTTTTTATTCGTTCTTTACGTAATTTGACGTTTTCACATTTAGTATTAATAATTTAGCATCATATCAACCGACAGCGAGTCCGATTTTGATGTTTCAAGTGGTGAAAATTCAGCCTCTGATATGAGTGGCAAACTATTTTTAAAAAATTTACATCATTTTATTTTATTTTTATTCACAGGGCTTTATAATGGCGACACGAACCAGTGATAAGACTATAAGGACTTATAATTTTTAAAGTGAATGGGAAGATATTTACTTTTTCTCAAACATAAATTCTAAATGTGTATGCTTAATATGCCAATCTACTCTAGCTGTTGCCAAAAAATATAATGTTGAAAGGCATTTTAAAGCTAATCATAATCATTATGAAACAATATACCCAGTTAATAGTGAACTAGGCAGGGCAAAAATAAGAGAATTGAAATTCCAACTTACCAGCCAACAATTGGCTTTTACAAAGAAAATTGAGAAATCAAAAGCAGCTACCATTGCATCTTTCCGAATGTGTCACAGTTTAACGAAGCACATGAAACCTTTTGATGATGGTGCCTTTGTAAAAGAAGCATTCTTGGATGCAGCAGATTCATTGTTTGATCAGTTTAAAAACATCTGAAATAATCTCTGCTATTAAAGACATGCAACTTTCCATGCCCACTGTTACACGACGAACAGAAGAGATGGGTAAAGATTTAAAAATGCAGTTAAAGAGAGACAGATGAGTGCATTTCCTTTTCAACAAATGCTACTGATACTGCGCAATTATGTGTATTTTCATAAGAATGGTATTTAAAAACATGACTGCTAAGGAGGAGTTACTCAATATCATACCATTGAAGGGGAAGACTGGGACAAGACATCTTCAAAGCATTTAAAGAGTTTACTATTGAGAATGAAATCCTCACTGAAAAACTTGTAACCATTACCACGGATGGAGCTCCGTCAATGATTGGTTGCAATTTAGAGTTCGGTTAGTCTTTGTAAGAATGACAGATTTTCCAAACTTCCTTCATTTTCCTTGCATAATTCACCAAGAGGTACTCTGTAGTAAAAGCTTGAACATGGAAAACGTTATGGATATTGCATATAAAATTGTAAATTCTATCCGTGCTAAAAGTTTACAAAGACGTCTCTTTAAGAATCAATTACAAGAAAGCAATTCTGAATATACAGATCTTTTATTGCACACTAATATAAGATGGCTCAGCAGTTGCTTATTTCTACAAAGATTTAGGGATTTACTGACTGAAATCAAAGAGTTTCTGGCTGTAGGAGGTGATAATTATAATCAGTTGGAAAAAAGTTTGGTTATTTGATTCAGCTTTCCTAACTGATATTACTGCTAAATTGAGCGAACTCAATGTTGAACTCCAAGGCAAAGATAAAAAACATTGCTCAAATGATTAGTGTTATAAAGCTTTCTAGCATTCTCTAAAACTATATTTGTCACAAATTCAACGTTCGGAACTGAAACACTTTCCTAATATGTTGTCAGAGCTACTTAACCAAGAAAATAATTTTGAGCATTTTAACAAAGACCGTTATGCAAAAGAGATAGAGAATCTCGTTCAACAATTTGACCAACGTTTCATAGACTTTGAAAAATTAAAACCTGTTTTGGAATTTGTGGTTTCCATTTGAAGAAAAAGTTGATATTGAGGAAATTGCAACAAAAATATCAGCATTATTTAAATTGGATATAGCTAACCTAGAATGAGAAGTTTTATTCCTTCAAAATGATCTGGAAATTAAAACAAGGGCACTCAGTACCAGTTTTTAGAGCTCATTTGCTGAAGAAAAATATCCTCTGCTGAGAAAATGTGCTCTGTACTTGACATCGAATTTTGGTTCCACATACCTGTGTGAATCAGCATTTTCCAACATGAAGATGCTTAAATCAAAGTACCGGACTGTTTTGACAGTTGAGCACCTTGATGACTGTTTAAGACACAGTTACCAATTACACGCCAAATTTCAAAACCCTTGCTGAATTAAAGCAGCATATGCCATCAACTAGCAATTAAATGTGAGTATTATCTTCTATCACTTGTATTTACTTTTAATTCATAAATTTGGGAAAAATTGGGGTGTTTGTGCCCGCCAAAGATAATTGTTAGCAAAATTTGCCCTAAGGTCTCCGAAGTCTGAGCACCCCTGATATAAACCAGCATTTCTAAAATCGGCCACACCAGTAATTTACCAACTGTTATAAGGTTCCATCACTAGAATTGTCAGGTGTTCGACCGAAATGGGAAGAACCTATACTTGACTATTAACAGGAGGTTCAATAGGATAGGATAAGAACTGTAGTTCTATTCAAAAAATATTTTCGTAAGTGAGTAGATAATTCCATCTTCAACCTGACATATTTGGACTCCAAGTGATTAAAAAGCTGGACCCAACTGATTAGCCTTCAAGAAAGGAACTGGAATCGACCATTTCCTGCATTAAAATCATTTAGTCCAACTTTCCTGCCGCCACCTACACTCTGGTTGGGAGGCTCACTGAGGAACCATTGCTAATGCATTATTTCCCGCAACCAGTTCTCCTACGTACTACTGCAAGAAGTTGTGGCTCATGTTTCATTACCCGAATATTATACCATTCGCTCTATCTACATATACGAGTGGTCTTTAAAAAGTTCGTATGAAGAAAAAATGAAATAAAATCAAAACAAAATATAAATTTTATTCTTCAACATAAGCTCCATTGAGGTCAAAACACTTTTGCAAGCAATGATAGCATCCATTTAAACCATTTCTCTAAAACTGAGGAGTCTGAGAATTAAACCAAGTTAAAGCATTGATGGTTTTTCGCCCTTCCGAGAAAGTTGCATCACACCTTCGGCATCCTCCCAAAGAGTGGTCATCATTACCTTTCCTCCTGATCCTTCAGGGTGCTTTGGGTCCTCTTCCACCTCCTAGAAACCATTGTTTAGACTGCTTTTTGTCTTCCGGATATGTTGGTAAATCCAAGTCTCACCCCCGGTACAGTTCCTTGCAAAAAATCCTCGGGATCTTCATCCCACTTATTCAAAATTTACAGAGACAGAGGAGCTCACTTCTCCAGCAGATCGCGCAACAATTTGGGCACCGATAGATTAGAAAGCTTACTGAACTTCAGTATTTAGGTCAAGATGGGATAAACTGAATCTGCTGATATATTCAATGTGTCTGCTATGATTTCCACTCTTAGTCGACGATCCTCTTAAATTAGTGCCTGCATACGATTGACATTTTCCTCCCTTACTGATGTTGATGTTTTTATCGAATTGATTAAAAATATAAAAATATTCTTGGAGGATAAATATATAATGTAAATTAATGAGAAGGTATCCTTAAGGATAGAGATACCCGAGAATGATAGAAATATTTTCAATGATTGAACCTTTGTTATGGACTTGGGTACGCATATGGATGGTGCTTTAACCATGTAAATGTTTGGAGATTTAAGAGGCTAAGCAAATTATAATTTAGTTTGGATCGACCTTGGGCGATTTGAATAAGGGACACTGGGCGAGAAAAGTTATAGTAGGCTTGTAAGACTTTAAAATAGCAATTTGGTGGGAATTGAATTTTTTTAGCAAATAGAGTAGTAGTATCCAAATTTATAAAGTTATCTAGCACTTCAACTCTATGGAGACGGATCTTTTAATGGTGGATCCGGATCGTGGCGCAGTAATGAGAATGTTTTTCAGGGAAGCTATGTAGCTAGGAAAAGTATTGTCAGATTGAAGTTGTAGGATTTATTAAAGGGAGTGAAATCCACTACAATACTCCGTCCCCACTGGGATGAATTGCGCGCCTTAAAAAAATTATATACATACAAAAATTTACATGGAATTTTTTTTATACACAAAGACTCATTCCAAGAAACGAACCGGGTTAGAATACACCCGCCAGAGCAAATATAATGCTGTTGACATGGGTGACGGAAAGGGGCAGTGAAAAAAGAAAGCGGGTAGGGGCGTTGAAAACGCCTTCTTGCGTCGCTATATCATCGTTGGTGAGCAACGTATCGACTGCACCATCCTGGGTCTCAAAAAAAAGATTAATTCAAACGAAACCTTTAAACCGCTCGCTTGCGTTTCTCAGCACGCTGCACACTATCCTCCTAGAAGCGGAACGTATTTTGAAGAGATGAAGACAAACGCAGCTTGGAAACTTTATCCAAGGCGTAAATTTCCGCACCTTGGTATGGGCACCATTGTTGATTGAAGGGGTGATAAAAAGAAAACTAAAGTCGTAGGAGGGGAACACTTTCTTGCGTCGCCGGATCACCGTTGATGAGCGTGGTATCGTCTGCGCCAGCTTGAGTTTGCAATACTCATTCAAGCGGAGCTTTTAAAGCGCTCGCTTTCACTTATCGGCACGCTACCATGCCGTGTTGCTCACCACGAGCTTATGGATGCAAGTTGTTGGCTGCGCCATTTTTAATAGGCGAGGCATTTAGAAACAAAGCTGGTGCGATCGAAGATCATGCTTGGCTAGTTGTCTTAAACTGACGTTTGAAGAGGTAAAGATGTTTTGAAGCTAACTACTTTCGTGACTGCCGACGAGAGTTTCTGCAAAACAAGAAGAGGCATTTGGGAAGTAGAAGATTTAAGATAAGTTACCGGTGGGTTGCTGCCCAATCCAAGTGGATTCTATATGGCCGCTAGGGTGAAACGAGAAATATCATCTATAAAAGGTGGAGGAGACCACCTTGTGACAAAAATTTAAAAAACGATGGGTTAAAAGATTCCTCCGCCAATATGAATCGAAGACGGGTGTGTTAAGGAATAGTTAAAAGGGTCGGGAAACAGGACAACTGGAGAATGGTAAAATGACTACAATCCAATAAAAGGTGGGCAACCGATTGGTCCCCACCGCAAAAACGACAGCAAGGGCTGATATAGGCATCACCCGAAACAAGATGGCCGTGAGTAAGTCTCGTGTGGCCAATGCAAACTCAGCAAAGGGCCACCTCCAACGACCGCATTCTATAACGACTCGAGGGCCAAGAGCGAATAGAATTTTTTATTTTGTATAGTTTGGATGATGAACAGTCATCTCATTAATTCTGCCACAGTTGAAAAATATACTTTCTTATTGAAGGAAAGTAGTCCCTAAAGGGCAGAGCCCTGTTCTCCGAGGACACAGAATGTGCTGAGCGGGCCAGCCGATCAGCCCTCTAGTTGCCCAGGGACCCAGCAAAAAAATAATTATATCGGTATGCATTTTGGATCAGCCAGTTGCAAATTTCTGTGACCAGGGCATGGGACGCATTAAAAGATCTAATTGACTGTAAGACACTCCTTGAGTCGGAAAAAAATGACAAAATCACTAAAAGGTAAAATTTGGATGAGTCTAAAGGCTAAAAGGATTGCTGAAAGTTCAGCGGTAAAAATGGATGCTTCTAGTGGCAAAGATAGAGTTAAGAATTCTCCTCCTGGGTAGATGGCTGCGGTGCCCACGCCACTGTCCGACTTAGAGCCATCCGTGTATAGTGGGCAGCATTGTTTATGGGAGATCGAATGCTCTAAGAACAGGCTTTTGATGATGCGAGGGTCCATGGAGGACTTCTCCAGGCTCCACATGTTGGTACATACTGTAGGGAGAGGAGCACGCCACATAGGGGTCAGTAAGGATGGAAAGGTAAGGACCCTTGGAGCACTCAGGTTAGAGAGATGATCTATGCGAAGGTTCAAAGGGCGGTGTAAAGATGGCAACTTATCATATGCCGCCGTTGATTCGTCAGCATACATGCATCTGTCGACCTCTGATACAGGGGCTTGCTGTACTCGGCAGAGGTATCGCATGCAGATTTGAAGTCTATGGTAGGGCAAAGGGAGTACCCCACTCTTACAGTAAAGGTTGTTGACAGAAGAAGTACGGAAGGCTCCACTAGAAAGGCGAACTCCAAGGTTTCGAATGGGGTTCAGCATTTTAAGGGCTGAAGGGAAGGTCGATAAGTAAATTTGACAGCCATAATCCAATTTGGATTGAACGAGGGCTGTGTATAATGTCCACAATTTTTGTCGGTCACTGCCCCACGAAGTGTGTGAGAGGACTTTCAAAATGTCTAGAGCCCGCAGACAGCCTGTTCGAAGTCGGCGTAGGTGTGGTAACCAGGATAACTTTGGATCGAGAGTTACGACAAGGAACCGAAACTCGGAGACAAACTCTATATCTTCGCCTTGTAGGGAGATAGATGGCGGAACAAGAACCCCTCTGCCTTGGTGGAAATACATTGCTTTTGTTTTGGTCGTGGAAAAACGGAATCCCTTAAGTTGTGCTCTTTTGGATACAGCATCGACCGCCAGTTGTAGCCGACGCGCTGCCGATGGAAGGCGAGGTGAGGAACAGTATAGTGCTAAATCATCTACAAACAGAGTTGCTGATACACCTTCTGGGAGAGACGAAATAATATCATTGATGGCAATTATAAAACATAAGACACTTAAAACACTGCCCTGAGGAACTCCCCTCCTCTTGGGGTTCCAGGTCAGAGTATGCGTCTCCAACACGTACCTTGAAGGATCGAGATGCTAAAAAACTTTGAATAAATGAAGGTAAAAGGCCTCTTATCCCCCAGACGTATAACTGCTTCAAGATGCCGTATCTCCATGTGTCGTAGGCTTTCTCAATATCGAAAAATATGGCCAGGACTCGGTGCTTAAATGAGAAAGCTTTCCGGACTGATCCCTCGAAAAGTACTAGTAGGTCAAGGGTACTATGACCTTTGCGGAAGCCACATTGAAATGGAGAGAGAAGGTGATTGGCTTCTAGGAACCAGTTTAGCCAATCCAATATCATTTTTTCCACCAACTTACTCAAACAGCTGGTGAGAGCTATAGGGTGGTAGTGATCTGCATCCAACCCGTCCCTGCCCGGCTTGACAAAGGGAAGGATGATCTCAATGCGCCATGATGACAGGTAAAAACCCTTCACCCATATAAGGTTGTAAAAATCAAGCAGGAAGAGAGTAGAGTGTATATGTAGGTGCCGAATCATGTCGAAAAGGATCTCATCAAGGCCAGGGGTAGTTGATCTGCAAAGGGACAAAGCGCTTTGCAGCTCATAGATGCTGAATAGTGCGTTATACGGAAGGTTCGATTTTGTTGTGAAGTTGAGAGAATGAGAGTCTTCCTTTGATTTGTAAGATTAAAAAGCCTTATCGTAACGGCTGACACTGCTGACGGCGCGGAAATGGTCAGCAAAAGCATTGCTGACCACCAGGCCGTCATTCTCCAAGGAACCGTCTAAGTTGAGTGTGGGGGTATGATGATTAGCGTAATGGCCCCTGATCTTATTAATCCTCTTCCAGATCTTAGCAGTAGGTGTCATAGAGGAAATCGAGGAAACGTATCTGCGCCATGAATTTCGGCGAGCCTGACGAAGGGTTCTTTTGCGAAGCGCACGAGCTCGGTTTCGGTCGACCTTGTTGCACAAAGTTGGGTTCTTTCGGAATCGGGCATGGGCTAACTTGTAATTTTTGATAGCTGTTGCACACGTCGAGGTCCACCAGGGCGCGGTTGAGCGGCCCGTGACAGGTCGCCTCCGTGGTATAGTCTGTGTTGCTGCATTATAGATAGCCGATGTAAAGTATTCTGCTGCCGCGTCCACTCCATTGAAGGTCCCCAAAGATGCATTTGTGAAGGACGCCTCTTGGAAACCTTCCCAATCTGCATTACCTAAGTTCCACTTAAGGGGCATGGTTGTATGAAGGCTAACTTGAAGGGCCGATAAGACAATAGGGAAGTGGTCACTCCCATGGAGATCGTCAAGAATTGACCATCGAAATTCCGTGAAGCAATCAGGGGAACAAACAGACAGGTCAACACAGCTAAAAGAGTCCGTCTGGACATGATAAGAGGTAAAATCGCCTGTATTTAAAACACAAAGAAGGTCAGATAATAAAAGAGACTCTAAAACACTGCCTTTAGCATTTCGAGTGATGTCACCCCAGTATGGGTGACGGGCGTTAAAATCTCCTAGTAATACGAATGGGGAGGGCAACTGGTCTATAAGTTCTAAAAGGTCGGATCTTTACAATTATAAACAACGGGGTAGGTAAATAGAGCAAACAGTAAAAAGCTTAGTAAGAAAAACCCTTACAGCAACAGCTTGGAGGGTAGTATGTAGGGAGCTGCTTGAAACATGGTAGGATGAAGATACCATGATTGACACCCCTCCATGAGAGGGGCTTTCAGCAGGAGCAATGGAGTTGAAAGTGAGAAAACCGGGTACCGGTGGAAAGGGCCGTATACCCAGTTTATTCTCCTGGAGACAAATAACAGCGGGGTGGATAGTCGTCAAAAGAATTTTGAGTTCTTCCCACTTTGGAAGAACTCCTTGACAATTCCATTGTAAAATGGAAAATATTATGTGTGACGATTAGATACCACTGTGGATATCTTTTTCTCTTTTGAGGCCGATATTGTATTTGAGGTTCGTCCCAAAGAGCTTGGGAGACGGAGAGCTGATTTTGAGGAGCCTGCTTTTGCAGGGGGGTGTAAGATCCTAGATGGAGTAGTAACTGAGTTTTTTTTCGTGGGTTTTGGAGAACCGACCAAGGCCCTTGATTGTAATTCAGGCTCGCAACCTGGCGGAAAAGGAAGATCAAGAAGGGATTTTTGGCCGGTAGATCCGGATTCATGGGTCGAGGGTATTTTCGGTGTCTGAGGAGTTGGTCCAACCGCCGCAGTTGGTGATGTTGGAGTATCAACTGCTTACATCGGATCTTGGGTTGAAGGGTGAGCGGAACGAACAGGTGATCTGAGCGAGGTGTGTGGAGCTGGGTGTATTTCTGCCATCGTTTGGATCAGGATGGGGACTACGTCCTGTAAAGGGCGAGACGGACTTAAGAGCAGAGAATGTTCAACCATAGGGGAGGAGTCCATTGGAGATTCTTAGGGTTCGGCCGAGTCAGCTCCAGAGGCTGCCCGCTTATTGGTGGTCGATGACCCAGGTGAGGAATCCTTTCTCTTATCACTGGGCCTTGGGTCTCGTGTCCGGGTAGATGAACCTTCACTGGTCGATGTTGAGGATTCTTTCAAATAGCGTCTGATGTCTTCAAGCGTCTCACCCTGAGCGTCTCTCCCAGCTAGAGCTGCTGGAGAGAGGGGGGCTACATTGGTTATCTCGGTGTGAGAGCGATGCTTCGCCTGCATATTTTGAATATTTTCGACGCTGCGAGTAGATCTAGGGTGAAGTGCTTCAGGCTGGTCGGAACTCGCGCGTGATGGTCTGTTTCATCCAGCGTCACGTAAAACGTCAGAGAAGAGCCGGCCGAGTGGCGAGGTTTGTGCTCGAGCACGCTGGCGGGCCTCTCTTATATCTAGACGTAGGGAGTCGAGCAAAGCGAGAACTTCCTTTTCATATAAAAATATAGAGCAGAGTTTCGACGCAGCACTGTGGGTACCTCCACAGTTGGCACAGTATGGGCGTTTTGGTGCATTCGGGGCCATGATAGTCAGAGCTACAATTCACGCAGGAGCGAGGGTGCCGACAGGCTCGGCCAACATGTCCAAATTGATTGCAATTGAAGCAGCGTCTGGGTAGTTCGATGTAGGAACTTACCGGGACACGAAGGTACCCAGCTTTAATATACTGCGGTAGTTCTTGTCGTTAAAATGTTAAAATCAGTGTAGCGGTTGGAACTTTAGTGGAGCTTAATGTTTTAGTAACCCTGTGTACGTGTGTGACACGTTGGGTACTGAGCTTACTCTGAAGGCGTGTGGGGTCGTAGTCCTTTAGTTCGTTTGAACGGACGACACCTTTGACGAAATTCAGACGCGGATGGGGTGAGACAGTTATTGGAATTTCAGCTATCGAAGATAGATTTCGCACAAAGTTGTGTTGAGAGTAAGATGACACCTCGACTACGACATCACCACTTCCTCTTGACCAAATCCGGCGGGGTTCACCGCAGCGGGACTCAAAAGATTTATTGACGTCAAACACATCGACTTTTGCAAGTGGGATGTCAGATGATGAATTTATGACAAGAAAGCGAGGATAATCAAGATCTGGGTCCACTTCGTTAGAATAGGGGTCCAACGAGTGAGGGAAGGCTGAAAGGGGAGCTGAGGAACGTTTGGCACGAGAACCCTTACGAGAAGGGGAGGTTTTTGGTTTATAGCTAGCCATTGCAAAAAGAAAAAAACTTCTCATTCTCCCTTGGGGCTCCCCACCATGGAGGCCTACAAGGGCCCGGCACTACTGCAACTACACAATCAGTTACGTCCGGTATGTCCTCTTGGAGAATGAATACGGATCCACCACACCATCTTTATAACCCTAAGAGGCTGCCTGAGTTCTCCTATACGAAGGCGGTGGAGATGCCCAGCCTCTTTCACCTTAATGAAAGAACAATTCGGAATCAATCCATTAAACGAGCAGAGGTCGGGTATTGATAAGGACCACTAGATAGGTGAAGTAAGAGGGGGAAATAAAGGGCAGTGGAAGAGCGTAATAGAGGAGGAAAGAAAGAGGGGTATGTTAAAAGTCTTGTTAGGAGCACCATGGGTCCCCTAGGGGGCTCAGGGCTGACCCCCCTCGCCATGAGAAGGCCAGAGCCTCTCTGGGAACAACCCCTGAAGAAAAGATCCCAGAGAGGGGGGGGGGAGTAGAATTGACAGTACGGGATAGAAAATATTGGGTACATCTGGAGCATTTTCATTTATAGTGGAAGAAGTTGAGGACTGTTCGGGGTGCGCAGCGGTGATAAATGCAGAAGGAAAAAATGCCCCTCTGGTAATGAGGAATGGTCCCTAATATACCGTCTGTAACGGCGCCCGGGCTAAGTCACAACTAGCAAAAACATGGCAGAAGGGTGTCATTTCATTTTGCACAAAAGCAACACGTTTAACAGTCGCACTAGGTGCAGTTGAATGAACTTCAGCAATCGCGC
Organism: Ceratothoa steindachneri; assembly: GCA_963969495.1. Lineage (NCBI taxonomy): Eukaryota > Metazoa > Arthropoda > Malacostraca > Isopoda > Cymothoidae > Ceratothoa > Ceratothoa steindachneri. Next base: position 128,259,353 of record OZ018330.1, on the reverse strand, counting down.
CAACTAAGTTGTGAACGTAGGAAGCAAGATCTAGATATCGGTCAAGGCAAATCTTCCATTAGAAAAAACCCGAATCTCCACCGAGATGAGAGGCAGCTTGTCCTCTCACAGGATCTAAGATTCGTGGAGTGTAGAGTAGCCTTGATTTGCCTATACATACGTCCAATGTGGCCAACTTACTTTGTACATGTTAGCTTGTGGTCCGCAAACAACACGAGTTAACTAGAATAAGTGCTTGCCACTGCTGCGATTCGAATTAACTTCCGATATTGGTCATGATTGTTGATGGGCACTAAAACGTGAAATCCAACCCGCAATTAAAGCTAAAGTAACAGTGGAAACTCGAATCTCTTAAAAAAGGCCGTTTCTCTTGCCAACGAGTAAAACAATCTATTATTGTCAGAAAATTAGTTTATCTTAATAAAAGGGGAATGACTAAGCAGATCGAGGTTAATGACGTTAAAACTCGACGATTGTAGAGGAAAAGGCACGTGAGTTGTCTTTATGTTGCAGATAGAGAAGGGTAGGCAAAAGGGGTAAATAAAAAATAATGACGTAAACGAGTTGCGAACAGCTTCCCACGTCGCTGGACCACTGCTGGCGAGCAACGAATCTACTCCACCATCCTGAGTCTTAAAAAGACTCATTCAAGCGAAGCTTTTAACCTGCTCGCCCGCTACACACACACACACACACACACACACACACACACTCCTAGAAGCGGAGCGTATTTTGAAGAATTGAAAATCCGTTTGGAAATGTTAGCCAAGTGCAAACGCTCCCCCTCTCAGGTTTAGGCACCATTGTAGATAGAGAGGAGTAGGAAAAGGGTCAAAGAAAAAATGACCACACTTGACCACACAAAAAGAGGTGAAATGAGCTTTCGAGTAGCTCGAACAATACGATGACAGAGACATGAATTTGGTGGAAAACTTGCCGACGGTAAGAAAGAGGAACGATGACAGTGAGTTAAGGAAAAATCGCCCTGGGTTCGCCTGGACAAACTGTCAGAGTTCGAGTTCGCAAGTGGCAAAATAAAATCTAAATTACGCGAATGCGCTGAAGAATTGCAACGAACAGAGTGCACCAACTCATATTGTGGTCTGTGGGAACAGTAAAATCGCGCACTGCCAATTACCGGAGGAAGTGCCTGATAGGCAGATAAACACCGAGCAGTTCGCTCATTGCAAGAGAGGTTTTGTTCTCACATGGGAATAAGCCATCGCACTGGAAAAATATTGTCTAAGAAGCAGCTTCTGTAATTAGAAATAACAACAAGGAGTAACAACAAGGAAAGAAGGTACCCTATATATGGAAAAATATCCAAGACAAATTATAACTGCTCTGTTTCAGGTTCAGAAGGAGGATAGGATCACCTGCTGGACCTGAAGCAGAGCATTACGAACATTACGACGGTTAATGGCGATAAAATAAAAGGGCACGGCGAGGTACACACAGATATAGTTATCCCTAGTCTTCGCCGGTCATTCAGGTTGTCGTTTGTGGTCCCGGATACTACTTCACCGTTATTAGTAATTGACTTTCTAAGGCTCTTTAATCTCTTGGAGGATTTCGCGCGCAGCATCCCTATGGACAACCACACTAAGCTGACATCAGAAGAGAAACAATCCGAAAAGCCTGCGATAGCTTTAATCATTAATGACTTACAGCATCTACCGTCAGTTGCAAGGCCGTGTTAGAGAGGTATGAGGCTTTGTACAGCCCCGCGCCCGCTAATGCTTCCCCACCTTCGCCGAACTCAGTGTAGCACGCGATTGAGACCGGCAGTGCTCCACCGACATTCGCACGGCCAAGACATCTTTCAATGGAGAAACTTTAAGGCGCCAAAGCAACGTTCGAAACATTATTGAAAGAGGGAGTCGTGCGCCCATCAAAATCACCATGGGTCTCGCCGATTCAGATGGTCCCTAAGAAGTCCCCGGGTGAATACAGAGTGGTCGGTGGCTTCCGCTCTCAAAATGCGATCACAAAGCCCGACAGATATCCATTGCCAAGAATTCAAAGTGGGACAAACCACCTCCATGGCAAAGCAATTTTTTCAAGGTTGGATCTGGTTCGTGCTTACAATAAAATATCTATGAACCTGCTAAACATAGAGAAGAATGCGGTAATAACGCCATTTGGTTTATGGGAGTACGTGAAGCTACCCTTTGGCCTCAGTAATGCAAGCTGCACATTACAACGACACATGGATAACCTATTTTGGGGATTAGGGTTCTTTTATGTATATGTAGACGACATCCTGATATTTTCGGACAATATGGGCGACCATTTGAAGCATTTAGATCAAGTTTGCAATGTCCTAGGCAAGAACGGTCTAAGGATACCACTGGAAAAATGCGAACTGGCAAAGGAGGAAATTGATTTTTCAGGACCTCACATTTCGGCAGAAGGAATTTGCCCACCAGACAAGAAAAGGAAAGAAATTTGGGACCTGCCTTTACCGAAGCACTACAAGGAATTACGACGATACTTGGGTATGCTGGGATACTACCGAAGGATGATTCCTAATTTTGCCGCGATTGCAGCCCTGTTGACCGAGCTTGCACGCCTGCAACCTAAGGCTCGTGAGCTCGAATGGAACGATGATGCACAAGAAGCTTTTGAAAGTACTAAGTCGGCTTTAATTAATTCCGTCAAGCTCTGTCACCCACTGCCAAATGATTCATCGTATCACCTGGTGACGGATTGCTCCCAATACGCGGCAGGTGCTGCCCTTCACTAAATAGTTAATGGATCGCCGCGCCCGGTAGCATTCTTCTCGAGCAAGCTAAGCCGGAAACAGAAAGCATACTCGACCTACGACAGAGAGTTCCTAACGGCATATCTTGCTGTAATCCTCTTCAGGCACATGGTTGAATGTTGCCATGTTACTTTATGTACAATAGTATCGCCCTTTTCGTCGCTATTGAATGCCAAAACGGACGGCAGCAACGCCATTGGACGGCTCTTTTGAAGTACATTAGCGATATCACCTACGTGCGTGGTCAGGACAACGTAGTTGCTGACTGCCTATCGAGGAACGTCAATTCTGTCCAAATTGACTCATTAGACCTCCGAGCCTTTGCGGCAGCGCAAAACAATGACGAAGAAATAGAGGAATTTATTTCACGATTAAAATCATTCCCTTTTCTCGGAGAAGCTCAAGTATGGTGTGAAGTAACATCAAGATACCCACGACTGTTTGTCCCCATAGCATGCAGAAGGGCTATCCTTGGTCAATTGCTTAATTTGTCACACCCTGGGATCAAGGAATCACTTCGTCTAATTAAGTCTCGATACTTCTGGCTTAACATGGACAGAGACATTCGCTCCTGGACGAGGGAATGCCTGTAATGTCCTTCGTCCAAGATTGATCGCCACACAAAATCTCCAATCCTGCCCATTGATATTCCGTCTTTGAGAATCGAAACTGCATATTGATATCGTTGGACCACTTCAACTATGTACACTTCCTGGACACTCCTATCCGTCGCAAAATCGGTATATACTATCGTGCATTTATCGGGCTACAGGATAGATCGATTCCGGACCTAAGTGCTGCAACGGTCACGTTGACTTTCCTAGATGGATGGATTTATAGATTCGGAGCCTCCCTATTCGTAGTAACCGACAAAGGAGCCTAATTCGAGTCCGAGCTATTTAAGGAATTTTCAGCACTCATTGGTTTCCATCGTCTTCGCCCCACGGCGTACTGCCCTTCCACGAACGGGATGGCGGAAAGAGCACACATGACTTTGACGTGCTCCATGATGGCCCCTCGGCAAGACTGCCTGATGGCCCTTCCGATTATCCTCTTAAGCATTCGATCCTTGCCTAATGAGTCAGGATTTTGGCCTTTCACAGCGGTCACAGGGACTATACTGTTGTGCCCCAACCCCTTGTTTTTTTCCTCATCATCGAAAACCGATTCGAAATTCATTAAAAAATTAGCCACAACTATGACTACACAGGCATCCCGAGAACACCTGCACTCAGTACCCAAGCCTTTCGTACCGAAAGATCTTCCTGAGGCAACTGATGTGTGGGTCGGAATAAACCGCGTCATATGCTGGCCCTTTCCTGGTGGTCGACCGCGCCGACAAGGTCTACAAATTTGAATTCCCCGATTGCAAGAGGGGCACTGTCTCAGTGGATACGTTAAAACCAGCGAGGCTTCCTCCCTCCTACAGGGATAATGTGCTAAGTAATCAGCGACGCTCGATGACACAGGCAAGGGCCAGGAGGATGACTTGTAGCACATCACTACATGGATCGCATGAAATAGATGACAACGACAAGCCGGACGTCTTCACGCGTTCTGGGAGACGAGTCAGGTTTGCCAGAGACTCATCGTTCCTCTATTTTTGAATCCGGTTAAGACCATTGCATTGCTACGCCCTATAAAAAAGAGAGAGGCAAAAAAAAAATGTCCGTACGCCTCGATACTTTGTAACTTGCTTGCGTACCAAAGTGTATATTTTTCATGGATCATAATTACAACTTGTGTAATTATAGGGGCTATTTAAGCGAATTGATTATTAGGTAAATGTAAGTATTTATCTATATTACTCCATCACTCGGAGGGGAGCCTTCTGTAGCGACCAGAAGCAGCTGCTGGACGGAAAGATACCGATGATTGATAATTAAGAAAGCCGAGCAAATACAGAGTGAGATATGCTTTGGTCGTTGGAGTTTTCGGGAAGGTGTCAAAGGGAAAATAAAGTTATCTTTTGATTGGATATGCCATCCTGGTATAAGAATGTGCACAGATACTCGAGGCACAAACACACCTCTGAACTACTCCAAACCGTCGGCAGAGAGGCTAATAAGTTAGTTTCCTTTCGATAGCTCCCCTCTCGCGCGTTGAGAAGAGAAAAGAGGTATAGCAATGTCCTCTAGAGCATTCCTATAATGGCAAGACTACCAGGCAATTTTATAAAAAATTTATTATATTAAAATGTTTTCCAATCAAATAATCAGGATGATTTAATCAATGTATATTGTGGGGGAATGAATATCACGAGGACAAACAGACGCTAGTTTGTTTATACAGCGTCAACAGTTACGTGCCATATGGGCCGATACATTAACCCCACCCCCACCCCTCCCCCTTTGCCCAGCTATCCCAAAGATATTCAAGCGTCGCTCGCAAAGAAGGATTACAATCTGCATGTTTCGTAGTCCGTTAATATAAACATAGGAGGGTAGGATAGCCTTTAGAATAAAATCTATGAATAGGCTAACTGTCCCTTCCGATTGTTTATGTCTATTTTCGCTAAATAGACGAAATTTCACCTTCTCCCTGCGTAAACCTGAAGGGGTGAAGTGTCACAACGTTGAAAGTTATGCCTTAGGAAAGAGGTTTAACTGTGAGCTAGTGAAGCGTCGCCCCTTCTAAACTCCCTCATCACCCTCCCCGGGATAATCGACGTATATATAGTTCGATCTTGAGAAATAAAGATAATCCGCGTAGCAACCTAGAGAAGAAGACGAGTTCCTGAGTCAAACAGGGAATCAAGAATATAAGGGGAACCGAGTGGGACTTTCCCTTCCAAGACCATTCCTTTGGTCGCTTAGAAGAGCAGACCAGTGGTATCGAGACCAACTCTCATACCATTCTCGTCCAGAGAAAATCCCTTATCTCAGGTTTCTGAATAAAAAACAGAGATGATCCTCACCATTGAGAAATACCAACGTGAATTCCCATTCGAGAAAAGATTCACCTCTTGGTTGTCTCATCATCGAGAAGCCCGAATTTGTAACCCAGGGATCGGAATAACTTCCGTTCATCCAAGATCCCCTCACTTATATCTTCAAGTCGAGAAGCATTGCCACCCATCCAACCTCCCCGGGAGAAGCATCAGCTGTTTTTTCCTAAATCACCTCCCCACGCTCGTTTAACTTCAGTGAGGCAGTCTCCAGTCCAACTATCACCAAATCACCTCACCGAAGCGAGGAGACTCACTTTCAAGCTCACACAACTGTCTGTTCCCTCAGAGTTAAAGGTAAAAATGATTCCAAACTTAGTCATTTTTTGTTATTTCCCATTCCGTGCGAAAGTGTATTTAAAGATTTAATATTTCATTCTTTTATGTAACTAAAAGTATATTTTTGTCTTAGTTTTTAATTAGAGCCTTGAACGCTGCAAATGGCAATAGTTATATCATAACACGAATCCTCCCTGGTTAAAGAAGTAAATTAAAGCACTCTTAGAAAAAATTGGAACGGATTTACACATGTACGTAGCAAACGTACATACGTACACGATCGTAAACTACGACATAAAATTTGTGTCAGGTGTGGGGTATTTAGCGGAACTCAATAATAGTTGATTGAAAATAAATAGAGGATAAAGTCGGTCTATATTTTTTTGTTAATTGATTGTAGTTAGCCCGTTAATGGTGTTAATTAGTTGTGTGCTTTTGTAGAGGTATTCCAATTAACAGAAAGTGTGGGAGGTAAGGTTAGGTTAGGCAGAGCGCTACTTGTTTCTTAGTTGCATAATACCATTAGCATACATCGGTGAGTTTTTGACGGACATAGGTAAAATGTCGTCTTTCGAAAGGTTCCACTATCAAGGCCAAATTTTTGGACTAGCAGGCAAGGAACTAATTGCCTACGCCCAGGAACAGGAAAGGACGGAAAGAGAGGAAAAGAGAGAACAGGCGCAAGCAGAAGCAGAAGAAAGAAGAATACAGATGGAAAAGGAAGCAGAAGAAAAAAAGAATACATATGGAAAAGGAAGAAGAAAAAAGAAGAATAAAGATGGAAAAGGAAGCAGAAGAAAGAAGAATACAGATGGAAGCAGAAGAGAGAGAACGAATACGCGCACATTAAACGGCATTGAGCAAGGATCAGGTGGAAGTCAATTGCGTTCAATCCCAGCCTGGAGCTACGCAAGTACCCTACGATGAAACTCGCAGCATATAAAGATAACGAAGACCTATGCTCGAACCTAACACATTTCGAGAAAATCTTTAAGATGAATCATTGGGACATAGAAACAGAGGGAATCGCCAGATTACTGCCTCTACTTAATACCCGTCTCCGTGACATATTCATCTCGTTACCATCAGAGGCTTCTGCGGATTATTCTACCCTTAAGTCCGAGCTACTGGCCGCCATTAATCTAAATCCCGAGGAGGAAAGGATGAAATTTAGACATGCTAGAATTCAACCTGGTCAAACCTACCGTGAATTTGGCTTTATACTATTGAGACATCTACAATTCTGGCTAGATTCAGCACAAGTGGGAAATAAGTTTGACTCTCTCGTCCACTTCATTCTTAAGGACCAATAACTGTGTACCCTGCCCCCAAAGATACGAGCATTCGTCAAGGACAGGCGAGCCGCTACGTTCAATGAGTGTGTGGAGGAAGCGGATCTACAGGCTTCCAACCACAAACTATATCCGCAAGAGTTTAAAAAGAACCTGCCCTCGTCTCCAAAGAAAGGTGGGTATCCCCATAAACCTCAGCAAAAGAACCCCACTAAATTTGCCAAAACCTCTGGACCCTCCAAACCCAAATTCTGTTCATCTAAGGATTAGAAAGAAATTAAGCCCCTAATAAATCTAACCCATTCGTCCTCGTCATACCACAGAAACCCAGTTACTTGTTTTCATTGTGGTACCCCAGGTCACATTAGCTTCTTTTGCCCCCAAAATTCAAGGCCTAGGTCGTCCTCGAGTCAACAAGTGACAATATCACCGCATCTTCCCCCGCAAGAACAACCTCCTGCTTCAGCTCCTCCTTCGTCCACATCGGATTCCCCTGACCAACAGGTGAACTTTTTGTTTAATAAGAGTTGTCCCAGAAGACTAAAGTTCGAGACTGGATCAGTAAATGGTTGCCGAGTCTCAACATTGGTACGCAATACGGGGTGCACCTGTATCGTCGTATCAGATAAATTGCTTCCCCGAGTCAGCCCCCAGCACTAGAGGTTCGCGGTCGTCCAGGATTTCCTGGGTAGATCAAACAAGTTACCCGTAGTCAGAAGCCACATCCAGTGTCAGTACTTCACTGGCTGGACCGAGGTAGTGGCAGCGCCTATCAAATTCTGTTCTGTCTTAATACGCCAGAGCACGCAGCTCTCCCCAAATCCGGTGGCTCAGCTAGTAGTCACTTGGATTCAAGCAACTAAGAGGGCAGTGACCCCGACCCCTTTATCTCCTCTTGAGAACCTGGAATACGAAGAGCTTAATTTCCAAGCCTTCGCTACCCCCCAGAAGGACTGACCGGCTCTCCAACCCCTGTGGGAGAAGGCTGCGAAAAACGAAATAGAATCTGTTCGTGGGAACAAACGAATAAGATACGCGGTAGAGAATTCACTACTTTTCCGGACGACGGCTGAAGTATCCTCCCCGTCGGATAAAGTCTTGTGCATTCCTCGGTGTTACTCCCAACGGGTATTAAAAATAGCACATGATGGCTTATTGGCTGTACATTTCAGTCACAACAAAACCTGTCTACGTATTTTTAAATACTTCTTTTGGCCTATAGCCGCTAAAGAGATCACCGTATACTGCCAGTCATGCGAACTATGCCGGAAGGCCACCTCTAAAGGCCAAGTAACGCCGGCTCCCCTGCAGAAAACCTCCATCATTTCCGAACCCTTCTTCAGAGAGGTCATAGACTTGGTTGGGCCCATCCATCCCCTGTCTAGCGAAGGGCACTCTTATATCCTTACTTTGGTAGACTGTGCCACTAGTTTCCTCGACGCAGTTCCCCTCAGGAAAGTTAAGTATTTCCTGTGCAGAGGCCCTCATCTCCATTTTTTCCCCGAGTCGACATCCCGAAAGATATCCTATCAGATCAAGGCCGTCAGTTCACATCGGAACTCATGGAATACGTGAGCAAGTTACTCCTCATCACCCCCTTTTTACGACCCCTTTTCACCCCTCTGCAAACGGGATGTGTGAGAAATTAAATGGTACCCTAAAGGCAGTGTTATGAAAGCTCTGTCAGTCTCAGCCTCAAGAATGGCATCGCTGCCTACCAGGCGCTCTCTTCGCGTGCCGAGAGATTCTTCACAGAACTCTGGATTTTGCCCCCTTCGAACTTGTATACGGGGGTAACGTCCGAGGACCTATGAGCATCCTTAAGGAGCCCTTCACTAATCTCTAATTAGATGAAGTTAAATCTTCCTACGCATATGTGATCGAGCTGCGCGAACGCTTGGAGAAATGTGCGGAGTTGGCGCGCTCAAACGCGGAGTGCAACCTAGAAAAATACCGAACTTATTTCGACTTAAAAGAAAAGCTAGAAAATTAAAGCCTGGCAACGAAGTGATGTTATTACTGCCTACAGAGAAAAATAAGTTGCTCTCCCAATGGAGGGGTCCCTTCCCGGTCATAGAAGCTCGTGGCCCCGTTGATTACTTGATTGAAACTCCCTCAGGCCATAGAATGTATCACATAAACATGCTCAAGAAATATCACCGCCGAGCGTGTATTAATAATATTATGACTCTGGATAAAGAAGGAACCATGGAAGCTTTATACCCATGTGAACCTCTTCAAGTGGTAAACACGGTATGCGTAGAGTCGGATAACGAATATCCTTTACACTCATTATCGTTCCCCCAGAACAACCCGTCCATGGAGTTAGATTTGAACCCCCACCTTGGCCCGCTCAGAAATTCACAATTGTCCGACCTATTGAAGGAATTCCCCGATATAATTTCCGAGAAACCAGGGTGCTTCAAACAGTTTGTTCATGAAATCAAATTGAAGACGAAAGAAAGTATTAGATCTAAACCTTATCCCCTCCCAATTCACAGAAGATTTGTCCCCCAATTTGCCGTGATAGCCGCACCCATTAATGATTTCTTAAAGAAAAAATCCCCCAACACCGTTAGATGGAATCCTAATGCAATCTCCCAGTTTAACTTGTTGAAGGAAGAAATAATTTTAACATCCATCCTTCGACTACCTAACCCTCCAAAGAAGTTTGGGATCCGCATCGATTCCTGTGGTGATAAAATCGAGTCGAGAAAGAGCTTATGTAACTATAGAACAGGAAGCGCTAGCCATAATTTGGGGCATAAAGAAATTCAAGTTCTATTTAATAGGTCGGGAGTTTAACGTATAATCCGATAACCAGCATCTGTCATATTTGTGTGACAGCAAAAGCCAGAAAGGCAGAGCCGAAACACCACAGAGGGCTAATTAAACTCCCGTTACTCCTGAGACCAATTTTTTTTATATATACTAATGTGTTAAGTATTTAGTTGATGTAAGGATTAACTGCTTAAGGGCAGATTAATAGTTAGTTTCTTTTTCTTTTTTGTAATTGATGTTTTTTTTTGTTTAAAATGGGTTGTGTGTTCGGGACTGCTTGACCTTACGAGGCAAAGTTAAAGTCCGCCTTTTACCTGTCTTTGTACGTGCATTAAGTCTTATTTTAGTATGATGTTTGCCCCAGTAGCTCAACTGTGACAGTCGGACTTGGAATGGTGTTCCAAGACATGTTTTTTTTCGTTTATTTTTTTTTTGCATTTGAGTTCCCCCTCCCCCATTACTTTCTTTGGGAGGGAGGAAATGTGGAAAAATAAATATCATGAGGACAAGCAGACGCTAGTTTTTATACAGCGTTGACCATTACGCTTCACATGAGCCAAGACTTTACCCCCTTTCCCCGCTGCCCAAGATGTGAAATCGCTCGCAAAAAAGGATTTCAGTCAGCAGATTTCGTAGTCCGTTAATATAAACATAGGAGGGTGTGAGAGCCTTTTGAATGAAAATCTATGTGTCGTAGAATTGCTCATAGTCTGGTCCAATAATTATTCTAGTCCTTGATCTGGACACACCGCTTTTGTTTAAGTCGATGGTATTGACCCTATGACTCAATCTATGATCATATATATATATATATATATATATATATATATATATATATATATATATATATATATATATATATATATATATATATATATATATATGTGTGTGTGTGTGTGTGTGTGTGTGTGTATATGTAGGCTTTAATTCCTACTGAACGTGCAAAAGCTGGTTAGAGGAGGGTTGTGCCGTAGCCAGGATTCTCACTATAAAAGTCCCATTTGTTACTGGGGGGAGGTTTGTGATTGTTGAATTATAAGAGTGCATAATACAGGTTGAATAAATTAGCCGAAGGAATTCTTAATTTAAGTCTTGCCAAGGGTACGTCAAAAGGGAGGAGCCACAAATAAACACACGTACAAAAAAATAAACTTTACTTTACACAAATATAACAATTAGCAATAGTTAAACGGGCAAAATTAAGGATTAAATATTAAACACTGACGTTAAGCGTCTAGATTTATAATGACTCAATGGGAGTATCAATCACTGTTAATTAAATAGGTAATTTAAGAATAGAGGGACACTGGGTTTACAGATTACCATTAATTGCGATGGATTGGAGAGACGACTACTCAGGTCCAGACGGGGTGGTTCGGGTGGCGTTAACACGAGTTCTCGGGGAGAGGGGGGATAAGACGACTCACTTGTTAATTCCTAATTCAATTTTTTCATTGTGCATTCGGTGATTTTATAAATATATATTTTGTTATCGTCCGTTTTCTTATAACCCTATCCTTCAAAGTTTTTAAAAATTCAGTTCACGTCAGTCGTTAGGCCTAAATATTAGCAGACGACTATTCCATCCAATTCAATAAATTTATAGTAACGGTTTTCAAATAGCTATCTAGACTGATTTACTAACTAAAATCAATCCTACTAATAACCAGTACCATAAAATGATGCCCAGAATTTTATAATCTCCCGTCAATCAATAAATAACTTCAAACGTTAAAATAATTTTCGAACTCCGTGCGTCATTTCCCTGCTATCCTCGTTGGAACAGCATTTTGATTCACTTGTTCAATTTTAATATCGCGTGCTATATTTAGCAACCTTCTTCCAATTGTCATAATTCATATCATTTTAATTTGATATTATCCCCCAGATACAACGAGTGGACAATTTCCTTTATTTCTCATAATTATTTTTCATTTCTTCACATTCCTGTGCTCGTGAATAATTTTAACCCACACACACGTGCACATAACCACAGCTACTTCACTCACATGAATACATTCATTCAACCAGCACAAGTACACTTAAATCATAATGACTATGATGGAACAACCACAGCAAATAAGGACATCTTTAGCGGCCAACCCAATCATCGTAACCAACCGACTGCCCCGAATCCCCAGTCCACGCACAGGCAGCCACATGCGTACCTCTCGCTTCCCGTATATGATCCTGCAAACCCAATTGCATTGTTGGAAGTCTCGTCCCTCCTTAAACCTCAGAGCATCACCGAGAAGAGCAAATTGCAGCAATAATTCAGCGTTTACCCATAAGTATCTTCATACAATTCAGGGAAATTCTAAATAACGGGGAACCGGCGGAGTTCTAGACCGCCTGAAGGAGGCTTTCCACAGCAAATACGGTAGATCCCAAATAGACGATCTGAGAGAGCTCCTGAACACTCAGGAAATGGGAGATAAGAGTCCCACTTCTTTCTTAACGCATCTGAAGGACCTTATCAGGGTAAAAGGTGCTCAAACCGAACTTTTCTAGTCCTTTCCCCACTGAGATTTTCATGAGAGGAGTCCCAGAGGGAATAAGGCCACTGATCGTAAGCTCGAGTCCCATGAGCATTGAGGAGATTGCTATAGCCGCAGACAAATTATACAGGAGTCCTTATGTGAATTGGGGCAACGGCCAAACTCACAGCCCATTTAACAATAATCTTTCAATTTTTCAGATTCGGGGAACGGCTAGCTCCTCAAACGACCGTCGGTGCATTTAAGGGTTCCATCTTCTCTATCGATTGACCTTTAAGCTTCAATACGGAGGATGGAAGCCGACATCCAGCAGCTGAAGCTGCGATAGGAATCACAGAACGAGCACGGACATGGGTTTGGCGATCGGAGACGCAGGTCCCGCTCTGGTTCCCATATGAGAAACCAACGAGGGCATCCCACTGCAAAAGGTGAGAGGCAGCAAAATTTTCAACCTACCTCATTTTTCCACCTATTCTTATGACCTTCCACACCATCAGGTTCTATGCTGGTATCATCAAAAGTACGGCCACAACGTTGTACACTGTACAAGCCTTGTAGCGACCGTTATATAACGCTTCTTTCTTCACATACTGCGCTAAGTAGTCTCCCGAAGCATAACGTTTCCTTTTCCCTCTCAACCATCTCAGTGGTGCTGGTATCATAACAAATATGGTGCACAAGCCGTAAAATGTTTACAGCCTTGCACATATTTACAGCCAGTAACTCCACCTAATCTCAACTCTCCACTCTTCGCACACCAATCTTCATCTCAAAACTCCTCTAATCTTCACTTTTCATCGCCAAACTCTCCAAATCCTCAATCAAATCTTCATTCCTCAAATTCTCAGTTTTCTCACATGAACCAACTCAACCACCTTCTCCAAGTTCTCACAATCCTTCATATTCAGCCTCAACTCTTTAATTGCATCCTTTAAACTAACAACTCATGGGATAAACGATAAACTGGTCAACATCTACCACAAATACCTCACTTAACTTATTCAGGTAGGTCCTCACTTGTGCATTTTGACCCACACTCAATCCTCACTTCATATCGTATCAATTCATTCAGCACTCATACAGTGCTATGCCAATACGCCATCAATTCATTCGGCACTCATACAGTGCTATGGCAACACGCCATCATTTCATTCAGCACTCATACAGTGCTATGGCATCACGCCACCGACTCATCAGCATTCACATAGTGCTATGGCAACACGCCATCAAACCACCTATATAGAAAACGTTCACCTTTACCTTATACTTCTTCATCCACTATACCCCTCTATGGTACAGTAATACCCCCAAACAATCTTCAACCCACCCTATCATCCACCCCTACTACTCAAACACCAATCTCTGTTTAGCTGTCTCCTCCTTTGGTGTTGCAGGAACCTTCATCGGCAGCGGTGGTCAGTCAGAAGCAAATCTTTCCACTACTGGTCACCCCTTCAGCGGAGAACAAGACTCAAAACTCCCACGTTCCGCTTGATGCCATCTCAGAAGGAACCGCAAGCGGATCACCTTCGCTCCATCAACCTGCACACGTGTCGGTGCCTCGTCCAACACTACTAGCACTGCCACAGCGAATCTGTGCCCCCACAGCCTAGCCAATGACACTGTCACACGCTCCGGTCGCGTCGTAAAAAGACCTCGGCGTTACTCAGACTGGTAGTACTCTTTTGGAAAAAAGGGGAGGGAGGTTAACCTTCCTAGGGGGGGGAGTGTTATAGCAATGCCCTCTAGGGCATTGCTATAATGGCAAGATTCCCAGGGAATTTTATTATATCAAAACATTCTCCAATCAAATAATCAGGATGATTTAATCAATATATATATATATACCTCAAACCCTAAGTGTAGTCGAGAGAAGTGGATATTTGCGTTACTTATTGCGGTACTTTGCTTCACAAAAAGTATATACATACATATATATATATATATATATATATATATATATATATATATATATATATATATATATATATATATATATATATATATATATTATAAAAAATAAAGTTACTTCCGATTTTTTCATTTAGAATCATATAAAAAATTACAATTATCCTATCATCATCATTATCATCATCACTTCATCATCACTAACTCTATAATTTGGGGAGATTTTTTTGAGTATTTGAATAATAATTTCATCTTAGTTTGGTTATGACTTATGTTTTTTTATCAAAGTTATTTCTAATAATTCTTTTATAATATCAAAAAAAATGGTGAAGTTCAAAAATAAATATAAGTATCAAAATTTGTGATTTTTTTAAAACCCAAAGAAATACAATGGTGAAGTTCAGAAAATTTATTTTTATATATCTTCTTCTTCTATAACTCTATATTGTAGCAACGTGATATTTTGAAAGGATTAGAAGTTAGCAAAATAGCAATATATTTTGTATAAAATTAACTACGTTATTATTAAGTTCCGCAGGTTAAAAATATCATCAGTGAGCATCGTTTTTTAAATTAAAAACGTTTATGTCTTTGAAAAGTATAAAATCATAAATAGGTTAAAATGAATCTACAAAAACGAAACTCACATTAATTGTACATGGCCTAGGGAGATGAAAATCCCTGTGAAGGAACTTACTTTCATTAAAGGTCAGAGACAAAAGTTTAGTTCTTTTGGACCACATCAGATTGGCTTGTCAGATCAATTTAAGCTAAGCAGACAAGTTAGAAAGAAGAAGTGACAAGAAGGTGAAAAAAAGAAGAATTTCCGAATATAACCAAGTTAAATAATTTTATCTGCCGATTAAAATAAGGACAAATAACTGATGCACAAGATGGAAAGGATGAAAATTATGAAGTGATATTAAAATACAAAGCACATCTTCAACTTCCATTAAAAAAAAAAACACAGTGCGATACATTAGAAATACCTAATGTTGCTGTGTTAGTCTGCGTGCCACATCTGCCATCATCAGTGGTGCCTTTATGGATGTTGACTTGATCACTGAAAAGGACGAGACTTATAGAGAGGGCCCAGGAAGAAAGTTATGAGATCTCTGAATCATGGTTTTGATGAACTTTGTAAGAATGGTGACATTGACTGCATTTTCTATGACGGCTGTCAAGATACAACTAAGGTTATGCTGAAAGTAGACAATTCAGATCGACAGTTCACCAGCATCACCAAAGAAGAACATGTTTCTGTGTGCAATGAGCCAGGTGGAAGATATCTCTACCACTTTACTCCTGAGAAAAGTTCAAGGAGTAAAAAAACTGCTGAAGTTATTGCTGATAATCTTGTAGATTTTATGAAGAATAAGGGCATTGATATAAGCCTGCAGGCTATTGCAGTTGATTCTACAAACGTTAACACTAGCTAAGAGGGTGGTTACATGCATGGGTAGAAGTCAAGTTTGGCCGTAAAATGATCTGGTTGGTTTGTGCCTTCCGCACTAACGAGTTACCCCTACGACCCTTGATAACACCGCAGTATGGGAAGACCTTGTCTAACAACAAGTGGACTGGTAATTTTGGCAAGAGGCTATACACTACAACCGAACTTGAAATCTACCCTTCATTCACTTAACTCTCAATTTGAGAGCCTCTTACTTTACTGAGTAGCAATGTCGTAAAGGATCTCTACTGACCAAGCGTACAGGTATAGGATCACACAGACCATAAGGACAGTATAACTTCCCATAGATCTGACCCTTCTTGAAATTGGTCCAGTAATCCATTTTAGGTGGTTGACAACAGCAAACAGGCTTTATCGCATATGAGGTTTAAAACATGTCCGTAATGGAGAACCCACAACAACTTAAGACTGATAGTGGAATACATTGTTGCTGTGAACTACCCCTGTTGGTTCAACATTAAAGTAAAACATTCTTGGGTGGAAGGCTCACACCACATCTTGTTTCAGCTGCGGCTACTTAAGCTGCAAAAGAAGGCTGTAGTGGAGGCTGTTTTGTTAACCATCAAGCGCTCGGCATCGTATAATTTAACGAAATGATAATTCAGACACTCTTTTGCTCATATGACAGTGAGGAGCGGAGAGCTGCTGTCCAAAAGATTGTTGACATGAGGGGTGGAGATGATCACACACTTGGAGATCTTTCTGCACGTCCCAGGAAAACACATTCCATCAACTCCAGTGTGACTTCCGTGTTAGAGCTGATAGACTGGTTTGATGGGTTGTTTGAACCTCCTTTGCCATGTAAACTGACTAAAGCGGACGTAAAGAAGTTTCTTGACAAGCCTATGCAAGTTCCACAGTGACCCTGCCTTGCTCAGTCGATAGAGAAGTGTATGAAACTGTAGTGATCGGATTATGTAATAGATAGGCTACTGGAACTAAATTGCAGATTCAATAGGTCCAGCAAACACCCCCACAAAAGTGAACGCGCGGTGGTCTTATTAAATCCCAGCATACTCCACTCATATAAAATAAATGTCTAAAATTAGAATAAGGAATTGAGAATACATAGATAAATTTGTCATTTAATACAAAATAAGGAATGTAATATATTTGTTAATATATATATATATATATATATATATATATATATATATATATATATATATATATATATATATATATATATATATATATATATATATATATATATATATATATATATATATATATATATATAAAGGGTGTTCCATTAAGACGGATCGAAGTTAGCAGTAAATAAAACAGTGTTATTGGTGAAAGTTTATTGATTTCACTATTAGATCATGTTATTTGAGTCATGGCAATTATGAGTGAAGAATAATATCGCCTAAATGTCCGCCAAGGCTTTGAAAGCACACTTCCACTCGATGGTCAAATTTTGATGACGTCTTTGCATAGTTGCTCCTCGATCTCACAAATATGCAAAATTATCTCATCCTTCAGCTGTTGAATTGTTGTTGGCTTGTTGGCACAGACCTTACTTTTAAAATGCCTTAAAGGAAGAAATTTAAAGGCGTTAAGTCACACGATCGTGGGGGCCAATTGACCTCGCTGTTTCGAGAGATGATGCGACCTAGGAACTTCTTATTCAATAAAGCCATTGTTGCATTGGCTGTGTGGCATATGGCGCCGTCCTGTTGAAACCACAAATCTTCGACATCCATACAATTCAATTTCAGGCCATAAAAAAGTTGGTTATGATGGCACGGTATCGCTCGCCTGTCACCGTAACAAAATTCCCGGCATCATTTCCGAAGAAATACGATCCAATGATTGCGCTAGCAAAAAATGCACACCAAACAGTGACCTTTTGTGGATGCAGTGGTTTTTCAACAATCTTCCTAGGATTTTCATCAGCCCAAATGCGACAATTCTGCGTGAGCCACCATTGTACGAACGAGCGAAAGGTCAGAATCACTTGTGTAAATAAACATTTCACGTCTCAGAATAGATCTCCTGAAAAAACAGAAGTCTACGGAACACCTAGTTAAATACACTCGGTGACCAGTGGGAATTGTATCACTAAGCTGCGACAAACGTATCCTGTTATATAGATCAAATTTTGGATATGTAAGTAAATTATAATGCACAGCCGTTCAAAACTCCGCCCAGGGGTAGAACTAATGAGCCCCGACGACAAGGATTTGTCCCGCAGTTAAGTCTAGGCCACGCCTCATGGAAATGAAATCGTATATATAGGCGAACAATGAGAAGAATACAAGAGTTAAGAATTAAGCATTATAATTGTTATTAAGTATTGTCATACCCGTATTAGCGTTTACGGAACACCTTTAAAATTCACAAAGTCTTGTCGCTCCAGAATAGAATACTTCACGTTGAATATATATATAGACTGCTAGTTGCCCGCAAAGTAACTTCGTGACGTGCCGCTTGCCCCGTTATTGACCAATATTAAAATAAAGTATATATTTTGCAACGTCCTTCTTTACCTCGATTCCCCTAATCCTTCGGTAAGCCCAGCCAAAATACGAACACTGTGAATAATTCATCTTTGGAATCAGATACTTAATTCACCTTCACCATATACTGATCACCCCTATAAACTCGTGCTGTTATAAAATTTTACCGCCATAACTAGTGACCCTTCGTTTCGACCGGTCAGTGAAGGTATAGAAGAA